>OY728133.1:1589284409-1590534409 GCA_963277665.1 Viscum album | reverse complement strand
ACCCTTTTCATTTTGAAATCACTTATTTAAAATACAAAAATTTCCATAATATTAGGAAAATAATTCTATAAAAATAACCATAGAAACTTCTTAAGGATGCTTTAAAGAAAATATTATTTATGATGACAGTAAAATTCATTCGTGAGGTTTATTTTAAAATAAATACTTTTTCACACATTTTGTAATAAGTACCTTGTTTGGAAAATGAAGAGAAGATTATTTTTAAAAAAATATAGAAATAAAAAATATGGATAAAAAATAATTTAATAAATAAATATATAATTGTAAAAAAATTATTTAAAACATTTTAAATATAATATAAATATGAAATAAAATGATTCCTGTACAAAGAGGAAATAAAGTTAGTTTTTATTAGAAACATTTTCTCAATAATTTGAAGTACCATAGAGAGTAAAATGGTACCATCACTTGAAAATTCCATGAATAACTAAATTATAATAAAATATATGGGCTTTAAAGTATAATATCCATATAATTTTCCTCAATGGAAATTTATCATAGACGATCCCAAAAAGAAATGTGATTATAACATAAATCTCTTACCTCAAATCTCATCTTGATTGGTACGTGTTCAAACCTACTATATAAAAAAAATATTTATTATAAATATATTATAGAATCATATTCAAAAATAATTTACTATTTACCGTTCCTTTACAATTTCCAATTATCCTCTAATTAACAATTCTTCTTTAAAATAGGCATTCGGGTAAAAACTGGTATATTTTTCATGCATGTCTTGGTTTTATGGTTCTGATACTTACACCTTGTTCATGGTTTCATAATATCCATAATATTAATCATGAAAAAATATAATATTTATCCATTATATACACTTTTATAACTATTCACATGAAGCAATGATGAAAAATAGATTGCATCAGTTCATGGAGATGGTAGTCTGTACGTATGCATGATTGATGTTTTCAATTTTTGATTGATGGAATGAAAGAAAGGTAAATTATGATTCACATATAAAGAATCTTTATTATATCATGAATATAATATATATTCATTTAATATATCCTTATTACTATATATTTAAATCCTAAATTAAAAACGAATCGCATCGCTTCATGGAGGTGGTAGTCCACACATATACACGAGCGACATTATCATTTTCCAATAAATGGGAATGTAAAAAGGTAGATAATATATTATAATTATAAAAGAATAATTATATCATAAATATAATATATAAAAATTAAATATATCATAATAAATAACCATGAATGATGGTAATGGAAAATGAATCATATCTTTATTTGGAAGTGGTAGTCCATACGTACCCACGAGCGATACTTTCATTTCTTATTTGATGGAAAGGAGGTGGAAAATGGTTGTACCATAATAATAATATAATATAATTATATTTATGATACTAGATTAATTATTATTGGATGAATAAAATAAATCTATAGGAATTAAAATAAGAATGAAACTTGAAAATGATCTGTATGAACATATACCACTTCTTCAGACAACTTCCTTAGGTTTATAACTATATCCTTATTAGGATGGTATTAAGATATCCTATAGGACTTAGAGATATATGTTAGTAAATTAATTTTATATTTATTCACCAATCTAATTTTCTCTTAATTTATAGATAATATATGAGAGGTGGTGTCCTTTTATAAGTGAGGGAGTGGACATAGTTGGAAGTTTTCAAAAGATTGAAATATATTAATATCCTAATCAAAACAATGTATCAAAAATGACTCAAATTAAAAGAGTATATGATACAAGATATAAATATTACTATAAAATATGATTTATACTAGTTTTTTATACATTTTTACCCTTATCAATTTAGTTTAACCCCTCGTTAAACCATTTAAACATTTACGTATTAATGGATTTTTACCTCTGTAACTATTCATAATTGAAAAAAATTAATTTGAACTAATTATATAAAATTAATTATGATAATTTCTAATATTTAATCCATTTTATAAAATTCATTCTCTATAAATGTAAGATATTGATTTTAAAATAGTTTTAAAAAACACAATAAAACTGTTTTTAGCAAAATGAGTTTCTATGCATAAAACTAAATTTACCATAATTCCATGTCAAGTAGAAACGGTTAGATAAATGTTAAATTATTTAATTTAATATATTATATATTAATTTAATTAAAATAATTTATAAATAGATATTAATTTAATTTATTAAGATAAAAACAAATTATGTGTAAAAAATAGTTTTTTAGAAAAACGTATCTTTGTACCATCAAATAATTACATTTTAATTTCTAACCAATTGAAAACCAATGAATTTATTTTATACCTATGTAAAAAATAATTTTACCTAATTTTGTTAATATTATTAATGCCCTCCAATCCAGATATTATGAGGTAACTATTATAATAAATAATAATAATTCAATAGTATATCACGGTTCATTTAAACTCAGTGTTGTGTGTGTTGAGACCATCAAGTTTAGAGTAGTTCTGTTGGAGATAGAAGAGGTTCAGAAATTTTTTGGTTAGAATTTATTTTCATAAATAAGAATATATTTTTTATTAACATAAAACACATAAATTTATAAAGATTTCCAATGACAGAAAACAGACAAAGAATATAATATGGAGATGGAAAATAGATAGAGAAGACTGGATTGAGCTTTCCAGACCAAGTCCATTATATAAATGTTACCATACTGTGGGTTTTGTATGATGTTATTTACTAAATTTTTATCTATCATTCTTAAAAATATAATCTAACAAAGTTTTTCATTAATTATAAATCCGGGGATACATTTTATTTCTTCATGTTTCCAACATCATGAGTTATAAAAGATCTTGTGATCCAAGTGTAAGTAAGAAGGAGGAAAAAATCATTTGTGAGTAAAAATATTATTCCACAAAGATATATTAATTTCACTCAATAGATATTATCATGTAGAGGTTTCTAAATGAAGAAGTTTTATAAATTTTTTATTCAATGTTTAAGAAGTTTGGAAGTTGTGGTGGTATAAAATCTTATTAGAAAAACAATTGGGAAGTTTAACACATAAAATATAGTTTTTTATTTACATATAAGGAACTAAATAATTAAAATAAACAAATTCCTATTGTACAAAGTCCAAAGGGAAGAATTATAAATTAATGAAGTCCAATCTGGTAAAGTTAAAACAGAAAATTTCATCAGATGATCTTTTCAATATCATCAATTTAAGTCTATCAGAAAAACCTTATATACAATATCTATCAGATGGACATGTATGAATTTTTGTTGTTAAAGTTTCTAAAATATGATCATAAAATAGTCACCAAGTCGTTGATAGATGTTTTTGGTTGAATTCATCGGATGAATGTTTTGTATAAAGATCATCAGATAGAGGTTGATGTATAATGGTAGTAGATGGAGAGTTATGATAAAAGTCATCTGATAGAGGAAGTGTCTAGGAATGAATTTTTAGAAGTTCATATAAATTTTTTATAGGATCAATCTGATAGATCCTCATCAAAATAAAGTTTTACTACAAAGTTTTAATAGACAAATGTTTGATACAGATCAATACTCACTCTAAGTTCTTTGAGAAGTTTTTTTAAATATTTCTAATGTGATGATGTTACAATGATATTTAAATTTTATAAATATCATACCGGTAATATATATTATTCTTTACAAGTTTTAATGATGTTTTTAAAAGGTTTTGGATGTATAAATTTTTAAAAAGCTTCAAGAATAATCTACATGCCTTGAGAAGCATTCGAGTGAATTTTCTTGAGTGGGAGTTTAATTTTTTGTTTTCCTCGAGTGGGAAAGTTAAATTTGAATCCTTATTTTTCTATTACACATAGATCTATAAAAATTGTGCAGTATATCGTATATTAGCGTATTTTTAATCTATGTAAAATATAAAGTGATGTAGAAATAGTATTGGATAGATATACCAAATGAAAATTTGAAATCTAATGTTTGATCAGGGAAAGTTTCCGACCAAGTAATCTCTTGGTTAAAGAGTAATTTATTGTCGAATAGATGAGTTGTGATCATAGGCATTAGGAAATAACACTGGAAAATTTTTATATCAGGTGGGAACAAATAAACTGTGTATAGAGGTGAATGGATGGACAGAGCGTAAGAAATTAGTATCAGTTTTCAAAAGTCACTAGACATAGTTCTCCAGATGGATGATCAAATAGATAAATAAGGTAAATTGGTTAAAGGGTGATAGTTTTATATAGAAATACAAGGATAAAATTGTTAACTATTGTTGGGAAATAAATTGAATAAGTACTTGTAAGAATTGAAATTGTGAAGTAGTATAAGTAGCATAATGACAACATACTAAACATGTTTGTGAAGGTTTCTAATATTTGTTTCAAAATCATGTTTACATATTATATATCAGGAGATAAAATTAATTATTGTTCAATTGTAGTGAAATGTATGTATAAGTATATTCACTACTTACTGTAACCACAAAAATGATTATTTTCTATTGAATTTTGTGGTACTGGAATATTTTAAAACCATGACAAGGACCACCTACTCTTATTTAGTAGTGAACCTTGTAAAATATTGTGTACCTAAGGATTGTGATTGTGTTATTATTTCAGAAAATTAATAACTCATTAATGGTACGTGAATATAGATTACATAAGTAAGAAAATATCACTAATCTACCCCCTCCCCCTATCAGTGACCACACAAATCCTGATTGTTCCTTTCAAGAGATATCAGAGGTAAGGTTAACTTAATTAACTCTTTACTAAAGTTTTAAGAGAAGATAAGTTTCCATTGATGTTTAGAATTATGTTGATAGTAAGGGGATACATGTTTTAAATGTAAAGAACTACCATATTTGGAAGATATAATGTTACCATATCTTATGTCCATTGTATATGAAGTTCTTGAGGCTATTATATATGGTTTACAAACTAGTATAGGGGGTTTTCCCTAATAGTTGTTGATAATAATTGGATAATGATAGGATATCCAAAAAATATTATACTTTCCTCACACAATGAAAGTGATTTTTTTAGAGTTAAAAGAGTTTGAACGGATAAATTCACCTAATAAAAGTTGAAAAACATTTATGAAGGAAACATAAAAGTGAATAATGTGAAGTTAAAAATCTTAAGACTGAAGTATGAAGATATTAGTATGGTTGATTGTGAATTTGTTGGTGATTTTTTTACAAGTTTGAATGATATTTTAAGTGCCATAATATCTTAAGAATTATTCTTGGAAAATTTAAGGAAAATGTTTCATCATTAGAAGATATAGATCCTAAAACTATATATCTATATGATTTTAATAGCACTCTCATTACTTATGAAATGATAAGAGAAAGGGTTATAAAGAACAAATAGAAAGATGATCGGGAAATTTCTTTCAAAGCTTCCAAGAAAGGGAAGTCTAAGAAATTTTTCAAAGAAGAATCTGGTGAATTTTACACCTAATATGAGGTTATTAAAAAAATTGTGAATTTATTTATTTTTTTATAAAAATTTGAAAAGATGCATGGGAAAGTATAAATCAAATCCAACACTAAATTGTTTTGGTTGTGGAACTATTAGAAATTTATTTACAAAATTTTCTAAAGCCAACAGAATTTGAATAAAGTGATGAACACAAAATAAATTAAATTATATACCTCAAAAATAAGTTAGAAAAATACAAATATTGTTATAAAGTAAATCATAATAAGTTCTCTAAATATAAAAGCAAAAACTATTTGTCACAATTTTAGGAAGATGATGGTAGTGAAGAAGAGGCTAATAACTTTGGTGATGATGCAACTAAAAAATGTATTATTGAAAAATTTAACGATTAAAAAATCACCAATGATGAAAGAAATATTTCACAAGAAAAAGATACTTAGATAGAGGTTATGATAATGAGATAGTTGAAATAATTTCTTTCAAAGATTGTAAGACTTGAGAGGAAAAATAAGAATTAAATAGAGAAACTATTTTGGAAAAACTTAAGATTTTTATCTTAAAAAAAATCCAAGTTGCTAAAATAAATTGATGATATGAAGAAGATTATTGATGAAAATAAAAACATCAACATCCATATTGAAGAAAATTTGAAGGTGAAGGATGAAGAGTTAGAACTTTTTCAACAAAAACTTTCTAAAACGGTTTAAAGAGTTAAAAATTTCCAAAACACATTTATATAAGTGAATTAAAGTTAATATAAGTATAAACCTATGATGTATCAATAAAATCTAACCTCAAATATTGATAAGAATAATGAATATTCTTGTTAGTAAAATGATGTCAAGAAGGCCATATATGTAGATAAAATAAGAAGAATTGAAAACCCTAATGTTTCTAAGATTTAAATGTCTGAAACAAAAGCTATTATAGGAAATTATATTAAATATAAGAATAAATATAAGCTAAAGAATAATATTTAAGGAGTAAATTTAAATATTGGTGTAAAAAAAGACTAAAACAGAAGGTGATAAAATTGATAAAAAAAGGCATATAACTACGAGTAGTATAAAAATTATATTGGTAAATATATTTTATATGGATACTACTATAATAATAGAGGATTTAGTAATATAGTATTTATGTTTTGGTTTAATCATCAATAGTATAGTGAATCTATAAGAAACTAGAGGAAAAAATTTAGGTGTAGTCAACCCACTCAATGGATACAGCCTAAAAAAGCCATTATAAAAATTGAAAATAGATTCCAACCCTTGGAAACTATTTATGAAAGATGTGATTAGACTATACCTCTCACAAAATGATTTAATTTCATGATATTGGCACAAAAAATCTCAAAAATCTAAATTAAAATAAAGTTAAAGGAAAATAAAATAGCTTAGTTTTTTAAATTACTCTCAAAGCTATAAAAGGAGAGAGACCATGGATACTAGACAGTGGGTGTTCTTCTCATGTTATAGGAGACATGATGTTATCTAATAATATAAAATATTTAAAATAAGGTTTGGTGAGTTTTAGAAATGATGACCCACTAAGAATAAAAGGTGTTTGATCTTTTATCATTAGGGAATAAAAGTTGAAATCCAAAAAGGCTTTATTTGTTTAAGGTATGAAACAAATTTTTTTAACTGTTTGACAAATTTCTGATGAAGTCAACAATTTATTTTCATAAAATATGATTTTTTTAGTGGTTTGTAAAATGGGAAAGTTATAATAAGAGTCCAATGATCAATGATAAACTTGACTCAAGTTGGTGATCCATAAAGTTTTTATTATCTGAACATGGTGGAACAAAATCAGCTATGTCATAAAAGGATAGGCAATATGTGCTACAGTAATATGAGAAATTTAATAAAGAGTGGAAGTATTCATGATATTACTAACATGAAAAGAAGAATATATTGGTCTTGTTCTATTTTCCAGATTGAGATAATTACTAAATCAGTACGTAAAAAATTTTAGATACATTTTACTCATCCCTTGGACCATATACATTCTGATATCTATGGTCCCATGATTAAATAGTCAACAAATAGGGATAACTACTTTATTTCTTTCATTTATGAGATTACTCTCAGTAAATGTGTTATGTTTTTGAGACCTAAATCAGTGGCTTTAAAAATGTGTAATAGTTTCAAGAGAAGTGGAGAAAAGGAATGTTGATATTCTTTAAAGAATATTTAAACTGATGATGATATAAAATATATAAGTGGTAAGTTTAGATATTATATTGAAAATCATGGAATTCATTATGAGTTTAATGTACCATACACAACAAATCATAACATTGTTCATGAAATAAGAAATAAAATTTTTGTTGAAATGCAATAAATAATATTAATTGAAGATGACACTTCTAATTATTTTTAGAGATGGTCTATCAAAGAAGAAATTTGTGTTCAAAATTTATGTTTCTATAGGCCAAACTATAACATGTTTCAGTATAGTATGTATTATAAATAAACTCCAATTTTGAATCACCTAAGGATGTTTGAAAATCCTTTCATTATAAAAGTATGGGTGATAATCTTTTGAAGTTTGATCATAGATGTTTTTATAGAATAATTCTTGCAAACCCTCTGAATAGAAGAGGATAAAAGTTTTATAATAAATATATAGGAAAGATTATTGACTCAAAAAATCTGAAATTTCATGAAAATATGATAATAATGTTTCCCAGATAGTTTCAAATGTGGAATAAATGGAACATGAGGGTGTTTTAGTTGAACAATGTGAAGTAGTTATTAATGATTGGCACAATACTGAATATTCTCATGATGAAGATTCTGACTCAACTATATCAAATTATGATTAAAAATTGCCTTTATCTTGTCCAATGATAAGAAAGAAATTGAAATCTCATAACATCATTAGAGATCAATAACAATAAGTTCAAACTAGAATATCATAAAAATATGTTTCACATACTTCCTTATACTCATAGGTTGAAGTAAAATATGTTGAATAATATTTTGAGCATCAAGAGTGGGTAGATTATATGAATGAAGATCAAGATTAAAATAAAAATAATGAAACTTGGGAACTTTTACCCAAACTAAACAATTATAATGTGATTGGTATATAGTGGTTATTTTTAAAAAAGTTGAATAGGAAAGTTGAAGGGATAAGAAACAGGGCATGACTGGTTTGTAAAGGTTACTCACAAATTGAAGGAATTTAATTTGATGATATTTTTTCTCTGGTGTAAATATTAAAAACTATCATAATATTTCTTATTATCATTTCATAATAAAGATATAAAACATTTCATATGGATGTCAACTCATATTTTCTAAGAGTATATCTTGATGAATAATTTATTATTGAACAATAATGAGACTTCACACTTGGGAAAGAAAAATGTTATGTATAAAAGTTGAAAAATGATTTTTATGGGCTGAAGCAATCTCCAAGAGCTCATTATTCAATATTGGATTCTTTCTTTAGAAAGATGACCTTTAATAAAATAATATTTGATTGTAACATCTATATAAAAGTAAATCAATAGGTTTCACTAATTTTTATTGTTTATATTAATGATATCATATTTATAAGAAATGATAAAGAAACTTGTTAAAAGATTTATAAGGAGATGAAAAAGATTTTTAAAATGTCCATGTTGGGAGAAATTAAATAACTTCTTGGCTTACAAATCTCACAAAAGAAGAAATATTTTCCTTTATAAAATGAATTATGATAATAAACGTCTAAGGAAGTTTTTCATGGAATGATAAAATACATTTTCCACACCTATTATAGTGAGAACTAAGTTTTCAAAATATAAGTAAGGCAAGGAGATATATCCCAAAGAGTTTAGAAGGTTGGTTGCAAGTTTATTGTATCTAATGGATTTAAGGATAGATATTGTGTATGTTGTTTTAATTTGTTCTAGTTATCAAAGTGCACCAAAAGAATCTCATTTCATGGATAGGGAAAATAATTCTTAGATATATCAAAGGTACAAGTGGTTTTAGGTTAAAATTTGACTGTGTAGAAAATATTGATTTGTTTAGCTATATAGATGAAAATTGGGAAGGATGTGTAGTTGATAGAAAATCCACATCTGGTGGAGTTTTTATCTTAGTATAAATATGTGTTATCTAGAATAAAAATAAACAGAATTTAGTGAATCTCATAATTGAAAAATCTAAGTATATTGTTGTCACTCAAGCTGCAATTCAACTTGTATGGATAAAGACATTATTGAAAGAATTTTTTTATTAATATGAAGTTTCCCCTTATCTTAGTTTGTGATAATAAAAGTGCTATAAATCTCACTAAAAAACCCAATGAAACATTATCATTCCAATAACATTGATATAAAATACCACTTCCTTAAAGAGAATGTCTAGAAGAATTAAATAAAACTATATTTTTTTACCTATAATGGAGAAAGTTTCTTATATCTATACAAAACCATGGTTGAAGGAAATATTTTATAAGAAGAGGTTGATAATTGGTGTTCAAACTCCATCTATTCAAGTTTAAGGTATGTGATAATTTTCCCCTATCCATATTGTCTTTGGATAGCGTAGTTAAGGGCGAGAAAATTTTTGTAACATAAATATATCTATTGGTATGTGTTTTACTTTTTTATGGAAAGCATGTATTTAGGGAAGTTATTAAAAGGAGAAAGTTATGATTTCATCATGTGTGAACTATTTTAATAGTTTTTTGAAGTGGATGTAGGTAAAATTATTCTTATAAGTTTAAGTGGGGTTTTTTATGAATGTTTCAATTGAAAGAATAAGCCTCTTAAAAGGTTTATGAAAAATATTGGTAGGTCAATACTTAAAGACAACATGGTATTTTTGTTCAGATATTTTTGTTCCCCACATCAAGTTCACTCATCCAGGCTTAGAATTATTGGATAAATAAACCATTTCATGAGTTATAAAGCTTTAGTGATTTATGATCCTTGGTTGAAAAAAATACAAATTGGCAGATTGATGGAACCAGGAAGTTTGTAGGTGTTCTATTGGAGCTGGAATAGGTTGTGAAGATGTTTGGTTAGACTTTTCTTCATAAATAAGAATATTATATTTTATTATCATAAAATAAAAACACTTAAATTTGTAAAGTTTTCTAACATGTATAAATGAATAAAGAAGATCAGATGGAGATGGAAAATGGAGAGAGAAGACCAAAATGAGTTTTCAAGACCAAGTCCATTAGATTAAGGTTATCAAACCGAGGGTGGCATATAAAGTTTTGTGTTAAATTTTTATCTTACCATGCTTACAAGGATCATTGGATATAGTTTTTGGGGAAGTGTAAATTTTGTGATGATTTTCAGTTCTTCATGTTTTTTACATTATGATTTATGAAATATCCCATGATCTAAGATTAAGTATAAAGGGGGAGAAATAACTTTTGTGTACAAAGATTACTCCATGAAGATCTATAAAGTTCATTAAGAAGATACTATCTGATAGAGGTTTGGATGTGAAGAAGTTTTATTCTAAGTTTTATAATTTTGGAAGTTGTGGTATTACAAAGTCTTAACAGTCACATATTTGTGAATTTTACCCGACAGAAGAAAGTTATTTTTTATAGAGAAGGCACTGAATAATGAAAAAAAAGTCCAAATGGATGGAGTCTAATTAGATGAATTCCAAATGGATTAAATCCAAATAGATGAAGTCCAAATGGATGAAGTCCAAATGGATGAGGTCTAAATGAAAAAATCCCAATTGGATGAAATCCAAATGGATGAAGAACATCAGATGATCATTTCAATATCATATGTATGAGTCTATTGGATAAAAGATAGATAAAATTTATATCATATGGACATGTATTAAGTTTTGTAGTTGAATTTTTTATACTATGATTTTATGGTAGTCCCCAATTCATTAATAGTTGGTTTTGGTTGAAGTCATTGAATTAATTTTTTTATGAATATCATCATATTACATTTAGTATATGAAGAAAATGGATAAGTAATTTTTATGAAAGTCATCAAATAGAGGAAGTGTCTGAGAAATAATTTTAATATTTTCTATGAAGTTCTTACTCAAGAAATAAAACAATATCTCATTGTATTTAAGCATTTCTACAAAGTTTTACCAAATTAATGTTTGGTATATACTGTTACTAGTTCAAAGTTCTTTATGAATATTTTAAAAATATTTCAAATTTGATATTTCTATAATAATCTTTCAATTTTCAAATATAACGGGAGAAATATCCAAGATTTTTTCTAAGTTTTTTAAAGGTAGTGGATGTTTGAATTTACAAAAATAATCTAGAATACTTGAGAAGCATCTGAATTGTTTTGTGTTGGAGTTTTAAATTTTATGTTTCAATTGATTGGGAAGGTTAAATTGGAATCCCACCTTTTATCCTACTAACGTATCTATTAATAAGGTGAAAGTATGGTACAAGGTGGTGTATTGTTCATGTATATAAAAATGAAGTGCTATAAAAATAGTATCAGACATAGATACTAAATGTAAATCTGAAATCCAATGTTTTATCAAGGGATATTTCCAACTAAGGAATCTCTTGGTTGAAGAATAAGTTTTTATCAGAAAAATGAGTTGTGATTAAAAGCACCAGACAGGATATACTAGACAAAGTTTCATATCAAGTGGTATCATACAAACTTTTTTCATAGTTGAAAGGATGGATAGAGCATAAGAAAGTGGAATCAATTTTCAAAAGACACAGGATGAAGGTTTCCAAATAAATGACAAAATATAGAAATTGGATAAACAAGGTAATGGTTGTAATTTTTATATAGAAATATAAGGAGTAATTACTTTCATACTGTTGGGTAATAAAGTAAAGAAGTAAATGCAATAATAAAAAGTGTGAATATGTACAAGAATCACAGTTTTAACATATAGAATCAGTTGGTTAAGGTTTCTAAGAGTTTTTGAAAAATATTTTTTATATCTTATATGTGTGGATATCATATGAATTATCGTTTGATTATAATAAAATACAAGTGTTGGTAGATTCAATTATTACTATAACCATATAAGAGGATTATTTTATAGTAGACTTTATGGTATTATATTATTTCCAAACCATTATAAAGACTAGATACTCTTATTGAGTATTTAACCTTGTAAATTCTTAGGTTCCTATGGATTGTATTTGTATTCTTATTTTGGAAAAGTCATAACTCTTTAATAGGTAGTGAATTTTTTTTCATAAGTAAGAGAATATAAAAATAAAGGATCATTGATTCACACCCTCCCTCCATTAGTGATCACACAAGTCGTGATTGGTTATTTCAAGTGGTATTATATGAAAGGTTCCCTTCATTGACTATTTTATAAATTTTTAAGAAAAATGAAGTTTCCATGGATGTTTAGAATACCATGAATAGTACAATGATTCTTTTTTTTATGTAAATAATAATATTATTTGAAAATATGGATTTTTATTGTATCTTATGTACATTAGCTATAAAGTTATTAAGGCTGATACAGATAGTCTCCCACCTAATATAGAGGGAGTTACCTTAATAGGTAGTGGAAATAATAATTTTGATAATGATGGGTGATCCAAAAAATGTTATAATTTCATCACTCTGTGAAAGTTATTTTCTTATATTTTAAGGAGTTGAATTGGCTAATGGCATCAGGGAATTATTTAAAAACATCTATGAAGGAAACACAAAAGAGAAGAAGAAGAAGTTACAAATATATAGACTGAAGTATAAAGATTTTGATATTGGTGATTATTAATCTATTGGTGATTAATTTTCAAGGTTGAATGACATTGTAAGAACCATAAGATTTCTTGGTAAGAATTTGAAATATCTGACCATCATTGAAAGAATATTATAAATTCTTCCAAATAAATTAGATACAAAATTTTCATCATTGGAAGATATATATCCTAAAACTCAATCTCAATAAAATCAATATTTCACTCTCATCACCTTTAAAATGATAAGAGAAAATGTTATGAAGAAAAAAGAGAATTTTGATTGTGAAATTTCTTTCAAAGCAGTCAAGTAAAGAAATTATAACAAAGTTCTTAAATAAAAAGCTAGTGAATTTAACACCAAATATGCGGTTAGTAAAAATTTTGAAAAATTTATGTTTTTATTTTCTAAAAATGTGAAAATAATTATAGAAAATAAAAAAAGGAAATTTACTTCTAAACTTTGTTGGTCGTGAGGATATTGGATATTTTACTACAAATTGTACACGATAAAAGGAAGATAAAGAAATTTATGAATATGATATAAATTCAATTATATCCCTCTATAATAAGGAAAAATACTACATAATATTCTAAATAAAAGGATAATAAGTTCTAGAAATACAAAAAGGTGAAACTATTTATCTGAGTGTGAGAAAAATTATGATAATGAAGAATAGCCCAATAACTTTTGTCATGATGCTGCTAAAAACTTATTATTGAAAATTTTAATGACGAAAAATTCACCAATGATGAAAATAGTAGTTTATAAGAATAAAAATCTTGGATGGAGTTTATTCTAAAGGTATATTTGAAAAAAATTCTTGAAACTATTGTAAGACTTGAAAAGGAAAATAAGAAGTTAAAGAATGAAAATATTTTAGAAAATAATCAAGAATTTTCTCTTGAATAAAAATCATAGTTTCTTAAATAAAATAATTATATAAATAATATTCATGATGAAAATAAAAATATCAACATAAATCTTGAAGAAAAAATGAAGGTAGAGGAGGAAGAGTTGGATTTTATTCAAAAAAAACTTTTTAAAATTGAGTAAAGAGTTAAAAAATTATAAAACATAGTTATAGAAGTTTTTGAAAGTTTTGAGAATTTTAAACCTAATAAGGATCAATAAAATTTATCCTCAAATGTTGATAATAATAATTAAGATACTTATAAGGAAAATTAATTCAAGAATACCATGTATTTAGATAAAACAAGCGGAATTGAAAATCCTAAAGTTTCTGTGGCTTTAAAGTCTGAACCAAAAGATGCTATAAGAAATTATTTTGAGGCTAAAAATAAATCTAAGATGAAGAATAAAATACAAGGAGGTAACTGAAACTGTCATGTAAAACAAAAGACAAAAGTATAAGTTAATAAAGTCGATTAAAAGAAGGTACAAAACTCAAAATAGTATACAAATTATAGAAGGAAATATGTTTTAAATAGTTACTACTAGAATTGTGAACGATTTTTCGTATATAGAATATATGTTTTGGTTTAATCATCAAAATTATAGTTAATCCATAAGAAACTGGAGGGAAAAATTGAGGGTGTGTCAACCCACTCAAAGGAGATAACTTGAGAAAGTCATTTTGAGGATTTAAAATAGATTCCAACCCTTAGAAACTGTTTTTGAAATATGTGATCAGTATAGAAATCTCACAAAAGGATGTCTTGGAATGGTACTAGTACAAAAAAGTTTATACATAAAATCTCAAAATCCACAAGAGAATAAAGTTAAAGAAAAAGAAATGGTCTTATTTATTCAAACTGATCTCAAAACAATAAAAGAATAATAACCTTAGATACATGAAAGTGGGTTTTATTCACATATAATAGTAGATTTATGTTTTTGAATAATTTTGAATATTTTAAAAAAAGTACAATGGCTTTTGGAAGTTACGAGTAACTCAGAATCAAAGAAATTGGATCTGCTATCTATGGGGAAAATTTTTTAAATTAAAAATATTATTGATTATTGAAGGGTTGAAACATAATTTTATAAGTCTTTCATAACTTTTTTATAAAGTTAAAAAAGTTATTTAATGAAATTTTTTTTGTTAATAGTTTATATGGGGAATTTTTTAAGAAGAATCCAACAAACAAAGGAAAACTTGTTTCAAGTTAGTGATCTAAAAAGTTCATGTTATCTGAACATGATAGAAGAAAATCAGCTATGGAATAAAAGGTCAGGGTGTATGTGTTAGAGGAATATGTGAAAGTTAATAAATACAGAAAATATTTTTAATATTTCTGACATTTTAAGAAGAATATATTTGTGTTGTTCCATTTTCTATAAAGGGAAGATTACAAACTCAGTAGATAAAAAATCTAAGATGCATTAAACTTGTCCCTTAGAAATGATAAATTATGATAATTATGAGACCATGAGTAAAAAATCGATAAACAAAGATAAATAATTTATTTATTACTTTGATGAATTTAATCTACTTACATGTATTTTGTTTTTGAAATATAAATTAGAGACTCTAAAATTGTTTAATAATTTCATGAGAAGTGAAGAAAAAGAATGTGGATATTCTATGGAGAAGATTCAAAATGATAATGTTGGTGAATATACATGTTATGAGTTCATATATTATCTTTAAAACATGGAATTCATCATGAGTTTTTTGAACCATAAACACCATATAATAAATATGTTTCCAAAAGAAGAAATAGAAAATTAGGGTGAATGACCCAAAAAATGTTGATCGAACATGTACTTCTCATTATTTTTTGAGGAAAGCTATCAGAGAAGTAGTTTATATTCAGAATAAATGTTTCAATAAGACAAATTATGATATGGATTCTTATAATATGTATTATAAATAAATCAAAAGTTTAAATAACCCGAGGGTGTTTTATATTACTCACTTTATAAAATTCAAGGATGAGAATCTTGGAAAGTTTGATCAAAGAAGGGTTCATGGAATCTTTCTTGGATAACCTACTAATTATAGAGGATATAGATATTATAATAAAGAGATATAAAATATTTTTGACTCATTAGATGTGAAATTTATTGAACAAGATGATAATAAAATTTCACAAACAGTTTCATATATGGAAGAAAGTGAGGATGCAATGGTTGTAGTTGAACAACATGAAAAAGTTCTTAATTATAGGAAAAATGTTAAAGATATTAATGATAAAGATTCTAAATCAACTATATCAACTGATGATAAACAATTATGTTTATAATATCCTAGGTTGATAAATCAAGTGGAAGTTTATAACATCATTGGAGATCAACGATAATAGTTTCATACCATAAAAAAATTTAGTTTCACATACTTCCTCATATTTACAGGTCAAACCAAAAGAAGTTGATGAATCTTTTGATCATCATGAGTGGATAAATTCTATGATTGAATACTTGGATCATATTGAAAATAATGACACTTAGGAACTTGTACCCAAACCAAATAATAATAATGTGATTGGTACAAACAGGGTGTTATAAAAGATTTGAATGAGAAAGGTGAAGTGATAAGAGACAATGTGTGAATTGTTTGAAAAGCTTAATCACAAATTAAAGGCATTTAATTTGTTGAGAATTCTTTATCCAGTGATAATATTATAACAATCATAATATTTATTGTTGTCACTACACAATAATGATTTAACATATTTCAGATGGACGTCAAGTTGTCTTTTCTTAATGGAGTGATCAGTGAAAAAGTTAATATTGAAAAAATATGTATCTTTATTATTGGGAAATAATAAATTCATATGTGTAAGATGAAAAAGAGATCATATGTGTTAAAGAAATCTTCTAAATCATGGTATTCATAATTGGAAACTTACTTAAGGAATTTGAACTTCAATAAAGGAATATTTGATAGTAACTTCTATATAAAACTAAATCAAGAGGTTTTCCTCATTATTATTTTTTATATTGATGATATCATATTCACATAGAATTATTAAGAAACTTGTGAAAATATTTCTGAGGAGATGAAAATTCTTATTGAAATTTATATACTAAGAGAAATTAAATACTTTCTTGGCTTACAAATATCACAAAAGAATAAATATATTTTCCTAACTTAAGAAAAGTATACTAAGGAAATTATAAGGAATTTTGTCATGGAATAATCAAATATATTTTCTACACCTATTTAATTGGGAACTAAGTTCTCAAAAGATGTTGAAGAAAAGGAGGAAGATCCAAAATAGATTTAAAAAGATGGTTATTATATCTAACAAATTTAATGACGGATATAGTGTGTGTTGTTACACTTTGTGCCAGGTATCAAAGTTTACCAAAAGAATAGAATATCATGGTTAGAAAAATAATTCTAAGATATATTAAAGGTGAAACTAATTTTGGGTTGAAATATGTTAGTGTAAGAAAGATTTATTTATTTTTCTATACATAAGAAAATTAGAAAGGAAGTGTAGATGATAGAAAATCCAAATATGGGGAATTTTTTCTTAGTAGAAATATATATTATCTTGCATACAAATAAATATAGTTTAGCGACTCATAGTGATACAAAATTTGAGTATATTTCTACCACTCAAGATACAAAACAACTTGTTTAGATGAAGACATAGTTGGAAGACATGATTTTTTATATAAGTTTTCCCCCATTCTCTTGGGGTGTGATAATCAAAGTGTTATAAATCTCACTAAAAATCCAATGAAACATTATTGTTCCTAACACATTGATATAAAATATCACTTCATCAAAATAACATGGATAAGAATAAACTAAAAATATAGTTTATTCCTATAACAGAGAAAGTTATTGATATCATCGCAAAACCATTTCCAAAGGAAAAATTTCATAATATTAGGTTGATAATGGTTGTTCAACCTCTCTATCTTTAAGGAAAAATATATGTGAAAACATTATCCTCTCTATATTGTCTTTGGATAGTGTTTTAAAGTGGAATAAAAATGTTTTAAAGTAAATCTATCCATTGGTATGTGTTTTACCTTTTTATGGAAATCATGTATTTAAAGGGAGATCCTAAAGGGGGTAAGATATGATTTCAGCATGTGTGTACTATTTTAATAGTTTTTTTAAGTGTATATAGAAAAAAAATTCTTACAGGTTGAAGTGGGATTTCTTATGGAAGTTTCAATTGAAATAATTCTCTTATGAGGTGTATGAAAATGTTTTCAAAGTCACTACGAATTCATAGCATCAAGTTTTTATTCAATTGTTATTTTTCCCTACAATGTGTTCACAAACATAGGCTTATAATTTTTGGAAAAAATGATCTATTTCATGAATTATAATTTTTTTATGATTTATTTTCCTTGGTTTATAAAAAAAATAAAAGGGATAGATTGTTGGTACAAGGAAGTTAAGAAGTGTTTTTCTAAAGTTGTAAGAGGTTGGAAATATGTTTGGTTAGGTTTATGTCTCATAAAGAGGAATATTTTCATTTTTTTGTCTTAACATAAAGCAATTAACTTTTTAAATACTCACAATATGTATAAAATGTACAAATAATATCAGATAGATATAGAGAATGGATAGAGAATACGAGACTAAGTTTTTTGGACCAAGTCCATTGGATAAAGGTTATTAAACTTAGGGTTTTTGAAAAAAAAATTGTGATGTATTTTTATCTTACCATGCTTACGAGGATTATAAAATGGATTTTTTAGTGAAGTATAAATCTAGTGATGATTTTAAATTCTTATTTTTTATAACATCATAAGTTATGAAATATCTCATGATCCAATAATAAGTATAAAGGGGAAAAAATAATTCATGTGTACAATGATTATTCCATGATGATTTTTGGAGTTCACTGGATAAATGCTATCAGACATAGGTTTGTCTATGAAAAACTTGTATGAAGTTTGTACTTAGAGTTTAAGAAGTTTAGAAGCTATGAAAATATTAAGCCTTATCAGTCAAAAATTTTTGAAGTTAATTAGATAGAATAAATTTATTGTTTATAGAGAAGGTTATAATGAATAAAAATTGAAAAATCCCAAATGGATGAAGTCCAAACAGACCAAGTACAAATGGAAAAAGTAAAAATAGATAAATTCCAAAGAAAAAAATTAAAAATAGGTGAATTCTAAATAGAATAAGTCTAATCAGATAAATTCTAAAGAGAAAAGGTCTAAATGGATGAATTATAATTAGATTAATTCTAAATAGATAAAGACTATCAGATGAGCTTTTCAATATCATCGGTCAGATTCTACTGGAAAAACCTTTTGTAGAATTTCTATCATATGAACATCTATGAAGATTTATAGTTGAAGTTTCTATAAGATGTCTGAAAAATAGTCACTAATTCATTAATAGTTGGTTTTGGTTAAAGTCATAAGATGAATGTTTTGTATGAAGATAATCAGATAGAGGTTAATGTATAAATAAAATGGATAAAGAGTTCTGATACAAGAAATCAGATGGAGGAAGTTCCTATGAAATTTTTCTAAGAAGTTCCTAGGAAGATTTTATAGGAAAAATAATTTGAATTCTAATCATATGAAAGTGATGATGATAATTTTTACTAGATTAATGTTTGGTATATATTGGTATTGGTTTGATGTTTTTTATGAAATTTTTCTAAATATTTCAAATGTAGAGAAGCAATAATGATCTTTCAATGTTATAACTGTCATGGGAGTAAGATTTTTTATTCTTTCCAAGTTTTAAGGAAGATTATTAAAGGTAGTGGATGTTTTAATTTTCAAGAAACTTCAATAATACTCTATAATCCTTGAGAAGCATCCAAGTGAATTTTTTTAAGTGGGAGTTTCAAATTTTTTGTTTTCAATTTTCAAGAAAGTTAAATTGGAATCCTGAATTTTCTCTAACTCACATATCTATAAATGGGGTGTAAGTAAATTATAGAGTAGTTTACAATTAATTTATATAAAATATAAAGTTATTTATAAATAATATCATATATAGATACCATATAAAAATATGAAATCCAAATTTTGAGTAAAGAAATTTTCCAACAAATGAATCTCTTTGTTAAAGAAGAAGTTACTATCAGATATAGGAGTTATGATCAGAGGCACTAAATAGAATACACTTGAAAAAAATTTATATCATTTGGGATAAAATAGTATATTTGTATAGGTGAAATGATGTATAGAGCATAAGAAAGTGTTATCAGGTTTCAAAAGGCACCAGACAGGGTTTTCCAGATAGGTGGTTAGATACATAAATCGGATAAACAGGTGAACGGACAGAAGTTTTATACAAAATACTAGGATTATTTTGTTTTCTATTGTTGGGAAAGAAATTAAAGAATTAATTTCAAGAAGATAAAATTTAAATAACTAAAAAAATCATAGTGATAAAATATTAAACCCTTTGGTGAAGGTTTTTAATTATTGTTGCAAAATCTTTGTTACATCTTATCTATATAGAGAGTGCATGGATTGTTGTTTGATTATACTGAAATGTAAGTGTAAGGATATCCCATACATGTTTTAACCACATGAAAGGAATGTTTTATAATGAATTTTGTGGAATTGGATTATTTCCAAACCATTCCAAGGACTAGCTACTCTTGTTGAGTAGTGCACCTTGAAAATTATTATTTTTCTATGGATTGTGCTTGTGTGATTATTTTGGTAAATTCATAATTCTTTAGAAGGATTTAGAGGTTATTTTTATATGTAAGAAAATATAAAAACAAAATATCATTGATTCACCCCCTCTCCCTCATAGTGATTACACAAATACTAACTGGTATAATTTAGTGTGTAATGTAAGATATCGAAGAAGTCAAATTTATTTAAATAAAAATATATCATAAAATATTAGGGTGTTACACTATACCCCCTTTTAATAATTTCTCACTAAAAATTTCATCACTCAAAATCAAAAAATTGAGTATACTTATGCCTCATCACATATTTGGGTTCCCACATAACTTCCTCAAATTCTGGTTTCACCAAAAAAAACTTTGACCGAGAGAGTTATCTTATTCTGTATCACTTACTCTCTATGATCCAGAATCACCACTAATTTTTTCTCATAAAAGAGATCATGATACTGTGGTAAATCCTTTTATTTTAGTATATGTGAAGGATCAAGTATGTAATTCCTTAATAAAGATACATGTAATACAGCATGAACTTGAGAGAGATTCAGTTGAATTACCAAGCAATAAGAAACTATCCTGATACAATCAAGAATTTATGAGGGAACGATATATCTATGGCTCCATTTACCCTTATTTCTAAATCACATAACCATATTCCAATGAGATATTCATAGGAATAACTTGTCACCAATTTTGAACCCTAGATCTCTCTAAAAATTTCTAGCATAACTTTTCTATTGAATCTGAGTTGTCCTGATATTTTATTGATTCAATCTAACCTTTTTTCTATTTTCATTGCTAGATCAGGTATTAATAGAATATTTTCTCTAACTTTATCCTATAAAATTTAATATTTTCACATCCTTCCATAGATTTCTTCATAAAGATCCATCTTAATGAATGATTTAAAACTATTATTGTAAGAAAATTTCACCAAAGGAAGGTGTTGACCCCAAAAACATTTGAAATCCATAGAAAAATATCTCAAAATATCCTTGAGGGTTTGAATAGACCTCTCAAACCAACCATTTTTTTAAGGATGATATATAGTGCTAAGGTAAAATCTATATTCAATTCTAGCTGAAGACTTCTCTAGAACTTTGATGTAAACCTAAGATCTCGATCTAATAAACTTGAATGTGGTACTCTATGAAATATTACCACTTCTTTGATGTATATCCTATAAAACTTATCAAGAGATAAATTTTCTCTTATTTAAATGAAATGTGTTGGATTTATAAGTAAATTGACTATAGCCCAAATAGCATTGTTCCCTTTAAATGATTTGGGGTGTCTAACAATAAAATCTAAGGTAATGGTTTCCCATTTAAATTTTAGTATGGATAATATTTATAATATCCCCTTATAATTATTTCTACCATCCTTTATTAAATATTAGACACTAAGATACAAACTCTTCAATATCTCTTTTCATGTTATCCCACCAGAAATAATCATTCAAATATCTATAAATCTTTATTATTACAGGATGAGTAGAGAATGAAGAAATATGTTCTTCATCTAAAATTATTTCTTCAAGTCTAGTATTGATGGGAAATATACTCAATTTTTGAACCTTATCATTCTATCATAATCATGATTAAACTTAGGAACATTTCTCACATTATTTTATAGTTCCACATCCTTATTTTATGCCTCTTTAATCCTCGCATGGATGGATGGTTGAACATTCATTTGAGAAAGATATAATTTATCCCCTTTCCTCATTATTTCAAGGTCTATATTATATAGATCCATAAATATTGGATCTCTTTCAATCCTCATCATAAAAAAACTAGCATGGTCCTTATGAATCTGAGCATCATCCACTATGTTCACCTTCTCTGGGTAATTGAATATTGAACATTCCAAATATTTAATCAACTCTAATCATCTCCTTTAGTGCATAGTAGCTAGGGTGGTGATGGAGTGGTAAACCCTGTAATACTACATTCAAAAGATCGAGGTTTAAATCTTGAAATGGGAAATTTTATTGGGTTACTGTAGTTGTTACTATAGTAGTACTTCAATAGAAGTACTTTTCATACAATATGGTAAATTGGGCTAAAAATAGATCATTGGGCTACAAGAACATCGTTCCATTACTAGGACTTTAGGCCATAGGTCCTACAGGCCAAAAATATTCAGGCCTTTGGGCCATGGGTCCTTCCAAACCATGAAGGAGAGTAGTGCCTATCTTATTAGATTAACCTTGTGATGATGGATTAGAAAAAAATTAATCACCAAGTGGATCCAACCATAATCAGGACTGAAGGAGGGATATGGAATACATTCCATTATTCCATGAATTACCACAATGACACTGTAAGATAGTAGCAACACTAGGTAAAGTATCTAAATCAATCCTTTAGAGGATATGGGGAGGGCTCGTTAAAGTGTATTCAAGATTTAATATATTGTAAAGTGATTATACCCCAAGGCCTTTAGGCCATGTAGTTTAGGATTTGTGCCTCTAGGCTTCGAGGTTATATAAGGGTTTCCTCTCAACCCATTTAAAAAGGTAATTATCTAGAAATAAAAATAAAAATATAAGGCCATTAAACCATTCAACCTTTGGAACACATTCAACTCTTTCTTTGTGAATATATACTTCAAGATTTTATGATGAGTTTTTATATTACATATCTATCCATAAAGATAATAACTCTATTTTTTCAATAAAAAATTTAAGACTTGCATCTCCAAATAATGAGTTGGGTAATTTTTCTCATGAATTTTCAATTGGCATGAGGCATAAGTTATCACCATGTCATTTTGTATGAAACATATGGTTCCTTTATTTGATTCATCATAATGGATTAAAATCCTTTATTCACTATAGAGTAGTGTGATCATAGGTACACTTTCCATCCTTATTTTTATCTCCTTAAAATTTTCCACAAATTCATCTATCTATAGGAACTTAGATCTTTTCCTTTTCAATTTAGTTAGTGGATTATATAGCCATGATAAATCCCTCACTAAACATTGATAGTATTTATAAAACCTAAGAAAACTACAGTTCTCAGTTACAATGGTTGTTTTTCTTCATTGGTCAATAACTTCCATCTTTGAAGGATCAACTAATTTACACACACTTGAGATTATATAACATAGGAATGAAACTTTTTTTATCCAAAATTCTTCCTTTCTTAATTTGGTATACATATTATCCTTTCTTGAGGTCTTCAATACACTCCTCAAATGATCTTGATGTTTTTCCTTACACTTTTAATATATGAGAATATCATCTATAAAGACTATCAAATAATGATCAAGGTAATCTCTAAAGACTATATTCCTTTGATCCATAAAGATGGTGGGGTTATTAGTAAGTCCAAATGTAATTACTACAAATTCATAATGATCATACCTTGTATGGAAGAAAATATTTAGTATATCCTCCTTCTTGGCCCTTAATTGATGATATACATAATAAAGTACAATCTTTGAAAATTATTGATCTCTTCTTAGTTGATCAAACAAGTCATAAATATAGGGTAAAGGATACTTGTTCTTGATAGTAAACTTTTTATGTTCTTAATGATCAATACGAAAACACATTATCCCATATTTCTTTTTAACAAAAAGAACATGGGCACCCCATGCTGATGCACTCGAGTATATGAATCCTTTATCAATATTTTCCTAAAGTTACTTCTTTAATTTATAAAAATTAAATGGATTTGTTCTATAATTATTCTTTAAAATATATGTAATACTGAGTATGATTTATATTGAAAAATAAACTTCATGATTCATGGGAAGACTAGAAAACTATTCATGAAATAAATAATCATATTCCCAAACAATATGAATATATTTAATATTAAATTTATCCTCGGCCATTTGAGATAAATATCCCTCATAAATGGGTAGTAAGACCCATATAATGGAAGTAATTTCCATTGGAAGTTCATTTTCATCCCCACACCATAAAAATAATAGGTTGATTTGGGATATAAAATGTGACAGCCCTAACCTCAAAAATTGATATGGGATTTATATATATAAATTCAATTCATTTATAGTACAACATCTAATTAAAATAGAGGGAGAATAAAAAGATTTTTAAGAAGCACATTCCTGCAAACTTCTATTAGAAATAATCCATAAACATGAGAAGTGATCATCATGCCATTGGTAGTTTTTATTTCTAACTCAATATATAATCATTGATATGGTGATGCGATAATGTTAGTAAATTATTCAGATATAATAGAGTGGGTATATCTAGAACCAAATAAGATATTTGTATTTTTAAAATTTATGGTAAGCTTACCTTTCACCATATTGTTATCCTGACCCACTTTAGTTGTGATAGAAAAGGCCTTCCATTTATCCTTTTTATTAGGAGTTGTTAAGTCCTTTCATCCTTATTAGTTATTTTATTGAGTTATTGATTCACATAATACTAAATCTCCTATTATCTAAAACATTGAACTTCATTGGTTGAATCCTTCTTCTCCACTATTGCATTTTCCAAACTTTTCATCCCTTGTAAACAATTACTTGCTCAATGGGCAGCCTTTCTAAAATTAAATCATTTCATATTTCCTTTTACAAAATTTATTGATTTCTTTCCTCCATATTTTTTGCATGTGGATGGTTGGAATTTCTTTCCTCTATGGTATTTACCATTATAGTTTCCCTGAATCTCCATATTTCACTTCTTATCACTAAAACCAGAAGAATAATTTTATTTTACACTCTCTATTTGTACCTTGAGATCAAATTGAAATGATTTCTTTATAGTTACAAAATTTTCTTATGATTAACTAATTTTAAAGACTTAGTTTTAGGCCACTAAATAATTTATCAATTTTGATCGCAAGTTTGATGATAAATCTGGAAGCAAACCTTGAAAATCTTGTAAAGGTTAATTTTTAAGTACCAATGGATTTATCATCCTTCTATTTCAGCTCCATAAATTCCCTTTACATCTTAGTATAAAGAGTTTAAGGAAAATACTATTTAGTTGAAAGTTTAATTTCAATACTTCCTAACCCTAGTTTTGAAAATAAAAACAGAGTTCCTCAAATGCTTTTTTTTAATAACTTTATAATTCCAAAGTATTTGGAGTGTTTTTGTATAAAGGATATTTTAATAGAAATAGAAAATATTTATCATCAGAAAAAACTTCCATAACTAGATGAGCATGTACTTTTTTACAATCAGACAAATACAATTCCATTAGTAATAGTTTTATAAAGTCCAACTAACAATGTATAACTAAGTCTTATTGGATGAAGTTCTACAAATTCTACCAAAAAACATTCATTAAACATAGGTATACATGATTTCCAAATGAACCTTTATAAAATTTAATGGATAAAAAATTCACTCCATTGGATGAAGAAACATCATTATACCAAAAAAAATTCTAAAGCATTCTAATGCTTATATCAAGGAAACCATTGGACGAAGTTATAATGAATCTTTTAATAGAATATAGAGTTCATCTGAATATGTTACAACCAAATCCAAAGAATATGAAATATGACCATTGGAGAAATTCCTATAAATAGAAGTATCATTCAAGTAGGAGGAATATTATTTAAATAAAGAAAACTAAAACTATTTTTAAGAGTTTATAACAACTTGTTATGAGTGAATGATTCATTGTAACCTTTAGTGAATTTTTTTACTTAAGGTGTCTGATTGTGAGGATTATTATAAATTCATTAAGTTTATTTTGTGTTTGTAATTTTTGTGTCTAGTCTGGTGTGATCAAGGGATTCCATGTTTAGAAATATAGAGATTCTTATATTACTAATTGAGGGTTCTCAGGACTAGGGAAACATGGTTTCTTCTGATATTAGTATATATGTGTTCTTTATTTTAGAATACCAAAATTTATAGTTTGGTTAAAACCTTGGATACCAAAATTAATGGTCATTGACTTCTTTTACAATAAATTTAAAGGTTTTGATATTTTTTTATAAGGTTTTCATGGTTTTTATTCATAACTTTATAAATTTTTATTATAGCATGTTTTTAAAAGATCCTTATTTAAACTGCATCTTTTAGGAAAATTTTATATAGTTTGTTATAAACGTTTCCCAAAATATAATTTTACAAAGTATTAGTAAGAAACTTTATTTGATTACTTTCTTATAAATCAAACAAAGGTTTGTCTGAAATACATTTAAAAAGAGGATAAGTAAATTGTATGTTTTATTTTATAAACTAAAATTCACCCCCCCCCATATTTTAGTAATATGTATACTCTAATGATCCTATATTTGGTCATAGAGGAAGTTCTACTCTTATATTTTCTAGTTTAAATTTTTTATAAACTACAATATTAGCTAAGTTTCTACTTTTCGAAAATTGTTACACTAATGTGTTAGTAGAAGAGAGTATCTTGTTTTATTCTATAGAAATTTTGTCCATTGGGACATTAGAAAATATAAATTCTAGAAAACCAAAAACTTTTTATGGTGATGGATATGAATATTGAATAGATATAATGAATAATTTTTTGATAAATACAATAGTTGATAACTTTTTCATGCTAAATAGAAGCTATGTTTTTGCGGACAAATAAGTTTCTACTTTTACCAAATATTAAAAGTATGAATATAAACTTAACTACAAAGTTAGAAATAATTTTATATGTTCAATGAAAATAAATATCTATAGTTAGATTTCATCATGTGAAGAAGATAACAGTTTTTTGAAAAAGATAGAGGTTACTCACTTTGGAAGAACCAATGTTATTTAAATTAGAAGAGCTATGATAAGAGCTGATTAGCAAGCCTTTGGCTTTTTACCTATATAATCTATTGCTAAGATGAATTGGAGATTCATGACCATTGTGAATAGTTTGAAATCATTAGGAGATAAATTTTTTAGTAATGAACATTTGGTTGATAAATATTATTAATATTATGTCTAGCCAATGGGGACCCAAAAGAATAATAATTTATGATACTAAGCATATTGGAAATCTTAGTCTCGATGATTTGATTATTACTCTCATGTAGTATGAGGGTACTTTAAATAGGGATGCTAAAAAAGATAAGAATAAAAAATGTTTATCTTTTTCTTCTACATATACATCTATTAAGAAAGATAAATAAATTAAGAAATATTTTAAATTTTCTAAGAATAATAAAGTAAAAGTTGATATAAAAATAGCTCTTCTAAGAAAAGTAAAAATGAGATTGAAAATATCTTAAAAAGGATAAAAAATATTTTTGGAAAGAATGATTTTAGATATAAGTATATGAAATATTATAAGGGTGGAATTCATAAAAAATATTCTTCTGAAATTATTTATCCTAAATGCAAGAAACATGTGCACATCATATCAAATTTTCATAGACTGAAGAATAAAGATAAGAAATATAGTAATTTTAATAATTTTTGAAAGTTTAAAGGCAAGAGAAGTTTAAAAGATACAGAAACATAGATTTCTAGTGTTTGGGATTATTCTTTAGAAAATTATTCATATGATAGAAAATATAGTCAGAAGATTATGGGATTATAAGCTAAAATTAAAAAGATCAAAAATTGCTTCATGGCTAACGTATCTATTGAATCATTAACCAATATTACTTTAAATGAAAAATATGATAATTCTAATGATGAAAATAGTTCAATATCTTCATAATAATAAAATTATAATTCATCTGAAGAATATGATACATTACTAAGTAATGATGAATTTTCTAGATTTTAAAATTTATTATAAACAAAAAATAATAAAGTTTCAAAAAATTATGAAAATGATAAGGAATAAATTTCCAATGCAAATTAAATAATTTAAAAACTTTTTGTAGAAATTTAAAATCTTATTAAATAATTAAATAATAAATATATTTATAACTCATCTATTTATAATAAATATTTAGCTATAAAAATAAATTATTAAATTTTACGTGTAAAAATTTATTATAAAGTTTTACTTATTAGAATGAAACTTGTTATAACATGAATAGACAGATGAGAACTTATCAAAATATTTCAGTAATGGGTTTTAAAAACTCTAAACAACATTTTTAAAATAAATATTATGTTCCTAAAACATCCCTCTTTGGTAAAAATATATAAAATTAGTGGACACTAGAAGAAAAAATGTGCTTTGAATAAATTTTAATCTTTTGGTTTTAATATTGAATATATTTCTAAATAACTAGTAAATTTTTAACAAAAAATACTTGGATAAATACAGATTTCTAAAGTATTATTTTCTAATAATATTGGACCTAAGAAATTTTAGGTGCCAAAGAGATAATTTTTTATTTTCAGGAAAATAAGAAGAGTACCAACATCAATAATGTTTGGTATATAGACAGTGGGTGTTGCAGAAACATAACTAGAAAAAGAATTCTTTTAAAAGATTATCAAGATGAAAGGTGGAAAAGTCACTTTTTGTGATGACGCTCAATGAGAGGTATATGGCATAGGTAATATTGTTATTCTTGTAAAACATTTAATTTAGAATATTTTAATTATCAAAGGATTTAATCACAACCTCATTAGCATAATTCAATTATGTGATGAAGGATACCTTGTCAACTTTAGGAATAAAAAATATATTGTTCAAAGTTCAAAAGGTAAATTTATTATTTCTACTGATAGTCATGAGAATATTTACACACTTAATTTATAATACTTGATAAGGTAAGATATGCCTTTAATTAGTGTAATATAATATCAATCTCAGTTATAGAATAGAAGTTTAGGACACTGTAATGTTATAAATTTATTCAATCCTTCTATGAAAGGACTAGTTAGAGATCTACCATAGATTAGGTTTAAATCTTCTCAATTTTTTGATCCTTATAAATTTTGAAAGAAACATAAGTCAAGTTTTAAATATATTAGTAAAGTTTCAACTTATAATGATTTACAATTAGTGCACAAGGATTTATTCCGTCCAACAAAAAATGGAAGTATTGGTGTGAAATACTATGTGTGTGTTTTATTTTATGACTAAACTAAATACACATGGGTCTATTTTATATATAAAAAGTGGGAATCATTTTTTTAATAACTTTGTAGCACTTATTAAAAATGATAAAATTCTACCCTTGGTAACTATTTGTAATGGCCATGATGGGGAATTTTTAAATTCTTAATTAGAAAAAAATAATTAAAAAGGTATAATATATAACTTTTCAGGTCCTAAAACACCTCAGTAAAATGGTGTAGTAGAAAGAATAAATAGAGTTATTTAGGATATTTCTAGAACCATGTTTATTGAATTCTTAATTTCTAAAACATTTTGTTCTAAAGTAGTTAGTACAACCTACTATACTATAAATTGAGTTTTACTTAGACCTTTTATTAACCAAACTCCTTATATGTTTTGGATGGGAAGAAATCAAAAACTTTCTTAATTTAGAGTTTTTGGATCTAAATTATTCATTCTGAATAATAAATATGATTTACACAAATTTTCTCCAAAAGATGATAAAGATATTTTTATAGGATATTTTACAACTAGTAAGTCCTATAGAGTTTTTAATAAAAATAAAAGTATTATTGAGGAAATAATTCATGTTATATTTTATGAAACTGGTCCTTTTTTTAAAACATAATGAAGATTTATCTTTGGATGTTTTAAGAAAATGAGTTTCAACACATGTTGGAAAATTATTCTAAAGAGATAATAATTGAAGAAACTCTTTCTAAAAGTTTTTGTCTTGAATAAATTCAACATTTTGTTAAATAACAGTGTTTTAAAAACCCAAGAAATTAGATATTCCTTAGTAATTATCACAATGATAATATTTTTTGTCTTGTAGGACAACCATTCATAACTAGAATATCCTAAAGAAATGAAATTGAACATTGTGAATTTTTATCACAATCCAAACCTAAGTCCCCTGATGAGGCTTTAGGTAATTAATATTTGTTAAAATAAATGTCGGATAAACTTAATTATTTTGAAAGGGGTCAAGATTAGACTTTAGTTAAACATCCTAATGATTCTATGGTGATTGGTGTAAAATGGGTTTTTTGTAATAAATGTGAAGAAAATGGAGTAACAGTAAAAAATAAATCTATACTTGTTTCAAATCATTATAATCAACATGATGGAATAAACTATGAGGAAACTTACACTCTTGTGGGTAGACTTAAAGCTATTTTAAAACTTTTAGCTTATGTAGTATTCTTAAAATTAACTCTTTTTCAAATGGATGTGAAGTTTGATTTACTTAAAGGATACGTTCAAAAGGAATTTTATATATAATAACCTGATGGTTTTAAAAAAATATTTGGATCAAGATTTTAGACTTACTAAGGAATTATATGTAATATAACAAGACCTAATAGCCTAGTATGATAGATTAATCATATTTTTGTTACAAAAAAAATAAGGGATCTACAAATCCAATAATTTTTTTTTGAAAGAGATTTCAAAAATAGAATCAATTTTTAAATTTATATTGATGACATTATATTTGGATCAAACAAAAAATATCTTACTGATTCCTTTTTGGATCTTATGAAAAAAGATTTTGAAATAACCATGATGGGTGAACTTGCGTTTTTCCTTGGTTTTTATATTTATAAAAAAACTATAATGAACTTTTACATCATAAAAAATTTATATAATATATTTAATTTGAAAAATTGGTTACAAAAATATTCAAAGTATTTTTACTCTTATAAAAACCTCAAAAATTATAGATCTTTATGAGTATTCAAAAGCATTTCATCAAAATTCATTTAGATGAATGATTGGTAATTTACTATACCTTACAGCTAGTAGTCCATATTTAATTTTTTTCTATATTATTATGTGTTATATTTAAAGATTATACAAAAGTGTCCCATCTTGAAGTTGTAAAATGAATTTATTGTTACCTTAATGGAAATATGGATCTTAGTTTATTTTAGTCTTCTAGAAATGATATGTAACTAAAAAATTTTTCATATACTAATTTAGTGGATGTAAAATTGATAGAAAAAGTACATCTAGAACTTTTCATTTCTTAATAGGGGATTTATTGTCTTGGTCATGTAAAAAATCACACTAGGTATCACTTTCCACTATTAAAGCTAAATATGTGGCAATTAGAAGTTTTCTTGCTGAAGTGATGGTGATAAAACACACACTCACTAATTTTGGAATGAGGTTTTAAGAAAATCCTATTTTTTATAACACAAGTTTCATATATTTAAATAAAAATATAGAACATCACTCATGAGAGACGAACATAGATATATGAGACCATTTCCTTTAGGATCACACACTAAAAGGAGATATCACTTTACAATTCATTGGAACATAATAAATGCTTTATGAAATTCTTAAAAAAATCAATTCTGATATATTTGAATATATTAAATAGAATCTATAAATTTTCAATATAAAATTATCTTTCATATATACATTTTTTAAACTATTTATTTATATTAAAAACTCTTTAAAAAATGGGGAGAATATTTTTAATTTATTTTTTAAAAAAATAGTTTTGTTAAAAAAATTCAAAGTTTTTTAATTAAATATAAAGTGATCTTTAAAAAATTATAGAAAAAAATTTCTTCAAAGTTTTCTAGATAAAATTATCATAAAAATTTCCAAAAAACATAAAAAGTCTTTGGGAAATTTTTTGTTTTCCTAAAGCTTTTATAAAAGTAAATAATTTCATATTACTTAAGAAATTTTCATAAATAATGTTTATACATTTTTACACCAATAGTTAATTTATAAATATTTTGTTTCAAGTTATTTTATCTATTGTTATAATATGTTGATTATATATTTTATGAAAAATTGTTTTAAAAACTTATAGGTTCCATCAGAGCATAAATTATTTTGATAAAACTTATATCAAAAGTTTATAAAAACTTCAAGATTTCAAATATATTTTTCTATCTTTTAAAGAAATATATCAATCATCGATCTAAAATAGTAATTTGTTTTGATCCTTTGGATCTGAAGAAGTTGATGTGTATCCCACCTTAAGTCTATTTAAAGGGGTGTGGGTCATCGCTCCTTCTTCACTTATTATCTCTTATAATAACTCTTGCAATTATGATCTTTCTCCTTTAGTTATTTCAAATTTTATCTAACTCATTCAGCTTCTTTCAGTCAGCAAAATTGCCTCCTGAAGTGACAATTTAAATAGATTGTCTATTAAATAAAGACTCATAGAATGTTGATGGTATGAAAAATATGACTTTTCTAAAGACTGTAACTATATCTCAAGTATGGGGAGGTGTTTCTATTAAAAATGATTCTTTTGATCTATATTTTATAGAGATATTCAAAGAATTATATTCTTCATTCAAGTTAAATGAATAGGAAAGTATTAATGCTGTCAATTTTTCTTTATTTGTAAAGTTATATAAATTAAATATTTGTCAACTTTCTGATTTGTTTGGAGTTTCCTACAGAGGAGAAGAATACTTAGTAACTCATAAACTGTTTAAAAATTAGACAATTTTGAAAATATATGGTGGAAACTTTTTTATTTTCTTCTTATGAAAAAAGTTAGAAAAGTTCATTATCTTTCTCCAGATATAATAATCATCGATAGTTCAATGCTAAACTATCTCATTCCTTAGAAATAGGACAGTGATACCCTAAAATTTCTATATGTGTGCGTGTGTTTGTGTGTTTTGTATTTCTAATGTAATATGATAAAATTCAATCTTGTAAAGTTTTTATTCATTTACATAGAGTTTGTTAAGCTTGTGACTAAAAAGTTGAAGATTCTATTATTTATGAGTTTCATAGATAGGTTTTTGGTTAAATTTATGGAAGTGTAGAAAATAGATAATAAAATAACTCTAATGAGGGAGAAAGTTTCTTTAATTAGTGAGGAAAAAATAAACAAGATGAGACTTGTGTTTGTTCCATCTCTAAAGAAGTTTTTTAAAAATTTGCATAAACATATGTTTAGAATAGAAAAACATAACATAAAATAAAAGGTGTTAGAGAAAATAAAGGTAGGTTAATTTTCACCCTTTGTTTCTTAATAATAAATCCAAGACTAAACCATATGAGTAATTAGTTTCTTTTTATGAAAGAGAAAGAAGAACAGAAGCCTGACGATCCGGGTTTTTGACTAGATAAGGATGAGGCCTTAGCTTTAAAAGAGGAAAATTATAAGAAACTTTGTGAAGAATAAAATAATGAAATCCTTTAAAAATGATAATTAATCCATAATGTCTAAATAGTTTTTAAAATTTTTTGAATAATAACATTCAAAAGTTTTAGTTTTCACTCTGTTAGTTCCTCAGACTATTATACCTTTGTACGTACCCACTTTTTCCATTTCACATTTTTTTCATTATTCAAATAGAAGGGAAATCAGTATAATACTTAGTAAAACTTCCATACATTAAAAATAATTAAGGAAAATAATTTGTAGAACAAAAATCTTGGTCTGAAAATGTGTAAGATACAATTGAAAATGTTGTTTAAAAGAAATGGAAATTTAAGAACATGAAAGACTTTGAAATTGATAAAGAATTGAAAATGTATTTAGATATTAAGGAAATTTCAACTACTTACTAAAAACCCTTATTAGATCAATATGAGAAATATTCCTCTCTAATAATTTCATACAAAGATAAAATTTCAAAAGAAAAAGGTTAATTCTCTAAAATAAAGGAATTGTACATAGAGGAATCAGACAAAGAAGAAACAAATAAAGAAGTTAAAGTTTTAGATGTTTATAAATATTAATTGGATGAAATAATAGAAGAATATGGAACTTCTAGACCTTCATCTCCTTCCATTCTAGAAGTTTATTTTTATTGAACTCATTATACTCCTAGCACAATTCCTCAAATAATAGAAATGATATTGAAGTATTTCAATGGAGTTTCAAATAAGATAGAATATACCCTATATTTCTTTCTAGATATTCATAAGAAATATAAGTATATTCAAGGAAATATTTATTTTTTAGAAAATTCAATTTTTTTTAAACAATTGGTTGGGATAGTGATTCAGAATGAGGAATATTTCAAATATTTCAAAAGAAAATCAAAATCATGGTCAAGGAAATTGAAGCAATTTTTGAGATGGATAAAACATATAGTTTGAGGTATAAAGTTATGTGATGAATAGATTTAAGGAATTAGAATAGCATCAAAATTAGTTTCAAATCTTTTAAGGGTTATGAGTTTATAAGTTGATGAAATTTCAAGATCTACTGATAATATTAAGACTCTCATAATGAGTGAACTGCTTTGGTGCAAGGAAGCTCCCTCCAAGATTAATTTTCTCTTGTGGCATGTAAGGAACTAGGTAATCTCCACTGATAAAAATGTGAAACACAAAGGCATATCCCTTGTGTTAAGGTGAACTTGTTACTCTAATCCCTGAGAGGAATCTACGGACCACCTACTTTTTGATGGTTCTTGGGCCCGATCAAGTTGGGAGTTCTTTGGGGCTATGTCTAGTTTTTCTCTGTAGGTGAATAATGGCACAAATTTTCTCAAATATTGGTTCTAGGGAGAAAATAACTCCACTGAATCGAAGGAATGATCTCTTATTCTCTTGGATGGTGATAGTGCATCTGGAATGCTCGGAACCGCATGCACCATAAGGGTATCACCAGCTTGCGGATAGAGATTTTCCTTAGAACCTGCTCCATGATTATCGACCTTGCTCATTTCATGAAAATGGGGATAACGCCCCTTCCTTCATAGGCCTTTCAGTGTACAGAACATCCCCATCCAGAGCCTAATAAGGACATTGGGTGCGCTGGATCCCGCCTCAATTCGGTCTCAAACTCAACACGGATGGTACCAATGGGATGGTAATCAAGCGTAGCAATGGTATTGTCAGGGACCACTCCGGTTCCACTATTCTATCCTTTAAAACCTTCTTTTCAAATGATAGCTCTCTCTAGGTAGAGGAAAAAGATGTGCTTACAGGCCTTATACTCTACCGAGATAAGAATATTAGCCTCTCAACCATTGAAACAAACTCCACTTCTATTCATTTTTCTTTACAAGGTTATGATAGAACTCCATAGTGTATTTCCTACATCATCCATAAATTCCATGATCTAATTTCCAATCACATGGAAGTATTTCACATATTTCAGGAGGGAAATAGGGTGGCTGATTTTCTGGCCTCCATGGTTGGTCATTCTGAGTGGCTCGCTTTCTAATCTATCTTAGGTTACATTCCCTCTCTAAACATGGCTTTGGTCATTGGGAATTCACTTGGACCCCACTATTTTAGACCCCCGTTACCTCTCTTTATTGGTCCCATTGCCTTTTTGTTCTTCTCTTTTTATTGGAATAAAAATAAAAATACTTTTGGAAAAGTATGAGAACATGTAGATACAAATTTTATAAGAAGAAGTGTCAAAGATGAGGTAATAAAACAAGAAGTTAAAATACATTTAAGAGGAATTGGGGAAACTAAAATCAATTATTGTTGAATATCATAAGAATCGAGAAGATATAAAGAAGTTGAAAGTTTTCATCCAGAAATTTTTGAATAAAGACTAGTATTTTCTATTGTACTATTAAAAAAATTAATAAATTTAATTAACTGTTTCGACACATTTTCCATATATTTTTAGATCTATATTTTCTCCAATTTCTTTAGATTAATTTTTTTCATACATATTGTGGAAGAATATTTGTTTTCAAATAATTTTTATCATATTATTGTTTTACTAAACATTTCAAGTACACTTTATATCTTCCCAAAAAAAAAATTGAAAATCACAAAGGGGAAGAAAAGTGAGAAAACCTAACTTTCAAACAAAACTATTGGAAAAAGTTTGTTAAGGAAATGGGATAAATAAATAAAGGGGTAGGAATAAAGAAAGAAGTAAAAAGGGTAAAGATAATAAATGTGCAAGCCATGGGATTAATCATTTTAAAAGTTATTTAAACTTTAGCTTTTCTCTCTAAAAGTTTTGTTTTTTTCCAAAAAGGGAGAGATTGTTGAGTCGAAGGTTTACTTTTAGAACTTTCTAACCCTAGTTTTGAAAATCAAAACACACTTCTTTAAATACTTTATTTTACTAACTTTATACATCCCAAGTGTTTATAATGTTTTTATAGGAATTATATTTTACAAGTTGTATAAAATATTTATCATTAGATAGAACTTACATAACCAGAAAAAACTATACTTCTTTATAATATAATAGATAAAATTCCGTCAACATATATTTATAAATTCCAATTAAAAAGGTATAACCAAGTCTCACTAGACAATGTTATAATAAGTCCACCAGAAAAACATTCATCGGAAAGAGGTAGACATGATTTCTAGATAAACCCTTGTAAAATATACCAGATGAAGAATTCATTCCATTGAACAAAGAAACATATTTCTATCGAATATAATACTAAATCATGATAATATTTATATCATGAAAACCATCATATTGACTTGTCATGAACCTTTCAATATAATATAGAGTTTTTATAATGTTTTTGCATCTAATTTTGAAGAATGTGGAATATGATCATTGAATAAATTCTATAAATAGAAGAATCATTCAAGGAGGAGTAATCATTTTAAACTCAATCAAACTAAATCTAATTTTAATAGTTTGTATTATCTTGTTACAATTGAACGATTCATTGTGATCTTTAGTGAGTTTTTACTTAAGGCATCTCATTCTAAGGATTCTTGTAAATACCTTAAGTTCATAGTATCTAGGGTGGTGATGGAGTGGTAAACCCTATAATCCTACATTCAAAAGACCAAGGTTCAAATCTTGTCATGGAAAATTTTATGGGGGTACAGTAGTAGTTACTATAGTAGTACTATAATAGAAGTACTATTCATGAAATTTGGGACATTGGGCTAAAAATTTGGATCCTTGGGCTACAAGAACTTTAGTCTATTACTAGGCCTTTAGTCCATAGGTCCTAGAGGTCAAAAATATTTAGGCCTTTGGGCTATGGGTCCTCCCAAAGCATGAAGTAGAGTAGTCCCTAGCTTATTAGAGTAACCTCAATATTATGGATTAGAGAAAAGGTAATCACCAGGTAGAGCCAACTAGAATTAGGAAAGAAGGAGGGAAATGGAATACATTTCATTATCCCATGAATTAGCACAAAGGCACTGTAAGTTAGTACTAACACCAGGTAAAGTTACTAATGTATCCCTATAGATAAGTTGGGGTGGTCTCATTCAAGTGTATTCAAGTTTTAATATATTGTAAAGTGCTTATACCCCAAGGCCTTCTGGCCATGTATTTTTGGATTTATGCCTCTAGGACTCTAGGTTATATAAGGGTTCCCTCTCAACCTAGTTAAAAAGGTGATTATTCAGAAATAAAAATAAAAATATAATTCAATTAGACCATTAAATATTTGGAACATATTAAACACTTTCCTTGTGTATATATACTTCCAAGATTTTATGACCAGTTTTTATATTAAATATCTCTCCATAAAGATAATACCTCTATATTTTCAAATAAAAATTTACAACTTCCATATGTAAATCATGAGTTGGGTAATTTTTCTCATGAATTTTCAATTGGCATGAGGCATAAGTTATCATCATTTCATTCTTCACAACACATCTGATTCCATTATTTAATGCATCATAATGGATTACAATCCATTATTCACTATAGATTAGTGTGATCATAGGTGCACTTACCATACTTATTTTTATCTCCTTGAAATTTTCCTCACATTCATCTATATATAGGAACTTTGATCTTTTACTTGTCAACTTGGTCAGTGGGTTATATAGACATGATTAATCCCTCACTAAAAATCTATAGTATCTATAAAACCTAATAAAACCACAGATCTCAGTTACAATGGTTATCTTTCTTCATTGGTCAATAACTTCAATCTTTGAAGGATCTACTGATATACCCTCACTTAAGATTATATGACCTAGGAATGAAACTTTTTGTATCCAAAATTCATGCTTTATTAATTTGTTATACAAATTCTCCTTCCTTGAGGTATTCAATACACTCCTCAAATGATCTTCATGTTCTTCCTTAAACTTTTAATATATGAGAATATCATCTATAAAGACTACCAAAAAATGATCAAGGTAATCTCTAAAGACTCTATTCTTTAGATCCATAAAGATAGTGGGGTTATTAGTAAGTCCAAATGGAATTACTATAAATTCATAATGATCATACCTTGTATGGAAGGAAATATTTAGTATATCCTCTTTATTGACCCTTAATTGATGATATACAGAATAAAGTTCAATCTTTGAAAATTATTTATCTATTTTTAGTTGATGAAACATATCATAAATATGGGTAAAATGATACTTGTTCTTGATAGTGAACTTTTTAAGTTCTTGATGATCAATATGTCCCGTCATTATTTTTAACCAAAGGAACATGTGCACCCCATGGTGATGCACTCAATCATATGAATCCTTTGTCAATATTATCCTGATGTTACTTATTTAATTTCTAAAAATAAATTTTATTTTTTATATAAGTATTCTTTGAAATAGGTTTAATACCAATTATGATTTATATTGAAAAATAAACTCAATGATTCATGGGAAGACTAGAAAAATATTCATGAAATAAACCATCATATTCCCAAAAAATATGAATATCTTTAATGTTAAATTTATCCTTGACCATTTGAGGTAAATATCCCTCATAAATGGGTAGTAATACTCATACAATGGAAGTAATTTCCATTAGAAGTTCATTTTCATCCTCACACCATAAAAATCATAGGTTGATTTGGGATATAAAATGTGACTTCCATAACCTCAAAAATTGTTATGGGATTTATATAAATAAATTCAATCCATGCCCAGTATAACATAAAATTTCAACTAGAGGGAGAATAAAAATATTTGTATGAAGCGCATTCCCACAAACTTCTATTAGAGAGAAGTCATAAACATGAGGTTCAATCATTATGCCATTGGTAGTTTTTACTTATAACTCAATATCTAATCATTGATATGGTGATGTGATAATGTTAGTAAATTATTCATATAGAATAGAGTTGGTATATCTAGAACCAAATAAGATATTTTTCATTTCATAATTTATGGTAAGCGTACCTTTCACCATATGGTTATCCTGGCCCACTTCAGTTGTGATAGTAAAGGCCTTCCATTTATCCTTTTTATTAGGAGGTTGTTAAGGACTACTATTCTCATTAGTTATTTTATTGGGTTATTGATTCACATAATACCCAATATCTCGGTATCTAAAACATTGAACTTCATTTGTTGAATCCTTCTTCTCCCCTATTGTATTTTCCAACATTTTCATCCCCAGTTTACAATTACTATCTTGATGGCCGACATTTCTATAATTGAATCATTTCATAGTTCCTTTCAAAAAAATTCCTGAGTTCATTCCCTCATATTTTTTTCATGTGGATGGTTGGAATTTCTTTCCTCTGTGGGATTTACCATTAGAGTATCCATAAAGCTCTATTTTTCACTTCTTATCGCTAAAACCAGAAGAATAATTTTATTTTCCACTCTCCATTTCAACCTTCAGATCACATTGAATGATTTATTTATAGTTAAAAAAAATTTATCATTAACTCCTTTTAAAGACTTAGTTTTAGACTGATAATGAATTTATCAATTTTGATCACAGGGTCAATGATAAATCTGGAAGCATACCTTGAAAATCTTGTAAATTTTACTTTGTAAGTACCAATGGATTTATCATCCTTCCATTTTAGCTCCATAAATTCTCTTTCCATATTAGTATAAAGATTTTGAGGAAAATATTATTGTGTTGAAATTTTACTTTCAACACTTTATAACCCTAGTTTTGAAAATAAAAACACAGTTCCTTAAATACTTTATTTTAATAACTTCATAATTCCAAAGTATTTATAATGTTTTTATATAAATGATACATTAATAGAAATAGAAAACATTTATCATCATAAAAAATTTCCATAACTAGATGAACATGTACATTTTTACAATCATACAAATGCAATTCCATTAGATATAGATTTATAAAGTCTAACTAACAAATTATAACCAAGTATTATTGGATGAAGTTCTACCAAGTCCACCAAAAAAATATTCATCAAACAAAGTTATACATTCTTTCCATATGAACCTTTATAAAATGTACTAGATAAAAAATTCACTCCCTTGGATGAAGAAACATCATTCTACCAAAAAAATTCTAAATCATTGTAATGATTCTATCAATGAAACCATTGGACGAAGTTATAATGAACCTTTCAAGAGAATATAGAGTTCTCCTGAATCAGTTGCAACCAACTCCAAATAATATTAAATATGACCATTAGATAAATTCTTATAATAGAAGAATCATTCTAGGAGGAGTAATATTATTTAAATAAAGAGAACTAGATCTATTTTTGAAGAGTTTATAACATCTTGTTATGAGTGAATGATTCATTGTAACCTTTAGTGAATTTTTTTACTTAAGGTGTATGATTGTGAGGATTCTTATAAATTCCTTAAGTTTATTTTGTGTTTTTAATTTTTGTGTGTGATCTGGTGTGATCAAGGGCTTCCAGGTTTGGGAATATAGAGATTCTTATACTTCTAATTAAGGTTTCTCAGTGCTAGGGAAACATAGGTTCTTCTAATATTAGTATACAGGGGTTCCTTATCTAAGAAATACCGACCTTTATAGTTTTATTAAAATCATGGATACCTAAATTCAAGGTCATTTACTTTCTTTACAATAAATTTAAATGTTTTTTTATTTTTTTATAAAGTTTTGGTAGTTTTTATTTATAACTTTATAAAGTTTTTTTATAGCTTGTTTTGAAAAGTTCTTTATTTAAAATGCATATTTTTGGAATGTTTTATACAGTTTGTAATAAAAATTTCCTTGAATATAATTTTACAAAGTATAAATGATAAATTTTGTTTGATTACTTTTTTATAAATTAGGAAAACGGTTTTTATAAAATATATTTTAAAAAAAGAATAAGTAAATTGTATATTTTATTTTATAAACTAAAATTCACACCCCCCCCCCTCCCTCATCTTGTAGTAATATGTATACTCTTATGATTCTACATTTTGTCATAGATGATGTTCTACTATTATATTTTCTAGTTTACATTTTTTATAAACAGATACATAAGATAAGTTTCTACTTTTCATAAACTGTTTTATTAATGTGTTAGTAGAAAAGAGTATCTTATTTTATAATATGGAAATTTTGTCTATTGGGACATTAGAAAATATTAATTCTAGAAAAATAAACAAATTTTTTATAGTGATAACTATGAATATTGAAGAGATATAATGAATAATTTTTTGATAAAAACTATAGTTGATAACTATTTTATGATAACTCTAAACTATGTTATTACGGAAAAATAAGTTTCTACTTTTACCAAAGATTAAAAGTAGGAATATCAACTTAACTAAATTTATAAATAATTTTCTATGTTATATGAAAATAAATATCTATATTAAAATTTCATCTTGTGAATAAGATAATAGTATTTGGAAAAATATATAGGTTACTCACTTTGTAACAACCAATTTTATTTAAATTAGAAGAGCTATGATAAGAGCTGATTATCAATCCATTTATTTTTTACATGGAGAATCTATTTCTAATATAAATTGGAGATTCAGGACCATTGTGAATAGTTTCAAATCATTGGGAGATAAATTTTTAACTGATGAACATTTTTTTGATAAATATTATTGATATTATATCTATCCAATGTGGATAAAAAGGAATAATAATTAATGATACTAAACATATTGGAAATCTTAGTCTAGATGATTTGATTATTACTCACATGTAGTATGATGGTATTTTCAATAGGGATGCTAAAAAAGATAATAATAAAAAAAATATCTTTTTCTACTATATATATATATATATATTAAGAAAGATAAATTAATTAATAATGATTCTAAATCTTTTAAGAATAATAAAGTAAAAGTTGATATAGAAAATAGTTCTTATGAGAAAAGTGAAAATGAGATTGAAAATATCTCAAAAAGGATGAACAATATTTTTGGAAAGAATGAATTTTGATATAAGTATAAGAAATATTCTATAGTTGAAATTCATAAAAAATATTCTACTGAAATTATTTATCATGAATGCAAGAAACATGTGCATATCAAATCAAATTTTCATAGACTGAAAATAAATATAAGAAATATATAAATTATAATAATTTTTTCAAGTTTAAAGGCAATAAAAGTTTAAAAGATACAGACACATAGAGTTATAGTGGTTGGGATAATTCTTCAGAAAATTATTCATCTGATAGAAAATATACTTAGAAGATTATGCGATTATATGCTAAAATTACAAAGATCAAAAATTGCTTCATGGATAAGGTATATACTCAGTCCTTAACCAATCTTACTTTAAATGAAAAATATGCTAATTTTAATGATGAAAATAGTTCAACATATTCATAATAATAAAATTCTACTTCATATGAATAATATGATACTTTAATAAGTTATGATCAATTTTTTAGATTTTAAACTTTATTATAGAGAAAAAATAATAAAGTTTCAAAAAATTATGAAAATGATAAAGAATAAATTTCCAATGAAAATTATATAATTTAAAAACCTTTTGTAGAAATTTAAAATCTTTTTAAAGAATTAGATAAAAAATATATTTATACCTCATCTATTGATAATAAATATTTAGTTATAAAACTAAACTATCAAATTTTACGTGTGAAAAATTTATTATAAAGTTTTACTTATTGGAATGAAACTTTTGATAACATGAATAAAAATATAATACCTTATCAAAATACTTTAGTAATGGGTTCTACAAACTCTAAAAAACATTTTTAAAATAATTATTCTTTTCCAAAAACTATCCCCTTTTACAAAAAATAGAAAAGTGGTGGACACTTGAAGAAAAAATGTACTTTGAAAAATTTCAATCTTTTGATTTAAATAGCTATTATATTTCTAAAGAACTAGTATATTTTTAATAAAAAATACTTGGATAAATATAGATTTCTAAATTATTATTTTATAATAATGTTATACCCAATAAATTTTAGGTACCAAATTGATAAATTTTTATTTTTAGGAAAATAAGAAGAGTATCAACATAAATAATTTTTAGTATATGAATAGTGGGTGTTATAGGAACATAATTAGAAACAAACAATTCTTTCAAAATATTATCAAGATAAAAGGTTGAAAATTTACTTTTTGTGATAATGCTCAATGAGAGATATATGGTATAGGTAATATTGTTATTCTTGGAAAACCTTTAATTTCAAATGTTTTATTTATTAAAGGACTTAAGCACAGCCTTATTAGTATAATTAAATTATGTGATGAAGTATACCTTGTCAACTTCCGGAATGAAAAATATATCATTCAATGTTTAAAAGGTAAATTTATTCTTTCTTCTAATAGTTATGAGAATGTTAACACATTTAATTTAAACGTCCTTATAAGATAAGATATACATTTAATTATTGTAATAGAATATCAATCTTGGTTATGGAATATAAGTTTAGGACACTATAATGTTATAACATTATTCAATCTTTTTAAGAAATGACTAGTTAGAGATCTAATATAGGTTAGGTTTAAATCTTCTAAATTTTGTGATCCTTATAAATTTTGAAAGAAATATAAGTCAAGTTTTAAAAATGTTGGATAAGTTTCAAATTATAATGACTTATAGTTAGTGCACATGGATTTATTTGGTCCAACAAAAACTAGAAGTATTGGTGTAAAACACTATGTGTGTGTTTTAGTTTATAACTAAACTAGACACACATTTATCTATTTTATATCTAAAAAGTGGGAATCCATTTTTTTAATAACTTTGTATCCCTTATTAAAAATGATGAAATTATGCCCTTGGTTACTATTTGTAGTGACCATGATGGAGAATTTGTACATTATTAATTTGAAAAAAAATAGTAAAAAATGTATAATACATAACTTTTCAGCTCTTAAAACACATCAGTTAAATTGTGTAGTTGAAATAAGAAATAGATTTTTTAAGATATTTCTAGATCCATGTTGATTGAATTATTAATTCATAAAAAAAAATATTGGTCTAAAGTAGTTAGTACGACCTGCTATACTATAAATTGAGTTTTACTTGGACTTTTTAATGATAAAACTTCTTATAAGTTTTGGATGGGAAGAAATCCAAAACTTTATTACTTTAGAGTTTTTGGGTGTAAAGTATTCATTATAAATACTAAATATTATTTACACAAATTTTCACCAAAATATAATGAAGTTATTTTATAGACTATTTCACAAATAGTAATTCCTATAGAGTTTTTTAAAAAAATACAAGTATTTTTGGGGAAACAATTCATGTTATATTTTATGAAACTGGTCCTTTTATTAAAACATAATGAAGCTTCATCTTTGGATGTTTTTAAAAAACTAATTTGCAACACATGTTGGAAAATTATTCTAAAGAGATAATAACGAAAGTCACTCTTACTAAAAGTTTTCCTCTTGAATAAATTCAACATGTTGTTGAAGAAAAGTGTTTTATAAACCCAATAAATTGGATAATCCATAGTAATTATAACAAAGATAATATTTTTTGTCATATAGGACAACTAGTCAAAACTAGAAGTTCCTTAATAAATGAAATTGAACATTGTGAATTTTTATCAAAATCCAAACCTAATTCCAATGATGAGGCTTTAGGTGATGAATATTTGATAAAATAAATGTCAGATAAACTTAATGAGTTTGAAAGGAATCAAGATTATACTTTATTTAAACATCCTAATGATTCTCTGGTAATTGGTGTAAAATGGGTTTTCTGTAATAAATGTGATGAAAATGGATTAATAGTAAAAAAATAAATCTATACTTATTTCAAATCATTATAATAAACAATAATTAATATACTATGAGAAAAATTACACTCTAGTGGATATACTTAAAGCTATTTGTAGACTTTTAGCTTATATAGTAATCTTAAATTTAACAATTTTTCAAATGGAAGTGAAGTTTTATTGCCTTAAATGATATGTTCAAAAGGAATTTTATATAGAATAACCTTATGGTTTTAAAAACAAAAAATCTTTGGATCATTTTTTAGACTTAATAAGGTGTTTTATGTAATATAACAAGCCCCAAGAGCCTGGTATGATAAATTAATCATATTTTTGTTACAAAAAATGGTTAAGGGATCTGCGTATCCAATATTTTTTTTAAGAGATTTCGAAGATGGAATCACTTTTTAAATTTATGTTGATGACATTATATTTGGATCAACCCAAAAATCTCTTACTGATTCCTTTTTGGATCTCATGAAAAATGATTTGGAAATGACTATGATGGGTGAACTAACTTTTTTCCTTGGTTTTTATATTTCTCAAAGAACTAGAATAAAATTTTACATCTCAACAAAATTATATGATAGATTTAATTAAATTAATTAGTTATAATAATTTGGAAAGTATAGGTACTCATATAAAAATGTCAAAAAATCTAGATCTTGATGATTCTAGGAAAGAATTTCATCAAAATTATTTTAGAGGAATGATTGGAAATTAACTATACCTTACAGTAAGTGGGATAGATTTAATTCTTTCTATATTCATATGTGTGATATTTAAAGATAATAAAAAAGTGTCACATAATAAATTTGTAAATTGAATTTATTGTTACCTTAAGGGAACTATGCATCTTGGTTTATTTTATTTTTCTAGAAATGATTTGGAACGAAATATTTTTTCCGATACTGAATTTAGTGGATGTAAAATTGGTAGAAAAAGTACATCTAGAAATTTTCAATTATTAAGAGGGGATTTAGTGTCTTGGTAATGTAAAAAATAACACTAAGTAGCACTTTCCACTATAGAAGCTAAATATATGGTTGTTATAAGTTTTCATTCTCAAGTGTTGTGGATGAAACACACACTCACTAATTTTGGAATGATTTTTTAAAAACTCTTATTTTTTATAACACAAGCTTTATAGGTTTAAATAAAGATACAACACATTAATCATGATAAACGAACAAAGATATATAAGACCATTTTCTTCAGTATCACACACTAAAAGGAGATATCACTTTACAATTCATTGGAAGATAAGAACAACTTTATGAAATTCTTAAAAAACAATTCAATTCTGATAGATTTGAATATATTATATATAATCTAGGAATGTTCAACATAAAATGATCATTCATATTGACTTTTTTTTTAAATATTTATTTATAGGAAAAAAATATTTAAAAAATGGGGAGAATTTTTTTAATTTATTTTTAAAAAATTTAGTTTTTTAAAAAAATTCAAATTTTTTTAATTAAAGATAAAATTTTCTAATTCTAGAAAAATATTTTCTTAAAATTTTTCTAGATAAACTTATCATAAAAATATCCAAAAAAATCATAAAAAGTTTTTGGAAAATTTTTTGTTTTCCTAAATTTTTTCTCAAAGTCAATAAGTTTATATTACTTGAGGAATTTTCATAAAGAAAGTTTATAAATTCTTCCCCCAATAGTTAATTTATAAATATTTTGTTTCAAGTTATTCTATATATTGTTATAATTTGATTTTTATATATTTTATTAAAAATAGTTTTAAAAACTTATAGGTTCCATTGGAATAACAATTATTCTGATAAAACTTATATCAAAATTTTATAAAAATTTCAAGATTTCAAATATATTTTTCTATCTTTCAAAGAAATATATATATCATAGATCTAAAATAGAAATTTATTTTGATCCATTGGATCTTAAGAAGTTGAAGTGTATCCCTCCTTATTTATATTTAAAGGGGTGTGGTTCATCGCTCTTTTATCACTGCTTATCTCTTACAATAACTCTCTCAATTGTGATCTTTCTCCTTTGGTTATTTCAAAGTTCATCTAATTCGTTAAGCTTCATTTAGTCATCAAAATTTTATCCTAAAGTGACATTTTAAATATATTTTCTATGAAAGGAAGACTCATATAATGCTGATGGCTTGAAAAATATGACTTTTTACTAAATTCTATAACGATATCTCAAGTTTGGGAAGGTATTTATATTAAAAATGATTCTTTTGATCTATATTTTGTGGATACAGTCAAATAATTTTATTTTTCATTAAAGTTAAATTAAGAGGAAAGTATTAATGTTTTCAATTTTTCTTTATTTGTAAAGTTATATAAATTAAATATTTTTCAACTATATGAGTTGGTTTGATCTCCCTGCAGAGGACAAGAATACTTAGTAACTTATAAAATTCTTAAAAAATTAAACAATTTTGAAAAATATATGGTGGAAACTTCTTTGCTTTATTCTTATAAAAAATTTATAAAAGTTCATTATATTTCTATAGATGTAAGAATCATGGCTAGTTTGATACTAAACTATCTCATTCCTTAGAAATGGGATAGTGATACCCTAAAATTAATATATATATATATATATGTGTGTGTGTGTGTGTGTGTGTGTGTTTGTGTGTGTGTGTGTGTTTGTGCGTGTGTGTGTGTGTGTGCGTGTGTGTTTGTGTGTTTTGGATTTCTAATGTAATATGAGAAAATTCAATCTTGTAAAGTTTTTATTCCTTTACGTAGAGGTTGTAAATCTTGTGACTATAAAGTTTAAGATTATCTTATTTATGTCTTTCATAGATAGATTTTTGGTTAACTTTATGGAAGTGTAGAAAATCAATAATAAAACAACTCCATTGAGAGAGAAAGTTTCTTTTATTAGTGTGGAAAAAATAAACAAGATGAGACTTGTGTCTGTACCATCTCTAAAGAAGTTTTATAAAAATTCAGATAAATCTATGTTCCAAATAGAAACAAATAAGATAAAAGAAAAGGTGTTAGAAAAATAAAGGTAAGTTAATTTTACCATTTGTTTCTTAAGAATAGATCCAAGACTAAACCAAATGAGTAATTAGTTTCTTTTATGAAAGATAAATAAGAATAGAAGCCTGATGATCTGGTTTTTAGATTAGATAAGGATGAGGCCTTAACTTTCAAATAGAAAACTTATAAGAAAATTTGTGAATTATAAAATAATAAAATCTTTTAAAAAAGGAAAATCAATCCATAATGGATAAAGAGTTTTTAAAATGGTTTTAATAATAACATTCAAAAGTTGTAGTTTCCACTCAGTTATTTCCTTGGACTATTGTACCTCTGTACATACCCACTATTTCCATTTAACATTTTTTCATTATTCAACTAGAAGGGAAATCAGAACAATCCTTGGTAAAACCTATATCCATTAAAAATAATTAAAGAAAATAATTTCTAGAAGAAAAATATTCGTTTGAAAATGTGTAAGATATAATTGAAAATGTTGTTTAAAAGAAAGGGAAAAGTAAGAAGAGGAAAGAATATAAGATTGATAAAGAATTGAAAATTTATTTATATATTAAGGAAATATCAACTATTTCCAAAAAATCCTTATTAGATAAATATGATAAATATGCCTCTCTAAGAATTTCATACAAAGATAAAATTTCAAAAGAAAAAGATTAATTCTCTTAAATAAAGGAATTGGACACGAAGGAATCTGACAAAGAAGAAACAGATAAACAAGTTAAAGTTTTATATGTTTCTTAAGATCAATTGGATGAAAGAAAATAATAATATAGAACTTATTGACCTTCTTATCCTTCCATTATAGAAGTTTCTTTTGATTTAACTCATTCTACTCCTCAAATAATATAAATGAGATTTAATTATTTCAATAAAGATTTAAATAATCTAGAATATATCCTATATTTATTTTTAGATATTCATAAGAAATATAAGTATATTTAAGGAAATATTTATTTTTTAGAAAATTCATTTTTTTAAACAACTTGTTGAGATAGTGATTAAAAATGAGGAATATTTCAAAGATTTAAAATGAAAATCAAAATCATGGTCAAGTAAATTGAATCAATTTATGAGATATATAAAATATAAACTGGGTGGTATAATGTTATATGATAAATAGATTTAAGGAATTAAAATATTATATAAATTAGTTTCAAATTTCATAAGGGATATGAGTTCAGAATTTTATGAAATTTCAATATCTACTTATAATATTAAGACTCTCACAATGAGACAAGATGATGAAATTATAAAAAAAATGGGAATAGGACTCAAGCCTTAGAAGAAGAAGTTTCCAAGCTAAAGTATGTGAATAGGTAGATACAAATTTTATATAAAGAAGTGTCAAGGATGAGGTAAAATAATAAGAAGTTAAAATATATTTAAGAGGAAGTGGGGAAGCAAAAATTAGTTATTGTTGAATATCAGAAGCATCGATAAGATAAAAAGAAGATGAAAGTTTTCATCAAGAAATTTTTGAATAAAGACTGGTAATTTATACTGGACTATTGAAAAATAATAATAAAGTATACTTAACTATTTGGATACATTTTCCACATATTTTTATACTGATGTTTTCTCAAATGTCTTTAGATGAATTTCTTTTATAAATATTGTGGAATAATATTTGTTTTCATATAATTTGTTTCATATTATTTTTTTCCAAAACATTTCAAGTACACTTTCTGTCTTCCCACAAATATTTTTGAAAATCACAAAGTGGGAGAAAAGTGAGAAAACCTGACTTTAAAACAAAACTATCGAAAAAAAATTTAAATAAAGGGGATAAATAAATAAAGGGGGATAAATAGAGAAATAATTAAAAGGGTTAAAGATAATAAATGTGAAATTGATGGGATTAATCATTTTAAAAGTTATTTAAACTTTATCTTTTCTCTATAAAAGTTTTGTTTTCTGATTTCAAAAATGGGGAAGATTGTTGAGTCGAAGGTTTACTTTCATCACTTTGTAACCCTAGTTTTGAAAATCAAAACACACTTCTTTAAATACTTTATTTTACTAACTTTATACTTTCTAAGTGTTTAGAATTTTTTTATAGGAATTATATTTTACCATTTGTAGAAAAAAATTATCATTAGATGGAACTTACATAATTGAAAAAATATATACTTCTGTATAATAGAACATATAAAATTCTATCGACATATATTTATAAATTCCAACTAAAAAAGTATAACTAAGTCTCACTGAAAAAATTTATAATAATTCCACTAGACAAACATTCATCAGAAAGTGGTAGACATGATTTTTAGATAAACCCTTATAAAATCAACCAGATGAAGAATTCATTCCATTGGACAAAGAAACATCTTTATATCGAATTGAATACTAAATAATTATAAAATTTCTATCAAGAAAACCATCAGATTGAGTTATAATGAACCTTTCAATAGATGATAGAGTTTTTCGGAAGTTTTTTTCATCTAATTTTGAAGAATGTGGAGAATGATCATTGAATAAATTCTATATATAGAAGCATCATTGAAGGAGGAGGAATCTTTTTTAACTCAATAAAACTAAATCTAATTTGAATAGTTTGTAACATATTGTTACAATTGAATGATTTATTGTGACCTTTAGTGAGTTTTTACATAAGGCGTCTCTTTCTGAGGATTCTTGTAAATACCTTAAGATTCTTTTGTGTTTGTATTTTTTGTGTCTGATCTGGTGGGATCAATGTATTTTGAGGTTTAATAAGATAGAGATTATAATCTTAATGATTTAGGTTTATTGGGGCTAAGTAAATAGAGGTTTTTCTAATCCTAGTATCAAGGTATTATTGTTTAGGAAAGATAGGCCTTTACAATTTTGTTAAAACCTTGGATACCTAAAGTTAGGGTTATTGACTTCCTTTACAATGAAGGTAAAATTTTGTATTTTTGTTATAAATTTTTTGTAAGTTTTCTTTATAACTTTATAAATTTTTTTTATAACTTGTTTTTATAAGTTACTTATTTCCACTATGCATTTATAAGGAAAGTTTTATACACTTTTTTATAAACATTTCCTAAATTTTGATTTTATAAAGTATTTTTACGAAAAAATTTCGATTACTTTCTTATAAATTGGTTAAAATTTTGTTTAAAATACATATATAAATAGGATAATTAAATTGTATGTTTTATTTTATAAACTACAATTCACCCCCTCATATAGTCATTTGTATACTCTTATGATCCTAAAAGTATTTATTGAGAAATACCCTCTTAAACTCTTAACATTATATGAAGTTTATTTATTCCTCCTTCCTTATGTTCTTGGTAAGATTACACCATTGATCAGATTCACCTTCCAAGTGATAGACTACTAAGACAACTTCCTCATAGTACTATCATTGAAGAAGGAAAAATGTATTTTCCATCACACCGATCCATTGCTTAGAAACTAGTGGATTGGAATACATATAGAAGTAGGGTGGATGTTGTCACATAAAAGTATCAATGGAATGTTTCTATCTACTTAGTGAATTTGGAATCTCGATATGGTTTCTATTATTATTCATATATTGAGAGATTTGAGTGAGAATAGCCACATGATATTGAATCCCAGCCCCAGATCCATTTGGTTTCTCATTAGGATATACATTGAATTTATTGTGACATTCATTATTAGTATTATTTCTTCTGGTCCCAACCATTGACTAAAACAAAAAATATCTGACATAATTATAGTGAAACAAAAAATAGAGTAAACAATCATGAGAAAATAATTTTTGAGATTTCCTAATTTATGACACCTTCTTTTCAATCTATGACACTTTAGGTTTATCCTATATAACTTTTTTGTTCACTATAGGTTTTCTTAGGTTCTATCCTCATATATCCCATTACTTAATCTTTGAAAATAACTAAACCTTCCTATGATAACAACTAAATTTTTCCAAGTATAACATATATTAATATTACATCATTCTAGATGAATATTCAATACATATCACAATTATACATGCTCAAGGACCATAAAAGTTTAGTGTATTTGGAGAGTAGATACATTATCAACTTATTTCTTAAAATATATTAAACAAATATCATAAGGATATTTATATTATTACCCTTATAAAAATTTCATACTTAGAACCTTCCATCAAAACCTAGGGAAGGAAAATATAAGAAAGGGTGAACTCAGATGCTCGATAAGGTTAAACATGGGAGATATTGACCATATGAGTATAAGATGATTATAAAGGTATGATAACATAATGAAGTTTATGTTATCAATCCTAAAAATATTCATACTCATAAAATATTAGATCATAAACTCTATAATCAAGTTATATACTGAATTATGATTAATAAGGGGTCAAATCAATAATCATCATTCAAGCGACATAACATAGTCTTGTGACATTATAAGAATAGGAAATTGTAATCTTGTGAACATAAATATTAAAAATCATTTCCATTCATTATATTGTTTTCATATATATAATATATCATACTTATGCATCAAAATGTGAATATAACAATTCAAAATCAATTCAATGCATATTCTTATGATCATAGCTAGAAGTAATCACACTCAGACATTAAAATGTAGACATAGATATCTACAATCATGTCCATACTTATCATCATCATCTCATAATATATCTATATCACATTGACCAATTCCAATGAACCTATACCTGAGTGGTAAAGGATCGTGCTTATAATATAGGAGATAATAGGTTCGAGCCCTATTGGGCACTAGTACTATTACAATACTATACAAGTGGTGATATGGGTATGATGCAGGTAAGTAGTGACGTAGGCATGATTTAGGTAGGATAATAAAAATAAGAAATATTACTAGGATTTCATTCCATGTAATGGTATTTATTACCACTGGTTCTACGGTCCATGTACTTAATAAATAAGGCTTGTTGGGTGGTCAATCCCATTGGGGGTTATGGCCCGTCTTTTTAACCTGTGTGTGTGCTGTGTGGTGTGTGTGTGTGTGTTTGAATGTAATTATACCCCCAAGCATATAATATATATATATATATATCACATTTCCCAACTAATTGGAGGTATATAATAGAACCAACCATCATATAATCATAATTTATTCAAATGTATTCCATAAGGTTATGAAAACATTCATCATTTCATCATAGCTTAACCTGTAGAAAAGAAAATGGGTTTCATCATAATAAATAATCATTCAGAAAAACAATAAGGATGGTATCATTAGAATATATTCCCAATGAAGCATAAGTCCGTTCGAGTGGATTTTATAAGCCTGAATTACTTTATACCTCTTGACCTTGTTTTTTTTCCTTCCTTTTTTCATTTTTCTAATTAAAAAAATATTATTTTAAAAAAGAATAGGAAATAAAGTCGGTTTCTCTTAAAAACATTTTCTCAGTCATTTTAAGTACAAAAGAGAGAAAATGATGCTATTAATTGAAAATTACCTAAAAATTATAGGATAAGAAAATATATGGCGTTAAAAGTATAATTACTATATAATTCCCCTCAATGTATTTTTTTCATAGACAATCTTGAAAAGCAATGAGATTATAACATAAATCTCTTACCTCAAGTCTCACCTTGCTTTATACATGTTCAACCCTATTATATAATAAATAGATATTTATTATACAACTATTAAATAACTATATTCATACATAAATTACTATATACCATTCGTTTATAATTTCCAATTATCCTTTTATTAATAATTCTTACTTAAAATGGACATTCAGGTGAAAATTGGTGTGTTTTCCATGCATGTTTCGGCTCGATGGTTTTGGTAATTTCACCTAGGTCATGGTTTCATCATATATAGAATATTAATCATGAAATAATTATCATATTTATTCATTATATACAATGTTATAACCATTCACATAAATAGGTGATGATAATTTAATTGCAACACTTCGTGGAGACGGTAGTCCATACGTGCGCACGAGTAATGTTTCCAATTTTTGATGGATAGAATGAAATAAAGATAAATTATAATTCACCTTTATAGGATAATTAATATATCATAAATATAATATATATTCATTGAATCTATCATTATTACAATCCATATAAATAATAAATGAAAAATTAATTACATTGCTTTATGGAGGTTGTAGTCCACATATATGCACGAGCAACATTATCATTTTTTAATAGAAGGGATGGTAAGAAGGTAGATAAGATATTAAAATTAAAGAAGAATAATTACATCATAAATATAATATATAAACATTAAATTAATCATAATAACCAACCATTAATGACAGTTATGGAAAATTAATCATATCTCCACATGTAGGCGGTAATCTGCACGTATGAATAAGCGATATTTTTATTTTCCATTTGATGGATAGGAGGTGAAAAATGGTTGTATTATAATCATTATAACATATAAATATATTTATGATTATGATTATTTATTAATTATTATAGGATTGATATAATATATTTATATTAATTATAAGAATAATGAAACTTGAAAAACATTATTAAGAACATATACCTCTTCTTCAGACATCCACATTGGGATTATACTTAAATCCTTATTAGGATAGTGTTAGGATAAAAAAATATCTAGGACATGTGAGGGATGATATTAAAGTATTTTGGTATGTATTTTATTAGTTAATATTTTCTTTAAGTGTGGATAATATAGAATATATTGTGTCCTTTTATAAGTGAGTGAGAGGACACACTTCAAATTTTTCAAAACATTAAAATAGGTTAATGTCTTACTCATGTAAAATGGCTCCAAAATAACTCATATTCAAATAGTATATGTTATAGGATCTAAATAATACCATAAAATAGGATTTATATAATTTTTTAGGTTATTTTAACCCTTATCCATTTAGTTTAACCCCTCATTAACCCCTTTTAACCATTATCATAGTATAAATTTTTACATCAGTTACCATTAATAATGACCAAAAATTAAGTTAAACTTATTATATAATATTATCTATAATTATTAAAAATATAGAATCCATTTTATTAAATTCAATCTATATAAATAGTAGAAATTCATTTTAAAATAAATGTGCAAAACACAACAAAACTATTTTTAGAAAAATGTGCTTTCAAGCATAAAAATAAGTTTACCTTCATTCCATGACATGTAAAAACTATTTGGTAAATATTAAAATATTTAATTTAATATATTATATACACATTTAATTATAATTATTTATAAAAATAGGTTAATTTAATTTATTATGATTAAAACACATTATGCACATAAAATCGGTTTTATTAGAAAAATGTCTCTTTTTACCATCAAATGGTTTTATTTTAATTTATAACCAATTGAAACCCAATTAATTAATTCTATAACTATGTAAAAAATAAATTTTCATGATTTATTAATCATATTCACACCCTTCAATCCAACATCTAACTGATAACTATCACATTAAATAATAATAATTCAATAGTATATCACAGTTCATTTAAACTCGGCATTGTGTGTAAAGAAAAGTATAAAAGAAATAAATTTTTTTAAAGAGAAATATATCATAAAATATAAGGTAGTTATAAGTCCCTTATCTAAATTCATATAAAAACATTCTTTATAACACCTCACTCTTGGTTTGAAATACCATTTCAAAACCCATTTTTTAAATCAACTATTTTCATTTAAAATTATCACCCAAGTCAAACCACATTTTAAATCACACTTTAAAAAGGAAACCTCCTTCTATTTGAAATATAATTCATGCCTCCAAGAATACCATAATTAGGGCCACTATAAATCTTTTGATCAAGGTTCCACCATCAAACTGTTTAGCAATTTATTCAATCCATTTGACTATTAAGCATATTCAATCCCATATCAATATATGGATAAGATCATACAAGTCCTCAAATAGGTAAAAAATAATAAAAATGATGGCATGTGAATATAAAATAACCAATTGAGAAAGAGACTCAAGTCAATTCAATTCCACCTACCTTAAATAATGGTCTATAAATCATCCCAATCTCATAATGACCACCTCTGAGTCCATGAGCACCTATCACATGAATAAAAACTATAAAATTATAAAATTAAACATTTAAAAATAAAAATAAAAATAAAAAAAATCTATTCCAAACTCAATTGGTACCTCATGATACTAAAACCAATAGAAATAGGGTGAGGTCCATTCCTGAAAAACCTGAAACTAACACACACAAAATCCATAAATTAAACACCTGAATTGATGATCACTTTCACACTAAATCACCAAAAACCAATGTTAAGTATGTGGAGAAAAAAACCTTAAAGTCAATAATGTAAGATGTATTGAATACCACCTCTTAGGAACTACTCTACAATTTTTACATGAAATCCCTATGAATTATGATTATTTATCCATTCTTTAGTGAAATCATCTCCCCAAACCCTAACTGGGTGAACTAAAATTATAGAAGAACAAGGGAGGAGGAACAATGGAGAAGGAAGGAAAGACCTTACCTCTAATTTATGCAATGAAACCATCCCAACCCACCTAAATTAAAGAGAGATATTTCATGACCCATCCCCTGGGGCCCATGTTGTGACATACCCCATGCCCACCTCCTGAAGGATAAGGGTTGGAAACTAGCATCAAAGGCATAAACCTACAAGTGGGAGGCATTTTCCTAACCACCTATATGCATGAACACACAAACACATCCCAAAGCTGGAAAATTAAACAAACATGCCAATATAAATAATCACTCAGTACAAGTACAACTAAAAGTCAAATGGGTCAGATTAAAAACCCAAAAAAAAGACTAACTGGAAAAACAGGGAAGTACAAGGAACCAATGGATAGCCATCTACTAAAAATCCCACCTGATGGGTTGGTACATAGTAGCTAATCAAAGCCATAGAAGTATGTATCATCTGTTTGGTCTCACTGGGCACCATCGGGTCCTGGTCCCATGGGTCCTCCGTCAAATTGTCGACTGTCTGCACCAGACATAGCACATACGGGTAAAGCCTGTGTAGGTGTGAGTAACAAAATACTTAGTAGGGGACCCTAAAACACAATGTAAAGACCACAAATCAATCCTCAAAACAAATCACAAAGAATAAGAATAAAGCAAGACATCTCGTGCCAAGTATGTTCTAGAGTAGGATAGAAGAACCATTAGTCACGTCGTCGAACACCTTGGCTACTGAAGAACTCCTCCTCAATAAGTAAAGTGGGCCTACCAGGTCACACAGAACTCACTTCCCACTAACCTTAGGACTGTTGTGGTACTATCCCTAATTATTATTGTGGGTATGTTAGGTCACACAGAAGTCACTCCCCACCATGGTCATGTTGGGTCACACATAATGCTATTCCCACCTTTCGCCTACTGAGGTACTCCTCCTGTCGAGTATCGTGGGTCTTCTAGGACGCATAGAAGTCTCTTCCCATTGTGGGCTTGTTGGGTCACATAGAAGTCACTTCCCACTGGGATATAGTATCTTATCCACACAAGGTATCTCTTTAGCAGTCTTTAGGTCTCAGCCAACCATAGGGTTTCCACACATAGCACGCTTGATCTCAAGAGAACCTCTCCTCAATCCATTCATTCCAAATTAAATGAAATCCTCCATAGATTATTCTAAAACATCTACCTCATTGAGATGGCACCAATGCCGCAAACGTCTCATCAATCGGATGCCCGGTTTGCAAGATACGGGCATTTTAGGGAAATGGGGGTCGGTCTGGGTCGTCCCGACCCAAATCTGGCCCAACCTGATAAGGCAGGTCTAGCTCGGTAGGGTAGGTCCAACCTTGTAGAGCGGGTCCAGCCTAGTAGGGAGGTTCTGTCCTGGTAGGGCGAGTCTAGCTCGGTAGGGCGGGTCTGGCCCACTAGTGTGGGTCCATCACGTTGGGGTGGGACTGGCCTGATAGTGCGGGCCAGATCTTCTATTCGAACATGGCACAGACATTTCTGGCTTCACCACATGTGGTCGGTGAAATTGTTTTCCCCACCATGTCACCCATGGACCACGACCATGGGTTGACTTGTCAAACCGGCGCCAGTGTGGTGTCGCAGGTCTCCATCACCATGGTCTTAGTGGTTGCGGTCTCCACTGCTTGGCGCACCACTAGGGTGTGCCATTTCTATCAGCCACCAGCATGGCTAGAGGCCCTGTTGCCCTGCCGTCTGGCATGTGGTCAGCACTATCATGTGCCATCGGTGCACCGACAGGTACTTCCGAAGACAATTGTATGTGCTCTGGTGGTTCGTTCTTCATGCCGCCTGTGCCTATGGCCTTCTGGGAACGCCCTCTTCACTTTGATGGACCCAGATGCACCTTTCCTCCATCTTGGAAAATCCATTTATAGATAATGAACATGTGGAGGGGCTTGGGACTTTTTCATGTTGGCCTATTCCTTCTTCATTATAAGTTTAAAACTAGGGGGGCTTGGGATGATATTCTATCAACAAAAGTTTAATACCAAAAAGAGACCCTAGAAATATCACCCTACTGCAAGAACGGATGATCTATGGATTAACCTATTTGTGGGTTGATCCCTATTAATTGTTTAGAACAAGAATAGGGAAAAACATGAATCAAAACAATCCCTTACCTAGGATTTATGTTCGTCATTAGAGCAGTCCGCCAACTAAGGTTCAATAAGTCGAAGGTGTGTGTTGCTTCCCAGCTTCGTTCTCTATAGAGATACAATGTTTTGAGTGATATGTTGGAATTCTTCATTTATCATAGTGTGGAACTTCATCGTAGGTTCATCAGATTATTTCCATGGTTTAATTCTCCACTCTCTAATGTGCTAGCTTAATCAAAAGGAAATATGTCATTGTGTTTCTGTTATGTTGTGATGTTGCGTCATTATGTTTTTTCATTTATGAAATAGCATAGTTGTTATGCTCAAATTAAAGCATTGTTACACTACAAAAAAACAATCCATTAATGAGCTCTCATTAATGCACCTCATCTTCGTACCACAACATCATCATCTGCCGCTCAACGGTGCGAAATAAAATAAAATAACTTTTTTTAGTTATTTTATTATTTTCCAAAAAGTCCAAAAAAACTTTTCCATTCAACCCTTGTCTATCAAAGTTAAGCCCTTTATAGGAAAATCCCAGCATTTCAAGTTTAATGGTGCCCTTAGATTTTTTATCAAAGCACCGGTTCAAAAGTTAGAAAAACTCACTCGCACGTTTACTTAAGTGAACTTAAAAAAAAGTTAAAAATTCGATTTTGGGTTCACTGGGCCTCAGAATCATGTGTCATCAAAGCATGTGGTCTTGAAATAATTCTATATAATTTGAAAAAAATTACATGGAAATTCTAGGACATTACATTATCCCCACCTAATGTCTTTACATCCCTAAAAGTCAAAACAATAGCTAATCAAACAAATGGGGGTACTGAGCACGAATCTGAGCCTCCCACTCCCATGTTCTCTCTTGGAGATTCCCATGATGTCACTAAAAATGAACCAAAGTAATTGACTATCCATGAAGGACCCTCTCTTGTTGATCCTCTATCTCCATCGAGAACCCCGCAAACGTCACCCCATCATCAATGTCCAGCTCGCCCTAGTCGATAACATGTCATTGATCAAGCACGTACCTCCTCAGCTACGACACGTGGAAAACATCATGCACCTGGTGTATCTATGGTGTAAGGTATAGGTGGTACGCCATCTCTATAACTCTTTTGAGGATCGGGAAAGGTCCGACGAACCTCATAGATAACTTGTTTCCATGGCCAAATCTCTGTAATCCTCATCAAGGTGAGACTCGAAGAAAAACATGGTATCCCTCCTCAGAATCCAAGGGTCTCCATCTCTTGTCAGCATAAGATTTTTTCCAACTCTGCGCAGTCCTCATATTCTTCTAGATGATCTTCACCTTCTCAGTGGTAGCTGGTACCTACTTTGAACCCATGAGTGCTGAATTTCTTGGGTCTATCTAGCATAGAGGTGATCTGCATGGCCACTCATACAGAGCCTCAAACGGTGCAATGTCAATTGTGGAGTGAGATATTTTTGTATGAAAACTACACCAATGGTAGGTGGTCCTCCTAACTGTGACCAAAATTAAGGACACAAGCATGAAGCATTTCCTCCATGATCTGTATGGTCTACTCTATCTGACCATCTATCTTGGGGTAAAAAGCTGTGCTTAAGTGCACCTGAGTCCCGAATGTCTCCTACAATCCCTTCCACAACCGGGATGTAAAGAATGCATCACAATCTGATACGATCATCAAATTCAACTCTTGAAGTCGCATTATCTCCTGGACATAGAGGCCTACCAAGCCCTCTACCGATCCCTGCTCCCAGATGGGTAGAAAGTGAGCTGACTTGGTGAGTCGGTAAATGATCATCTAGAAAGAATTGTGGCCCCTAGACATGCATGGTAACCTCATCACGAAGTCCATGGAGATAACATCCCACTTCCATTTTGGTACCTCAAGTGGTTGTGCCAAGTCTGTTGGGACCTGATACTTAGCCTTTACTTTCTAACAAGTGAGGCACCATGAAACGAACTCGACCACCGCTTTCTTTATCCCTAACCACCAGTATTGTCATTGGAGGTCATGGTACATCTTTTCCACTCCAAGATGTACCCCCAAAGGGGATTTATGGAACTCCATCAACAACTCCTCCAACAACATTACAGGTACTACAGTGCATCCTCTGAAAAGGATGATGTGCTGCCCACCTATCAAAATTCCATCAGGAGCATGTCTTGAGGATATCTGGGCACTTCAGGCATTTCATCCAACATCCACAAGTTGTGCCTCCCTAACTAGTTGTAAGAGTGAGTAAGTGATAGTCATCTACTGAAGGTAATTTTCTCTATCATCTTCCATGAAGGATATATTCATTGTGTCTAGATGCTCCGCTGCCTCACTCAGTAGTTGTAAACCAGACCTCCTACTGAGCACGTCTGCCACCATGTTCCACTTCCCAGAAGTATATACTATCTCAAAATCATAGTTCTAAAGGAACTCAAGCCATCATAGATGTCTCAATTTCAGGTCCTTCATGGAGAAAATATACCTGAGAATCTTTTGGTCGGAGTAGATGGTAATCTTCTCACCCATCAAATGGTGTGGCCACATCTTCAAGAAAAATACCAATGCTACTAACTCTAGGTTATGGTTCACCAAGTTCTTCTCATGTTGAGTTAACTTCCATGAGTCATAGGAAATCACCTCTCACTCCTACATCAGGATACAACCCAGTATCGCCCCTGATTCATCGCAGAAAACTACATACCCAATGCCCTCTCCTGGTAGTCACAAGATAGGGGCACTTTTCAGTCTCTACATCAGCTCCTGGAAACTCTGCTGGCACTTCTCCATTCACACGAAGAGATATCTCTTCCTTGTTAAGGCTGATAAAGGTTCTTATTCTCTGGAAAATTTGGTCACAAACCTCAGGTAGTATCCATCCAACCCCAAGAAACTATGCACCTCAGTCATGCTCCTGGGTGGATCCCAAGAAAGCACTGCCTCTATCTTTGATGGATCCACTGCAACTTTAGCCTCTGAGATGAAGTGTCCTTTAAAGTGGACCTCTCCAATCCAGAACTAGAACTTCAAGAGCTTACCATAAATCTGGTGCTCTTAGAGTGTATCCAGAATAATCCATAGGTGTGTAGCGTCCTCCTCCTCCGACGTTGAGTACACCAAGATGTCATCAATGAAGACCACCATCAAATGATCAAGGTAATGTTATAATATCCTTTTCATGAGTCCCATGAACAATACTGGGGTATTTTTCACGCTGAAGGGCATCACCAAGAACTCATAGTGGTCATACCCTCATCTAAAGTATGTCTTCAGTACATCCTCATCCCATACCTGAAACTGATGATAGCCTAATCTAAGGTAGATCTTTGAGAACAACCTCGCTTCTTTTAGTTGGTTGATAAGTTCATCAATCCTTGTAAGTGGATAAATTTTCTTCACGATCACCTGGTTCAAGCACTGGAAGTCCATGCATAGCCTCAATCTCTTGTCTTCCTTCTTGGAAAACAACATTGGGGCTGCCCATGGTGAAACACTATGCCTCACAAATCCCTTCCCATGTAAGTCCTCCAGCTATACCCTCAACTCACGTAGCTCTTCAAGATCCATCCTATATGTTGGTGTGGATATCAGGGTTGTCCGAGGGTACAGGTCGATTCAGAAGTCTACCTCCCAATGAGGTGGTATTCCCTAAACATTTTTAGGAAATACATCCCCATACTTGTCCACCACTACAAGAAAGCTAGGAATCCTCTCATCCATTGCACCGAGGGTGAGGCTAGCCAACTGGTGAGTGATCGGATTCACCCTCCTCCAAGAAATTTTTTCCTACGTTTCAAAGGTCCCCTTATCACCAGTGAAGGAAAACCCGGTCCCATCTTCATAGACACACCGCACTTTGCACCTAAAATAGTCAAACTGAGCATGGACTATAGATAACCATTCCAAACCCAAAATGACGTCGCAATGCCTCGATGATACTACTAGGAGATCCCAACCGAATATCTCACCTCTTAGAGTAATCTCACACTTCTAGAACCATTGTGTAATCATAAAATCTCCTCCTGTAAGAGTCTCTAATCATAAGGATTGATCCAATAGATCCACTGGAATCTCTGAGCCTCGAGCGATTTCCATGGAAAAGAAAGATTGACTCGCACCTGTGTCTATAATAACTGCACCTAAGGTAGAGATGACATATATCATACATCTAATTGTCTTTGGAGCATCGTGGTCATAGGCCTCCATATCCTTAAGCTAGCCTCACCCCAATCCTCTAGATCCCATCTGATTCGCTCTACTCTGGGATCCCTGCACAGTCAACCCCAATTCATGGGGTTATACCCTAAATGACATGGCCCCCTTTGTCCCCCTTTTCTGATGTCTACTACTCACTACTAAAGACTCCACCACCTAAGGTCTGATGGCGGCTCTAGTTTTCATTATAATAGAATATCAATCTAGGTTATGGCATAGAAGGTTAGAACACTGTAATTTTATAACTTTATTCAATCTTTTTAAGAAAGTACTAGTTAGAGATATACCATAGATTAGGTTTAAATCTTCTAAATTTTGTGATCCTTATAAATTTGGAAAGAAACACAAGTCAATTTTTAAATATGTTGGAGAAGTTTCAACATAAAATGATTTATAGTTAGTGCACATGGATTTATTTGGTCCAACAAAAACTAGAAGTATCGGTGTAAAATAATATGTGTGTGTTTTAGTTGATGACTAAACTAGATACAAATGGATATATTTTATATCTAAAAAGTGGGAATCCATTTTTTAAATAACTTTGTATCCCTTATTAAAAATGATAAAATTATACCCTTGGTAACTATTTTTAGTGACCATGATGGATAATTTTTAAATTATTAATTTGAAAAAAAATCGTAAAAAATGTATAATACATAACTTTTCAGCTCTTAAAACACCTCAATTAAATGGTGTAGTTGAAATAAGAAATAGAGTTATTTAGGATATTTCTAGATCCATGTTGATTGAATTCTTAATTGATAAAAAAATATTGGTCTAAATTAGTTAGTACGACCTTATATAATATAAATTGATTTTTACTTGGTCTTTTTATTAATAAAACTCCTTATAAGTTTTGGATGGGATGAAATCCAAAACTTTCTTACTTTAGAGTTTTTGGGTGTAAAGTATTCATTCTGAATACTAAATATGATTTACACAAATTTTCTCCAAAATATAATGAAGTTATTTTTATAGACTATTTCACAACTAGTAAGTCCTATAGAGTTTTTAATAAAAATACAATTATTATTGAGGAAACAATTAATGTTATATTATATGAAACTGATCATTTTATTAAATCATACTGAAGCTTCATCTTTGGATTTTTTTTTAAAAAACTAATTTTCAACACATGTTGGAAAATTATTCTAAAGAGATAATAAATGAAGAAACTCTTTCTAAAAGTTTTCCTCTTGAATAAATTAAACTTGTTTTTGAAGAAAATTGTTTTATAAACCCAATAAATTAGATAATCCATAAGAATTATCACAATGATAATATTTTTTGTCATGTAGGACAACTAGTCAAAACTAGAAGTTCCTTAAGAAATGAAATTGAATATTATGAATTTTTATCGCAATCCAAACCTAATTCCCCTGATGAGGCTTTAGGTGATGAATATTTGATAAAATAAATGTTGGATAAACTTAATGAGTTTGAAAGGAATCAATATTATACTTTATTTGAACAACCTAATGATTCTCTGGTAATTGGTGTAAAATGGGTTTTCTGTAATTAATGTGATGAAAATGGAGTAATAGTATAAAAATGAATATATACTTATTTCAAAGGATTATAATAAACAATAAGGAATATACTATGAGAAAAATTACACACTAGTGGATTAACTTAAATCTATTTGTATACTTTTAGCTTATATAGTATTCTTAAATTTAACTCTTTTTCAAATTGATGTGAAGTTTTATTTCCTTAAATGATATGTTAAAAATAAGTTTTATATAGAATAACCTCATGGTTTTAAAAAAAATCATTGGATCAAGATTTTAGACTTACTAAGGTGTTCTATGTAATATAACATGCCCCAAGAGCCTGGTATGATAGATTAATCATATTTTTGTTACAAAAAAATGGTTAAGGGATCTGTGTATCCAATATTTTTTTTGAAAGAGATTTCAAAGATAAAATCACTTTTTAAATTTATGTTGATGACATTATATTTGGATCAACCCAAAAATCTCTTACTGATTCCTTTTTGGATCTTATGAAAAATGATTTGGAAATGACCATGATGGGTGAACAAACTTTTTTCCTTATTTTTATATTTCTCAAATAACTAGAATATACTTTTACTTATCAACAAAATTATATGATATATTTAATTAAAAAAATTGGTTACAACAATTTGGAAATTATACGTACTCATATAAAAATGTCAAAATTTCTAGATCTTGATGAGTCTAGGAAATAATTTCATCAAAATTATTTTAGAGGAATGATTGGTAATTCATTATACCTTACAATAAGTGGGCTAGATTTAATTTTTTCTATATTCTTATGTGTGATATTTAAAGATAATACAAAAGTGTCCCATATTAAAGTTGTAAAATGAATTTATTGTTACCTTAAGGGAACTATGAATCTTGGTTTTTTTTTTCTAGAAATGATTTTGAACTAAATTATTTTTCAAATACTAACTTTAGTGGATGTAAAATTGATAGAAAAAGTACATATAGAACTTTTCATTTATTAAGAGGGGATTTAGTTTCTTGGTGATGTAAAAAATAACACTTGGTGGCACTTTCCACTGTTGAAGCTAAATATATGGTAGTTTGAAGTTTTCATTCTCAAGTGGTGTGGATGAAACATACACCCACTAATTTTGGAATGATTTTTTAAAAACTCTTATTTTTTATAACACAAAATTCATAGATTTGAAGAAAGATACAGCACATTACTCATGATAAACGAACATAGATATATTAGACCATTTCCTTCAGGATCACACACTAAAAGGAGATATCACTTTACAATTCATTGGAACATCAGATCAACTTTATGAAATTCTTAAAAAACAAATAAATTCTGATAGATTTGAATATATTAAATATAATCTAGAAATGTTCAATATAAAATGATCATTCATATCTAATTTTTGTAAACTATTTATTTATAGTAAAAACTATTTAAAAAATGAGGATTTTTTTTTTAATTTATTTTTAAAAAAATTATTTTTTTAAAAAAAATTAAAAGTTTTTAAATTAAAGATAAAATTTTCTTAAAGAATTTCTAGACAAAAATTTATTAAAATTTTCTAGATAAATTTTTCATAAAAATATCCAAAAAAAATGATAAAAAGTTTTTGGGAAATTTTTTGTTTTCCTAAAGCTTTTCTCAAAGTCAATAAGTTCATATTACTTAAGAAATTTTCATAAAGAATGTTTATACATTTTTCCTCCAATAGTTAATTTATAAATATTTTTTTTAAGTTATTCTATATATTGTTATAATATGATGTTTATATATTTTATTAAAAATAGTTTTAAAAACTTATAGGTTCCATCAAAACATAAATTATTCTGGTAAAACTTATATCAAAAGTTTATAAAAACTTCAAGATTTAAAATATATTTTTCTATCTTTGAAAGAAAGATATCTATCATAGATCAAAAATAGGAATTTATTTTGATCCATTGGATATAAAGAAGTTTAATTTTATCCCTTCTTAATTCTATTTAAAGGGGTGTGTGTCATTGAACTTTTATCACTGCTTATCTCTTACAATAACTCTCGCAATTATGATCATTCTCCTTTGGTTATTTCAAAGTTCATTTAATTCATTAAGCTTCATTTAGTCATCAAAATTTCCTCCTCAAGTGACATTTTAAATAGATTTTCTATGAAAGGAATACTCATAGAATGATGATGGATTGAAAAATGACTTTTTACTAAATTCTATAACGATATATCAAGTATGGGAAGGTATTTAAATTAAAAATGATTCTTTTGATCTACATTTTATGGATACAATCAAATAATTCTATTTTTCATTCAAGTTAAAGGTAGAGGAAATTATTAATGTTTTCAATTTTTCTTTATTTGTAAAGTTATATAAATTAAATATTTATCAACTATATGAGTTGGTTTGATCTCCCTGCAGAGGAGAAGAATACTTAGTAACTTATATAATTCTTAAAAAATTAGACAATTTTGAAAAATATATGGTGGAAACTTCATTGCTTTATTCTTATAAAAAAGTTAGAAAATTTCATTATCTTTCTCCAGATGTAAGAATCATGGCCAGTTCGATACTAAACTATCTCATTCATTGGAAATAGGATAGTGATATCCTAAAATTACTATATATATATATATATATATCTGTGTGTGTGTGTGTGTGTGTTTTGGATTTCTAATGTAATATGATAAAATTCAATATTGTGAAGTTTTTATTCCTTTATGTAGAGGCTATCAATCTTGTGACTATAAAGTTTAAGATTCTCTTATTTATGTCTTTCATAGATAGATTTTTGGTTAAATTTATGGAAGTGTAGAAAATAAAAAATAAAATAACTCCAGTGAGGGAGAAAGTTTCTCTTATTAGTGAGGAAAAAATAAACAAGATGAGACTTGTGTCTGTTCCATCTCTAAAGAAGTTTTTTAAAAATTCAGATAAATCTATGTTCAGAATAGAAAAAAATAAGCTAAAATAAAAGGTGTTAGAAAAATAAAGGTAAGTTAATTTTACCATTTGTTTCTTAAGAATAAATCCAAGACTAAACCATATGAGTAATTAATTTCTTTTATAAAAGATAAATAAGAATAGAAGCCCGATGATCTGGGTTTTGGACTAGATAAGGATGAGGCCTTAGCTTTCAAATAGGAAACTTATAAGAAAATTTGTGAAGAATAAAAGAATAAAATATTTTAAACAAGGATAATCAATCTATAATGGAAAAAGAGTTTTTAAAATGGTTTTAATAATAACATTGAAAATTTGTAGTTTCCACTCAGTTAGTTCCTCAGACTATTATACCTTTGTACATACCCACTTTTTCCATTTAACATTTTTTCATTATTCAACTAGAAGGGAAATCAGAAAAATCCTTAGTACAACTTCTATCCATTGAAAATAATTAATGAAAATAATTTCTAAAAGAAAAATATTGGTCTGAAAATGTGTAAGATACAATTGAAAATGTTGTTTAAAAGAAAGGGAAAATTAAGAAGAGGAAAGAATCTGAGATTGGTAAAGAATTGAAAATGTATTTAGATATTAAGGAAAAATCAACTACTTCCTAAAAATCCTTATTATATCAATATGAGAAATATTCCTCACTAAGAATTTCATACAAAGATAAAATTTCAAAAGAAAAAGAAAAATTCTCTTAAATAAAGGAATTGGACATAGAGGAATCAGACAAAGAAGAAATAGATAAAAAAATTAAAGTTTTAGATGTTTCTTAAGATCAATTAGATGAAGGAAAATAATAAAATGGAACTTCTAGACCTTTGGATCCTTCCATTATAGAAGTTTCTTATGATTCAACTAATTCTACTCCTAGCACAATTCCTTAAATAATAGAAATGAGATTGAATTATTTCAATGAAGATTTAAATAAGCTGGAATATACCCTATATTTCTTTCTAGATATTCATAAGAAATATAAGTATATTTAAGGAAATATTTATTTTTTAGAAAATTCAATTTTTTTAAACAACTAGTTGAGGTAGCGATTAAAACTGAGGAATATTTCAAAGATTTCAAATGAAAATAAAAATCATGGTCAAGGAAATTGAATCAATTTATGAGATAGATAAAACATACAATGGGAGGTATAATGTTATATGATGAATAGATTTAAGGAATTAAAATAGTATAAAAGTTAGTTTCAAATCTTGTAAGGGATATGAGTTAAAAATTTGATGAAATTTCAAGATATAATGATAATATTAAGACTCTCACAATGATTCAACAAGATGAAATTATAAAAAAAATAGGAATAGGACTCAAAACATAGAAGAATAAGTTTCAAATATAAAGTATGAGAACAGGTGGATACTAATTTTATAAAAAAAAGTGTCAAATGTGTGGTAATAGAACAAGAAGTTAAGAGGTATTTAAGAGGAAGTGGGGAATCTAAAATCAGTTATTGTTGAATATTAGAAGCATTGAGAAGATACAAAGAAGATGAAAGTTTTCATCAAGATATTTTTGAAGAAAGACTAGTATTTTCTACTGGACTATTGAAAAAAAATTAATAAAGTAGAATTAACTATTTGGATACATTTCCACATATTTTTAGACTGATTTTTTCTCCAATGTCTTTAGATGAATTTATTTTATACATATTGTAGAAGAATATTTTTTTTTATATAATTTGTTTCATGTTATTTTTTTCCAAAACATTTCAAGTACACTTTCTATCTTCCCAAAAATATTTTTGAAAATCACAAAGGGGGAGAAAAGTGAGAAAACCAAACTTTAAAACAAAACTATTGGAAAAAAAATTAAATAAAGGGGATAAATAAATGAAGGGGGAGAAATAGAGAAATAAGTAAAAAGGGTAAAGATAATAAATGTGGAAGTGATGCGATTAAGCATTTTAAAAGTTATTTAAACTTTATCTTTTCTCTCTAAAAAGTTTTTTTTCTGATTTCTGAAATGGGGGATATTGTTGAGTCAAAGGTTTAATTTCAGCACTTTGTAACCCTAGTTTTGAAAATCAAAACACACTTCTATAAATACTTTATTTTACTAACTTAATACTTCCTAAGTGTTTCGAATTTTTTTATTGGAATTATATTTTACCAGTTGTAGAAAATATTTATCATTAGATGGAACTTACATAACCGAAAAAAACTATACTTGTTTATAATATAATAGATAAAATTATATCAACATATATTTATAAATTCCAACTAAAAAGGTATAACAAATTCTCACTAAACAAAGTTATAATAGTTCTACTGGACAAACATTCATCAGAAAGTGGTAGACGTGATTTCTAGATAAACCCTTGTAAAATCAAACATATGAAGAGTTCATTCCATTGAACAAGGAAAAATATTTCTATCAAATTGAATATTAAATAATTATAATATTTCTATCAATAAAACCATCATATTGAGTTATCATGAACCTTTCAATAGAAGATAGAGTTTTTCTGTATTTTTTGCATCTGATTTTGAAGAATGTGGAATATGATCATTGAATAAATTCTATATATAAAAGAATCATTTAAGGAGTAGAAAGATTTTTTAAATCAATAAAACTAAATCTAATTTGAATATTTTATAACATCTTGTTAAAATTGAACAATTCATTGTGAACTTTAGTGAGTTTTTTCTTAAGGCATCTCATTCTAAGGATTCTTGTAAATACCTTAAGATTCTTTTGTGTTTGTAATTGTTGTGTCTGATCTGGTGTGATCAATGTATTTTGAGGTTTAAAAAGATTGAGATTATAATCTTACTAATTCAGGTTTCTTAGGGTTAAGTAAATAGAGGTTTTTCTAATCCTAGTATCAAGGTATTATTGTCTAGGGAAGATAGGACATTATGATTTTGCTAAAACCTTGGATACCTAGAGTCAGGGTTATTTACTTCCTTTATATTGAAGGTAAAAGTTTGGATTTTTTTATAAATTTTTTGTAAGTTTTATTTATAAATTTATAAAGTTTTTTAATAACTTATTTTTATAAGTTACTTATTTCCACTGTGCATTTATAAGGAAAGTTTTATACAGTTTTTTATAAACATTTCCTAAATTTTGATTTTATAAGGTATTTGTACAACATTTTTTTGATTACTTTATTATAAATTGGTTAAAAAAAATTTAAAATACATTTATAAATAGGATAAGTAAATTTTATGTTTTATTTTATAAACTATAATTCACCCACTCTTATAGTCATTGGTATAATTTTATGATCCTAAAAGTATTTATTGATAAATACCCTCTTAAAATACTAACATTATATGGAGTTTATTTATTTTTCTTGCCTTTCCACCATTGATCAGATTCACCTTCCAAGTGATAGACTACATAGCCAACTTTCTCATGGTACTATCACTAAAGAATGAAAAATATCTTTTCCATCACATGGATCCATTGCTTGGAAACCGGTGGATTGGAATACCTATAGAAGTAGGGTGGATGTTGTCACATAAAAGTATCAATGTAATGTTTGTCTCTACTTGGTGAATTTGTAATCTCAATATGGTTTGTGTTATTATTCATAGATTGAGATATTTGAGTGAGAATATCCACATGATATTGAATCCCAACTCCATATCCATTTGGTTGCTCATGAGGATAGTCATTGAATTTCTTGTGACATTAATTATTAGTATTATTCCTTATGGTTCCAACCATTTACTAAAACCAAAAATATCTGATATAATTATAGTGAAACAAAAAATAGAGTAAAAAATAATGAGAAAATAATTTTTGAGATGTCTTAATTTATGACACCTTCTTATAAATCTATGATACTTTAGGTTTATCATATATCACTTTTTTGTTCACCATTGGTTTTCTTAGGTTCTATCCTCATATATACCATGACCTAATCCCCAAAAATAACTAAACCATCCTATTTCAACAACTAAATTTACGGAAGTATAACATATATTAATATTACATCATTCTAGATGAATATTGAATACATACCACAATTATACATGCTCAAGGACCATAAAAGTTTAGTGTATTTGGAGAGTAGATACATTATCAACTTATTTCTTAAAAGATATTAAGCATATCTCATAAGGTTCTTTATATTATTACCCTTATAAACATTTAATACTTAGAACCTTCCATAAAAACCTAGGGAAGGAAAACATAAGAAAGGGTGAACTCAGATACTCGGTAAGGGTAAACATGAGAGTTATTGATCATTTGAGTATAAGATGATCATAAAGGTATGATAAAATAATAATTTTTATGTTATCAATCATAAAAATATTCATACTCATAAAATATTAGATCATAAACTCCATAATAAAGTCACATACTGAATTATGATTAATAAGGGGTCAAATCAACAATCATCATTCAAGAGACAAAACATAGTCATGTGTCATTATAAGATTAAGAAATTATAATCTTGTGAACATAACAATTCAAAATCATTTCCATTCATAATATTGTTATCATATCTATAATAGATCATACTCATGCATCAAAATGTGAATATAACAATTCAACATCATGTCCATGCATATTCTTGTCATCATAGCTAGAAGTAATTGCACTCAGAAATTAAAATATAGACATAGATATCTACAATCATGTCTATACTTATCATCATCATCTCATGATATATCTATATCATGTTGACCAATTAAAATTAGCCTATACCCGAGTGGTAAAGGATCATGCGTAGAATCTAAGAGATCCTAAGTTTGAGCCCTATTGGGAACTAGTACTATTACAATACTATACAGGTGGTGATGCAGGTAAACGGTGATGTAGGCATGATGTAGGTAGGATGATAAAAACATGAAATTTTACTAGGATTTAATTCCATGTAATGGTCTTTATTCCCACTGGTTCTACGGTCCATGTACTTAATAAATAAGGCTTGATGGGTGGGCTATCCCCTTGGGGGTTATGGCCCGTCTTTTCAACCAGTGTGTGTGGTGTGTGGTGTGTGTGTTTGTTTGTTTGAATGTAATTGTACTCCCAAGCATATAATATATATATATCACATTTCCTAATTAATTGGAGGTATATAATAGAACCAACCATCACATAATCATAATTTATTCAAATGTATTGCATAAGGTTATGAAAACATTCATTATTTCATCATAGCATAACCCGTAGAAGAGAAAATGGGTTTCATCATAATAAATAATCATTCAGAGAAACTAGAAGTATGGTATCATTAAATCATATTCCCAATTAAGAATAAGTTTGTTCGAGTGGATTTCCTAGGTCTGAATTACTTTATACCTCCTTGACCATGTTTTGTTTTCTTCTTTTTTTCATTTTTCTAATTAAAAATAATCTTATTTTCATAAAAAAAGAGGAAATAAATTCGGTTTTTCTTAAAAACATTTTCTCGATCATTTTAAGTAAAAGAGAGAGTAAAATGCACTTATTAATTGAAAATTACCCAAAAAATTATAGGATAGGAAATTATAAGGGGCTAAAAGGATCATAACTATATAATTCCCCTCAATTTATTTTTCTCATAAACAATCTTGAAAAGAAGTGAGATTATAACATAAATCTCTTACATCAAGTCTCCTCTTGCTTAAAAAATGTTCAACCCTCTTATATAATAAATAGATATTTATTATAAAACTATTAAATAAATATATTAATACATAAATAACTATATATCATTCATTTATAATTTTCAATTACCCTTTTATTAATAATTCTTACTTAAAATGGACATTCATGTGAAAATTGGTGTGTTTTCCATGCATGTTTCGGCTCAATGGTTTTGGTACTTTCACTTAGGTCATAGTTTCATCATATATATAATATTAATAATGAAATATTTATCATATTTATTCATTATATACAATTTTATAACCATTAACATAAATAGGAGATGATAATTAAATTCTAGCACTTCGTGGAGATGGTAGTCCATACGTACGCACGAGTAATGTTTCCAATTTTTGATGGATGGAATGAAAGAAAGATAAATTATAATTCACCTTTATAGGATAATTACTATATCATAAATATATTATATATTAATTGAATCAATCATTATTACTATCCATATAAATAATAAATGAAAAATGAATTGCATTGCTTCATGTAGGTTGTAGTCCACATATATGCACGAGCAACATTATCATTTTTTAATAGAAGGGATGGTAAGAAGGTAGATAAGATATTAAAATTAAAGAAGAATAATTACATCATAAATATCATATATTAACATTAAATTCATCATAATAACCAACCATTAATGACAGTTATGGAAAATGAATCATATCTATGTATGTAGGCGGTAATCTGCACGTATGCATGAGCGATACTTTTTATTTCCCATTTGATGGAAATGAGGTGAAAAATTGTTGTAACATAATCATTATAACATATAAATATATTTATTATTATTTATTAATTATTATAGGATTGATATAACATATTTATAGTAATTATAAGAATAATGAAACTTGAAAAAGATCGGTAAGAACATATACCTCTTCTTCGGACAGCCTCATTGGGATTATACCTAAATCCTTATTAGGATAGTGTTATGATAAAAACAGAATATCTAGGACATGTGAGGGATGATATTAAATGATTTGGGTAGGTATTTTATAAGTTAATATTTTATTTAAGTGTGGATAATATAGAATATATGGTGTCCTTTTATAAGTGAGTGAGAGGACACACTTCAAATTTTTCAAAACATTAAAATATATTAATGTATTACTCATGAAAAATGGCTCCAAAATGACTCATATTCAAATATGATATAATATAGGATCTAAATAATTCTATAAAATATTATTTATATAATTTTTTAGGTTATTTTAACCCTTATCCATTTAGTTATACCCCTCATTAACCCCTTTTAACTGTTATCATAGTATGAATTTTTACTTCGGTTATCATTCATAATGACCAAAAATTAAGTTAACCTTATTATATAATATTATATATAATTATTAAAAATATATAATCCATTTTATTAAATTCAATCCATATAATTGTTAGAAATTCATTTTAAAATAAGTGTGTAAAATATAACAAAACTGTTTTTAGCAAAATGCATTTTTAAGCATAAAATTAAGTTTACCTTCATTCCATGATATGTAAAAACTATTTGGTGAATATTAAAATATTTAATTGAATATATTATATACACATTTAATTAAAATTATTTATAAACATAAATTAATTTAATTTATTAAGATAAAAACACATTATGCGCATAAAATCGGTTTAATTAGAAAAATATCTCTTTTTACCATCAAATGGTTTTATTTTCATTTCTAACCGATTTAGAACAAATTAATTAATTATATAACTATGTAAAAAATAAATTTTCATGATTTATTAATCATATTCACACCCTTAAATCCAACGTCTAACTGATAACAATCACGTTAAATAATAATAATTCAATAGTATATCACGGCTCATTTAAACTCGGTGTTGTGTGTAAAGAAAAGTATCAAAGAAATAAAATTTATTTAAAGAGAAATATATCATAAAATATAAGGGTGTTATAAGTCCCTTATCTAAATTCATATCAAAAAATTCTTTATAACACCCCACTCTTAGTTCGAAATATCATTTCAAATCCCATTTTTTAAATCAACTATTTCCATTTAAAATTATCACCCAAGTCAAACCCCATTTTAAATCACACTTTAAAAAGGAAACCTCCTTCTATTTGAAATATAATTCATGCCTCCAAGAATAACATAAATAGGGCCACTGTAAATCTTTTGATCAAGGTTACACCATCAAACTATTTAGCAAGTTTACAATCCATGTTGACTATTAGGCATATTCAAGCCCATATCAATATATGGATAAGATCACACAAGTCATGAAATAGGTATAAAATAATAAAAATGATGGCACATGAACAAAAAATAACCAATTGAGAAAGTTACTCAAATAAATTAAATTCCACCTACCTTAACAAATGGTCCATAAATCATCCCAATCTCATAATAACCTCCTATGAGTCCATAAACACCTATCACGTCAATAAAAACCATAAAATTATAAAATTAAACATTTAAAAATAAAAATACAAATCAAAATAATCTATTCCAAACTCAATGGGTACCTCACGATACTAAAACCAATATAAATAGGGTGAGGTCCATTCCTGACACACCTGAAACTAACATACAAAATACAAAAAATCCATAAATTAAACACCTTAATTGATGATCTCTTTCACACTAAATCACCAAAATCCAAAATTAAATATGTTGAGAAACACACCTTAAAGAGAATAATGAAAGATGTATTGAATGTTACCTCTTGGTAACTAATATACAAGTTGAACATGAAATCCCTATGAATTATGATTATTTTTCCATTCTTTAATGAAATCAACTCCCCAAAACCTAACTAGATGAACTAAAATTACAGAAGAACAAGGGAGGAGGAACAATGGAGAAGGAAGGAAAGACCTTACCTTGAATTGATGCAATCAAACCATCCCGACCCACCTAAATTAAAGAGAGATATTTCATGACCCATCCCCTGAGGCTCGTGCCGTGACATACCCCAATCCCACCTTCTGAAGGACAGGGGGTGGCGACTAGCGTCAAAGGCATAAACCTGCAATTGGGAGGAATTTTCCTAAGCACCTATAAAAATGCACACACAACCACATCCCAAAGCTAGAAAATTAAACAAGCATTCCACTATAAATAATCACTGAGTACAAGTACAACTAAAAGTCAAATGGTCCAGAATACAAACCCAAAAAAGAATAACTGGAAAAGCAAAAGAGTACAAGGAACCAATGGATAGCCATCCACTAAAAACCCCACCTAATGGATCGGTATAGAGTTGCTACTGGAAGCCATAGAAGTATGTCTCATCTGTCTAGTCTCACTGGGCACCACTGGGTCCTAGGCTAATAAGTCCTCTATCAAAGTTTCGATCGTCCGCACCAGACACAACACGTGCGGGCGAAGCCTGTGTAGGAGTGAGTAACAAAATACTTAGTAGGGGACCCCGAAACACAAAGGAAAGACCAAAAAGAAATCCTCAAAACAAACCACGATGAATAAGCACAAAGAAAGACATATCATGCCAAGTATGTTCTAGAGTAGGATAGCAGAACCATTAGCCACGTCTTCGAACACCTCGGCTGTTGTAGAACTCCTCCTCAATGAGTACAGTGGTCCTACCAAGTCACACAAAACTCAATTCCCACTAACCTTAGGATTGTTTTGGTACTATCCCTAATGATTATTGTGGGTATGCTAAGTCACACAGAATCCACTCCCCACCATGGTAATGTTGGGTCACACATAATGCTCTTCCCACCTTTGGCCTATGGAGGTACTCCTCCTGTCGAGTACTGTGGATCTTCCGGGTTGCATAGAAGTCTCTCCCCATCATGGGCTTGCCGGGTCACATAGAAGTAGCTTCCCATTGGGCTATAGTATCTTATCTGCATAAGGTCTCTCGTCAGCAGTCTTTAGGTCTCAGCCAACCATAGGGTTTCCGCACGTATCACGCTTGATCTAAAGAGAACCTATCCTTAATACATTTGTTTCAAATTCCATGAAATCCTCCATATATTATTCCAAAATACCAACCTCATCGATATGGTCCGGACGTCATAAATGTATCATCAATCGAATGCCCATTTTGCAAGATACGGGCATTTTAGTGAAATGGGTAGGGGTGTCCAAACCCGACCCGACTCTACCCGACCGGATTGGGTCGGGTTGGGTCAGGTTCAATATTTCATATGCCTGGGTCGGGTCATTTTGGGTTGACCCGTGGTCGGGTGGGGTCGGGTCACGGGTTGGGGAAAAAATGACCCAACCCGACCCAAACAACCTGATACTACCCCTACGCCTTCCCACAGACCCACATGCCGCCTCTGCCTTCTTGGTTGTCTCCACCGCGAGCGACCCCAACACACCATATCCTCCAATGACAGCCCCCTTCGCATTCGACTCCACATTTCGACTTTGCCTCCATCTCCACCACGGTAAAACCACTATAATCCTAGAACTAGATCCACCAAAGATGTCTCCATTTTTCCTCTACCTCCATCTCCACCGGGACTATAATGACCCCGAATTCAACATAGAATACATACAAAAGATATAAATGGGAATCCCAAGAATGATCATGGTACAGATCACCGCGTTTTGGGGTCGATTTTTCACTGAGTTCCTCCTGGCGTGGTGAGGAAGATGAAGCGTTGAACCCTAAAACAAACCAACTGCTATATCCCTGTGCTGTTAGTTTTTAAATCCCAAATCGAATGTCGGTGTTTGCCCGAGATCACCAGAGAATAAACTCGAGTGTCTCACCTTATACCCAGTCCACTTGACCTCTGCCCATTTTCTCCAATGCGTGCCTCCACCTCAATGAAACAGGTCGGCCGAACAACCACCACTGATGAAGAACAGAAGATATACCACATGTTTAATTCATGCCGCTGTGAGCTACTGGAGAAGACTACTACTCTTTGAGGTAGATGAATCCAAAAAATCAAGATCTTCCATGCCCGCTGCAAGGAGAATGTGAAGGAAGAGATTGCAAAGCGATGGAGTAATCGTCGTGAGGCTGTGCAGGCGGTCTGTGGGAAATGAATTGGGGGTGGCCTTTTTTTACATAAATCGATCGACCCGATCGACCCAACCCAATGTGAGATGGGTTGGGTCGGGTCAGGTCTGAAGCAAAAAACACACGTGACCCGACCCAACCCAACCCAACCTATTTTGGTTGGGTTGGGTCCAAACCCCCCCCCCCCAAACCCGACCTGACCCGACCCATGAACTCCCCTAGAAATGGGGGTCATTCTAGGTTGTCCCAAACCATATCTGGCCCGACCCGATAAGGCAGGTTCGGCCCGGTAGGGTAGGTCTGGCCCTGTAGGGCAGACCCATCTTCGTAGGGAGGGTATGTCCCAGTAGGGCGGGTCCAGTTTGGTAGGGTAGGTCTGGCCCACCAGTGCGAGTCCAGCATGCTGGGGCGGGTCTGGCCCGCTAGTGCGGGCCGGATATTCCACCTGGACGCGGCAATGACGTGTCTGGCTTCACCACACGCGGTCAGTGAAACTAGTTGCCCCTCCATGTCACCCATGGACCAAGTCCATGGGTTGAATTGTCAACACGGTGCCAGTGTGGCATCATAGGTCTCCAGTGCCATGGACTTAGTGGTCGCGGTCTCTACCGCTCGGCGCACCTCTAGGGTGCACCATTTCTGTCAGCCGCCAGCACGGCTAGCAGCCATGCTTCCCTACCGTCTGGTATGTGGTCAGAACTGCCGCGTGCTATCGGTGCACCGATAGGTACTTTGGCAGACAACTGGATGCACTCTGGTGGTTCTTTCTTCATGCCACTTGTGCCTATGCCCTTCAAGGAATTCCCTCTTCACTTCGATGGACCCAGATGCACCTTGCCTCCATCTTGGAAAATCCATTTACAAAGAACGCACATGTGGAGGGGCTTGGGCCTTGTTCATGTTGGTATTTTCCCTCTACATTTGAAGTTTAAAACAGTGAAGGTTTGGGATGATATTCTATAAACAAAAGTTTAATACCAAAGAGAAACCCTAGAAATATCACCCTACCACAAGAATGGATGATCTGTTGATCAACCTATTTGTGGGTTAATCCCTATTTATCGTTTAGAACAAGAATGAGGAAAAACATGAATCAAAACAAACCCCTACCTTTAATTGATGTTCTTCGTTAGAGTAGTCCTCCTGCTAAGGTTCAAGAAGTCGAAGGCGTGTGTTGCTTCCCAGCTCCGTTCTTCGTAGAGAGATGACGGTGCTAGTGATCTGTTGGCATTCATTATTTATCATAGGTGTGGAACTTCATTGTAGGTTCATCGGATAATTTCCACAGTTTAATTCTCCACTCTCCAATGTGTTATATTAATCAAAAGGAAATATGTCACAATATTTCTGTTACGTTGTGACGTTGCGTCATTACGTTGTTTCATTTATGAAATAGCATAGCTGTTATGCTCTAATTAAAGCATTGTTACACTCAAAAGAAACAATCCATTAATGAACTCTCATTAATTCACCTCTTCACCGCACTGCAATGCCGTCATCTTCCACTCAACGGTGTGAAAGAAAATAAAGTAACTTTTTTAGTAATTTTATTATTTTCCAAAAATTCCAAAAAATACTTTTTTATTCAACCCTTTCCTGTCAAAGTTAAGTCCTTTATAGGAAAATCCCAGCATTTTGAGTTCAACGATGCCCTAGGATTTTCAATCCAAGCACTGGTTCAAAAGTTAGAAAAACTGACGTGCACATTTACTTAAGTGAACTTTAAAAAAAGTTAAAAATTCCATTTTGGGCTCACTGGACCTTAGAATCATGTGTCGTCAAAGCATGTGGTCTTGAAATAATTCCATATAATTTGAAAAAAATTACGTGGAAATTTTAGGACATTACATTCTCCCCACATAATGGCTTTACATCCCCAAAATTCAAAATAAGGGATAATCAAATAAATGGGGGTACTGAGCACGAATATGAGCCTCCCACTCCCATATGCCCTCTTGGAGATTCTGATGATGTCACTGAACATGAAATAAATGAATCTACTATCCATGAAGGACCCTCTCCTGTCGATCCTCTATCTCTATTGGGAACCCCTCAAACGTCACTCCATCGTCAATGTCATGCTTGCCCCAGTCGACAACATGTGATGGATCATGCACGTACCTCCTCAGCTGGGACACGTGGAAAACATCATGCACCTGGTGTATCTATGGGGGAAGGTATAGGCGGTAATCCATCTCTCTAACTCTACTGAGGATCGGGAAAGTTCCGATGAACCTCGGAGATAACTTTTTGCCCAAGACAAATCTTTATAATCCTCATCTAGGTGAGAATCGAAGAAAAACATGGTCTCCCTCCTTAGACACCAAGGGTCTCCATCTCCTATCAGCATAAGATTTTTGATAGATCTGTGCAGTCCTCATCTACTCCTGGATGATCTTTACCTTCTCAGTGGTAGCCCGTACAAACTCTGAACCCATGGGTGCTGAATCTCCTAGATCATCTAGCATAGAGGTGATCTGCATGGCCACTCGTACAGAGCCTCAAATTGTGCCAGGTCCATGGTGGATTGATAGATATTGTTGTATGAAAACTCCACCAATGGTAGGTGGTCCTCCCAACTGCGACCAAAATTATGGAAACAAGCATAAATCATTTCCTCCAAGGTCTGTATGGTCTGCTCTGTCTGACCATCTATCTGGGGGTGAAAAGTTGTGCTTAAGTGCAGCTGAGTCCCAAATGTCTCATGTAATCTCTTCCACAACTGGAATGTAAAGTATGCATCACAGTCTGATATGATAATCAAATTCACCTCGTGAAGTCACACTATCTCCTGGACATAGAGGCCTCCCAATCCCTCTACCGATCCCTACTCCCAGATGGGTAGAAAGTGAGCTGACTTGGTGAGTCAGTCAATGATCATCCAGAAAGAATTGTGTCTCCTAGACATGCATGGTAACCTCATCATGAAGTCCATGGAGATACCATCCCACTTCCATTATGGTACCTCAAGTGGTTGTGCCAAGCCTATTGGGACCTGATGCTCAGCCTTCACTTGCTAACATGTGAGGCACCATGAAATGAACTCAGCCACCACTTTCTTTATCCCTGACCACCAGTATTATCATTGGAGGTCCTGGTACATATTTTCCACTCCAAGACGTACCTCCAAAGGGGGTGTATGGAACTCCCTAAACACCTCCTCCCACAACATTACTGGTACTACGGTGCATCCTCTAAAAAGGATGATGTTCTCCCCACCTATCAAAATTCCATTAGGACCATGTCCTGAGGATATTTGGGCACTTCAGGCATTGTAGTCAACATCCACAAGTTGTGCCTCCCTAACTCGTTGTAAGAGTGAGTAAGTAATAGTAATCGACTAAAGGTAAGTTTCTTCATCATTATCCATGAAGGATATATGCATTGTGTCTAGATGCTTGGTCTCCTCACTCAGTAGTTGTAAACCAGACCTCCTACTGAGCGCGTCTTCCACCACATTCCCCTTCCCAGAAGTATAGACTATCTCAAAATCATAGTTCTAAAAGAACTCCATCCATCACCGATGTCTCAATTTCAGGTCCTTCAAGGATAAAATATACCTGAGAATATTTTGGTCGAAGTAGATGGTAAACTGCTCACCCATCAAGTAGTGCGGCCACATCTTCAAGGAAAATACCACCGCTACTAACTCTAGATTATGGGTCATGTAGTTTTTCTCATGTTGCCTTAACTTCCGTGATTCGTAGGCAATAACCTCTCACTCCTACATCAGGATACAACCCAGTCTTTCCCTGATGCATCACAGAAAACTACGTACCCAACGCCCTCTTCTAGTAGTCATAAGATAGGGGCACTCGTCAGTCTCTGCCTCAGCTCCTGGAAACTCTATTGGCACTTCTCCATCCACACTAAGGGCTATCCCTTCCATGTTACGGCTAATAAAGTTGATTCTTCTTTGGAAAAATTGGTCACAAACCCCCGGTAGTATCCATCCAACCCCAAGAAAATTGGCACCTCAGTCACGCTCCTGGGTGGATCCCAAGCAAGCATTTCCTCAATCTTTACTGGATCCATTGCAACTTTTGTCTCTGAGATGATGTTTCCTAGAAAGTGGACCTCTCAAAACCAGAACTAGAACTTTGAGAGCTTACCATAAAGCTGGTTCTCTTATAGTGTATCCAGGACAATCCATAGGTGTGTAGCATACTCCTCCTCCAATGTTGAGTACACCAAGATGTCATCAATGAAGACCCCCATGAAACGATCAAGGTAAGGTTGGAAGATATTTTTCATGAGTCCCATGAACACTGCAGGGGTATTGTTCATGCTGAAGGGCATCACCAGAAACTCATAGTGGCCATACCAGCATCTAAAGGATGTCTTCAGTACGTCCTCATCCCATACCTGAAACTGATGATATCATAATCTTAGGTAGATCTTTGAGAACCACCTCGCCCCTTTTAGTTGGTTAATGAGGTCATCAATCCTTGGAAGTGGATACATTTTTTTCACAGTCACTTGGTTCAAGCACTGGAAGTCCATGAATTGCCTCAATATCCTGTCTTCCTTCCTAGAAAACAACATTGGGGCTACCCATGGTGAAACACTGGACCTCACGAATCCCTTCTCCTGCAAGTCCTCCAGCTATACCCTCAACTCACGTAGCTCTAGAGGATCCATCTGATATATTGGTGTGGATATCATGGTTGTACCGGGGTACAGTTCAATGCATAAGTCTACCTTCATATGATGTGGTAGTCCCTAAACATTCTCTAGAAATAAATCCCCATACTTTTCCACCACTACAAGAAATCTAGGACTCCTCTCATCTATCGCACCGAGGGTGAGGCTAGCCAACTGGTGAGTGATCGGATTCACCCTCCTCCAAGAAAGTTTGTCTTGTGATGCAAAGGTCCCCTTCTCACCGGTGAAGGAAAACCCGGTCCCATCCTCACAAACTCACCTCACTTTGCACCCAAAATAGTTGATCTGAGCATGGACTGTAGATAACAATTCCATACCTAAGATGACGTTGCAAGGCCTCGACACTACTACTAGGAGATCCCATGTAACATCCCAGGTAAATAGAGAATAATACATATTTCATATTTATAAATATTTGTGAATTAAATATTAATTTTAATTTAAAGGGGTTGTTATGATCGATAGCCTATCCGATACGCAACAATGGGTTTCTTTGAAATCTTACGTTGCACTCTAATAATGTAATATTATTATTTTAAATGTTAGTTAACTCTTAGTCATTGTATTGGAAAGAATTAACAAAACTAACTACAATATGATTATACATGTTTGTTAAATGTATTTACATTTATCCAATAAAAAGTTATAGGCTTAAAATATGAATGACTCTAATTTTAAGCAAAATTTACATTAAAAGGTTGATTTACCACCTTTTAATGGTGAACCATCATTAAATCTAGTTTTCGTTACTTTAATAAATTCTATTTGATAAAATAAAATCCTTCTTTATAATGGGGACAATAAAATTTACTTTGTGTAAGTTTTTGTAATTTTTCTGATAAAGTTCATTTTTTTAATGAATAGTGAAAAATATTGTATATTAATTCAAAAATGTGTTCTAATATAATTTATTTATATTGTTAGATTATCTTTTTAATTGGTTTTAAAGAGTAATTAGAATATATTTTTATGATTTAATCCAATTTGTTTCATTGGAATTAATTTCACTTTGAAAGTGGACATAAAAAAGTGTCAATCTTTTGATAGTTATTGTTTCTTAAAGACGCGCTATTTGTTTTAACAACGGTAATTAATTTTTAATAAATTAACTCCATTTTTATGTGTGTAATTTAGTAAAATATACATCATTTCTGAATTCAGAATATCAAATATAGCTTAGGCTGAATTTTTGGTATTTTTCTAAAAAACTTCAATTTTTGATGAATAGTGAAACCACTTAGTAGTAGTTAAAAAACTGACTTTTTATTTTAAATAAAATTTTACCACTTCTATGAATTGAATTTAGAAAATCCGACATACATGGTTGTTATTAGTAAGTAAAATTTGGTTCAATAAGATGAAAATAATTTTTGGTGAATAGTAACTTTTGACTTTAATTTACCGCGGTTAAAGGTAAATAGGTTAATTCAAGGTAAAAAAATATTATAATAATTCAAAATTAACTAAAACCTTGTCTAAAAATTATTGGTTGAGTCATTTACGACCATAGGCATCTTTGGGTCTATTTTGGGACCCCATTGAGCCACTTGGGAGTGACAATGACAATTTAGATTAATTAACTTAAAGTAAAGACAAAAAATACAAAAACAATATCTTTTAGTAAATTAATTTTTACAAAGGGTTATATAAATTATATTTTAGACTATAAATATTCATTGGAAAGATAAAACATATTTCCTACATCATGGAATTTTTTTTATAATTTTTAGACATCACATAATTTAAATTATTTATGACACAATAATGATGTAGTATTTACCTAATTAATAAAAGATTTAAATAAATAAGATTATAAATATTAAAATAACATCCAAAACCTATCCAATTCTTATTGGATGATTTTATTTCGACCATTAGTCATCTTATTTTAGACTATAATTATTTTTGGACCTTTTGAAACTGAATATAAGTTTATAATAAAATAATATTTTCACACTTTCCTAAAGAGCCTCTCCTCCACCTTATAAAAAGTCCTCACTTATAACTAATTACTCACACTTCTCAGGCATTTAGGCTTGTTCAAACTCTACCCAATTAAGCTCCCTATATCCCTCTATTTCACCAAGAATCCTTAACTTAGGCGGAAGGCACTTCAAGAAGTCCTTTTGGTTCAAACTAGAGGGAGTTACCCAAATTAAAGGTAACAGTTTCTCTTAACTTTTTTTCTTTTATTTTACTTATCCAGCCCCTAAACTGTTTTTATTCCTTTATTTTATAACAACACCAATATCCTAAATATACTAGGATGTTTTTATTAGAATTATTCGAACTACACTTACACACACCACCATTTAATGGGTGAAGAACATAATGTTTTTGTGGATGAAAAACTAACACCTCTCGAAACGACGATTGTTCGATTATCTCATACCGCCTCTCATGGTGATCATTAAGATGGAAATGTATTTATATATGATATATATTATTTTTATGTTTTATTTATGCTTCTGTATTTTTTTTATATCATATCTTTAAGGTTTCCATTATGTGTAAACATGATAATTTCATTTGAGGAAGTGCGGACTACTGCCCCCTCAAAGTGATATGACTCGTTAATGCCATATGTGGGACGTATAAAGGATGGAGTTAATGATATTATATATGATAATATATATGAAATTATACTGTAATTATAATATACCTATGTATCATTATGTTTTAATTCCATTAAAATAAGAAATAGAAATGAAAGTAGTGTTCATGCGTACGTACGGCTTATCATCTCCATGAACGGTGCATTTGATTTCTTACCTCCAAATGATATGTACTGTGATAAATATATATATATATACAGTATATATATGATAGATATGATATCTAAATAATGAATGTCATTCTGGATATAATGGACTATTGATCACATGGATAACTTGTAAATATAAGGTGTTCATTTTTTACTCAAGTACCAAATATCGACAAAATGAAAGTTATTAACTTAAATGATTACATAATGTTTATAACATGGTAATAAGTGATATAAAATTAATTATAAACTTTAAAAAGGTTCTTAAGTAAGTATAAATTAACTTTAATTTATTATTCAGGAGATTAAAGAACGATCGATTCAAGTCGGACATGAGGTAAGGGACTTCGTCTCAATCTCCTTTCATTGAGGCATATTTAGTTTTATACACTACTTTATTTTATATGGTGTATAAAACCATTTGACTTTTCATTTCATTCAAAGGGAATATTTTTATACGAATCATTTTACTAAATGACAAAAAGGAATGTTTTTTTAATGTAAGCGGTGACAATGACCTTTCCGCCATGACGAGTATTATTTGATCTTTGGCTTCCTTAACAAGCTGTAATGTTTTTAAAAGGAAAAATAAATACCATATACTCTTTTTAAATATTTTGGTATTGAAAATGATTTTTATAATGGATTTATTATTTCAATATCTTGAAATGATATTTTTTTATTTCAATGTGGAAATGTTATCTTTCCTTTATGCTTGTGTTATGTGTTTCGATCATGTTATGGTTCTTGGGAATTATTTATGTATACGGGTGGTTCTGTGATTAACCTAGGGTGAGTGAGCCCAAGATATCTCTCCAATGCATTGGTTAATGTGAAAGAGGTAAATGTGAATGTTTCTCCTAAGATATTTAGGTAATATACTATGATGGGTATTCCAAAGTAACTCCCTATGTGGTTGTGATAGCTACATTGTAAGTATGTTATGGATTCCACAATTTAACTTTATTATTTATGATTTCTATGTGTTATTCATAAATATTATGTTTCCCTGAGGTCAGTAAAAGAGTTTAAGTTTTTTATGTATTAATGAAAAAATGTTTTCTTTCATTGTTTTATAACCCTTACTGAGCTTTTTATGCTCATCCTAAGTTTTGAAATGTTTTCATGGGACTTAAAGATGAATAGGGTCAAGGATGGGATCAAGGAAAATTTATGTTGTCTAAAACCTGGAACTAGACATGACTCTTTTTTTCAAGAGTTTTTATTTTATGAAAAAAATGGAAACTGTGTAGAAGTGTCTACTTAGTAATCTTTTGAGATGTAATAGTTATGTCATAATTATCTAAAACTCTATACCTGAAAAGATCCTCAATGTGAATTATTCATTTAATTAAATATTATGTAATGTTTATGGTCGGGTCCTTATAGTTGATATCAGAGGTCGGTTTAGATAATTTTAGGAGTTAGGGTATTGTTAAATAAATTTCCATAAATTAATTTATGTTAATATTGAAATGATATAGCATTTACAGATTACTATGTTGCTTTGCCTAAGATATTTCTGTGTTCAGAATGGTTTTCCACAGAGGAAATAGGGCAGCTATGTTGGGACGACATCAGGAGGAAGACAACCTTCCAAATTAGTAACCTGAGATGGTTGGAATCGGAAGTGAACAGTTTTTTGTAGTGATGGAACAGTTGACTCAGGATATAAATGGTGGTGGTATCCTTGCATGAGATTATCCAGATCAACCATAGAGGAACTTGTCAGTAGTGTAGCATTTCATGAGGCAACATCCCCCATCATTCAAAGGATCATCTGACCTTGTGCTAGCTGAAGGGTGGATTAAATCACTGGAGAAGATTTTTGATGTCATGGGTTGTTCAGAACATCAAAAGGTTAGTCTTGTTGTTTACCATTTTGAAGGTGAAGTTGATCAGTGGTGGTCGATGGTGAAAAATATCAGGGATAGTGAGGAGAATGATGCTCTCAATTGGGATGAATTCAAAGGTATGCTTCTTGAGAAATATTTTCCTAAGGTGGTTCATCTTAGGATTGAAAAACAATTATTGGAATTGAGGCAGGAGGATGACTCAGTGGCTTCTTATGAAGAAAAATTCACTCGACTGACAAGTTATGCTCTAAATTTCATACGAGATCTTAGTAGTAAAATCAACTATTTTTACTCAGGATTAAAGCCAAAGTATCAAAGGGCTTTAGCTTCTTGTGAGTTCAAAAGTTATGAAAAACTTTTTCATTGTGTGGAGAAGGTGGAAATGGAGTTTGCTGATGATCAGGTATTCTTTGACAAATAACAGAATAAGAGGTCTAGGTGGTAGGCGAAAGGGAAGAACTCTTCAAAAAAGTCTGATGGTAAGAAACTTAAGTTTAAAGTTTGTGAAAATTGTGGTAAAAAGCATGTTGGGGAATGTCTTTTGAATTCTGGTAAGTGTTACCGATGTGGTAAAATGGGACATAAGGCTCTTAATTGCACTGAAAAAGATCAGGGTAATGGTAAGACAAAATCTGATTTATAGTTAGTAAAATGTTTTAAGTGAAATGAAATGGGTCATTATGCAAATGAGTGTACAACAAAGAACTAAACCGAAGGAAATAAACCAGACTACAAGTAGAAAGGGTGGTGAAATATTTTGAAACTACTTTAGTAGATTTTGGTCCATCAAAAGAAGTTATATCATGTATATTGTTTGTTTGTTCAGATTATGCCAATGTTTTGTTTGATTCAGGGTCTACACACACTTTCATTTCTGAGAAGTTTTCTAGTAAATTTGGAATTCCATCTCGAGATATGAATACAGAACTTACAATAAAAACACATGGAGGAAATTTTGAGACAAAAATAAAACATAAGAACATTTCTGTCCTTGTGTGCAAAAAGAATCTACCTGCAAACCTTATTGTTTTACCTCTAGTAGAGTTTAATGTTATTTTGGGCATGGATTGTCTTTCTATTTATTATACTAAGATTTACTGCAGAACTAAAGAGGTTTATTTTTTGAAAGATTTATAGTTTGTGTATAATAATAAACCCTTTCTTTTGATAACATATCAGGAATCTGAGAAACTAGTAAAAAATGGAAATGAATGTTACCTTGCACATATTGTTGAAAATAAAGTAACTATTCAAATTAATGATGTGCCAATGGTAAATGAGTATCTTGATGTTTTTCCTGATGAGTTTCCTGGTATTATACCTGATCGGTAAGTTGAATTTACTATTGACTTAGTTCCTGATGCTAAGCCAATTTCAAAACCCCCTTATCGAATGGCTCAAATTGAACTTTTAGAGTTAAAAAAGCAATTGCAGGAGTTATTAAATAAAGCTTTCATTCGACCTAAAACATCACCATGGGGTGCTCCTATCTTGTTTGTTAAAAATAAAGATGGTTTAATGAGACTTTTCATTGATTATAGATCATTTAATAACATCATTGTTAATAATAATTATCCTTTGCCTCATATCGATGATTTGTTCGATCAGCTTCAGGGAGCTCAGTATTTTTAAAAGATTGATTTGAGGTCGGGATACCATCAGTTGAATGTAAAGGAAGAAGTTGTTCTGAAGACCGCATTTCATACTATATATGGCCATTATTAATTTATAGTTATGCCTTTTGGTTTAACCAATGCACCTGTTGTATTCATGGATCTTATGAATAGAACTTTTCGTGAGTTCTTGGATAATTTTTTGGTTGTGTTCATTGATGATATTTTGGTATATTCTAAAAGTAAAGAGTAGTATGAAAGTCATTTAAGGTTCATCTTGAAAAACATAAAAGAAAAGAAACTTTATGGGAAATTCAGCAAGTGTGAGTTTTGGTTACAACAAATTTCTTTCCTTGGTCACATTGTTTCAAAAAATTGAAAACTGTTGATCTGGCTAAAACAAAAGTTGTTGAAGAATGGCCAAGACCCACAAATATAACCAAGATTTGTAGTTTTCTTGGTTTGGAAGGTTATTACCGAAGGTTTTTTGAAAAAAATTCACGGTTATCTTATCCAATGACTAAGTTAACTCGAAAAGGTGTTAATTTCATCTGGACAAAATAATGTGATGATTTTTTTCAGGAATTGAAAAGGAGATTGGTGAATGCTCCAGTTTTGGCACTGCCATCCAAAAATGGTGATTTTGTTATCTACAGTGATGCTTCGTTGAAAGGACTGGGTTGCTTCCTAATGCAGAATGATCAGGTAATTGCTTATGCTTCATGTTAGTTGAAACCACAAGAGTTAAATTACCCTACACATGATTTGGAATTAGCTGTTATTGTTTTTTCTTTAAAAATTTGGAGGCATCATTTATATGGAGTAAAATGTGAAATATATACTGTTCAAAAAAGTTTAAAGTATATATTCACTCAGAAATAATTGAACATGACACAGAGGAGATGGCTGGAATTAATCAAGGATTATAATTGCATGATCTATTACCATCCGGGAAAAGCAAATAAAGTGGTTGATGCTTTGAGTCGAAAAATTAATTCTTCATTAACCATGTTACATTTGGAATAAGATCCTTCGGTTTTTGATTTGATAAACTTTGGCATAGAAATTGTTTGTGCAGAAAATTATTCTTTTTTGTTTTAGGCGTCAATGAAATCATATCTATTAGACAGAATAAAGCAAGCACAGAAAGAAGATAATGAGTTGCAGAAAAAGGTAGAGTTGGTTCAGAAGGTTAAGTTGCCTGATTTTAACATTGATAATGATTGTGTTTTGAGGTTTGGAAAGATATTATGTGTGCCTTGTGATTCACAGTTGAAGAATGAGTTGTTATGTGAAGCTCATAGTTCACTGTTTTGAGTTCATCCTGGTAGTACTAAGATGTATAGAGATCTTCGGAAGTATTACTAGTGGGATGGAATGAAAAGATATATTGTTGATTTTACTATGAAGTGTTTGACTTGTTAGCAGCTTAAAGCAGAGCGGCAGTTACTGAAAGGGATACTTCAGCCTTTACCAGTGACAGAGTGGAAATGGGAAAATATATCAATGGATTTTGTTATGGGATTACCAAATACATCTCGAGGTAATAATGCAATATGGGTTATTATTGATCGATTGACTAAATCTGTTCATTTCCTTCCTATTTGGGATACATTTTCTCTAGATAAACTTTCTCGATTGTATGTTAAAGAGATAGTCAGGTTTCATGGAGTTCCCCTCTCCATTATATCTGATCGTGATCTCAGGTTTACTTCTAACTTTTGGGAAGGCCTTCAGAAGTCATTGGGTACTGAATTAAATTTTAGTACAGCTTTTCATCCTCAATTATATGGGAAATCAGAACAAACAATTCAGACATTGGAGGATATGTTACGTGCTTGCTTGATGGATTATCAGGGAAGTTGGGACCAATATCTTTCTTTGATTGAATTTTCATATAATAACTGTTTTCATTCCAGTATACAGATAGCTCCATTTGAGGCATTATATGGAAAGCATTGTAGAACTATAGCTTTTTAGGATGAAGTATGTGAAAGGAAGCTAATGGGACCATAATTGGTAGAAGATATGGTAGAGAAAGTTTAGTTGATTCAGAAGCACATGATAACAACTCAGAGAATACGGAAAAGTTATATAGATAACTGGAGGAAGGATCTTTCTTTTGAGGTAGGTGATCATATCTTTCTCAAAGTTTCTCCATGGAAAAGTGTGATGCGTTTTGGTAAGAAGGGAAAGTTGAGTCTGAGGTTCATTTGACCTTATGAAATTATGGAGAAAGTTGGATTAGTTGCGTACAGAGTAGCTTTACTTCCAAGTTTATCTCAGGTACACAATGTTTTTCATGTTTTGATGTTGAGAAAGTATATGCTAGATCCATCTCATGTTTTGAGCCCAGAGGTAGTTCAGTTGGAAGAGAATCTCTCTTTTGAAGAACAGCCCATCGAGATACTTGACCATAGAGAGAATGTGTTGCAGAATAAGGTAATTCACTAGGTAACGGTTTTGGGGAAAACCCATATGGTTGAAGAGGCAATGCGGGAATCTAAAAATTCTATGGGGGATAAAATACCCCCACTTATTTTGATAAGTAAAATTATGAGGACGTAATTCCCAAAAGGGGGAAGTATGTAACATCCAAGGTAAATAAAGAATAAGACATATTTCATATTTATTAATATTTGTGAATTAAATATTAATTTTACTTTAAAGGGGTTCTATGTTTGATTGCGTACCCGATATGCAACAACGAGTTTCTTTGAAATCTTACATTGCATAATAATAAAATAATATTATTATTTTAAATGGTAGTTAACTTCTAGTCATTGTATTGGCAAGAATTAACAAAACTAACTACAATATGATTATACATATTTGTTAAATGTATTTACATTTATCCAGTAAAAAGTTAGAGGATTAAAATATGAATGACTCTAATTTTAAGCATAATTTACATTAAAAGGTTGATTTAACACCTTTTAATAGAAAACCCTCATTAAATCTAGTTTTGGTCACTTTAATACATTATATTTGATCAAATAAAATTCTTCTTTAGAATGGGGACATCAAAATTTACTTTGTGTAAATTTTGGTAATTTTTTCGATAAAGTTCATTTTTTAATGAATAGTGAAAAAAATTGTATTTTAATTCAAAAAAGCATTTTAATATAATTTATTTAAATGGTTATATTATCTTTTTAATTGGTTTTAAAGTGTAATTAGAATATATTTTTACCATTTAACACAATTTTTTTCATTTTAATTAATTTCACTTTGAAAGTGGACATAAACAAGTGTTAATCTTTTGATAGTTATTGTTTCTTAAAAACATGCTATTTATTTTAACAACAGGAATTAATTTTAAATTAATTAATTCTAATTTTATGTGTTTAATTTATCAAAATAGACATCATTTTTGAATTCGGAATATCAAATATATCTTAGGCTGAATTTTTTGTATTTTTCTGAAAAACTTTAATTTTTGATGAATAGTGAAACCACTTAGTAGTAGTTAAAAAAACAGACTTTTTCTTTTAAATGAAATTTTACCACTTATTTGAATTGAATTTTAAAAATATGACATATATGGTTGTTATTTATAAGTAAAATTTGGTTCAATAAGATGAAAATAATATTTGGTGAATAATAACTTTTCACTTTTATTTACCGTGATTAAAGGTAAATAGGTTAATTCAAGGTAAAAAGAATATTATAATAATTCAAAATTGCCTTCACATTTGTCCAAATCTTATTGGTTGAGTCATTTAAGACCATGGACATCTTTGGGTCGATTTTGGGACCCCATTGAGCCACTTGGGAGTGATAATGACAATTTAGATTAATTTACTTAAAGTAAAGGCAAAAATTACAAAAACAAATATGTTTTAGTAAATTAATTTTTAAAAAGGGTTATATAAATTATATTTTAGACTATAAATATTCATTGGAAATCTAAAAATATTTCCTACATCATGGTATTTTTTATAATTTTTATACATCAAATAAATTAAATTATTTATGACACAATAATGATGTAGTATTTACCTAATTAATAAAAGATTTAAATAAATAAGATTATAAATACTAAAATAACATCTGAAACCTGTCCAATTCTTATTGAATGATTTTATTTCGACCATGAGTCATCTTAGATTCTACTCTAATGATTTTTGGACCTTAGAAACTGAATATAAGTTTATAATAAAATAATATTTTCACACTTTCCTAAAGAGCCCCTCCTCCCCATTATAAAAATCCCTCACTTATAACCAATTACCCACACCTCTCAAGCCTTTAAAATCATCCAAAATCTACCCAATTAAGCTCCCTACATTCCTCTATTTCACCTAGAAGCCTTACCTTAGGCAGAAGGCACTTCAAGAAGTCCTTTTGGTTCAAAACAAAGGGATTTACCCAAATTAAAGGTAAAGGTTTCTCTTAACTTCTTTCCTTTTATTTTAATTATCCAACCCCTAAACCCTTTTCATTCCTTTATTTTATAACAACGCCATTATCCTCAATATACTAGGATGTATTTATGATAATTATTCAAACTAAACTTACACACACCTCCATCTAATGGGTGAAGAACATAATGTTTATGTGGATGGAAAACTAACGCCTCACAAAACGATGATTGTTCGATTATCTCCTATCGCCTCTCATGGTGGCCATTAAGATGGAACTGTATTTATATATGATATATATTATGTTTATGTTTTCTTTATGCTTCTGTATTTTTTTTAGCATACTTTTATGGTTTCCATTATTTGTAAACACGATAATTTCATTTGAGGAAGTGCGGACTACCGCCCCCTCAAAGTGATATGACTCGTTAATGCCATATGTGGGACATATAAAGGATGGAGTTAATGATATTATATATGATATTATATATGATATTATATATGATATTATATATGATATTATATATGATATTATATATGACATTATACTAGAATTATAATATACCTATGTATCATTATGTTTTAATTCCATTAAAATAAGAATTAGAAATGAAAGTAACGTTCATGCGTACGTACGGCTTACCATATCCATGAATGGTGCATTTAATTTCTTACCTCCAAATGATATGTATTGTTATAAATATATATATATATATATATATATATATTGGATATATATGATATATATGATATCTAAATAATGAATGTCATTCTGGATATAATGGACTATTGATCACATGGACAACTTGTAAATATAAGATGTTCATTTTTGACTCAAGTACCAAATATCAAAAAAATGAACCTTATTAACTTAAATGATTACATAATGTTTATAACATGGTAATAAGTGATATAAAAGGAATTATAAACTTGAAAAGGGTTCTTAAGCAAGTATAAATTAACTTTAATTTATTATTCATGAGATTAAAGAATGATCAAGTCAAGTCGGACACGAGGTAAGGGACTTCATCTCAATCACCTTTCATTGAGGAATATTTAGTTTTATACATGACTTTATTTTATATGGTGTACAAACCCCTTTGACTTTCCATTTAATTCAAAGGTAATCTTTTTATATGAAGCATTTTACTAAATGAAAAAATGGAATGTTTTTTAACGTAAGCGGTGACAACGACCTTTCCGCCGCCGCGAGTATTATTTGATATTTGGATTCCTTAACAAGCCTTAATGTTTTTAAAAGGAAAAATAAATACCATATACTCTTTTTACATATTTTGGTATTGAAAATGATTTTGAGAATGGATTTATTATTTCAATATCTTGAAATGATATTTTGTTATTGCAATGTGGAAATGTTATCTTTCCTTTATGTTTATGTTATGTGTTATGAACATGTTATGATTATTGGGAATTATTTATGTATACGGGTGGTTCCGTGATAAACCTAGGGTGGGTGAGCCCGAGATAGATCTCCAATGCATTGGGTAACGTGACGGAGGTAAGCGTGAATGCTTCTCTTAAGAGATTTAGGGAATATACTGTGATAGATTGTAACATCCCAGGTAAATAAAGAATAGGATATTTTCATATTTATTAATATTTTTCAATAAAATGTTAATATTACTTTAAAGGGAGTGCTATGTTAGATGGCGTACCCAATACGCAACAATGAGTTTCTTTGAAATCTTACGTTACACACTAATAATATAATAATATTATTTTAAATGGTAGTTAACGCCTAACCGTTGTAATGGAGAGAATGAATAGAACTAACTACAAAATGATTATATATGTTTTTTAAATATTTTAACAATTACCCAATAAATTATAGAGGCTTAAAATGTGAATGAATCCAATTTTAAGCATAAATATTCTAATATTATTTAAAAGGTCGATTAACCGCCTTTTGATGGCGAACCCTTTTTAAAACTAATTTTTGTCAATTTTATATATTATATTTGAAAAAATAAAATCCTTCTTTATAATTGAGACATAAAAATTTACTTTGTGTAATTTTTTGTTATTTTTCCGATAAAGTTTATTCTTTTAATGAATAGTTAAAATACTGTATTTTAATTCAAAACCTCCTTTTAATCTAATTTATTTATATAGTTAGATTATATTTTTAATTGGGTTTAAAGTGTAGTTAAAATATATTTTTAACATTTAATCCATTGGTGGTCATTGGAATTAATTTCACTTTGAAATTTGACATAAACAAGTGTCAATCTTTTGATAGATATTGTTTCTTAAAAACACGCTATTTGTTTTGACAGCAGGAATTAATTATAAAATTAATTAATGAAACTTATATTTTTTTAATTTGGTAAAATTGACATCATTTTTTAATTTGTAATATCAAATTTTCTTTGGATAAATTTTTGGTATTTTTCTGACAAATGTTCATTTTTAATGAATAGTGAAAAATACTGCATTTTACTTCAAAACTGATTTTTCATCTAATTTAATTATATAGTTAGATTGTCCTTTTAATTGGTTTTAAAGTGTAATTGAATTATTTTTTATCACTTAATACAATTTTTTTCATTGTAATTTATTTCACTTTTCAATTGGATGTAAAAACAATTCAATCTTTTTATAAATTTTACTTCTTAAAAACTCATCTTTGGTTGTGACAATAAGAATTATTTTTAAATTAATTAATGAAATTTTTGTGTTTGGAATTTGGAAAAATTTATTCCATATTTTTAATCATAAGGTCCAAATTTTTTAATTAAGACTCTTTTGTTTTTTGACATTATGAATAGTAACGACGGTAATTATCTTTAATTATCGTGATTAATTAGTAATCGTGTAGTTAAGGGTAATAAAATAGTATCATAATAATATAAAATGACCCCAAAATGTGTCCAAATCCTCTTGTTTGACTCATGTCCTACCATGGAAATCTTTTTACCGAACATGAGGGCCCATGGAGTCACATGGGTGTAATAGTGACATTTATGACATTATTTTTTTACAAGAAGAGAAATATAACAAAGGTTTGTATATCCTAAGTAAAACAATTTTAATTTTGTTTAAATAAATGATATATTAGACTATAAATATTCATTAAAAAGATAAAAATAAAACCTACATCATGGTATTTTTTTATAATTTTTATACATTAAATAACTAAATTTATTTATGACACCATGATGATGTAGTGATTACCTCATTAATGAACGATTTAAATAGAATGAAAATATAATGTAAAATCTAAGACTTACACTTGTTTAAAACCTATTGTATGGGTGGATTTTGAACCCTTATCACCATATCCTCTAAATATATCATTGTGTGACCTTTAAAATCTGAAAACCATTTTATAATAAAGTAACATTTCAAGACTTTCCAAAAGTGACCCTCCTCCCTCTTATAAAAGGCCCCCACCTCTACCCCCTTACCCACACCTCTCAAACCTTTGGATTGTCCAACATCTGATCATATTATCTATCCACATCCCTCTCTCACTCCTAGAAGCCTCACATTGGGCAGAAGTCTTTCCAAGGAAGCCTTTGGCTCAAATCAAAAAGAATTACCCGATTTAGAGGTAATGTCTTCTCTCGAGTTTCTTTCTTTTATTTTCCTTCTTCACTCACCATTATATTCTTATTATTTGATCCCATAATAACGCCATTATCCTAAATATACTATGATTTTGTTATTATAAGTATTGTACCTACACTTACACACACCTCCATCTAATGTTTAAAGAACATGATGTTTCTTTGGGTGACGAATTACTGCCTCACGAAACGATGATTGTCCAATCTTCTTTTAACACCTTTAATGGTGGACATTATGATTTTACTATATTTATATATGATATATATGGTATTTATTTATTTATTTTATTTTTAAATCACATCGTTATGCTTTTCATGTTGTGGAACTGCGATAATTTCATCTGAGGAAGTGTGGACTACCCCCCTCAAGTGATGTGACTCGTTCATGCCAAACATGGAATTTATAAAGAATGTAATTAATGAACTTATGTTACTTATATAAAATATATATTATAATTTAATTATAATATATATATGTCTCATTTAGTTTTAATTCCTTTAATATGACAAATAAATGAAAGTAGCGTTCATGCGTACATACGGCCTACCATCTCCATGAACGGTGCATTTCATTTTTTATCTCAAAATGTTATGGAATAGTATAAAATGAATATATACTTAATATATATGATATTTAAATCATTAATACCATTCTAGAGATTATGTAGTTATAACTACATGGACAATTCTCTTCAAAAAAGTTTATTTTTGACTCATGTACCGAACATCGACAAAACGTATGATATGAACTCACATAATTAACTAATTATTATAACATGATAATATGTGATATTAATTGGATAATAAACTTTAAAGGAAGTCCTTAAGAAATTATAAATTGACCAAAGTTTATTATTCAGGAATATAAAGAAACGAACAAGACAAGTCGGACTTGAGGTAAGGGGATTTCTTATCTTACTTTTAATTCTGTGAGATTTCCATTGTTCGCCACTTATTTGTTTCATGTGGTGTATTATGTACTTCCATTTCATATATATTATCATGATTATATTTATATTCATGGTATCATGTGATTAATTTTGTGTTTATTATCTTTGTGTCATATGACTCGATTGATTACAATGAGGTAAGGGGTTTTTATCTCACTTTTTATTCCCATGAGATTCATGTTACATTTGACACTATTTCCTTTTTTGTGGTGTATTTACTGCCCATTATTCTACTATTTGTGTAATATAATTTCATTTATGGGTATTTACATCAATATTTTATAGTCATCCTTTCATGGGGTGTACGTTTCGAAAGTTACCCAAATCTGTAAGGGAACCTTTCACCCTCCTCTTTTTAAAAGACTTCTTTTTGTTAGGTCTTTTAATTTACATATTATTATGTCGGGATATGTTATTATATATTCTTATTGCTATAAATTTTATGTACAAGTGATGAGATATCCTTTTTATCTCTCATCAACTCATTTTCTGAATTTTAAAGTGACGTTGTTAGGCTGTCGAATTTCTGTAAGGGAACTTCTTAACCCAACTTCAATTCTTTGGGTTAAACCTCTACTTCTTGATTATGTTGTACTATGAATATGTGTGGATGACCTCTGATTGTTTTAAACTTAATATCCACTTATATTTGGTGTATTTATATTTTTCACACATAATTATGTAATCTATTTATCCTTAATCTAAGGATACCGTCTTTGCAAGGGACTTCATCTCAATCTTCTTTCGTTGAGGCATACTTCAATTTATATACGACCTTATTTTATTAGTTTTATAATAAACCCTTTTGACTTTTAATTTCATTCAAAAGGAATATTTTTACACGAATCATTTTACTAAATGACAAAAGGAATATTTTTTCTTATGCATACGGCGACAACGACTTCTCTGCCGCCGTGACCACTATTTGAGTTTCAGTTTCCTCTAAAAGATATAACTTTTTTTAAATGAAAAATAAATACCATGTTTTACTTTTCTTTTATTTTGGTATTTAAAATGGTTTTGATCATGTTTTGATTGTATCAATGTGTGGTATTGATAATATATGATTGAAATGTGGAAATGTTATATTTCTTTTATGCATGTTTTATGTGATACGATTATGTTATGGTTCTAGCGCATTGTTTATGAAGTAGGGTGGTTATGTGATAAACTAAGGGCAGGTGAGCCCGAGATAACTCTCCAATTAATTGCGTAATGTGAAGGAGTTAAACTCTAAGGTTTATATGAATAGATTTAGTGAATATACTATGATGGGTATTCCAAACATAACCATGAGGGATACTCCATACGTAAGAATGTTATGATTTACTCAAGTTAACTTTATGTCTTATGATTTCTATGAGTTATTCATAAATCTTATGATTTCATGAGGTATGTTAAAGTTCTTATGTTTTATGAGTAAAATATGATTTCATTGATTCTTATGTATACATGTACTAATGTTTTCTTTCTGTATTGTTATAACCCTTACTAAGCTTTTTATGATCATCCCAAGTTTTTGAAATGTTTTCCACAGGACTTAAAGATGAATAGGGTCAAGGATGGGATCAAGGAAAGACATGTTGTCTAAAACATGGAACTAGTCATGTTTATTTTTTAAGAGTTTTTATTTTATGAAAAAATGGAAACTGAGTAGAAGTGTATACTTTATAATCTTTTGAGATGAAATAGTTATGTCCTAATTATCTAAAACTCTAAACCTGAAAATATCCCCAATGTGAATTATTCATTTAATTAAAGATTATGTAATGTTTTAAGGTTGGGTCCTTAAATGGGTATTCCAAAGTAACTCCCTATATAGCTGTGATAGCTATACTGTATGTATGTTATGGATGCCACAAGTTACCTTTATGATTTTTGATTTCTATGTGTTATTCATAAATATTATGTTTTCATGAGGTAAGTAAAAGAGATTATGTTTTTTATGTATTAATGAAAAAATGTTTTCTTTCATTGTTTTATAACCCTTGATGAGATTTTTATGCTCATCCTAAGTTTTGAAATGTTTTCATAGGACTTAAAGATGAATAGGGTCAAGGATGGGATCAAGGAAAAATCATGTTGTCTAAAACCTGGAACTAGACATGACTCTTTTTTCAAGAGTTTTTATTTTATGAAAAAAATGGAAACTCTGTAGAAGTGTCTACTTTGTAATCTTTTGAGATGTAATAGTTATGTCCTAATTCTCTAAAACTCTAAACATGAAAAGTTCCTCAATGTGAATTATTCATTTAATTCAATATTATGTAATGTTTATGGCTGGTTCCTTATATCCTAGCCGAATCTCTCACCTCTTAGAGTAAGCATGCACTTCTGGCACCATTGTGAAATCGTCGAATCTCCTCCTGTAAGAGTCTCTAATATTAAGGATTTATCCAACGGATCCACTGGAATCTCTAAGCCTCGAATGAGTTCTGTGGAAAGGAAAGAGTGACTCACACATGTGTCTATAATAATTGTACCTAAGGTGGAGATGACATATATCATACATCTAATAATATTTATAGCATCGTGGTCATAGGCCTACATCACCTGAAACTGGCCTCACCCATATCCTCCAGATCCCTATTAATGCCCTCTGCTCTGGGAGCCCTGCACAGCAGACCCCAATTCCTGGGGTCATCCCCTAAAAGACCTAGCCTACTTGGTCCCACTGGTTTGCTGCCTACTACTCACTACTGAAGACTCTTCCACCTGAGGTATGATATTGGCTCCAGTTGTCAGTGGTTTCTCCGCTAGGAAGCTCTCCACAATAAGGGATTACTTCAGCACTCCAGCTTAAGTGGGGATGCTGAGAGACACCATTAATTCCCTAATCTCCCATATGAGTCTATGATCAAAGGTCTGGGCCCTAAAGAAAGGGTCTCACACCATGTCTTTAGTGTAGCAAGAGAGGTCTATACACCTCACAGAGTACTCAGCCACTAACAGGCTACCTTTTTATAGGTGAAGCATCTCCGGGATGCACATAGAGTGCTAGGTCGCGAGGAAAAACTCCTCCCAGAACCTAGTAGGTCTCTATCTCTGGAACTCATGCATGGCACTGAGCTTGCATGTGTCCTCTACCGATACTGCTGGTAGTAATGAATGATCAATGGGTGGTGGAAACACCGGTGCACCACCCGGCAGGGCCATCTCTAGAACTGGTCCCTGAACTAATGCCTCATCACTAGGCGGGTTGTCTACGTGATCATGTATCGGAAGCCTATCTAGATGTCTCTGTGGAGGAATCTTGAAATATATCATGATGTACCACAGCCAGAATATTATACATGTTGAGAGGAATATTATTCAATAAAATCATAAGGAGACACTTATGAAACCAGTGTTTTCATGTATAGAGCCAAAAAGAAGAATTCAGGCTCCTGGTTTATGGATACGTCATCCGCTGCACCAACACTGGACTCCCCAAACCTGAAAATTGAACTCAAAATATTCAACTCTATTCCCCAAAACAAAACAAAATACTATTAGTCTCTAATTTAGAAATGACCACCTCTAATACCACTTTCTCACAACCCATCCCCTGGGGCCTGTTTCGTGACATGCCCCAAGCCCACCTCCCAAAGGCTAGGGGTTGGAGACTAGCATTGAAGGTGTAAAACTGCAAGTGGGAGGTATTTTCCTGAGTACCTATACACACAAACACACAACCACATCTCAAATAAGGAAGTAAGAAGCATGCCACTATAAATAACCACTGATTACAAGTACAACTGAAAGTAAAATGGGCTATAATATAAACCCAATAAAAGACTAACTAGAAAAATAGGGAAGTGAAAGGAACCACTAGATAGACATTCACTGAAAACCACACCTGATGAGTCGGTACAGAGTAACTGTTGGAAGCCGTAGAAGTACTTCTCGTCTATCTGGTATGTAATGACCCAAATTCGGAGCCCCTCCACTGGTGCCCCGTACCCGGTTCTCCACATAACCTCAAGCGCATTTCCCCAAACTCCAAAGGCTTTTGACTAGCAGTGAGGGCCTTGGTAAGATATTGGAGAAACTATGCCCTCATTTGGTAAGGTATACAAGGTAAAGAAAACAACAGTCAATAGCGGATGTTGTAACAACATACATAACTGTAACCAAACAGCGGAAGAATAAATATATAGAAATGATGATAATGATGCAGCAGGTACAAGTATCTAAGGAAAGCAGAAAACACAACAACGTGCTGAAATACAACTAACACAAAGTACTTAAGCAACAGCAACTCCAGCAGCATCGCAAGCCGTAGCTTGTTCTCATGCTCTCCAAATCCACAGCAAGTCAACCACATGAAGTAGAAGGGCGCTTACCCTTATCTATACCTACAACATCATAGTCTGCTTAGGCCCAAAAGCATGGCCCAAACAGGTTGTGATACAAAGTCCCAGTAGGAAACCACCCAAAGATCTATGCCTAATAGTCAATGAATACACAGCAAGTAAAGTACAGGAACAGTAAAGAGGAAAATACACAGTAGCTACAATTTACAGTCTAGCACATAAACTACACAGTATAAGACAATCAAAAAGTAAAACAAAGGTAACCCCCTAGGTAGTTCTCATAGCCTAACCCTTATGGTTCAACCTATAAGTACTAGCAACCCCCCCCCCCCCCTGGGAGGCACACACAGTCTCACCCCTCTGGTTCAGCTAAAGAACAGACTCTTTGGGGAAGCACTCACCGTCAATTCCTCCTATAGTCTCGTATTGTACTAAAGGATCTCTAGGGAAGCACTCAACATCAATTCCCCATGTGGCCCGCATCGAGGAACTAAAGACTCTCTGAGGAAGCACTCAACGGCAATTCCCCATGTGGTCTCGCATCGTAAATTAAAGACACTCTGGAGAAGCCCTTACATACATTCTCCCTTTGTTCCATACACTAGGTTCTCTCAGCCCTGTGTAATTTAAACATTCATACCATGCGTGTATCGCCCAAGTAAACCTCAAGAACTACTTGGATATCATTCTAAGGTTCAGTAACAAAACAGCACAACAGTTCCACTATCCTAAAACTAGGCATGGAAACTAGAAAAATGCCTAATAAGAAAAAAATGAAAGGAAAAGCACATGAAAAGAGTATAAATTATCCAAATTTAAAAGTATTTACATCTACTCAAGAAATCAAACAAAGAAGGAAATAATAGGGGAAAAACAGGAAACACGCAATACCCCATTCAAGGGTATTGGTGGAATTTGCACAAAATACTCAAAGACTTTCTACATAAAGGCACAAACCACCTACCTTGATCCTAAGAGATCGATATACGTGAACAACGACGACAGATTCTCCTTAGAATGTTGTAGATCTGAGAAAACATCTAAAACACATAAACAATGATAACTTGAGAAAGATGAGGAATTGGAAAACAAGGCTCAAGCAGAAGGGAGAACTCACCACTGTGATTCCAACGCAATCAACGGAGCTCAAATCAGAGAACGTACAGAGAGGCGGGGGCTCGTCGAAGATTCATGGATCCTCAGTGCTCTTGGACGAATGGAACCTATAAGAAGACCTTTCTGTGTGTCAGGCATGACCCCGGTCCGTTTAATGAAAAAAAATGTACACAGTGTGTACTTTTAGAGTACACGGAATATACTAGGTTTTTCCGTACTCCACTAAAAACCGGCCTCCACATCATCCCTACACCCCATGTGTGTGGCCCGAACACGGCCAGCACAAGCTTCGAGTGGGAAAAGAGTACACAGTGTGTACTCATAAAGTACACGGCGTGTACTATGAAAATTTCCAGAAACTCCATTTTCTCAAAAACTCTAGAAAAAGGAAAGGCATACCTGAAACGAAGATCCGAGTTCTTACAAACTTCCCCCCTTAAATAAATTCATACCCAAATTTCCCTAGTGAGGCGTAGAAGAAGAAACCCCGAACAGCTCTGGCCACTACGATCATACATCGACCTCCCTCTCCTAGGTCTCATCTTGTACTCGCCCATGCTACCATAGCACCCGTACAAGAGGGACAGACCACCCATGGAGAACCTTCGTACTGTTATCGACAATCCAGATGGGATGCTTCTTAAATGATGCATCCACTTTGAGCTCAACCTCCTCGGGCTGAAAGACATGAGATGGGTCTAAAAAGTAACGTCGAAGTTGAGAGACGTGGAAGACGTCGTGCATGGCCCGATACCTCTGGGGTAGCTACAACCGATAGGCAACCGGCCCAACTCTCTCCAAAACCTCAAACGGCCCGACGTACCATGGTGAAATCTTACCCTACCTCTGAATCCTCTTGTGTCCCAACCTCAGTGCGAAATGCTGGAAAACCTGATCCCCGACCTCGAACTCTAGAGGTCATCTCCACTGATCAGCATAAGACTCCTGCTGAGATTGTGCTGTAGACATCCTCTTCTGAATCAGCTCTATCTGTTCTGAAGTCTCCTGAACAAGACGAGGTCCCATCAAAGCTGCCTCTCCTACCTCCAGCCAGCATAAGGGTGATCGGCATGGCCTACCGTACAAAGCCTCATATGGTGTCATCTAAATGGTCGCCTGGAAACTGTTTTTGTAGGAAAACTCCACAAGAGGGATATGCTTCTCCCAAGAATCGCCAAAGTCTAGGATACAAGCTCGGAGCATATCCTCAATCACTTGGATCGTGCTCTCAGACTGGCCATCAGTCTGGGGATGGTATGATGTACTCAAAAGTACCTGTGTACCCAAAGCCTTCTAAAGTCCCTGCCAGAACTGAGAGGTAAACCGCACAGCCCTGTATAAAACAATGGAGTGTGGAAATCCATGTAGACATACAATATCTCAGATGTACAGTCGTCCCAGATCATCAACACTGAAGGTCACCTTGATTGGAAATAAATGTACAAACTTCGTAAGCCTATCGATGACAACCCAAATAGCATCACTCTATCGAGGTGACCTCGGTAACACGGTCACTAAGTTCATCACAACATCATTCCACTTCCACTCCGGAATGGGTAACTGCTATAAAAGTCCTGCTGGTCACTGATGCTCCACCTTCACCTGCTAACAAGTAGAGCATCTCATGAAAAAACAGGCAATATCCCTCTTTATACCTAGCCACCAGTACTGGCGATGAAGATCACAATACATCTTGGTGATTCCAGGATGAACTGCCCAAACTGTGGAATGAAAATCTCATATTATCTCCTCGCGTATGTCTGTTGGCACCCATATGCATCCCTGGAAATGCAAGATCTTATCCTCTCCCACTTTCCATCCAGGAAGAGGGTCCTCTCCTGACACACTCTCCCGTAGGACTAAGCCTTCTGAGTTTGATAGTTTCCTCATCCATACCCGATCAAGTAGTGTAGAGGTAACAGCCACAAAACATATGAAGGTTTGTCCCTGTCTATCGTTCACCTCCAGATGCATCTCAGAGAATAGAGCCATAATCTTCCACTCACTACTGGACTCCTGAACTGCCTGAATATGAGTTCTCCTGCTCAACACATCTGCCACTACGTTTCCCTTTCTCGGCGTATAGGCAAGCTCGAAATCAAAAGACTGAAGATATTAAACCCACCTACGCTGCCTCAGATTCAGATTATGCTGAGTAAAGATATAATTGACACTCTTGTGGTCGGTGAAGACCACAAAGTGCTCTCCCAGAAGATAGTGTCTCCAATAGCGTAAGGCATGAACAACAACTGCCAACTCCAGATCATGCGTAGGGTAGTTCCTCTCATGTGGCCTCAGCTGCCGAGACCTATAAGAAACGACTTCATCTCCCTGAATAAGCACAGCGCCTAGTCTGATATCTGAAGCATCACAATAGACAGTATAGATCTTGCCTGGCTTTGGAAAGACTAGTATTAGTGCTGACTTTAGTCTTCCCTTCAGCTCCTGAAAAGATGACTCACAAGAATCTAACCATCAGAAATTCGCCCCCTTCTTGGTCAGACCTGTAAATGGTGATGCTAGGTGTGAGAAGTCTTGAATGAAGTGTCTATAGTATCCAACTAGCCCTAGGAAACTTTGTACCTCAGAAACATTCTTTGTATGCTCTCAGGAGACCACAGCTCTCACATTCTTTGGGTCCACATATACTCCTGCCTCTGAGATGACGTGACCCAAGAAGTGAATCTATTCCATCCAAAAGTGGAACTTCGAGAGTTTAGCATAGAGTCGATGCTCTCTCAGTGTACTCAGAATGATCTCAATATGTGTGGCATGGTCGTGTCGAGTGTGAGAGTATACCAAGATATCATCCACGAAGACCACGACGTAGGATTCCAAGTAAGGATGGAACACTCGGTTCATCAGTGCCATGAAAACTGCAGGTGCATTCGTGAGATAGAACGACATGACTGTATACTCGTATAGACCATACCTACTCCTGAAGGCTATCAGAGGTATATCTAATTGTCTAACATGCAATTGATAATAGCCAGACCACAATTCGATCCTTTAGAACACCCTAGATCCTTGAAGCTGATCAAAGAGGTCATCGATCCTCGACAAGGGATATCGGTTCTTGACCGTCAAATGGTTCAGCTTCTGATAATCCACACAAAGCCGAAGAGTACCGTCTGCCTTCTTCACAAATACGATAGGCGAACCCCAAGGAGAAGTACTAGGTTGGATGAAACACTTTTCCTGCAACTCCTCCAACTACTTCTTGAGCTCCTGAAACTCATGTGTAGCCATATTATAAGGAGGAATGTACATCGGTGCTGCTCCTAGCACGAGCTCAATAGAAAATTCTACCTCACGCTCTAGAGGAAAACCCGAAAGGTTCTCTGGAAAGACGTCCCTGAAACAATCCACCACTGGAGGAAAGTCCAACTGTGAAGTCCCTTGATCATCCAAATAAAGACTAGCAATCTGGGTTGTCACCCTTCCTAGCCCATGATGCTCGAGTCCTGCTCGACTCACCTGAACATCCCATTCGCCTCTATGAAGAAAAGATTCACCCTCTGGTGAAACAAAACTCACTCTACGACGATAACAGTCGAAGACTGCTTGGAAGGGAACAAACCAGTCTATTCCAAGGATGACATCATAGCCTGTCATCTCTAGGACATAGAGATCCCATAAGAAATGATACCATGCAACCTTGAGAGGGCACTCTCTACACTGGCATACACTAGATGTCCTCATCACCAAAGTTGTGTCTAGTGTCAATGAGTCGGCAGAAGAAAAGACACAAATCCCAAGGCTCTCCACAACAGTAATAGAGATAAAGCTATGCCTAGCACCAGTATTGAAAAAGGATGAAGATAAAACTGAGGCTACAAAAATCATACCTCGAACTGTAGAAGGTCTGGGATCCTGCTCCTGATAGGTCTGCTCCACCGCAAAATTTTGGACTACCCTACGTCCATGTGACCCTATGTGACCACTCTGAGCTGAACCTCCCTGTTGGCACTGAAGGACCGGTGACTGACTGCCATGGCCTCGACCCCCACCTTAGCCCGAACGGCCAGAAGAACTCTAGTTCCCCAACTGGTGTGAAACTGGTGGTGCTCCTCCTGAACGAGGAGCCATGGAAGAACCCCCGTCACCAACAACTGGTGAGAAAACCTAGAATAAACACTGAAGGTGACCTATCTTGCTATAGGATCAGCACTCCACTGGGTCCCTCTTGCACTATGGCCTCATATGACCACTCCTACCGCACTGGTAGCATACAACCTGGCTTCCAGAAGATGTATCTCACCTCCTCGGGTAACCGCGCGAAGACTCCCTATGGCGTTTCCTGCTATCAACTGGAGGAACACTAGCTCTGGAAGTAGAATCGCCCTAGCTCGAAGCTCCAGAGTCTCTCAGATTGTGCTCTGCAATCAGTGCCTAGTTGACGATGAAAGAGATGGAAGTCAACTGGAAGAGATTCACCTGTGAGCGGATCTCCCACCTGATACCATCCTCGAACTTCCATGCCAAGAACATCCCATATCCACCCCGAAGGGGTGTGAAACACTGCAGATCAGTAAAACAATAAGAATACTCCATAACAGATAGAGTATCTTGCTCTAGACTCATGAACTCCCGGGCTTGATCGTCCCTCATGGGCTCCGGGTAAAAGTAATCGTAGAACATGCACTGGAACTCCTCCCAAGCCATAACCTGCTGATGACCCACCTGTGAGATCATGTCCCACCACCTCTTGGTGAAGTCTCAAAGCATGTAGGTATCGAGCTTGACCCGCCTCTCTAGAGGCATCTCCAAATGCTCAAAGTTAGTCAGCATGGCTTCTATCCATGACTCTGCAGCCAGTGGTCCTCCTTCCCCCGAGAAAGTAGTAGGATGCTACTGTTGGAAAACCCATGTCAAGTCTTCCATAGTCATGGAAGGAGGAAGTGCTCCCTAAAAGGTTTGTATCATCCTCATAAAACCTTCCCTGAACTGCTCATCAGCACTTGCAACTGGTATGACAGCTGGTGCCAAGGCTGGCCCGACTGGAGGATCGGCAGGAAGTCCCTAATCAGCCATATTTGGCGTCTGATCACTGCCTGATGACTAAAATACAACTGGAGGACATCTCGGAGGCATAGCTCTGAAAGATCAAAATCACACCTTAGATCAAAATTAACAAAGACATAGAACACAAGAGTACATAACGGGAACAGGGGAAGGAAACACACACAGGTTTACAAAACACGACTACACGGTGTGTATAAAAACCACATGGCATGTCTTCTTAAGCCACTAAAATGGGTGTTTACCCCTGCCCAAAAGGTCGTGTAACACCTCAAACTACATGGTGTGTTGACCCCACACATGGCGTGTACTTGAAAACTATTCCATTGCCCGAGTCTCTTTACACGGCTAACCCACACAGTCCGACTTAACCCGAGACTACACAACGTGTTCTGAACAAACACGGCGTGTACTAGACAAGGCTTCGGCAGCCCGTGTTGTTAAATACATGGCCCTCTACATGGCTGAACCTTACATGGCATGTTCTGAACAAACACGGCGTGTATAGGTGAAGGTAACACCGTCCCGTGTTGATCGTGACATGGCCGGGTACCTGAACAAGACTACACGGCATGTTCCGAAAACAACACGGCGTGTCTAAGAGAAGGTAATGTTGACCCGTGTTCTTTGTGACATGACCGGGTACCTAGATAGGACTACACGGTGTGTTCCTTTACAACACAGTGTGTTCTACTTGAGCTTCCCCGACCCATGTTGTTAGTGACACGGTCGGGTACACGGCTCCAAACTACACGGCGTGTACCTACCGTACAAAGCGTGTTCCTGAAGTTATTTCTACAACAACGTGTCCCTGCTCACACGGTCAGTGACACGGTCTAAAAACTACACGGTATGTAGTCAAAAAGTACACGCCGTGTATTCTGGGTTTTTCTTGGCAATAGCTCAGAAACTACACAGAAGCCCTGAAAACACAGAAAACAAGGCAAAGAGGTGCCAAATTCTGATTAGTGAGGGCCCATACTCCACACAAATCAAAACTTGGTGTTCATTTAAGAAAATTAGAACACAAACAATCCTCTAACAAGGCAGTAGAGATTCTATCAAGCATCTATCACAACAGCATGCATAATCTACACAAAGTCTATCACAACAGCATGCAATCACTAATGCACCCTAGATGGCATGGAAAGAGTGCATGGAATGTGATTTCTACAAGTGCCTATATGATGCATGAGATGGCATACCCTCATCTCATTGGGTTGCGATAGAAATAGAACCGCAATAGTCAAGACAATAACAATACAAAGCATGTGAATCACTCTAGGTGAAATCATATCAACCGTAAAATCTCAAAACCAGCAAACTACAATTAACAAGGTAGTATGGATTTTCCCTGTACACGGGTTAGCTAATCCTGAGCACAGCTTAATACCAAGTACCGAATCCATCCTATCCCTAGCTAAAGTCCCCAAATAGTAATTCAAGGTAAAAGAAACCCCTCTGATACCACTTTGTAATGACCCGAATCCAGTGCCCCGTACCTGGTTCGCCACATGACTTCAAGCGCATTTCCCCAAACAATAGAGGATGTCGACTAGCAGCGAGGGACTTGGTAATTTATTGGGGAAACTATGCCCTCATTTGGTAAGGTACACAAGGTAAATAAAATAACAGTCAATAGCGGAAGTAGTAACAACATACATAACTGTAACCAAACAACGGAAGAATAAATATATATCAATGATGATAATGATGCAGTAGGTACAAGTATCTAAAGAAAGTAGCAAACAAAACAATGTGATAAAATACAACTGAACACAAAGTACTAAATCAACAGCAACTCCAGCAGCATCGCAAGACGTAGCTTGGTCCCATGCTCTCCAGCTCCACAGCAAGTCAACCACCTCAAGTAGAAGGGCGCTTTCCCTTATCTATACCTGCAACAACATAGTCTTCTTGGGCCCAAAATCATGTCTCAAACAGGGTATGAGACAAATTCCCAGTAGGCAACCACCCAAAGATCTGTGCCTAACAGTCAATGAATACACAGCAAGTAAAGTACAGGAACAGTAAATAGGAAAATACACAGCAGCTACAATTTACAGTCTAGCACATAAACTACACAGTATAAGACAATCAAAAAGTAAAAAAAAAAGGTAACCCCCTGGGTATTTCTCATAGCCTAACCCTTATGTTTTAACCTATAAGTACTAGCAACACCCCTGGGAGGCACACACAGTCTCACCCCTCTGGTTCAGCTAAAGAATAGACTCTCTGGGGAAGCACTCACCTTCAATTCCCCCTATAGTCTCGTATCATACTAAAGGCTCTTTGGGAATCACTCAACGTCAATTCCCCCTATGGCCCACGTTGAGGAACGACAGTCTCTCTGAGGAAGCACTCAACATTAATTCCCCTTGTGGTCTTTCATCATAAATTAAAGACACTCTGGAGAAGCCCTTATGTCCATTCTCCCTTTGGTCCATACACTAGGTTCTCTCATCCCTGTGTAATTTAAACATGCATAGCACACATGTATCGCCCAAGTAAACCTCAAGAACTAATTGGCTATCATTATAAGGCTCAGCAGCAAAACATCACAATAGTTCCACTATCCTACAACTAGGCATGGAAACTGGAAAAACGCCTAATAAGCAAAACATGCAAGGAAAAGCACATGAAAAAAGTATAAATTATCCAAATTTACAAGCATTTAACTCTACTCAAGCAATCAAACAAAGCAGGAAATAACAGGGGAAAATAGGAAACACGCAATACCCCGTTCAAGGGTATTGGTGGAATTTTCACAAAATACTCAAAGACTTTCTACAGAAAGGCACAGACCACCAACCTCGATCCTAGGAGATCGTTATACATGAACAAAGATGATAGATTCTCCTTAGAACATCGTAGATATAAGAAAATTTCTGAAACACATAAACCACGATAACTTGAGAAAGATGAGGAATTGGAAAACAAGGCTCAAGCAGAAGGGAGAACTCACCGCTGTGATTCCAATGCAATAAACGGTGCTCAAATCAGAGAACAGATGGAGAGGCGGGGGATCTTCGAAGATTCGCAGATCCTCAGTGCTCTCGGATGAACAAAACCTAGAAGAATACCATTTTGTGTGTCAGGCGAGACCCCGGTCCATTTAATGAAAAAAAAAAGTACACGGCGTATACTTTTAGAGTACACGGCGTGTACTAGGTTTTTCCGTACTCTTCTAAAAATTGGCCTCCACATCATCCCTAGACCCTGTGTGTGTGGCATGAACACGGCCAGCACACGGCTTCGAGTGGGAAAAGAGTACACGGTGTGTACTTTGAAATTTTCCAGAAACTCTATTTTCTCAAAAACTCTAGAAAAATGAAAGGCGTACCTGAAACAAAGATCTGGGTTCTTACATGGTCTCACTGGGCACCACCAAGTCTTGGTCCACCGAGTCCTCTGTAAAAGCATCGATCATCTGCACCAGACACAACACATGTGGGAAAATCTTGTGCAGGGGTGAGTAACAAAATAATCAGTAGGGGATCCCAAAACACAAAGGAAAACCCACAAATAAATCCTCAAAACAAAGAATAAATCTTAAGTACAAAGCAAAATATCTCACACTGGGTATGTTCTAGAGTAGGATAGTAGAACCATTAGTCACATTGTTGAACACCTCAGCTGCTGGAGAACTCCTCCTTAATGAGTACAGTGGGCCTTCTAGGTCACAAAAAATCCTCTTCTAACTAAACTTTGGACTGTTGTGGTACTCATCTTTAATAAGTATTGTGGGTATATTGGGTCACACAAAATCCACTCCCCACCATGGTCATGTCAGGTCACACAGAAGTTGCTTCCCACCAATGGCCTATTGAGGTACTCCTCCTGTCGAGTACCATGGGTCTTCTAGGTCACACAGAAGATGCTCCCCACCATGGGACTACCTGGTCACATAGAGGTGGATTCTTACTAGGCCATAGTATCCTATCCACATAGGTTCACTCGTCAGCAGTCTTTAGGTCTCAACTAAGCACAGGGTTTCCACATGTAGCATGCTTGATCTCAGGAGAACAAATACCCAAGCCATTTTTCATATTCCAATTTTCTTGAAATCCTCCATAGATTATTCCAAAATATTTTCCTCTTCGACAGGGTCCCAAAGCCGCAAACAGCTCATCAATCAGACACCTGGATTTCAAGATATGAGCGTATTAGTGAAATGGGGGCTAGTTGGGTCCAGGTCCGGTTCAACCCAGTCTGGGTCGACCTGACCCGGATCCAGTCCAGCATGGTCTTGGCCCGGCCTTTTGGGCCTCGGATCTAGCCCGATAGGGTGGGTCTGGCCCACCAGCACGGGTCTGACCCACTAGGGTGGGTCCAGCTCATCAGCCTCGCCTGGCCCACTGTAGCAGGCCAGATCTTTCATCCAGACACCCCTCCACGCCACCCGCGAACCAATTCCATGAGTTGACTTGTCAATGTGGTGCTAGAGTGGAGCCTCAGGTCTCCAACACCATGGGTCTCTAGCTCCGTGGGTCTCCAGCACTGCGGCCATGGTGTTCACAGTCTTCGCCACTCAGTGTGTCGTTTCCGTCAGCTGACAGCATGGTCGGTGGCCCTACTACCCCATCGTCCGACATGCGGCCAGCATCGCCACGTTCCACCATCGTGTGCTGCCATCTCCACCGCCAGTGCTGGTGTGCTGTAAAGAACTTTATCAGACCACTGGATGTGCTTCGGTGGTCCATTCTTCACGCCACTTGGGCCTATGGCCTTCAGGGAATGACCTCTTCACTAAAATGGCCCTGGATGCGCCTTACCACTATATTGGAAAATTCATTTACAAATAATGCACATGAGGAGGGGTTCGGGCCTTTTTTGTGTTGTATGGAACCCTCTACGTTATAATTTTAAAACTGGGGAGGCTTGGGATGATATTCTTTCAACAAAAGTTTAATCCTAAATAGAAACCCCAAAAATATCACCCTCCCACAATAATGGATGATCCATGGATCAACCTGTTCGTGGGTTGATCTATGTTCATCGTTTAGAACAAGAATGGATAAAACATGAATCAAAACAAACCCCTACCTGGAATTGACATTCGTCATTGGAGAAGTCTGCTAGTAAAGGTTCAAGAAGTCAAAGATGTTTGTTGCTTCCTGGCTCTGTTCTTCGTAGAGTAATGATGTTGTGAGTGATCCACTAGCATTCTCCATTCATCATAGGGGAGTAACTTTTACAAAATTTGGTTAGAGAATTTCCATGGTTTAATTCTCCACTCTCCAATGCATTATATTAATAAAAAGGAAACACGTCGTAGTGGTTCAGTTATGCTGCGACATTTCATCATTACGTTGTTTCATTTGTGAAACAACATAGTTGTTGTGATCCAATTAAAATGTTGTTACGCTACACAAAAATGAACCATTAATGATCACTCATTAATGTGCCTCATTGCCGCACCGTAGCATCATATTCCACCTCTCAATAGTTTTTAATAAAATAAAATAATTATTTTTAAGTTATTTTATTATTTTTCAAAAAGTATAAAAAAAAGATTTTTCATCCGACCCTTTTCGGTCAAAGTTAAGTCCTTTTTAGGTGAATCCGGGCATTTTGAGTTCAATGGTGCCCTTTTATTTTCAATCTAAGCACTGGTTCAAAATTTAGAAAAATACTCTCACATGTTTACTTAAGTGAACTTAAAAAAATTTCAAAATTCCATTCTGGGCTCACCGGGCCTCGGAATCACATGTCGTCAAAGCATGTGGTCTCAAAATAATTCCATATAATTTAAAAAAAATACATGGAAATTCCATAACATTAAAAGATAAGAGTTGAGAGTGGAAGATCCAAATAGGTAATCTTTCCTCACATTAATCTAATTAAAATGAGGGGAGCCTAAGGGGGTTCCAAATGGGAACCCTTGGAAAAGACCAAAGGTACCCTCAAAAAATAATCAGGTGGGGGCCCTTTATAGCATGTCCAAAGGGGACATAAAAAAATACCCCCTCTCCAAGGATTCCTTTTAGTACAACCCCTAGGTTTTTGGTGTAAGATCCCTCCCATGTATTCCAGTAGAAATGTAGAGAAGAGCTTCATGGCGCAACCTGTCTCCAGTAGACCCTCTATGATGCAGCCTTCTAAATATTGTTTAGTCAACCTCAGGGGGTGGCTTGATGGTCCTAACTCTTGGAGGATCTCTATAATGTTTACCCTAGGACACGGTGTGGCCCTTACTCTACAACACCACCATGACATAGTTCCCTCCTCCAAATCATAGTTCCATTCCACTCTTCCAAAAAATAGTCCCACACACACACCTTGCCTCGATTTGCATGGTTACAGTATGGGTTTCAACAATAGCTGAAATTTCAGTTAAGGGTCACCCAATCCTTATATAAAAATGACCAAAATACCTAAACTACCTAACATACCTTGTTCCACATCTAAAAAAATCTTCTAGAGATGTTCAAATTGTAAGGGTTGGTGTCCTGAGAACCAACTGTTTTGTACTTTGATTACATGAATGTTCACTTATTATATATATTGTTCATTGTTCTGCATGACTAAAATATAATAATGTCCTGGAATATTTGTTGCATTGATAAGGTTATGGTAGATCCCCGCTATGATGAGAACCTTGAAATTCTATAAAAATATTCTTAAATAATGTTCTATGGTTGGATGACATACTATGATAGGACACATAGTATACATACTGTCATGTGCGAGTACTCGTAAGAAGACGAGACTCTCTGTCATGGAGTTCGCACTTGGTAATCTCCAAGATGGGAGATTATGAGAATAGACCCACCAGTAGCAATTCCGCATGTCTTGGTGTCATCGGACATTTCTATCTACGAGCGTGCATAATGGTCCTTAGACTGGAAGATTATCATTAACTCATGTCATGACTCACGTACTTATTTTTACTGACGAAAACCATCACGCAGACAGTTGGTGGGAAGTAGGGTATGTTGGGTGCGTCATGAGTGACATGTTGTTAATGGATAAGTATAGGAAGGATTTTTCCCTTCCATTTATGGAAGTTGATATCTCGGCCCTTTGATTGAAATAGAACTATCATATTAAATTCCATGGCCATGGTGTAAATGACGAGTTTATTTCAGGAAGTCAAAGAACGACGGATCAAGCATATAGGTTTATGACACTACAATGAAACCTACTTGATGAGATATCAAGACAGAGGGATTAAATTATACAGTAAGCGTTCGTATGAGGTGATACGTCAATGAGGCATCAACTTCTTTCTCTTGGGTGCCTTGACCCGTTTCTAGATAGTAATCTTGGACTTTAGGCAAGCCCGCCTAATGCCAACGAGAAAGAGACCTAGAGGGTCACATAATAAGTGTATTCAAGTATCTCAAGTAGAATAAAGATTATTCCCGTACGTGGTTTAATAATTATTCAAGGAAGCCTAAGTCGTTTTAATGATGGAAGAAGAAGGAAATGAAAAACAATATATACACACCGTGTATTAAAGATTACACGCCGTGTAGTTTTTCATAGAAAAAAAGTACACGCCATGTATTAATTATTAAACACCGTGTATTTTTCTTTATGGAAAAGAAATATATAAATGAAAACAAGATATACACACTGTGTACATTAAATGTACATGCCGTGTAGTTTTCAATGAAAAACAAGTACACGCCGTGTATTTATTAATACACGCCGTGTAGTTTTTTCAGTCGGGATTTTGAGGATATAATATTGTTTTAAATGATATTTATTATAATCAGCATGGGCGCATGTCAAGGAATTAATTATTCGACATGGGGGTTTTAAATAAGAGTCAATGAAATAAATAAAACATGTAACGTGTTTATTTATTTTCATAACTCTACAACCTCTAACCTGATTATAAATATCCTCGCAACCCTAACTCTTTTCAAACACACAAGAGAATCATTGTGCAGAACAATTCTAGAGAATTCTTTTAAGGCCGAAAGAACATCTTCCTCGAAGAATGCTCTCAAGACCGAGAGAGATCCTCATCCATCGGATCAAGACGATATAAGGTGGACAACGCAAGCAAAGGCTTCTACATGCTAGCACCTGGAGAATCCTTTGGTGACGTCCAGAGATACGAGGTACACGTGTGGATCACCGCTAGAGGGAGTCTACACTTGGCTTATGCGACGCAATGACGGATCACATTGACAATGTGATCAAGAACATCAACGAAGAAATAACACCATAAAAAGGTATTTCTTTATAATTAATTAAATTAATTATAATCAACCTGTAATGATACTTGTTTGTGGTTCCGAGACAAAAATTCTTCTGTTTATTTTTCTGTGATTCGATCCGTGGAGACTGGCGTTTATCGTCGTATTGATCCCGGATTAATCATTGTTAATGAAAAAAAGCCAAGTAGTCACATCCACCCACATGCTTCCATTGCACCCAGAACCTTCACAAATCCTCAAAATTTTTATCTAAATCCTAATTTATGAAACATCCCATAGTCTGGGACCAAAAATTAAAATTCTCTCTAAATATTAGAAACCATAATGATGCAAGTCATTATAAAATTTACACCATAATGATTCTCATCCTAAAGAATCAATGGTAGTCCTATGACCATGAATCTAGACCTACCTTGGTCGTAAACTCACTATCAGTATTCTATATTCCCTTACTGAACACCCAACATGCTTCTATTGTGCATATTTAAACACTAAGCATTGTATTAAATTAATTCCAAGCCACCCACTCAACGATATTTTCCTATCTCTACATATTACTTCCATCACATCACAAGAATCATTTCACTCTAAGATTTCTATAAACACTCATGGTGCGGTTACCTCCACATAGTATCAAATTATATGCAACAACACTAGTTAGTCTTCACATAGCTTAATTTCCTTAAAAGTGTTTGTCCTTTCTAATCAATACACCTCCATATCTCTCAGTCCTAATGCCTTAAATCCAAGATTCATTACATAACTCTACACCCACATTGACATTCTAACTTTACACTCAATGTAATTCTATTATTGGATCTTTAACTAACCAAATCAACTCTCATACTCTGCTAATGATTACCAACACATCACTAATATAACTCACTCTTGAATTCCACGTTATCCATGACCCTAACCAATATGAGGGTTTTGTATATATAACCAATTTTATGTTTAATACTATAGGAGTATCCTTATGTTCTCCTTGCTAAACCAAAACACTCAATCTACACAGCTCAAACACCAACACGAAACATTGATTACCAAACACCAAGGAAGTTATCAACCACATTCAACAATCCAAAAAAACTGAAGTTTCAACAACCGATTCATACTAAGGATTAACATGATCCCTTCTATAATACTCTGCTACTAATGTATGATTATAAAAAATGGTTCTCCTCACCATAGTAATCACCTACTAAAAAATCTTTAAGCAGACCAAACCATGAAACCAATAAAATTCACATCCAACTACTAGAGACCAACATCAGTAATTCATTTTTCATTACCAAAACACATGGATATCTCAAAAAAACTCATCATACCTATCAAATGTGAAATCTAACACCTAGGACTCTCCTGTTAAACCACTTAAAACTAATAAAATTCTGTCTACACAAGAACCAATTACTTTTTATGACATTAGACTCATTCAGGTTCAACCCTACTAACCTCACTTGGTAATTTTAAGAAAACATGACATACAATCTGAGCACATGATTCAAAAACTTGGGTCACTCCTGATTAAATATGAAAATATAATAAATCTATTTTCCATATGTACTAGTTGGTTATTTAAAAAAACCAACTAAATCATTTTAATCAATCCAAAACTTTCCCATGTTTTTAAAACACCCCTTGGAATCCAATATTTTTTACCAAAAACCAAAATCACTAAGATCCTTAGCATAGAAGGACCTTCCCAAAAACTAATCCCATTTTCAAAACCATTTTTAAATCAAATTTAAAAAATTATTTTCCTTATATTTTCTCAAAACCTAGAAAATCCTAACCCATTTTAAAATCACTAACTCCATGTGTCATTCCAAGTAAAACTGAATGATAAAATTATTTCACACACACCTCATGCCACTACACAATTTTTTTAAAAAACTGGGTTTTCCATCAAAATTATAAAATCCCCAAACCCATTTCCCTATAGATTCTGAAAAATAAAATCCATAATCAAACAAACATTTCCCTTGAATCCATATTAATCTTATCACCCCTTATAATTTAATCAAGAAAACATCAATTATATTATATGTTGATTCAATTAACAGTGTATCCTGATACAACAAATGATGGGTTTCATTTAATCATCTTATGATTATTAGTAGTTGAAAACAACCCAAAAACATGAGGATATATCTTCAAGAAATCAATTTGATAAATTTATCCTAAAACAAGGCACTTTAAATACCAAGTATTCACAAGTTGTAGCATACATATTCCTTGATCTTGATAGAGTGTGCTAGAGGAAGATCATAAGGGGCAGTGAAAAAAAAAAGCACCATTCTTATATGGGATTACATCAACTAAAGAATACTTAATCATATCAATAGGATAACTGAATGCTATAGGGGTTATAGAACCTTTTTTGAGGCACAATAAATATCACTTTGGGAAGAATAGAGCTTCAGGAACATTGTATGAAACTGATGATCATAGTAACATCAAATGAATATGATCCACACAACCATATCCAATAAAAGATAACTCTCTATTTAAATAGGAAAAGTTAGATGCTCCCCATTTGAAATGTATCCCATGAATTACTATTTTTTGGGTGTAATATTCATAGAACTCGTTTCAATGAATAAATACAATGATTTAAATAAACAAACTCTTTGGTTTTAAACTAGGGAAACTATTAAAGAGATACATTTCACTATATAAATATCATGCATATTTAATATAATATATATATCATATATATATATATATATATATATTATTCATTCATCATATACATGATAATAAAATGTACACTACATATACAATATCATATTATATATATATATATATTCTTTATAACGACACAAGCTTGATGTACATGGAAATTACATTAATTTTTTAGAATAATTAATACATGACACAGACAGATTCCCAAACACTGTATTAGTTTAGTTTCCTTGGAAACTTGGAGCATAATCTTCTAACTTGTTGAAAGATCTTAAAAATCTCCCATAAATATCTTCTACTTTTTATTTACTACCTAAAACCTTTATTTATATCCTGGGAAAAGAAAACATAAAAAGGGTGATCTCAAATTCTCCGTAAGGGTAAACATAGATAAAATAAAACAAACCATAAACATTTGAACGTAAAAACATGAACATAAAGTTTAAACATCAAAATATTGTGTCATAAAATAAATCTTGGAAGTACGTAAGGCATGGATCATAAAGGAACATTAACCATGATAGAATAGCATTGGAATAAAACATGTAATTGTGGAAAACTAATAATCACATAATATGATTACCATAGTATCCAAGGAATTTCTTCCAAGACCATCATAGTGGACAAATTCCATTACTAAACCGAATTTACTTGTCATTCTAGCCATGTATTACTGAACTGGATTTACTTGTTGTTCCAGTCATGTCTATCTAAATAGATATAAATCTTTACCCAATGAATTGGAGGGATATATAGGTCCCATCCATCTCATAATGAAATCATTCTCACATGTGCCACAAAAACATAAATCATTCATCATAGAATAACCCATGAAATAAAATGGGATTCTTAAAAATCATTTCATTATAACATAATCCATATAAGATAAATGGAATTCATAAAAATAATTCCATAATAAACTCAATAAAATAAAATTAATAATAGTAATAGAAACATAACCATATGTCATCTTATATGTAAAATAATTTTGATAAAACACTTGAACTTAATTCTTGAGGAAAATATCCTTTCTTCTTCAAAAACGTTTTCTTTTCTCAAAATGTTGTGAAATTTTAAAAGAAAAGAATTTAATTGAAAATAAAATTGAAATATTGTAAAAGAAAATTCATGGAAATAATGTGTTATTAAAGATTAAAAATCCATTCATGTTGTATAAGTTAAAAAAACATTCTCCTCATACTTTTTCTAGAAAAGTCAAAAAGTACCTCGTATGGTAAACGTAAGAAAGAATACTTCCAAACCATGTAGTAAAAGTAAAAATGGGTAAAATGAATTTAAAAATAAATATAATAATATTAAAAAATTTATGAGAATATTCATATAAAACATGTAAATGGATGATAAATATACCCCCAGTAAATACTTGCGTACAAAAAATCTTGGATAAAAATGTGATTTGCAAAGTTATCCATTAATTTATACTTTTCATTAGTCGAGGGTGTGGTAACCTCTTGTATAATGGTGAAATAATGTTATTAAATTATAATAGGACCATATCCATATAATGATATCATATATGATCCTATTATATCATTTTGTTAATTGTATTTCAATATTACTATTATTTCGGGTACTAACTGCTTCATTTTCCCATTCTTGTTTTGTCATGTAAGTCATGTTTTTTATGCATAAGATGTATTTTATTCATGAAATTAATTTCATATTTATTATTTTAACTCCTCATATAAATTTTATAATCATTATTGAATTGTTAACATGGAAAATGAATCTCACTGCATCGTGGAGACGGTAGGTCGTACGTACGCATGAGTGATGGTATCATTATCTTGATGGTTAAATGGTATGTAATTGGATGGTATATGAATTATAAATAATCATTATAATGTTATATTTATTATTTAAATCCATTATAATCATAATTATACCCTTTTTAATAAAAAATTTTGAATAACAAATTACACCACAGCGTGGTGACGGTAAGTCGTACGTACGCACGTATAGTGATATTGTTATTCGTATGACAGATAAAAGGTGGTATAAGGTTGTACCATAATTATAATAAGGTATCATAATGTATAATATACTAGATTTATTACTTTATTATGGATTCAACATAGAAATAGGAAGTAGAAGATGAAAAGAACTTTGACAGAAGGGATAAAACGATTACCTCTTCTTCGGGTGTTTCTTTTTGATTTGAACAAAAGGGCTTCTTAGGATGGATCTATTCCCAATTTTAGCCATTTAGGATAAATTTAGGGAGTTTGGGAGGATAAATGGGCAGGTTTTTCTCAAACCAAAAGGCTTTATAGGTGAGAGTTAAAGAGAAAGGGAGGTTCCCTTTTATAAGAGAGGTGAGGGGCACTTTAGGAAAATCATAAAATATTAATTTATTATAAAATTATTTTCGATTTATAATAGCTTAAAATTGATTTGTTTTTAGTATAATATGTTTATGGGTCTAAATCCACTCAAATAATAGGTTTTATACATGTTTAGGTCATAAAATTAACCATATCTTTTATATTTAACCCTTTGTAAAATAAGTTAACTCTTATCATGTCCTCTTGTATTTTTATACTACATGGTTAATATCTTTACAATAAAATTCCAAGAGAACATAAAGTGTATAATTTATGAAATTAGTATCACTATAAAAGTTACTTGTATATAATTTAGATTTTTATCATTTTTATATTATTTAACGAAATAGTATTTATTTTAAAATCTCATTTATGTCAATTTTGACACTATTTAGTAATTGATTTTTGTTAAAGTCATAAAAACTTTATTCCTTCAAACCAAAGGAATTAAATCATCACTAATATGTCAATTTAATCCATAAAATTCGTTTATTTTATCAAAATGTTCAAATTATATTTATTTTAATATTTATAAATTCATTTATTTGAATCTTTCATTAATGACGTAATCACTTCATCATAATTGTGTCATAAATAAATATATATATCTAATGTCTAAAAATTATAAATAAAATACCATGATGTTGAAAATATTTTTATATTTCTAATGACTATTTATAGAGATAGATATCAGTTATATAGCCTCACCTTAAAATTTTATTAGTAAAATATATAAGTTTATGTTATATTTCTCTTTACTTTAAATTAATTCTTGTAAAATTTCATTTTCACATTCAAGTGGATCTATGGGGTCCCCAAATCGACCCAAGGATTTCAATGGTCGTAGATATCTCATAAAATAGTATTAGGACACATTTTTGGGTAGTTTTATATTATTAAATTATTATTTTTTACCCTTATTTATCAGATTTACCCTTTAACCATGGTAAATAAAAATAATTACTGAAGTTACTATTCATAATGTCAAAAAATAAAAGGTACCTATTTAAAAAAATTGGACCTTCTAATTTTAAATATTTAATCCATTTTTCCAAATTCAAAACATGGAAGTTTCAATAATTAATTTAAAATTAATTCATGTTGTCAAAACCAAAAAGTGAGTTTTTTAAGAAGTAATAACTACCAAAGATTGACATCTGTTTATGTCCAATTTAAAATTGAAATTACTTCCAATGAACAAAATTGGATTAAATGATAAAAATATAATCTAATTACACTTTAAAACCAATTAAAAATATAATCTAACTATATAAATAAATGTGATGAAAAGGCTATTTTGAATTAAAATGAAGAATTTTTCACTTTTCATTAAAATTTGAATTTTATCATAAAAAAACCTAAATTTCAAAAAAATTAAATTTTTTATGTCTCTATTCAAAATAATAAGTTTATTTTGTCAAATTTAACCTATAAAAGTGTCAAAAACTATATTTAAAATAGGTTCTCTATCAAAAGGTGGTAAAACTGCATTTTTTGAAAAATACTTCTTTTATCCAAAAATTAGATTTTGTTCCCATATCATGTTCTATAAAATTTTTAAGATGAATAATAATTTTGTGTAAAATTAAAAATGTGGTTAATATTATTCATAAATTCTGGTTTATATCCCATTAAATAATAATATTTTAATAATATATTGTTGTTTAGTGAAACTCGGTATGGTGTACAATGCAAGCTATCGAGGAAGGTAGCTCTTGAATGTAACGCAGGACAATTCAGTATTGCATATAGTGTAAGATTCCTTTGGTGTTGTGTATAACATAATACAAACTTATTTCATTTATACATTGAACAAAATCTATACTCAGTGTTGCGTGAAATTAATTCTATCAAAAGAACTTGAAATTGTGTGCAACACAAGACAAGAATAGTGTTGCATTTACTACAAGCTAATATGATGTTGTGTATAGTGCAAGATAATCTTGGTGTAGAATACAACACAAGGAATAAAATAAATTAAAATAATATATCTCATAAAATCTCAGGGTGTTACATTCTTCATATATAATATGCATGTTTACATGAATCTTATGCATGTACATTTTATTGCACGTCTAATAATCTCTCACTTGAACTAAAATACCATAAGAACTTTATGAAAATCTTCACAACTCCTTGTAAATCCATCCAATCTCTTTTGGATATAGTTTTTCATCAAACTCTATTCATTCTAAACAAACACTTTTTCCAAAATTTAATCCTTATCCAAGGGAAAAATCATGTGACCTAATAGGCCTTAGTGACATTGAAAAAAAATTATGAAATCCCTATTTCATAGATCTAAGTAAATAGTGACCTATAGTAAAGAATCAAACCTGCTCAATCTACTAAGGGTTATCATATAATATATATCAAACATACTCATATATTTATATAAATATTTCCACCACAACATTTATCATATACATCATATGTATAGATATATAATCCCTTTTCCATGACATAGAGTGATCACTAGACATGGAACGTGTCAATATAGTCTAGCCCAACTCATATTTCCTTGATTCTCTAAAAAAACTGACCAAGTTGATGAGCACAACACATTTAAATCATCTTACAGATCAGTATATCACATGAACCAAATTTAAGTAGTTAAACACATCATATATAAATAAACTAAGCATGGCTATGAATTTCCTCATTATAATTCAATCAAGGGGTGGATGTCTTTAATTATCATAAACTAACTTAAATAAGTAAGGTATAAAAGTATGAAGGTTATAAATATAGTTATCTCACCAATATCAAGTAATAAGGACTGATAATATGCAAACACCCCTAAGTATATTGATTACTATATGGAATTCTATGAGATATACTTTGGTGGGTCAGTCTAATTAATAAGTCTCTACTTGTTACCACATGAATCCATTATTCATACCTCATATGAAACTCTTTATAATTAGTATAAGAATTTATTCAAGAAAATATTGACATATCATCACAATCCATAGTTCTTTGTGATTATAATCAATTAGGTACAACTCAAAGTCACACTTTGAGGGGATATTATCATTTGACCATTTATGTAAAATAAATTACAACATGCATGAATGAATTATAAATGGAGATTTACTTTATTATAATAACATGATTCATTTACAAACATTACAACCAATATCTCATGTTTTTTACACCCAAAGATTCTACATGAGCCTTATGTTGTTCTTGGGGTAATGGTTTCATAAACAGATTTCTATATTCTCTTATGTAGCCACCCAATGATCTTTACATCACCCCTCTCAATAATATCTCATATGAGATGGTATTCATAAAGAATGTTTTTAGAAATTTGGTGATAATGGGGTTCCTTATACTGAGAAACAACTTAATTGTTGTCATAATATATCTCAATTAATCCCTCAATTATAGGAGTCTCTCCTAATTTAGAAATAAACTTCTTGATCAAAACAGCTTCCTTAAAAACATCTAATACAACAATGTACTCTGCCTCTATTATCAAGTCTTCTGTAGTGGTTTTATTAGAACTCTTCTAAATAATAGCTACACCATTTAGGAAAAATACATATCCTTATTTAGATCTCATATCATATTTTTCATATTAGAAACTAGAATTTTTGTAAACCTTTATACAAAGATCATCCTCTCCTCCAAAAACCAAGAACATAGCCTTAGTCATTCTCAAGTACTTAAGAATGTTCTTCAAAGTGATCCATTTATTCTCACTAGTATTGGATTGGTATCTAATAGTTATTCTCTAAGCATAAGAGGCATCAAGTCAAGTACATAACATGGCATACAAGATATATCCTATCTTAGAAACATAAGGAATCTTATCCATACTTTCTAACTCTTTAGAAGGATATTCAATCTTCCTAAGATTCACTCCATGAAACACCAGTAAAGTCCCCTTTTTTAACTTATTTATGCTAAAAAATTATCACTTTACTAATATATGAGTTTTTAATCAATAAAATAAACCTATTAGATGTATCTCTATAGATATTTATATCCATTATGTATCCTGCATCACCCATGTATTTCATATAGAAACATTTACCCATCCACACCTTCATAGAGTGAAGTTTCATCACATCATTTATGTTAAGTAGTACTTCATCTACATACAATATCAGAAACACTAACATACTCCCACTAACACTATTATATAAATAGGATTCATATGAATCCTTGATGAAACCAAATTCTTTAATTACATTATCAAATCATATATTCCAACTCTGAGAAGCTTTCTTTAGTCTGTAAATGGATCGTTGTAACTTGAAAACATTTGTAGACTCATTTAGAAATTCAAAATCCTCAGTTTGTATCATATACATTTCCTTAAATAAATTCCCATTAAGGAATATGGTTTTGACATCTATTTGATATATCTCATAATTATAATGAGTTAAAACTACTAGAAAAATATGAATAGACTTTATCATCATAATAGGTGAAAATTTTTCTTCATAGTCAATACCATGAATTTTTTTGTAACCCTTTGACACAAGACATGATTTATTGGTAGACACTCTAATATTTGTTTAATTTTTCTTGTAGTAAACCCACTTACAACCTATGGGTCTTTCCCCTTTATCCACATTTACCAATTTCCAAATTTGGTTAGCATTTATGAATTTAATTTCATATTCCATGGATTTTAACCATTTCTCGAAATAATAACTCCAAATAGCCTCTTGGTAGGAAGTAGGTTCATATTCTATGAACATTAATTCATCATCATTATACATGAGAAATCCATATCTCTTAGGTTCTTGATAAATCCTACCAAACCTTTGTGTATCTTTTGTAACTTGAATCAGTTCTTCCTCCATAACTCTTTGCGAAACTAGCTCAACTTCCATCTCAGGAACAATTCCAATTTGTTGATCTTAAACTTCTCTAAGTTTAACTTTATTCCTAATGAACCCTTGATTGATTGATTCCTTTTCAATTAAAACACTATTCCATACCATAAATAATTTTTTTTCATTTTGGTTATAGAAATAATATACCTTAGTATCTTTGGGATAACCAACAAATAAGAATTTATCTTAGGGCCAAGTTTATCAGAATCCAATTTTCATATGAGTTTTTCAAAACCCCAAATTTTTATGAATGATAAACTATGACACTTATAATTACATATCTCATATGTTTTATTTATGACTTATTTAGATGGAATGTAGTTTTTTAAGAATGCATTAGTTTTCAGAGCATAGTCATAGAATGAAATGGGAAGGCTACACTAACTCATAATCGATCAAACTATGTCCAAAATGTTATAATTACTCTTTACAAATACACCATTATATTTTAGTGTTATAAGAGTTGTGAATTATGGAATAATTTCATAATTCCTCATATTATTCGTGAATACCTAGCTTAAGTATTCACCACCCTAATCCGATCAGAGAATCTTAATTCTCTTTCCTAGTTGATTTTGTACTTCATTTCGAAGCTCTTTAAACTTTTAAATATTTTCATACTTGTTCTTCATTACAAAAACATAACCATTCTGACTAAATTCATGGATAAAAGTAATAAATTACCTATAACCACAACTTTATTGAGTACTCATTGGTCCACATACATCACTATGTATAAGTTCAAATAATGTGCAAGTCCTTTCACCTTTTCTCCCAAAATTTTATTTGGTAATTTTCCCAATAAAAAATATTCTCATATGTCAAATGATTTATAATTAAATGATTCTAATAATACATCTCTAAAGATTATTTAAATTTGTTTCTCATTTATATGTTTGAGGGGATAATTCCAAAGGTAGGTGTGATCAGGATCAACCTTGAATTTTTTATTTTGAATTTTATAAATTAGGTTATCCATATCTAGAATATATAAACCATTAATTATATTCCCAAAAACATAAAACATCTCATTATTATATATAGAAAAAATTTTCTCTTATTAATTAATTAAAATCTCATATTTTCTAAACAAGACATTGAAATAAAATTCATGTTTATGGTGGGAACATAATAATAGTTTTTAAATTCTATAACTAATCCACTAGGTAGACTTATATCATAATATTTGAATTATAATGTAGTAACTTTTTCTCCATTTATAACATGAATAGATAATTAAACCTTTATCAATTCCATGATATCTCTGAGTATGTGTTTGTTAGCAAAAATTTGGGACACACACCCAATATCTAATACTCATAAGTCATAGCTGGGGGAATTAATCTCTATAACATTCACATTCAGGTATTTTAGATGTTTTTTCCTTGAGAGTTCTTATCAATACTATATTCCTATCATTAAATATTTAATAGGTCGTACCTATTAGTGGTCTCAATATGATTATGATTAAGTATGTCATAATCTACCATAAAGAAATACTAGTGGGTGAGTATCATGTATTATATATTTTAATTGATGACTTTAAATGTAAGTTCTCCCACTAAAAATGATGACACCATGTATAATATCCATTTAGTGATCTAGGATCTATATTTCACTAAGAAATGAGTTTGTTATAGAATTTATCTCACCACTTAGTTATTTTGGTAGGGCATTATCCTGATCAAAATAGTTGTGACTCTTAGATAATTGAGTGGATAACTCTTTATCCAAATCCATTATATGGATTCAACAAATAATATTTATCTAGTAATATAATCTTATTAGGGTCCCCCAACTAGTATAACCTAAAGTAAATTCCAAAAATAGGCTAACAAATGTCAATCTAAGGGCACCTGGTTATGGAATGACCTACCTAATAATATTCTAGTGTCACCCATTACTTTCTTACCTTACACAAGATAATATATGGGATTCTATATATGAAATTAATTACCAAGTTAGATGATTGAGTTCTTAACAGTTTTCACTTTGGAAGTAATCACACACTTAGTATTAAGAAGTTTTTTCAGTCGCACTAATTTAATATACATCATATGTATATTAAATTTATAACTATTATATATTATAAAATATTTATCTTCTCATGTTGTATTCCATTTTCTTATGAATTATTACAACATTTTAGTTTTCAAATCCATATTTCAACCACCAAATTAATGTGTTCAACTCACAATAATGTATAACTCTTTACACAACCCAAAAGTTTGTGTTAATCACCCAAAAACATAAGCCTAAAAATTCATACATATCCAGATTCATCATATGAATAGGGTACATGAACACTTCATATAAAGTTGTGGAGTTATATGAGATTGAAAATCACCAGATGAGTATTCCAAGTGTGAAAGATAGCCAACCCCATATTCATCTTTCTAGACAAGACATATCATCTTGGATAGTAGGTGGTATGACCCCAAGTCCCTCTACCAAGGGAGACTTTACTCAAGAGAGAATTCAATTCATGATAAAAATATTACCTAATATTCAAAAACTATATTAAAAAACTATTCTCAAGCTCATAACTCAAAATATATACCATGGTCAAGGTAGATGAAAACTAAATTTTATGGAGCCATACTTAACATGAAATGAATGGATCTAACTTCTAGAAGCAATTTAACAATTAAAAATAAATCGTATGAAATATTTCTTAAAAATTTTACAAAACATTAATATTAAATGAATTTAAAAGATAAATAAACATTTTATTTATTTTCCAAAAAATGAGATAAATATTCATGAATAAATTTTAATTATAAACAATTTATAAATTATCAAGGATATAAATATTTTATATTCAATTCAATATGAACTCTTTAAAATTTTATATTATATGGAATTTATATGATATTTCATGAATTTTAAATATTTTATAATTCAATTTATATTATATAAACATTTTATATAATATAAATATCATATATTCTATAATTATAAACATTTTATAAATTGCCTCTTCTAATTTCTAAATAAGCTCATTTTTTCTAGATCACAAAGATTCCATATAATTAGGTAAAAATTATTTTAAATATGAACAATATTTGGGAATACAATGTTTTATAAACATGTATTTAATTGATTATAAAATTTTTATAATTAATTAATTAATTAATTTCATATAAATTAAATATTACCAAAATTATGTTTATTATGATTTTAAAAAAAATTATAAACCATAAAACCCATTAAATAGTTTAAAACACTTTTTAAATGTTTTTTTGTTTACCCCTATTTATAGGGGTATGTCTACGTAAGGGTAAAACCTTTGAGCCATACACAAGTCACCTGGAATTGTTGCGTAAAGGTGAGTTAGTGGATACCGTTACAAAAATTAGTTATGACCTACTACATAAAGGTAATATACAAGTTACCTTTACAAATATCACTTCATGTATAGGTAAAATAGGTGACCCTAATGTAGAAATCATTTACGTAAGGGTAACCTTAAAATTTTTTACTCTGCGTAAATAAAAATATTCAATACCTTTACATAGCATATTCTCTATCTTTACACGTAATAGTAAACATAAAAGTTACCTTTACATAAAACTTATGTGTAAGATATAAACTTTACATATCCTCCTTTTATAAGGGTAAATCATTTTTACCCATACTCAACTCATGAAAATGTCTGTAACTAGAAACTGTTTTACAAAAATTCTATTTTTCATTTCTAGTTGCGATTTTCTCAAAAAACCAGTGGTTCAAGCATGTTAATATATAAAGAAAAAATATCTAATAACAATGATGAGTTTTTTTAATAATATTATGATTATTGTCTGTGTAAAAACCAAAAAAATAGTAGGATCAATCTTCAAGAAATGAATGTGCTAAAATAATCATAAAACATAGCACTGTAAATATTGGAACCAAGGCGGTCTGAGTTGGAGGTATTGTGTTGTGTTTATTGTCAATCTAATTTTGGTGTGATCATGAATTTTTATGTCTAAATAAGATGATTCTTTTAATAATAAGTTCATATGAGTCTTTGAAGAATGTTGGAGAATATGGCGGTGTTTTTTTAGTGTTTTTCAAATTATTGGCCTTAAAATGTAACGCCCTGAAATTCTAAAGTAAGAACATTATATGAAATAGCGTGTATAACACACAACACCAAGATGGTAAGTGAATATAATATCCTAATAATTTATATTATAATTACTATTATAAATAAATTTAATCTATGATATAGCTTTAAATGAATGGAATACTGAGTTAGCTTGTGTTACATGCAAGATCAAGCTTTACCAAACAACAATATATTATTAAAATATTATTATTTAATATAATACGATATAACCTAGCCATTAAATTAGAAGTTATTAATATTATTAACTAACTTATAAAAATATATGGTTTATAAAAATATAAAACGAATTTATTGGTTTCAAATTAATTAGAATAAAACCAATTGAATATAAAGGGAATATTTTTATAGAAAACTGTTTTTATGATCACAAAGCCATTTCACCATAATAAATTAAATTAATTACAATTGTTGAATTATATTAAGTAAATATATATATGTGTGTGATATATTCAATCAAATATTTTATATTCATAAAATTGATTTTATAGGCATCAGATAAGAACAACCCCAATTTTATACATAAAAACTTATATTTTTATAAGAGTAGTTTTACCACCTTTTAATGAAGAATCTATTTTAAATCCAATTTTTGGAAATTTTATTTATTTTATATGTCAAAATAAAATTCATATTTGAAATAAAAACATAAAAAATATGTTAGGGTTGATTTTGGGTATTTTTCTGTGAAGTTTTATTTTTTTATGAATAGTGAAAAATACTGAATTTTAATTCAAAACTGATTTTTCATCTAATTTATTTATATAATTAAATTATATTTTTATTTAGTTTTAAAATTTAATTAGATAAATTTAATTTAAATTAATTCAATTTAGTTCATTTCAATCAATTTCACTATGAAATTGGATATAAAAACATAGCAAACTTTTGAATGTTTTTAATTTAAAAATCGGCTTTGTTGTCCTATCTACATGATTAAATTTAAATTAATTTCTACCAATTATGTAATTTTAATTTATAAAAATGGATTAAATATTTTTAATCATCATAATTTATAGTTTATAATAGGGTAAAATTAGTTTCTGACCAAAAATATTAGTGAAAATAATTAAAATCAATTACATCGATTAAGAGAAAAATTAGCTTAACAAGGGACTAAACCTTAAACTTAAGGGAAAAAATAACATATAAAACTATCAAAAAAACATTATATATCCATATTTATACCATATCCTACCTTATATCTAGTTTGGAACATTATTTTATCCACTTTTCATAGGAAAAATGTGGGTGTAATTACCTTTTCTAAAATTTACAAGAATGTCACTCCTCCTCCACTATAAAAAGGCACTCAAACCTCCCATTCATTCACACCTCTCAAGAACTTTGGATTTCACAAAATACATTAAAATAATCTCAAAAAATCCATCCCCTAATCTTAGAATCATCACCTTGGGAATAAATCAAACCAAGGAATCCCTTTGGTGCAAACCAAAAGGAGTTACCCAAAAAAGAAGTAACATCCTTTCTCAAGATCTTTATTTTATTTTCATTATCAACGGCCAAAAATATTTTTATTACATGATTATATAATAACATAAGTATAATAAATATACTTATATATTTTTATTATAATTTTTATACATAAAATCACACACTTCCATCTAATGGGTAACGAACTTACAGTTCATGTACGGTGAATTACCATCTTGCGAAATAATGATTGTTCATTTTTTCTTTATCGCCTCTCATGGTTGGGAATTATGATTTAAATGATGTTATATATAATATATATGATATTTATAATGTCTTTATACTTATTTAATTCTTATATAACACATACCTCTATGTTTTCCATTTTGTTGGAATACAATAACATCGTTTGTGGAAGTATCGACTACCGCCTCCTCAAAGCGATGTGATTCGTTCACACAATATGTGAAATTTTTTAAGGATGATTTTAATTAAAAATATGTGAAATTAATTAAATATATATTATATTAAGGAAATAATTAAGTTTATGGATATATAATATATCATTTTCTTTATTACTCTTTTCACACACAAAAAGGGTGATAATGTCTTTCATGGACGTGTGGACTATCACCTCCTCAATGCGATGTGAATCCTTTTACATAAAAATAATTATATATATAAGTATATATGATTAAATAACATGGTATTTATGATATAATTATCATTATTGAAATATATAATGTTACTTATCTTCTTTCCATAACAATCATTGAAAAATGGGAACGTTACTCATGCGTATGTACAGCCTACCGTCTCTACGATTATAACATTGGTTTATTTTTCATAAAAATATTTCATAATTAGTTTTAAAAGTATAATTGATTTATAAATATGATAATTATTTCATGATTATTATTATGGATATGTTTATATAATTCCCCCTTTGACCATAGTCGACCTACCAAAGTCATTTTTGACACATGAACCGAATTTGGTCAAAAACACCCAACATAAACTTAATTGATTAAGTAGTTGTATAAAATATTGTAATAAGTGAAGTAAAATTAATAATAAACTTGAAAAAAAATTAATCATGTAAATAATTAAAATAATTTTATTATTTAGGAATATAAAGACACAGGTGACAATTTGGACTCAAGGTAAAGGATTTTGTCTCAATTTCATTTCATTGAGGCATATTGTAATGTTATGCACCTAGTTTATTTTGTATGGTATATATACTGAAATTTAACATGTTATATAATGAATATACTTATTATTATGATATTATAAGTTTCATTTAATTTTATTCCTTCATATGGATTATGATTCCAAATGTTTCAAAGTAGTATGGGACACTTTGGAATTTTAAAAGTTTATTTTCCTCTAGAATGTTTAATGGTCTTTCAATGGTATTTAAATACATCAACATCAACAACTATTGTTGTTAATTATCCTCCAATGAGTAATTATTAATAAATCTATATTTATTATTCAATATGAATATTTTATAAGGCAAATTATTCATGAATTAAATCGATTACTAGATATATGAGGAATGATTTCACTACTAGAAATTAAGGCAATAGAAACAGTTTGAAATAGTGGCTATAAGTTATAGCAACAGTTCCATAGACTATTGCTGGTATTGGCATGGTTATAGGGAAATGCTTATAGCCACGGTTTCAAATCATGGAAGAACCTTTAGCCACACAGGGACTATAGCCACGGTTTCAAACCATGGCTATAGGCCTTCCAATTTCCTTAAAAAAAACACCCCCACTTCCCCCTACAGCCCTTTAGATAGACCCCCCCCCCCCAGTACAACCCCCCTCCCCCCTTATACAACCCCCACTCTCCCCTTGGATAGACCCCCCTTGCACTCCCCCCCCCCCCCCCCGAACACCCATTCCCCCCTAGACACCCCCTGGACACCCCCTAGACACCCCCCCTGGACACCCCTCCACCCTAGACACCCCCCTGGACACTCTGGCTAGACAACCCCCCCCCCCCCCCCCCGGACACCCCCCCAGACACCCCCTGGAATCCCCCCCCCCCACCTGGACACCCCCTCCCCCCCCCTAGACACCCCTTGGACACCCCCTGGACACCCCCCCCCCCCCCCCCTTGGGACACCCCCAACTGGACCTCCTTGGACACCCCCCACTAGACCCCCCCTGTACACCCCCTAAACACCCCCCTAGACAACCCCTGGATACCCCCTCCCCCCTAGATGCCCCCTCCCCCCTAAACATCCCCCCTGGACACCCCCCACTACAAACCCCCTAGACACCCCCTCGCCCCCTATATACCCCCTCTGGACAACCCCCAATGGACCCCCCCCCCCCCCCCGAACACCCCCACCCCCATGGACACCCCCCTGGACACCCCATCCCCCCTAGACACCCCCTGGACACCCCCATGCATGCATATACATGCAAAAGTGCATATTAAGAAAAGGGAATAAGAAAAAGGGAAAAGGAAAACTGTAAACTGACAGAATGTATAAAATATTTTTTCTAAAAAATATAAAGGTACAAGATTCAAAAGTGGATACTTGGGGATAAAATATCCAACTATGATATAGAGCAATGTCCATAAAATCAAATATTTCACACTCAGGAGTAAACTCGAAATCATCAATTATGCGAGCAAGGTGTGTGACAAGTCAATTTGACTAAAAACACAAAAAATGGTTACTAATGTCTGTAAAAAATGGTATAAAATAACCATTACCTCCTGGATTTTATATTCATATCAATCCCAGTTGCAATTCATGGAAGCAAATCAATTGAATCGGGTATGTTTTGTTGCTGGTTCTTTGTATATAATGTATCCTTATCCTGCATACCAATACAAGTCATCAAAATCAACAAATGATCGAAAAGTAAAATTCATCAGGAATCCAAACTCTCTTTTGAGCTCTTTCACCTGCATATATTCCCACCCCCCCCCCCTCCTAGACACCCCCCCCCCACCCCCTTCACCCCCCCCCCCCTCTTGGACATCCCCCCTCCCCCTGCATATCCCCCCCAGCCCCCTTTACCCACCTTTAATACCACCCCCCCTCCTGGACAGCCCCCCTCCCCCTACACCCCCTGCCCCCTGCACACTGCCCTCCAGCCCCCTAGACACCCCCTTCCTCCTGGACACCCCCTAGACCCCCCCCCCCCACCCCCTGCACCCCCACACCCCCTACACACAACCCCCCCCCCCTGCCCCCTTCACCCCCACTACCCCCTACACACTACCCACCCCCCCCCCTTCACCCCAACTACCCCCCAACTTTCACGCCCCCCCCCCCCCCACCTGCACCCCCACTACCACCCCCCCCCTGTTGAAAACCCTGCCTCCCCCTACACCCCTGCACCCCCACTACCCCATGCACACTGCCCCCCCCCCCTCACACCCTTCACCCCTACCCCCCACTACCCCTACACACTACCCCTACCCCTTCACCCCAATTTCCCCCCAACTTCACCCTCCCACACCCCCTTCCCCTTTCCCCCTTACCCCCCCCCCCCCCCCCCGGCCTCCTTCACCCCAACTCTCCCCCCCCCCAACCTTCACCACCCCCACCCCCCCACTGCCCCCCCCCCCCACTGCCCCCCCCCCCCCCACTTGCACCCCCACTACCCTCCCCCCTCCCCCTGCACCCCACACCCCATACCTCTCTCCCTACCCCTGTACACTGCGCCCCCCCCCCCCCCCTCCCCACCCCCACTACCCCCTGCACACTCCCCCCGACCCCCCTTCACCCCAACTCCCCCCCCCCCACCTGCACCCCCACCCCCACTAGAGAATAGTATGGAAATATAAATAATAAATTAAATAGAAACCTCTCCCCTCAGAATAAACCTTCTCAAATGAGGTTGAGATAAGAGTGTTATTTTACCATTTTATAATAAATTTTAGAAGTTTGGTGAAGTGGTAGATTACCAAATGTTAAAGTGGAATAAGAATTCATGGATTATAAGGTTTAATGGGAGGATTAAAATCTAAGAATTATGGTTATCTTAGAGATTTTTATCTTTTAAAAAACTCATTAAATTCCTTTTTAATTTCTAACCATGATGATTTTTGATAGATCATAATGAAAAATCCATATTTGAATCTAATTTAGCGATTCTGAGTTTGTATGATAACATATGTGACATCTCGAATCATGGAGGTTTCTATAACATTTATGGAAATGATATTCATATGGAATTTAGAGAAGAGAAAATCTGAAAAATGAAAAATAATTTTCTAAGAATTCATGAGGGGATAATTTTGAGGAGTAGAACTGATACACTATAGTATCAAAGAAGAATTACTATGAACCACCATGTGAGATTTAAATGATAGGAAGAGGAAGAAGATCATAATATTGAGTCTATGTGTAGGATCATATACTCATATATGATTATTCTACTAAAGGATTGATTTGTTCTGGTTTATATAATGATTCATGTAACATTGAATAAATATGAAAATATAAAGGTGAGTTTGACCAAAACTTTTGATGCATTCTTTAATCATCTTAATGCTTTTGATGAAGACATGAAAGTTCTTGGGGAATATATTTTTGATATCAAGATCCTAAAATGAATCATGATAAGACTTCAATGATGGTTTAATCCCAAAGTGTATATACTTAAAGACAAGGATCCAAAGTATGTATTTCTTTATATCCTTCAAATCACAAATGTAAAATATAAAATAGAAAATGGTGATAATGATACCAAAGCAAAGAAAAAATCATAGGAAGTTTTATCCATGGAACTGGATACATTCTTTATTAAAGTTGTTCTAGAAGAAGATGAGTTAAAATATGTGATATAATTTCTTTTAAAAATCTAAAGAGGGGAAGATGAAAATTCAAAGGAAAGCTTCCAGTTGATTATTTCTGATGTTTCAAGGTAGGTCACCTCATTTCTAAGTGTTTTAAAAACCTTAAAGATGATTATGATGATGTGTTCATGAATATTTTTTATTAAATGTGATAAAACCATGAGATAACTGAAATTAAAATTCATCAAGAAGAAAAAACTTTTGTCTCATGAATATGGAAGTTCATATGAGTCTAAAGTGGAATAAGTTGATAATTTTAGGTATCGTGATCAAGGTAGGTCACCTCATTTCACACATACCTCCCCCCTTCACCCCCCTGTCCCCTTGCGCACACCCTACACACTGCCACTGAACCCCCCCCCCCCACCCCTTGCACCACCCCTTCACCATGAACAGCCCCCTGCAACCCCACCCCCTCTCCACATACCCCTTGCACCACCCCTACACCTTGTACCACCACCCTGGACCCCCCCCCCCCTCCCGCACACCCCTTGCAGGTGGAATTTTGGAATGACCTTAAAGCAGGAATGATTGAGTGTCATGGTATCCTGGTTAACACATGGTGACATCATGTGTAGGGAGTCATAGTGGCCTAGGTGTGCATGCATTCCTTATTGTTTTCTTTTAGGTTCATATTGATATGTACATCCCAATACTAAATAACATGGTCATTAATAAAGTATTTTTGTTCAAATGATATCCAATGTCATACAATACATACACCACAGAGTGGTATCATGAATCACAAGATAAAAAAAAGAGGTAAACCCCCTACCGGGATATAAAAAGGGTTATGTATGACATGTGTACCACTGTGAGTTTTCATATAAATTGCACCTCCATTGGAGGAGTTTAATTACAAAACCACAACTTGTTTATCAAAAAAACAATTATATTAACTAACACTTATTCAAGAATTGAAATTTAACATAAACAAGCATAATTAAGAAGGAAACTAAATTCAATTTAAAATATTCTTGAATTAAAGAGGATAGGAGAGGGACCCTACCTAAAATGAGCCAAGACACACTCAGTGCTTGACACTTTTATCAGCGACAACTCTAAGATACTTCATCCCTCCTCTGAGAATACGCACCTTTTCATATACATAAGAACATCCTAACCCTTATGTATGTGTCTGTATGGCCTTGAACACACCCAAGAGGATTCTATATATATGATCACTTGCATAAGCCCATAATCATCCACACACGTATGCATTTTCCATATATATACATTAGCACACCTAGACCCTTATATGTAATAGCACTGTCATGGGCGGAAATGCATATAACAGGATAACTTATTATATATATGCTTACATATTCATATGCGGTGAGTCTCCTTTGACTCTGGTTGCTGCATCACACACAAATGGATCCTGAGAGACTTCAACAAAATGTCAGTGATCTGATAAATCATCATTAATTGAACCTAAAAATTGAATTGGGAGGAAAATGATTAGTGAGAAAGGAAATAATAGAATAGGTGATGATGATAACAGCATCAACATGCAACATCATCGACAATATTAAGACATCGGGAAAACAATATCTTGTTGAATTAAACACTATGTCACACGAATGCATGGGTGAAATGAGAGATTAACATAAAATAATACAACCAAGGAACAACTCATTAAATGTTTTCAGTAACTAATGCCCCAAGTACAGAAATTTTTTACAATTTCAATATTTATCATGAATGATTTATGTTAAATAGTATCAAAGATCCCCATTTCAATCTCTCTTGATATTTGAAGGAAATATATGCAGAATTAATAGTGTAAGAATTATAAATAAGTTAAAATAAGGAAAATATGTAATGGAAAGAATTTTAAATAATTAAATTGATATTTACATATTATAAAAGACCTGTGTTAGGTTTGTAAGTTTATATTATTGTTACAATAATCATTCTCTCACCTAATTCACCAAAACCCTCATGTAATTTTGATTTTTCCCTTCACCTGTCTCAAAATTCCAAACAAACGTCACATATTTTCATTTATAATTGGAACCTCAGTATACCCATTCTAAATTATTCATCTATCTTGTAATAATCTACCCAAATTATTTTTTGTTCATGTCTCTCCCACATTTTCAAGAACATGGTTTCATGAAAAATCTTGGTGTCCTCCATGCAAGGAAGGTTTCCTAGAGAAAACATGAAGTGCATCCCTTAGTGTTAATTTCATTTATTTATTTTTATTTTATCATAATATTTCCATTATTTAAGAATATTATTTAAAAAAATTATGAAATATAAATAATATTATTATATTTTGGTAAAAATTATATTATAATAAATCTATTTTATATTTAACCATTAATTATAGCATGCTCATGTTTGGATCGGTTTAACAACCTATATAAATGATGCTATAAAATTTTCATCATGGATGATTATAAAAACATATGTACCAATAATATATTTTATTAATGATGAATTTTAGTCTTATTTATTATTATATAATGGTAAAGTTTAATTGTTTATTCATTGATATTGTAAATCCTTTTATAAAATGGATAATCATAACTTGATGAATAACTGATGATTCTCTTTAAATTTTAATATTAACATCCATGAAAAGATCGAGGAACTCTATAACTCTATTAGACACCTCTATATTATTTTTATAATGTTTATCGATATATTGAGAACATGGGATAATGAAAAGACTGAGACCTCCATACTGAAACAAACTACAAAAGGAATAAAACTATAAACAAGTACTCGTTTTTAAAAAAATTAAAACAATATTAATTGGCTATTAAATAATTATAATTAGTTAATGTTAAAATAAAAATATATAAATATGATTATATAATAATTAATAAAATACATACTTCATTATTGATGTATTTTAAGGTGTGATCTGGTATATCAAGACAAGGTAATAGGATTTGATGACTCATTATCATTTCATATATATGCAATTTTCTATAATTATCTCTATTTATTCTATTATAGCATTATATACATTAAAATTTTCATTACTAAAAAAAATTATTGTTAAAACTAATATTTAACAATATTTTTCATCCCTTAAATATAATAATCAAATTGATAATAATAATTAGGCCACAAAAGAACAATAAACCAAACATAACCCAAAAAAATCAATCATGAAAGGGTAGATAAATATTAATGAATTTATTTTCATGCACTTATTCAAGGGGATTTGAGGAATGACAATTAAAATAGATGTAGAGTATTTGCATTACCTATTATAATCTTGAATACTCATTTATAGGGTCTTAGGTAAGTAGAATAGAAAACCTTCACACCTTGAATTACAACATGTTCCTGATGCCTAACCCCCCTCTCTTTCTCCTTACAAATACATTCCCACCCACCCACCCACCCCCCTCTGTACCCTTATAAATGCCTCAATATTCACTTAATTGGCTGATTTATTCTCACTATTCCACTTCTTATGCACCATAGTTGACGCATATGATTTTTTAACCCAAAAAAACATGGGCCCAGCTAAACCTACCAATTTGGCTCCAAATCAGTTGCACACCACATATAATCTTCGATAGTAAGAAACTTCTCATGATTCAACACATGTTCTAGGGTATATCACATCAAATACAGTGTGTTTATTGGTTCAAAATGGAAGGACATTTAATTCATGTAGTCCACATATTCCCCAACGACCTTTAGCCTCTCCAAGTTATGGAAATACACCAAATATATGGCTTTCCTCAAGACATAATAGTCAGTCCAACATGAAATCAGTGTTATATTCAACATATTGAAAATGTTCAAAAGATGGGACCTCAAATATTTGGCCCTCAAAAATTTATTCACCTATAAAATTGATCATTTAACTAGTACCCACAATAGTTATTCGATTTCCATTGCTGGTAAACATTCAAAATCATGAAGTGAACATCATCTGAGAAAAAAATTATAACTTGAAGCATCAATCTACTCTGATTGACTCTTGGGTCTAAATAAATCCAATGGCACCAAATTCTTGGACATGATGATTAAAACCTCTGTTAAACACTCCAGTTGTTGTCCAATCATCAACATTTTAGCCAGTAGTTGGTCCAGAAGGAACTTCATCAATTTCCTCCTGATATCAATGAGTCGACTAACATTTTCAAGGGAACCCAAGATCTATAGCTAGTAAATTGAGTTAAGAATATTGTGTTGATGATTTATTCAAATCAAAATCCATTATATTGTAAAAATTGATATATTTCAACAATATCTCATGATTCCCAAGGTTGGTCCTCTAGATTTAGGGAACTAGGATCGACAATATCTCATTTAGATGCACACTCTCCATGTAAAGACAATAGCAAGGGCCTAGACAATCCATCCCACATTCCTAACTCACTGATAAGCTATATAATGGCTTACTGGAAAGACCAAATAAGAATATATCCCCTCTGTGGTTTTCATACTTTCATCTTACAATACCACATGTCAATGATGTAAAAAATATTATCTACAATCAAGGATGTTTCAGTGATGTTAGTTGCAATAATGCACTTACAGTCTCCATCCTCGAACTGCTAAAATATTTTCTACAATAGGATATCACAGGGAGGGATGCTAGTCTGAATAATCATATCCATATTCACTACATATTAAACATTATATTCACATGGAGCTTTTTTGTACATAGTATTAACATGTAATGTTCACTAAGAATTTAGAATATCAATGTAGTAATAAAATAAATAATTTTCATTAGTAAATACTGGTGATGCTCATGGAAAAAAAATTAAATGAAATATATATGTTTACCTTCAAATGAACGTTGAAAATTTACTATTATTCAATGTTATTGATTTCATGATATGATTGAAATCAAACCTCCCCATAAGAATAAGGATAACGACAAGGAAATAATGTCAAGAAAGGTATACCATTGTGAGTTTTCCCAGATAGCACACCTCCATTGGAGGGGTTTTATTACAAAACCATGACTTGTTTGTCAAATAAAACAATTATCGTAACTAACACTTATTCAAGAATTGAAATTTAATATAAACAAGCAGAATTTAGAAGGAAAATAAATAAAATTAAAAACATTCTTGAATTAAAGAGGCTAAGAGAGGTACCCTACCGAAAATGAGCCAAGAAACACTCGGCGCTTAACACTTTTATCAGTAACAACTCTAAGATGCTTCATCTATCCTTCGGGCATATGCACCCTTGTATATACATAAGGATGCCCTAACCCCTATGTATGTGTCTGCATGGCCTTGAACACACATAAGAGGATACTTATATATATTCTCACATGCATGAGCCCATTATCACCCACTCACGTATGCATTTTCCATATATATACATAAGCACACCTAGACCCTTATATATAATCACACTTCCATGGGAGGATATACATATAACAGGAGAACTTATTATATATATGCTTACCTATGCATACGTGGTGAGTCGCCTTTGACTCTGGTTGCCACAACACACACGAATGGGTCACGGGAGACTTCAAAAAAAGGTCGATGATCTGATGAATCATCATTAATTGAACCTAAAAATTTAAGTGAAAGGAACATGATTAGTGAGAAAGGAAATAATATAATAGGTGATGATGATAATAGCATCAACATGCAGCATCATCAGCAAGATTAAGACATCGGGAAAATAATATATTGTTGAATTCAACACGGTGTCATGTGAATGCATGGGTGAAATGATAGATTAACATAAAATAATACAACCAAGGAACAACTCATTCAATGTTTTTAGTAACTAATGCCCCAAGTATAGAATTTTTTTTTCAATTTTAAAATTTATCATGCATGATTTATTTTAAATAGTAGAAATAATCCCCATTTCAATCTCTCTTGATATTTGAAGGAAATATGTGTGTAATTAACAGTGTAAGAATTATAATCCATTATTGGTCATAGATACATTCTTAATAGATGGAAAAATGAACGATGTGTGGTTCGCTATCTATTTAAGAAGGAAATAAAGTTGCACTTGAACAACTTATTATATAATTTTGATGTCTTGAAAACATAAAAATTAATACTTTTTAAAGTTCTCTTTAGTATCTGTAATCTAAAAAATGCATAGCTGTCTAGAAATTCTAATCATTTAATCTTATGGAGCAAGTTAGATCGCATGATTCTACAATCATCTTACAAAATCACAGTTATCAAATCAGTCAACAAAATTAGGAATGACAATAAATTAGAAGAAAACTTAACATCAAATAACTGCAAAAAAATTATCAAGAATAGACTATAACACCAACTGCAATAACAAATTATCAAATACTGTAGAACAATATAAATTTAAACAATATGAGAATAAAACATTTCCTTTAAATAAATTCAAACAACCTCATAACACTTCCAACTGAACTTTTCAAGAGTAATATTTTTTTGCAATTGAAACATTTTTAGTAGGGGAAGAACCTTGAAAATCGTCGTTGATTACAAAGGTATGGAAGAATGATCACTGGAGATATGTATGAATTTCTTGGGAGAGAAGATGTCATGAAGGAGTAACTGCAATGATCTTTGTAGAAGTGGTCACATTTCTATCGAATATAAATCACTCTACACACCTATTTTTAATAAGGGTTTAACTATAATATCACAACCCAAACAAGTATTTTATACCAAAAAATAAGATCATCAAGCCAATTCACATATTCATTAACCACACTGAAATAAAAAAATACCATACTTATTCATAAATAGGTATCACATCATGAAAATCACACTTAAAAAATAGGGAATTTATCCTAAAATACAAATAGTCCATAACAATTTTAAACCATTCCCATTTATATTTACTTTAAAACCATATCCAAATACCCCTTTTCAAACAATTTGTAAAAGTATTCACATGTTATCTTACTCATGTTATTCCCTTGGAAAAAATCCCATAAAATTTTCTTTATATTTCCTCGTATAATTTTGAAATATAAATTTAAAACATATTCATGAAATCATTACATTTATATTAAACTCCCATTTAAATTATACATTTGTTTAAAATCCTGCTTTAAAAATTAAACCTATTTTTATTTTAAATACACTCACACCACCAATGATACATTAATATAACCACTAAAACTCATTCGTCCAAGGCACCACCATAAAACTGTTTAAAAATAAATGCATTCTATGTTGAATATTGGGAGGAAATGATCCCATATAAATTTATTGGGAAGAAATAAACAAGACAATGAACATAAAAATAATTAATTATAATTATGGAACATTAATATAAAATTTCTAATAGAAAAATATACATAGTAAAATCATATCTATCTACATCAATCTATTATCATTAATTTGATCATAAGATCATCCATAAACATAATTAAATTAAAAAATTGAACTTTAAAACCCAAAAACCAAAATCTATATAAATCATTCAAAAATAAATAGGTTGAATCATGAAACCAAACCCACAAAAAATAGGATTTTACTAACTCATAAATGAACCTAGACTTAATCCACACAAAATCCCCAATTTACATCCTTGAATCAATGTTTAGTTTATTCTAAATTCATTAATAACCCTAAATAAGTCAACTGAGAAATGTACCTCAAGATGAATGATGAAATACAACATAATAATCACATCCAAGGACCTCCTATAAAAGCTACAAACTAATTACCCTTGAATTGGGATGATTCCACCATGCTCAGTGGAATCATTTCCTTGAAACCCTGACTAAGAAAACCATATAATATAAAAATAATATAAAATGAAGGATGTTAAGGGGAGTGATCATGCCACAAATACAAAATTAATGATCGGCCGATGAAGGGGATGGGGTGGAATAGAGAAACTAGTGAGTATCGGTCGAGGAAGAAGGGTTTCCAGGTGGGAGATGAGTCGTGCCGCCATGAGAGAGGTTGAGGGTTTAGAGGGTCACGGATCGGGGGAGCAGTAGCGGTGTTCGGTGAAGAGGAGGGTGCGGAGAGGTTAAGGGAGGAGGATGGATTAGAGAGGCAGAGGGAGGAAGAGGTTCATGGATCCGGGGAGGATCAACGGTGTTCAGTAGGGAGGAGGTTGCGGAGATCTTGATGGAGGAGGAGGGCGCGGAGAGGTCAAGGAAGTCACGTATTGGGGGAGGAGGAGCCCGACCCTTATGGGGAAAAATAATTACCATGGTTTGTCAATTAAACTGTGGATATAAATATTCTATAGCTATGGATATATAAAAGTATGGCTATAGATCCACGACTATATCTTAAATTTCTAGTAGTGTTTGGATAGGTATGACATGGGTGGGGCCCGGTTATAAATATCCCCTTGATGAATTGGTAGTCTCATGAGATGAATTAATTGGCCAAATCATAATATTTTAAACTATCTTGAGAATAAATCTTGATGGTAAAGGTTTCATATACCTTGGAAACATGGAATCCAATAATTAATAATTTCATTTATTTAGACTCAATTATTATTTATCCATGAGATTTTTTCATTGACATATCTACAGATACATTATATTCTTATTTTATTGATTAAATGTCATGTTTTTCAGTTTCTTACCTTATCATATTGATATTTCCTTATCTAGTTATTTGAATGGCATGTGTTATCATTTATTTACCTTTCTATGTTGATTATTATCATCAATTAATTATTTATTCTACTTTACTTACCCTTACTAAGCATATGTGATCACCCTTATTATGTTTCCTTTCTATAGGTTATGAATAAGATTCCTTTGAATGAGTTTTAAGGATTCTATTTATTTCATTCTATTATGTATCATGTTTCTATTTTATTTTTCCAATGTATTATGGGTATCATGTATGTAATCTGGTTTTCCAAAATAGCTAAATTTTTTGGTCCCTTGGTATTTGAATATTGTATCAATGCCAATATAATAAAGTAATTCACCAGCTTCGGGATTATGCGGTTGGGGCATTCCTATTGGTATCAGATCAAGTTTAGCAGCAACCTTGAAAACTAGATTTAAAAAAAATAGATTAGGGAACATGATGCTAAGATATACTTTGAAGATAAGTATAGAAGAACGTACAACAATTTTGGTAAGATATATATTATGTGGGTTATCCTAGAAATACATCCCTATTTGGAAACTACAAGTGGATGTGGTTCTGGAACAGATGTACATAGGGGTAACAAATCTGAAAATGTGTGTCAGTATTGACTTAGTGTAATCTGGTACACGATAACTAGCCTTATTGTGCACTTGGTTTGACACTCTTAGGGGATACACTTAGGATAATTCAAATTTTATTTACAAACCTTTAGGAATTATCTAAATATAAAAAATTCTCCAAATAAACCATGTCTGTGATTATTAGATTAGCTACGAATAAATTTTTCAATTTATGTTAATTATTTTTCTAGTTTTGTGATTATATATTATTTTTTATATTGATGTGAACTAATTTAGTGTATTTTTTCATTTAGAAATTTCACCTAGAAAAAGGAATGTGAAGCTCATCAGTGTACATGGTCAAAATAGTCAAAAGGATCATATCTTTTATAGCCTTAGTCCAATATTTTGAAGGGAAATAATCTCCTAAGAATTATCATCATATGAGGACATAGTATCATGTGATAATGAGATGGGTAAATAATTCTTCAAGTCCTATGGATTCAAATGAAATAAAAAAAAAGAGGATGGTAGGTCAAAATATTTATAAAGGGAATAAGGGAAAGAATTATTTTCCCACATGTGATAATTGTGGACAGAAACACCCGGGTACTTTCTTTAAAGGAATTAGAGTTTATTATAAGTGTGGAGAAAAAGGCCACTAAGTTCATGATTATAATGGAAAGAAATAAAATTCCAATATTAAATGCTTACACTATAAGGATATTGGACACTATGCAAATCAATGTCTCGTGCGTTAAATAAATATACCCTAAAAGAGTCAAATGGATCATAGTCAAGATTATGATACTACCATAAAAAAAAGAGGAATGGTTAAAGTGATTATGTTTGGATTTAAAAAATTTGTCATTTGAGTATTTTATCAATTATGTACTGGTTATAAGAAATGTGTAATATATGAGGATTGAATTATAATACTTTTTCATTAAGGATTTGAGATCACATGTTGAATGGTACCAAAAAAAGTGATTCAGTCACAATCTAAACTTTTTAAAAAACATGTGGTTAAGGGAAATATAACCCTTAATATATTCCTAGTACTGATACAATGATGTTAGAATAAAGAGATGATTGATTTAGATAAAGTAAATTGGATAGTACTGACTACCTTGGAACTAATTAATGGTTTGTTGAAAAAGTGGTTTATGCCATCATTGAAGGAGTTTAAAACACTTTTGGATTTAATTAATATATTCAATAACATGTGTCTTACTTAAGGAATAAATAATAATACATGTTTATAATAAATTTTTATAGTAATTCAATTTATTACCATATTTCAAGAGAATACATGATAAAGGTATTCACATATTTAATATGTGATGATTAAAGATCTACTTCATGTTGATTAAAGTATAATGATAAGTTCATTTTTTAAATTTGTTTCCCTTACTTATAAAGTGTTGTATCATAATATTTTGGAAAATTTATCCATTTATGAGATGGATTAAGTTGATCTTTGGGTGAGGTTTTAGAGGTTAATGTATTACTTCACCATATGATGCATCGTGTTCTAAGAAATGAAGTAGAAATATTTCAAGGCATGGCCAAAGGATAATATTTTGTTTATAAAATAGAAACGTATATTTACTTATATTCTTATATAGTGAAATAAATCCTCAACTATAGAAAAAATGGTCTTGAAACAAAAATGTTGTCCTATTATCATATTTTTTTATGATATCAATGAAATTTTCATAAAAGTGGTTTAAGGGTTTTTTGTCATCAACTTTAATCTGAACATTTTCTCTTTCACTCTCCATCAAAACTTGATTGTTATATTTTTCTTATGTATCCATGTTTCCATTTCCCACCTATGTTCTCATACTAGGGAATCTAGTTATGTGACCATTATAATTTCATTTCTCTATTATTAGGAAGATGTGTTATAAACCCTATTCATGATGTGGGTTTTTCAACAATTTTTTATTTTCAAATATCAATCCCTTGATTATCAATATAAATTTTAAATTGTGAGGATAAAATTTATTTAAGGTGGGGAGAATGTAACGCCCTAAAATTCTAAAGTAAGAACATTGTATAAAATAGCTAATATAACATGCAACACCAAGATTGTAAGGGAATATAATATTCCAATACTTTTCAATATAATTAATATTTAAAATAAGTTAAATCTATTATATAGCTTTAAATTCATGCAATACTGAGTTATCTTGTGTTACATGCAAGACCGAGTTTTACCAAACAGCAATATATTATTAAAATATTATTATTTAATATAATATGATATAACCAAGCTATTAAATTATAATTTATGAATATTATTAACTAAATTATGAAAATATATAGTTTAAAAAAATATAAAATGAATTCATTGGTTATAAATTAATTAGAATAGAAACCAATTGAATATTAAGGGTATATTTATATAGAAAACTATATTTATGATCACAAAGATATTTTATCATAATAAATTAAATTAATTAAAATTAGTGGATGATATTAATTAAATATATATTTTATATATTCAATTAAATATTTTTTATATTCATACAATTGTTTTTATAGGCATAAGATAAGAACAAACCCAATTTTACACATAAAACCTATATTTTTTTAAAAGCAGTTTTACCGCCTGTTAATGAAGAACCTGTTTTAAATCCAATATTTGGGACTTTTAATTATTTTATATATAAAAATAAACTTCATATTTTAAATATGAACATTAAAATTAGGTGATGTGTTATTTTTGGTATTTTTCTGTGAAGTTTCATTTTTCGATGAATAGTGAAGATACTGAATTTTAATTCAAAACTGCTTTTTCATCAAATTTATTCATATAGATAAATTATTTTTTGATTTTGTTTAAAGGTTTAATTATATAAATTTTATATAAATTAATATAACTTATTTCATTTTAATCAATTTCAATTTTAAATTGGATATAAAAACATAGCAAACTCTTGAACATTTTTACTTTAAAAACCAACTTTGTCGTCCCGTCTGCAAGATTAGATTTAAATTAATTTCTGCAACTTTTGTGATTTAAATTTTTAAAAATATATACCATATTTATAATTATAATAATTTATACTTTATAATAAGGTAAAATTAGTTTTTGACCAAAAGTATTAGCAAAGGTAATTAAAATAAATTACATCGATTAAGAGAAAAATTAGCCTAATAAGGGACTAAACCTTAAAGTTAATGGACAATATGACCTAGAAACTTGTCTAAAATCCATTTTATGTCCATATTTAGATACTATACTCTATTTAATATAATTTTTACCATTATTTTATCTAATTTTTATAGTAAAAAGGTGAGTGGAATTCCCTTTTCCAAAATTTACAATAATATCACTCCCCCGCCACTATAAAAATATACTCACCCCTACCATTCATTCACACATATAAATACATTTGGATCACCCAAAATCTGATCAAATAATATACCAAAATACTTCCCCTAATTCTATAATCCTCACCTTAGGAAAAAATCAAACCAAGGAATCTCTTTGGTACAAAACAATAGGAGTTACTCGAAAAGGAGGTAACATCCTTCCTCAAGCTCTCTGTTTTATTTTCATTATTCAACCCATAAAATATTATTATTATAAGATTATATAATAACCTCAGTATAATTGATATACTTATATTTTTTTATTCTAATTTTTATACCTACACTCACACACACATCCAGATAATGGGTAATGAACTTACCGTTCGTGTACGGTGAACTACCACCTCATGAAACGATGATTGTTTGTTTTTCCATTACCACATAGCATGGCCAAGAATTATGATGGAAAAATGTTTAAATATGATATATATGATATTTATAATGTATTTATACTTCTATAATTCTCATATGACACATACCTCTATGATTTCCATTTTGTGGGAATACGATAACATCGTTTGTGGAAGTGTGGACTACCACCTCCTCAAAACGATGCGATTCGTTCACATGATACAGGAAATTTTTAAAGGATTTTTTTAATTAAACATATGTGACATAAATTACATATATATTATAATATTTAAATAATTATGTTTCTTCAAATATAATATATCATTATCTTTATTACCCTTTCCACGCATGAAAAAGGTGATAATGTTGTTCGTGGACGTGTGGACTACCGCCTCCTTGATGCGATGTGAATCCTTTTACATCACAATAATTCTATATATATTTATATATGATTAAATAACATGGTATTTATAATATAATTATAATTATGGAAATATTTAATGATACTTACCTTCTTTCCACAAGGATCATTGAAAAATGGGAACGTTACTCATACGTACATACAGCCTACCATATCCATGATTATAACATTGGTTTATTTTTCATAACCATATTTAATAATTGGTTTTAAAAGAATAAATTATGTATAAATATGATATTTATTTCATGATTATTATTATTTATATGTTTATATAATGAACCCTTTGACCATAGTCTACCTACCAAAGTCGTTTTTGACACATAAACTGAAATTGGTCAAAAACAACCAACGTAAACTTAATTGTTTAAGTAGTTGTATAAAAAAATTAATAATTAAATTAAAAGTAGTAATAAACTTTAAAAAGGTTACTAAATAATTAAATAATTAACATAAGTTTATTATTCATGAATATAAAGACACACGTGACAAGTCGGACTCTAAGGTAAGGGATTTTGTCTCAATTTCATTTCATTGAGGCATATTATAATGTTATGCACCTAGTTTATTTTGTATGGTGTATATATTCCCTTTGAAATGTTATATCATGAATCTAATGGTATTATAAGTTTCATTTAATGTTATTCCTTAAAGGGGATTATAATTCCAAATGTTTCAAAGTGGTATGGGACACTTTGGAATGTTTAAAGATTATTTTCCTCTAGAATATTTTAATAGTCTTTCAATGGTATATTAATTCATAAACATCAACAAATATTATTGATACTTATCATTTACTAAGTAATTATTGATAATTTGATATCTCTTATTCAATACATATATTTTATAGGGAACATTTTTCATGAATTAAATTTATTACTCGATATATGATGAATGCTTTGGATAGTTACGACATGGGTGGGGCCTAGTTATAGATAGCCCCTTGATAAATCAGTAGCCTCATGAGATGAATTAGATATCCAAATAAAAATAGTCTAAACTATCTTTAGAATAAATATTTATGGTAAAGTTACCATGTACCTAAGAAACATGGTGACCAATAATTAAGAATTTCCATCATTTAGACTCAATTATTATTTATCCATGAGATTTTTGCATTGAAATATCTATAAATGCATTTTATTTTCAATTTTTTGAATAAATATCATGTGTTTCAATTTCTTACCTTTCAATATTGATATTTTATTATCTATTTATTTTAATGGCATGTGTTATTAGTTATTTACCTTGATTTTTTATTATTCTCATCAATTCATTATCACTTTATCTTTAAATACCCTTACTGAGCATTTGATCTTACCCTAATTATGTTTCCTTTTACGAGGTTATGAAGAAGATTACTTTTAATGAGTTTCAAGGATTATATTTATTTCATTTTATTATATATCATGTTTTTCTTTTCTTTTTCCAATGTATTATGGGTATCATGTATATAATCTAGTTTTCCAAAACTGCTGAATTGTTTAGTCCCTTGGGATTTAAATATTGTATCTATGCTAATGTAATAAATTAATGAACCAACTTTGAGCTTTTGGGTTCAGGGAATTACATAAAATCTAGAGGAAATTGAGTCAAATTATATAAGCTTTAGATCTTCATGTGATCACATAATATAGATGGGATCTTATGGTCTCGTGAGTAGGAAGGTTTTATGTGACCGCATTAGATGCATTGTAATATAAATATATTCTAGTTTTTATGAAAATTATTGCGATGTGTGATGAAGTTAAAGCATATATATCCTTATGGATCATGTTATGAGGTCTTTTTAATCACATGAAGTGATATACGATGTAAATTATAGATGAATTTTTTGGTAGGAGCCTTATGAAGAAGTATGGTGGAGTGTGAATCTATAAAGAAGTTTTATGATTCACATAAAGGGAGTTATGAAATCCCTACATATTATTTAGGAATTTACTTGAGATGATGGTATAGATGACATATCATGTTTTTAGAAGTTAGGATAGTGGTTTAACCTAATAAATACCCATTATTCACATCTCTAAGAAGTTGATTTAAATATTAAGGGATTATATAGAGTTGGGAGTGTTTAGAAGCTTTTAAATGAATCAGTCAAATGATCAAGGTTTTTCATAAGAGTATATGTGGTTGTGTTAAATGATCACATAATCATTAAAGATATATTTGATCAAAGTCACCCGATATAGTTCATCTGGAGAAGGTATTATAAAGGATATTCATGCTCGAGATCACATTTACAAGTTCTATCAATTGGTGTTACATGATAGTAGTAATATATATGTTAGGTTCCCAAGTTCTTGTGATCAAGGACTTTTACTTGGGGTTATGTGATCAAGTAATGCACTTGGGTTACATGATGCACAATATATACAGGAAAATTTTGTTTGAATTCTCAAGAGGTGATTTTTGAAGCTATTCTGAATAATAGGGAATATATTAGAGAATTATATTACATATTTAATGATGAAAAAAATTTAACATACTTTTAATGAGGATAATATGAACTTCATGTTGTAAAACTGTGAAATAACTCAACCAAGAAGTTAGCAAGGGGGAGTCAACAGTAGTGAACTGGGGGAGGCAGTTCACTTTCCCTAAACACATTGTAAAGGCAATGAGCCTGGAATAAAGTGACCTTGAAAAAAAAAATTAATCCACCAAATTTATTGAATTATGGTGGACTTGGGTATTACTGACACAACATCAATGTATGGTCCTTAGAATAACCCTTAGTGGTGAACCAGCTAAAAAATATTGTGTTCTATTTTACTTCTACATTTGTTTGTGTGGTGAATGATATTTACAATCAAATAGGTTTAATGTGCTCCTACCAATATGGGAAAATGATAAAAAAAGAAAAAAAGGTAACTTTGGGTTATACCCTGATTTACCCCCCCCCCCCTCAAAATGTATCGAGGTATAATAGGTGTAATTAAACGGAAGGTTCTCAATGTTATACTTGTTTTCTGAAGTCTGATCTCATAGAGAAAAATATTAATGTCAAATTAATTACTATATTTGATGGTAGAAACTATCATATATACAAAATATAATGAATTAATTTATATTTTATCTTAGGATGGAATTTTATCTTTACTACTTTAAATGGGGTTCAGGTTAGTGATATGATGGAACTTTATATGACTAAAATTGATAAAAAACTCTAGAAGAGTATTCTAAGTATTTAAGTGCATTAACATGATCACAATTAGATCAAGTATATATCAAAGTGATGATATGAAATAGGGATAATGTTATCTAGGATAAATTGGCCAATATATATGAATGGGATAGAAAGGTGAAGGAAGAGAATCTCCAAGTATTGTACTACAAATTTGATGATCTTAAAATTCATCCTAATGAAAATATAGATGGTTTATTTAATCAAATCACATATATTTTTATAGCTATCTAGGAACTTGGAGAATAAATAAAAGATATATAATCATTAAAATTATTTTATGATGACTTCCTCTTTGGTATAATCTATGTAGAAACTTCCAATCCAAAATAGGGAGTTTACATGAAAATAAATTTTAGAGGAAGAACCTTGAGAGAAAATAAGAATATGATAACAAAGATTATCTAGAGGAAGTCAAAATAGAATTAAAATCTAGTATTAAAGATGGTAGAATGGATGTTATTGATAAGAAAGAACTTAAATTTGAAAATTTCAATGAACCAGAGGGAGTATTTGATCTCAAGGTGGAACTTTAAGGTGCTATCGAAGAGATGGATATTCAAAGAAAGAAAAAATGAAAGATTGACGGATTGATAAATAAGTATTCCAAATATGTATATCATCTTAAAATAGATATTTACTAGGTATAAGAAGAGTTGGAAGATCTAGTATCCAGTAAACTTAATTCATAAGAATTTCTGAACTTCAATCTAAACATCAAAGAACTAAATAAGGTGATTTATAACCTTAATTATTGTATAAAATATTGAATTAATAAGATAGAATCACTGGAAAAAATATTGTATCACTGATAAAAAATTTGGATGCCGAAATGAAATCAAGTGATCCACAAAATAAAATTCACTTTAGGAGGTTCACAAATTGTAAACTGATAGAAAGAGAAAATAAAATCTTATAAGGTGTCAAAAAATTATATATGAACAAATACTTAGATTATTAAGAAAAGTCATAATTGGCTATGAGTCTGAGATATTGAAATTTTCAACTATGATGGAACAGGATAAGGGAATATATTATGATAGTGATATTTCAGTCAAAACTGAAATAGTAGTTGTGTAGACAAAGGTTTATCCTATTAAAAGAAATAAAATTATTAAAAACACCTCTCATTCTAAAAGGGTTAACATAAAAAATAGTTTTAAAAATCATAGAGACATATAGAGGAATGAATAAGAGAATATATTTCATTTTATTAAATGTCATTTTTGTAGATACATTGGTAACAACATTTCCTATTATGATAAAGAAATAATCTATTTTATTTGAGAAACACTTGAAGTAAAAAAAGGATAACGGGACCATATACACCATATCATAGAAGTAATTTTTCCTATGGATATTTCTTTCATTGTTCTAACTTTGGGAACAAAGCTATTGACTACAAGGAAAAGAGAAGAGATGGATAAAATTCATATGCTAAAGAAAGGAAAGAAAATTAATTTTATGCTCCAACTCAACCATAAATCTCATGTAAATAATTATGAATATTGATAAGGATAATATTTTATAAATTTATATCAAAGCAATAAAGAAAACCACCACATGGATTCTTGATAATGGGTTCCCATCCCACATGAATGGTGATAAGAATATTCTAGAGAATACGAAGGGAATATTTTATGGAATGGGGAATTTTAGGAATAATGTGGTATTGAAAATTAAAGGAAGTGGTAGTATATTGTTGGTTGAAGATAAGCTAAATAAAACAAAAGTTCTCTATGTGGATGGATTGTGACACAATATCTTACACGTGAGTAAACTGTGTGACTCAAGACAAAAAAGTATAATTAAATTAGAAAAGATAAATTATCAAAGTAAAAGTTAGGAACTCTCTCATAAAATACTAGAGGACCAATATTCATCTATACTTGGTGGAAACCAGATAAAACACTTGTTTTTTTATAGTTGAAGAGAAAAAAACTATTGGAATCAAAGGCTTAGTAAAATTCATTAATAGATCATGGAGAAAATTTCTAAGTTAAAATATTTAGTGGATATTTCAAATCTAAAATGTGATCATGAAAAAACATGTGATGCTTACATATGGAGAAAATAATTTGAAATCCATATTGACTGAAGAACAAATGGATGTTGAATCTGCTTGATCTGATTCACACTAATGTGTGTTGTCTAATGAACATGTCTAGGACATATAGAAAGAGATATTTCATTCTCTTTATTAATGAATACAGTAGAATGTCATGTTTAATGTTCATGAAAAGCAAGTGATATTTCATTGGATTCATGAAGATATATCTAATAAGAGTTGAAAATGAGACTATTTGTACTATTAAAATTAGGTGTTCTAATAATAGAACAGAGTACACATCCATTGAGTTCAATAAATATATTGAGAATCATGACATTAAATACGTGGTATCATCTATCAAAACCCCACAAAAAATGGGGTTGTTGAATGAAGAAATCGACATGTGAAAATTATGGCCAAAACTATACTGATTGAGAGTGGTGTTTCTCATCAATACTAGAAGTTGGTTGTTTAAGTTGTCATGTAAACTAAAAATTGGGAAATGTTAAGTCTAGGAGAAGAGATAACATCCTACAAAATTTTGGATGGGAGTAATCCTTCACTAAATCACTTTCATGTTTTTAGAATCCAATGTTATATCTAAAACCAAGAATTTAATTTGGGAAAGTAATTGGATATAGAAGATAAGGGATTATTTCTTAGATGGTCTATGAAAAAGTAAAGCCTATAAATACTACAACAATAGGTTGATAAAGATTGTAGCAATTAACTATGTTAAGATCATTGATGAGAAAGTTTTGAAGAATTATATAAATAAAACCTATAATTTGTTTGGTGAAGAAGAAGATGAATCAGAACATGAGATTAGTTCAAATATTAATATAGTGGAAGATACACTAAATGTTTAGGAGTACCTAAATTATGAAGATTAAGAGGCTGAATCAGAGGAGGGAACTACTGTTGAAGATAGTCATTATGCTCTATAAAGAAGAAATAGAAAAAAGTGTTTAATCCTTATAACATTATTGGGGATCAATTTTCTCCAACTCAAACAAGGAGGATAAAGGGTATAGAGCATGCTACTATGTTTTCCATGTTAGATCAAACTTCATTTAAATAAGCTGTGAAATATTATTCATGAATTAAATCCATGAATAAAGAATTATATTAGATTGATAAAAACCATGCATGGGAACTTATTGAAAAAATATAAAATCATAATTTGATTAAAATTAAATGGATCTTCAAGAAAAAAATTTATAATAATGGAAATGTGATTAGAAATGATGTGTAGTTGGTTTGTTAAATTTATTCTTAGATCGAAGTAATGGATATTGAAGAAAAATTTTCTTCAGTAACCCATATAGATTCAATCAGGATCTTTCTAGATATGTAAATTCAAAGAAGATAAAGAAATCAAATGGATGTTAAAATTGAATTCTTAAATGGAATTCTCAAAGAATAACTTTTTATTGAATAATCAATCGATTTTCTAATTAGAAATGATAAAAATAAAGTGTTAAAATTGAGTAAATCCTTGTATAAACTAAACCAATATCCTTGAGCATGGTATCCACATCAAGATTCATACTTAAGAAATATGGAATTCAAAAGAGTGGATTAGATCGCAACCTTTATATAAAAATATATTAGGAAGAATGGTTCATAGTGCTTGTCAATGTAGATGATATCATATTTGGTGTCAGTAAACAAAATTCAGTGAAATTATTTTTCAGATAGATGATCTTTAAATTTTAGATTTCAATGACTGTAAGTTAATATATTTTATGGGGATATAAGTGAATCAAAATGAAAAATATACTTTTTTCTCCCAGAAAATGTATACATGAGAGATACTAAAAAAGTTTAACATGTAATATTACAAACCAATGTAAACACCAATTGTGGTTGGGAAAAACTTGGAAAGCATGAGGATGGTAAATTTTTGTATCCCAACCTATATAGAAGAATAATATAAATCTTACTATACTTGACTATAACACTGCCAAATATCATTTTTTAACATGTTTAGTAACTCATTTTTAGATTAATATAAAGGAATAGTATCTCATAGAAGTTAAATATCTTATACATTATATTCAAGTTAATCTCGGTTTTGGATTATTGTTTGATGCTAGAATATACCATGAATTATATAAATTTTATGATGTGGACTAGTCTGAATATTTGGTGGATTGAAATTCTACAAGTGGTGGAGTTTTATTAATTTTTAGTAATCATGTTGGATGGTTGAGTAAAAATAAATAAATCACGCTGCTCAATACATAATACATGAATTAAATTTCTATAACCAAAGAATGCACTCAACTTCTATGGATGAAGAAATAGCTAGAGGATATTGTTGAATAAGTGAAACAACATATGGTGGTATTCTGTGATAATAAAAGTGTGATCAGTCTCATGAAAAATTTAGTGAAACACTCTCATAACAAGCATATCAAAATCTAGTATCACTTCATCAAAGAGAATTTGGAGTGAGGACTAATCACAATGGAGCATGTAGGAATGAATGGACAGGTTCAAAACATCTTGAAAAAAGCATTGGTTACTCTGTTGTTTGAGAAATATTAGTTTAACCTCAGTGTTCAAACACCTCCCTCAGATTGAGGATATTTATACAGTCCCCTCTCTCCATTGTATATATTTCTTTAACTGATTGTTTATGGTTGGTATTTTCCATATCTTTGTATTTATTGCCAAAGGGGGGGAAATTTGGTGAAATTCAATGATTCTTTTTCTTAAATTTCAATGAGTGGTTTCAAATTCAACAATTATTCTTTTGAACTTTCAATGAGTGGTTTCAAAGCTTCCAAGAAATCTCCTATTTAGGGGGGGTTATGGTGTAAATTCAATGGTAGATACAATCCATGTGGAATTTTTGTGTGTGAGGAATGGATATTCTTTGAACATTAGATACAGGGGGTTTCTAGAATGGCTCGAGGCATGTATTTTTATCTCAAACTCTTGTTTTACACACTGATAACTACTCATGTAGATGTAGAGTTGTGGAAGTGATATTCTATGTCTATTTGAAGGGTTTTCTGAAGTGATTTTCACTTTGTATTTCCAAAAAACCCAAAGGGGGAGAATGTTGGAACCAAGGTTCTCTGAGATGGGGGTCTTATATTGATTTTTTTTCAATCTAATTTTGGTGTGATCGTGGAGTTTGATGTATAAGGATGATGATTCTTTGAATAATAAATATAGATGAGTATTTGAATAATTTTGGAGAAGATGGTGGTGTTTTCTAATGTTTTATATATTTTTTGGTCTAAAATTTGAAGGAAAGGAAGCTAAATCACATAAGATTTAAAGTTTCACATGACCACATAATACCGAAGGGATATCTCAATTGCATAAGTAGGAAGGTATTACATTATTTCATGAGATTTATCACATATATAATGGTATGTTAGTTTTGATAGAAATTATTGTGATTTGTGATGAAGTTTGAGAACATAAATCCTTATGGATCACACGATCAGATCTTACCAATCGTATGAGGTGATATTATTTGTAATTGATAGATGAATTTTGTGGAAAGAGTGTCATGAAAAATTATGGTAGAAAAATAATATATGAAGGAGTTACACAATTTGTGTAAAGGTAGTCATGTGATTCATGTGAAGGGATTCACACGACCCTGGGGTATTGTTCATGAATTTCCTTGAGGTGGTGGCATTGATGGATAACCACATTTTTTTGGAGTTAAGTTAGTGGGTTAGACCTATAAATACCCATTTTTCACATCATTAAGTATTTGATCCAAATATTAAGGGATTATCTAGATCTAGGAGTGTTTGGTAGATTTTCCATGAATCAATCATGTGATCAGGGTTATGCATAGGAGTTTATATGGATATGTTATGTGATCACGGAAATGTTGAAGTGATATGTGATCGAATCAACACGAAATATTTCATATGGAGTAGGTATCATGAAATAGGTTTGTATATGGGGTCATTCTCACTAGTTCACTTGATCAGTGTTACACACTAATAGTTGTGGAGGAGTTAAGCACCCAAGGTCTTGCAATCAAGGTCATGCAATTAGGTCATGTGCTTGGGTTAAGTGATGCATAGTGTATATAGGAAAAAATTGAACTCTCAAGACGTGATTTATGAAGCTATTCTAAAGAATAAGGAAAATATTGGAGAATAATATTCCATCTTTAATGATGAAAAACATTCAACATTCTTTTAATTATGAGAATAAAACCTTCATGTCATTAAACTAAGAAACAATTCAACCAAAGTAGTGAGTAACAGGGAGTTGATGGTAGTGAAATAAGGGGGGCAATGTAATTTCACTACAAACATTGTAAATTCAATGATCCTAGCATGGAGTGACTATAGACAAACATTTTTAATTCACAAAATTTATTGAAGTATAGTGGATTCAGGTATGACCAACATAGCATTGGCATCTGCTCCTTGGAATTTCCCATATTGTTGAGCCAAGTAAAAATAGTTGTGTTCTATTTTACATTTTTATTTATTTGTGTGGTGAATGATATTTACAATAAAGAAGGTTTAATTTGTTCCTACCAACATGGGAAAAATATCCAAAAGAAAATTTTAACTTTGGTGTATACACTGATTCACCCCCCACCCCAGAGTTTCCTGGGGTGAAATAGTAAATACCTAGTATTTGAAAGTTATAGAAACCATATTCCTTAATCTCGATGGAGTGTGCTTAAAGAAGATCATGAGGAGCAGTGAACAAAAGCACCCCGCCTCTAATGGAGTACACCTTCAAAAGGATTCTTGATTGTATTAAGAGGATAACATGATATTTAAGGGGTGATAGTGCCTTCTTTGAGAAATGATAAACACATTGGGAAGAAGAGAGATTTGGGAACTTTTCATAAAACTGATGATCACGGTAACATCAAATGAACATGATCCACACACCCACACCCAATAGACGATAACTATTATCTTTAAATAGGTGAAGTCAAACACTCCCCATTTGTAATGTATCATACACATTTTTATTTGTTGGGTGTAATATTCCTTAAACTCATTTCAATGAATAAATGAAAAGTTTTAAATAAACCAACTCTTTGGTTTTAAACTGGTAAAACTATCCAGGAGATAAATTTCATTATATGCATCTCATGAATATTTAATATAATATATATATATAACATATATATGTGTGTGTGTGTTATTCATGCATCATATACATGATAATTAAATATAAACTATATATATTATTATATTATATATATATATATATATATATTCTTCACTCATCGTATTCATGTGTACTTGTATTTTATGTATGTACATTTTAGTGTACATACAAAACAACACTACCTATAGGAGCATGTATCATGACCTAAGCATGGAACTATCATGATAAATGAGAAACCCACTATTTCCCATAAAATTCTTATGAATCATCCCGAGTTTCACCCATCCCACATTGGAATTCTTGGTCCAATACAGCACCTCACTCATCCTAGAGTACCTTTTCCAAATACTTAATATCCCATGGAAACTTTGGCTATAATGTTTTCCATGCATGCGCTCAGTTTACCTAATGTGTCCTGACAGCCTATCTCCACCTTTGACTAACATTATACCATCCCAAACCATGCTCTGGTACCATTTTGTAACACCCCATCCTGGATCACCCAAATAAATCCTAGGAGAGGTCATCACATAACCTCAAGCATGCCTCTCCATACACCATAGGTTTATAATTAATAGTGAGGGAAGGTTTACATACTTATTCATGGACACTACCCTCTAACTCAAGGTAGGCCTCATCATGAACATCAGCTACATCATAACAAAGTCTCACTCTGCATCTCTACCTAGACCCCATCTCATTCAAGGCAATCTAATTTCTACCTTCTAACTCTAGGTGGGGCCTTTTTCACATCACATCTACAATTAGTACTCTAAATCACTCATGGAAGTCCCTTCAGCATCATCTCACTCATGAAGAGTCCAGGACTTAGGACTCATCATCATGTAGATCACCAAACACCTATATAATAAACACACACAAGAAATAACAAGTAGGGTGCATAGCCTATCTTACTAATCACCAACTCATCACTCAGGGTATTAGTCTCTCAAGACATATCCCCACACATCCCATCATCTATCTAGATTAACAATCCAAACTTTCCAAACATATCAGTCACACTAATGCAACATGTCAGGCCCATAAACATTCTCATCTCATCCATAATGAAATCCTTTAGGGTCCTTCAAACCCATATCCACCCTCTAGGGATCAAACATCATCTATCTAGACAAACCTAACACTTTTATACCAACCAAAATCATAAGAAAACACACACGTTCAATAATCAACATGCAATAAGAAATAAACAAGCAATCAAGGAAAGGGGGCACATAGAAAAGCACTTATGATTTAAAAAACAAGGAGTCACCCACATGAGTTAAAATGGGATGAAACAACTCAACCAATACCCTCTGAATTTCATTTAAAAACCAATAAAAGTCCTTTTATAATCATTTTAAAAAAGCATCATGTGTTGTCTTACTCACATAATTCCCTTGGCCAAAATCCTGTCAAAACTTTCTTTAGAACACCTCACTCTCAACTCGAAATACCATTTCAAACCACATTTAGAAAATCACCCATTTTCCTTCAACATTTTCACTTAAGATAAGCCCCTTTAAAAAAAATATTTAAAAAATGAAATCTATTGATATTTTAAATCCAAATCATGCTACTAAGTAAACCAAAAAGAGGTCCATCAACAATCATTCAACCAAGGAGCCACCATCAAACTATTTAGTAAGATATTTGGTCCATGTTGACTATTAGTTAGACATGAGTCCATACCAATCTATGGGTTTGATCACACATGTCATAAATCATGTAGAAAATAATAATGATGATGGAAAATGGACATAAAATCATTAATCTATTAAGATACTCGAATAAAATCAAGCTGACCTACCATCACCAGCAATCCATAAATCATCTTAAGATCATACCAACCTCCTATGAGTCCATTAGGACTTATCTCATCAATAAACACAATCAAATTAATAAATTAAAATTTTAAACCCAAAAAACCAAATCAACATGATTGACACTAATCAGGTGACCTCAAGGTGCCAAAGCCATAAGTGATAGGGTTCGGTCCACTCTTGACACACACCCAGACATAATCCATACAAAATCCATAAATTAAACACCTGAATCAATGGTAAATTTCACCCAAAATTTACAAAACCACAAATTAAATTCATAGAGAAACACGCATTAAGGTGAACGATGAATGATAGATTGAATGCCTCCTCTTGGCACCTCCCCTACAATCTGAACATGTAATCCCAATGAACTATGATTATTTAACCATGCTCTAGTGAAATCATCTCCTAAAACCATAACTAGGAGAACCAATATTATAGAAGAATATGGGAGGAGGAATGAAGGAGAAGATAAGATATTCCTTACCTCTAATCAGTGTGATGAAACCATCCTAAACAAATTGGATCAAAGATAAATGATAGAGGGGAGTGAGATAACTAAATAGAGCTTCTCCCCTCTCCATTGGCCAGATAGAATAAGGGGAGACTGAGGGGGTTCCAAATAGAAACCCTTGTAAAAGTCCAAAGGGACCCTCAAAAAACTGGGAGGGGATCCCTTTGTGGCATGGTCATTGGGACCATGGTGTAAAACCCCACAAATAAGGGTTTACTTGTGGAAAAAACCTTAGGTTTTTAGTGAAACCCTAGGTTTATAGAATAATGTCCCTCCCTCAACATCCTACTTCGACATAGATCAAAGTTCCACAACACATCTCACCTCGAGAGGGAAACCCTAGGGCCTACCTTCTGAGGATCATACATAGCATAGCCTTTAGGCTGTGGCATGGGTATTCCCCACCAATTTTCACTATTAAGTGGCCTTCCAACTGTGGTGTAGCTAAACTTGGGGAGATTTTCTATAGCCCTGCCTCCTAGGGAACCTCCATGATGTCGCCCCTAGGTTAAGTCATGGTCTTTCCACCACAAAACCATCATCGTAAAACACCCTCCTTAATGGCACAATGCCCTTCCACCCTTCCAAAAAAACTCCCATACACACACCACATTTTAATTCCCATAGGTTTTGGTGTTGTCTATCTTCTGCTATTGAAATTTCAGAAAAGGGTCACCTGACCCTTCTCTAATGATCACCTGAAAACCCAAGCACCTGAACCACCAATCAGGCCTCATTACTCACCCAAAAAAAAATATTCTATAGATATATGAACTCTTGAAATACTAATATAGATTTTAATTCATGAAAAATACATCTCTTGGGACTAAATATTTAAATTGTATCTAAATCTCACAACCCACAATGATGTGGTTCATTGCAATGCAACACTGGTAAAGCCTCTTTTGGGGAGTTCTCCATGATAAACTGATTTAGAACTTTACTAATGTATCTACCACTAGTAGAAAACTAAGAATATTTTTTCACTCCCCCACTAATATTTCCCCACTCCCTCTATTTTGTTCACCATCCCACTTGCAACCACATGACCCCACTCCCCTGACCTCATAACCCATTCCTCCATCCCACCACCGTTGAACCCGTATAGCCCTATCATGCCCCACCGTCGAGCTCTCTTTCCCCTATCAATCTCTGTTTTTGAGCTCTCCCACCTCCGTAAAACCCTCTCACCTCTGTCAATATCCTATGAACCCTCTCACTCCTGTCAAGATCCACTTTCAAGACCTCTCGCCTGCGTTGTCTAGCCCCGGTGTCAAGGTCTCCCTCCCCCATTGATCCCCCATCATGGATCCCCAAACCCATCACCCCCTCTACCTGTGGCCTCTCTAGGTGAGTTTGGAAACATTTATCTAATTTAGTAGTTAATTAGTTTTAGTTATAAGTCTTATCATTTATTCCTAAATTGAACATACCAGTAACCAAATCAAACATGAATGGATTTTAACATCACTACTAGCATAGTTTGGGATTGACTACACAATTGTTTATTATCTAGCAGGTAAGATTTTATTATATAATGGAATTAATAATGATTTTTCTAGGATGGGAATTAATTTTAGTACTTCTACTAGTTAGGGTTTTTTATTAGGGATAACACTAACAAGTTCAAAGAAATTTCCATTTGGAATTGAAAAAATGGAAGCTCTACCATTGCTCTAAAGTCTGATTTATTCTTGTTTTGGGAACATAAGGTGTGTGGTCCTCAATGTTGGCATGCTCGTTGGGTGCCTTGTTATCTTTTGTGTTCACATTATTGCCTTGTAGTCATAATGGGTTGGAATATCTAGAAGATACTACCATGCCATGACCTTGGAAAGTTGTATATGAAGAGCCAAATAATGGGGCATCAAAAGATGTGGGTGGAGAGTGAGAGAGATCCTGTATGATTCAAATGTAGGAGGAAGAGAGATCCTGTAGAATTCATATGCGGGAAGGGAGTGGAGTTGAGCTAATGGGGATTCATACATATTTCATGTTGGGTTTTGTGGTGGGTTACCATATCCCACTAGATTTTAAGCCACGTGAAAATGGAATGAAAAGAGGAGGGTGGAGAGTGAGAGATGGGTAGGCTAAAAATACATCAGTATAGATGTGTTGTGAATATCTCAAAAGATAAAAGAAATAACTAAACCTCTAGAAGGATTTAGGGGCTCAATCAGAGGCCCTATGAGTAGCATCTTTCATGCCCTATTGATCCATCTAAGTAATGTCTCAATTCTTAAATTTAGTAATTTATGGTGTTCCAATGAATTTTAGGACAATGATTGTATACATTTCCATTTACTTGACTATTTCTCGAAAATAAATTAATATTTATCTCAGCAATAATTCCAGTCATCCTTTTGTATATTTTTTCTGGAATTCCCTATTTCATTATGGAGTGCGTTTTGTTCATATCCATACCATTTTACAAGATAGTGTATCATTTTAAATTTTAATAGAAATTATTTATTAAAAAAAAATAAATTTGGAACTCATTAATTGAAGTAAACAAGGGGAGTAATAATTAGTGTGTCCATTGTAAAAAAACACTCCCAAATTATAAATTTAACCGAATGATGAAATTAAAATTTACAAAATCATACTGCCTTGATTGAGGTATATATTTACTATGGTACTATGGAGATATGCACCTGATCCCTACATGTATGATCAAGCTCATTAATCCCCACCACCACCCTCATCCCCTCCCTCCAACTCTGTAATATCCTTCTCCGAGTCATCTCACCCCACTGAGGATCATGGGTTATCAACACTTTTAGGTCTACTATTTTCATAATGTCCGAACTCCATGGATGTACTCCCCATCATCTAACCAATCCTATCCTTCTAAATCCACACCTCATTATTATCCACCACTTCTCTGTGTGATTTGTTCCACCCCTTTGGCACATTTCCCAACCTCTAATTCTTGTTTGAATCAATTACTTATAGAATGTATGTGTGTGTAGGTGCATGCACACATATTCATAGTTAATTCGTGTAAGATATTGCATTATAATCTATATGGGTAGGTGCATTCACATCGATGGGTGCATGCAAAGATGTAGGGATGCGCACACAGACTAAGATAGATTCTTCCATGAAGGCTATGTAGAACAGTATAGATGAGACGTTTTAGTAGTTACTTGTAGATTATGAAGAAAAATTATCACATATGTCAGCATGTATTAATGAAGTGACGACGCAACATCCTATTGATGGTACAAAATTAGTTCCATGGGTAAAAAATAAAATAAACCACACTCATATTTACTTTTATTGATATGCTTAAGATACATAATATTTATATATGTCGTAGGCTCTATATATAGTTCATGGACATCACAGTAAGTTCATTGGTGATCTAGATGAGGATGAACCTCATGCATGAGGTAATTTACATTACCATTTTAATATCATACATGAATCAGTAATTAATAATTATTCTTGAACCTTTAGTTATATTTACACCTCTTTGTGTTTAATTATTTTAATTCTTGTCATTTAATTCATTCTTTTAAAGATTACTTTATTGTTAATAATGATATATTATTGGTTTTGTAACGACCCAAAATTTTGAATAAATCTTGTTTCCTAATTTTATGTGTTATTTTATTTTATTTTTATACTCAACAAAAAATTTTCATTTGATAACATGAGTATAATTAAAATGAGACCGTTGGGTTTTGACTGTTATATGACCATTGGTCAATATGACCGCTGGAAACTAAACGTTTTGATTATTGTCTCTAAATACAAGTGATCTTGGTTAATTAATATAGAAAGAAGATTTGATGGCCTCACCCAGTAGTCTTGGACTGATCGAAGCCCATCTAACAGAACTTGGGAAGGAGGTAGCACCACTGGGCTTTGCTCTGGACCAAACCCAAGCCGAACTTCATCATGTGAAACTAGAACGGAATCGCCTTCGTGAGAAGTTCAAACTGATAGAAATTACTACTTGTGCGATGTTGGCCGAGCCTCCCTCGAATTCTCTCACCTTAGCTCACCTTACACTTAGGTCCTATGCTGGTGTGATAAGGGGCTATGTAAGGAGACAGTAATTGCCTTGTGTAACCCTTTGTTTCAAATAAAAATTGTGATTTCTTCTTATGATGAAATTTGTGAATTTTCAAATGACCGGATAAAAATAGTAAGAATATTTTTGATGAATTTTAGAGAAATGATATTTTAAAAAAATTTATGTAAACCTTAAATAAATAAAAATGTGTAATGATTTTCAAAAAATGGTCTTCTACAATTATGTTCAGTACAAAATTTAGAGTCTAATAAGATCAACTTATTTTTCGATGAATAGTAAATTCTGAATAGTGATTTTATGCTTATGATTAGTAATGTGACCAAATGGATTAGTAATCTCACTTAGTGAAAGTATTAATATAATCTAGGCACCTTGATTAAGTAATGTGATTCAATAAAATGGTTAAATAACGGTTTCATAAATTATTATTCAAGTATTAGTTTTTTTGGGTGAATAGTGTTTTTTAATTAAAAATTAAATTAAAAATATTTATAAAATTATTTTTAAAAAATGGATTTCATTTTTGAACTCAGAGCATCGATATTATGTTAAGGTAATTTTTGGGGATTTTTCTGAAAAAAATGAATTTTCGGTGAATAGTGTATTTATTTAAAAAATAAATTAAAAATATTTAGAAAATTATTTTTATAAAATGGAGTTCATTTTTGAAATCAGAGCATTGATATTTGGTTAAGGTGAATTTTTGGGATTTTTCTGAGAAAGTTGAATTTTCAGTGAATAGTAAAAATACACTTTTAGGGTTTCGTTATGTTTAATGACATCATAACTGTGTCATGATGATATCATGAGATATTTCATGGGTTGGCTGACCAAAGGTGAAGAAGTATTGTATGGGGGGCCCCATGTGGCCTAACTCCATGGGAAATACCATGGGAAAGCACATGGTTTTGGGAAAACCACTTTTGAGGTGTCCCTTGGCCATTAATGCCTTGTCCCCTCACTTTCTCTATAAATACCAAGCCATCCTCTCATCCATTTAGACTCCCCACTCTCCCCCAACAAATTTTTGGTCTCATTACCTCCCAAGGAGCCCTCCCAAGGTGCCCCCAAGCCCTCAAGGTCCCAACCTTTGAGTTTTAAGAGTTACGTTTTAAGGTAAGGGATCTGACCCCTCTCTTTCTTTTCAAGTGATATATTTTATGTCCTTTCTTTAATGATCCATGTTCTTATGTTGGAGGAGGTTATTTTATATTCCCCTTACTACCCTTTTCATGTTCATATAATTTTATATCCCCTATTACTCTCATTATTTCGTTTTATGAATGTTTAAGTGGCGTCGTTAGGCTGCCGAAATTTTTGTAACGGATTCTTTCTCCCTTCTCATTTTTCAAGATCTATTTTCATGTAAAGAATTTAAAGTTCCTTTTTATTATGTTGGCATATGATCTCTATATCTATCATACTGAAATTTTATGTTCATATGATGATAGACCCCATTTTATCTCATTAATTCATTTTTGTTGAAGTTTAAGTGATGCCGTTAGGCTGATGAATTTTTAGGGGATTCTTTCACCCTTCTCATTTTTCAAAGTTCTACTTTCATGTCAAGTCTTTAAAGTTCCTTTTTATTATGTTGGGGTATGATCTCTATATTTATCATACTGATCTTTTATGATCATTTGATGAGAGACCCCATTTTATCTCTTCAATTTAGCATTTTGAAGTTTTAAGTGGCGCCATTTGGCTGCCGAATTTTTAAGTGGTTCTTTCACCTTTCTCCTTTTTCAAATTTCTAATTCCATGTTAAGTCTTGCAAGTTCCTTTTTATGTTGGGGTATGATCACTATATCTATCATACTTATCTTTTATGTTCATATTATGAGAGACCCTATTTGATCTCATCAATTCATTTTTGGTTGAAGTTTATGTGACGTCGTTAGGCTGCCGAATTTTCATAAGAGAAATCTTATTTTTGTCTTCCTTTCATGTTCTTCATTTCATATGGTATATTTTTAAACTTCATTACCATGTTCTTAAATCCCTCATATTATGTCCCTCTACTGTTTTATGGGTCATTTATGAATGTTTGACCCATGTCCCCTCTATTTTCAATGTTTTCTAAAACCTTGTAACATAGCCGTTATGATGCAGAATTTTCTTCTCAAAATGCCTATCTCTTTTTTCTCAAAATTATTTTATGTTATTAAGTGAATACTCAAAGCACTCCATTCTATAGGTGTATTCACATACATATCAAAATGTTCTATTTTGAATTCTGGGATTTACATACATGAAACCCGCTTTCCTTTTTCTGTGGGTTTAAAGTGACATAAAGATCACGTCTTTAAAAGCAGTTTTTAAAATGTTATGATTATGAAATGAAACCCATTTTTTTATGTTATATGGGTTCTTTATGAAATGATTGATGATGATATATGTGGCTCACATGATGATAAGTACAAATTTAAGGATGCGCCCTGATAGCGCTCCAATGCATTGGGTAATGATATAACCACTAGAGATTAAAATTTTAACAATACCTTGGGGTTTACCTTGGTAATTTCAAATGAAACCTTGGGAATGTACCTTGGTGATATGTTCATGATTGTCTAAGTTAAATGTTTTTGCCACATATTCAAGTTATGAAAAATGTTATTTTTATTATGATATATCTCATGATTTCTTTCTCATGCCTTAAAGTTCTTTTCATGACCTTATTGAAGTATCTCAAGTTCACATGTAAAATGTTTCTCTTGTTTCGCTTACTGGGCCTTCTGCTCACCCTTTCTTTTGATGTATGTCCCCAGGTTATGAGATGCAGTAATGAACCTAGGATGAACATGAGGAGAATCCTTTCAAGTGTTTAAGAAGAATTTTTTATGTTGTTTTCATGTTTTAAGTTCTTGGTTTCCAAGACACTAAACCTTAAAGATCCTTGGTTTTGTAAAATGTAATGAAAGTTTATGTCATAAAAAGGCAGGATGTTATAGGTTTGATTTTCATTAATTCCAAAAATCTAGAGTTTTCTTTGATCCCACAAAAATAGATGAGTTTTCTCCCACAAACCATGGTCAAGTGGGTGTGAAAATGCGCCGCCTATCATAGGATGGTTTCCCATGTTTCTCATTATATTTTCTTCAATTTAAAGGGGTGAATGTGTTATTTTCATATTAAATATTCTGCAAAAAAATTTGGTGATTCTCAAACTCTCTAAATGTAAAGAATTTCTCCTTATTTTTGTTCTTTTAAATCAATGAATTCAATTGAAATTGAAGTTTATCAATCTGAAATTGCACATTACTTTGGGAAATTTAATCCTTGATCATGACTCTTCTACCTCTTGATGTGTTCCCTTGAGAATTCAAGGCCATTGTGAGGGAATAAATAGACTTCCATCAGAAAATATATAATGAATAGGTAGGAATTCTCTTAGTGATCTAAATAATATTAGAAGGGAATTCATTTTATGGTTCTTGAGCACATATTCCCTTGCCTTTGATGAGGGATTAATTCTTGGTTAAATCCCCCTCACTTAAGGTATTTCCAAGTCTCACAATTTAGGTGGATCTTGATTCTAGTTCTGGTTGTCCATATGGTAGTAGTGTTTTCCACCAATCCCATCCCACATAGAATGTTGTGTTACTTCTCTTTACACGCCTTGAGAGTGTTAAAGCTTGCTCCTTTGATGATATCCTTAAATTCCAAAATTCAGGGGATTTAAAGTAGATGAATGAGGTCCCTAAAATTCCTCAAACAGCCCTTAAAAACATATTTCAACAAAGGGAATTCTAGAAAATATGATCTATTTGAAAAATTTTATAAGTAGTTATTGGGTCTATTTTTTTATTTTTAAATTTTTATCTAACTAAATTCATGAAAAAAATGAAACAACCACACCTATCTATAAAAACAGTGCTCATTTGTGGTTGAAAAAAATATGAGCACAAATACCAGTTAGTATCGGGTCATCTCCATATGGATAGGTTATTGATTCACCAATTCACTTATATTTGGAAACTGGGAAATGATGATGAATGAGAGAGTGTTGTATCAATTTTCATGAAAGACTTTAAATTCTTTTTTATAATTAAAGTGTGTGTATGATGTATAATGGGTAAGGGCAGTGAGTGTATCAAACAATAAATTATCAAGAATAATTGATTCAATTTGAGTTTTGTAGGGGGTATTTGGTTATTAATTTCCCTTCTATTGCAAAACAAGTGAATTGACAATGAAAATGTAGTTGAGAATAGAAAAAAAATGTTTAGTGTCATAAAACACCAAAACATGTGTTTAACGGTTAGTTCAATAGAAAATAACATCATAATAACTTGAAATCATAAGAAAATCATCTTATTATTATTTGGTATGTGTATGAGGAGACAACACATCAATTATATGTGCGGTGTGTATAGTACGACTGAATCTGCGGTTTTTAAAGATTTAAAGCCCTTTAAAAAGGTGCATCAGGTGGTCAATACCACCCGAACAACCTCATGAATGCTATTAAATCAGACTACAATGACGAATGTGGATTGAATTGTGAAATGGTTGAGTAGAAGATACATCAATCGAAGGTTTCATTTTTCTTTGATGATGGAAACGCACATTTAGTGTTATAAAACACAAAAACGTGCATTTAACAGTCATATCCATAGAAAATGACATCAAAATGAATTGAAATTAGAGTAAAACTATCTTATTATTATTGGTGATGTGTGATATGAGACATCACATCAACCAGTCATGCGGTCTTCATGGTACAATTGAATATGTGGTCTTTTAAGATTTAATGATCTTTAAAAAGGTGTTCTGGGTGGTCAAAACTAGCCAAAAAACCTCAAAATGCCATGAAATCAAATGAAAACAACCATGGAGTATATTTTGAAATGTTCTAGTAGATGGTATGTCAATCATATGCTTCGTTTGACCGTACTAATGGAAAACACAATTCTAGTGTTATAGAACTCCAAAAGGATGTTTAACGGTGAGATCCATAACAAATGACCTCATAATGACAAGAAATCACAGGAAAATCATCATATTATTATTCTTGATGTTTACAAGGAAACAGAACATCAATCGGATGTGAAGTGTGTGTAGTACGACTGAATATGTGGTTTTTAAACATTTGAGGCCCTTTATAAAGGTGTGTTGGGTGGTCAAAACTAGTCGAACAACCTAAAAATGTCATGAAATACAAATAAAACAGATGTGGAGTGAATTTTTAAATGGTTGAGCATATGGTATGTTAATAGGAGGTATTGTTTGTCTGTGATGATGAAAAACACACTTTAAATGTCATAAAACACTAAAATGGACATTTATCTATTGGATCTATAAAAAATGACATCAGAATGACTTGAAATCATAGGAAACCCATCTTATTATTATTTTTGATGTGTACGAGGAGATGAAATGTCAATTGGATGTGTGGTGTGTGTCGTATGACTTAATATATGGTTTTTAAAGATTTGATTCCATTTAAAAAGATGTGTTAGGTGGTCAAGACCAGCTGAATGACCTCAGAATATTGTAAAATTAGATGAAAACAACCGTGGAGTGAATTTTGAAATGGTTGAGTAGATGGTATGTGAATTGGAGGTGCCATTTGACAATAATGATAGAAAATACATGTTTAGTGTCATAAAACAACAAAACATGCGTTTAACAATTAGATCTATAGGAAACAAAATCAGAATAGCTTCAAATCATAGAATAGACATCTTTTTATTATGTGCGAGGAGTCATCACATCAATCAGAAGTGTTGTGTGAGGTACGACTAAATATATGGTTTTTAAAGATTTGGAACTCTTTAAAAAGGTGTGTCAGGTGTTCAAAACTAGCTGAATAAACTCAGAATTCCATGAAATCAGAAAAAAAACAACTGCAGATTGAATTGTTAAATGGTCAAGTAAATAGTACATCAGTTAAAAGTTTCATTTGACTGCGATGATGAAAAACACACTTTAAGTGTCATAAAACACCAAAATGGGAATTTAATGGTCATATCCATAGAAAACAACCTTGGAATTACATGAAATCATATAAAACCCATACTATTATAATTGGTGACATGTGAAAGTAGATCGTACATCAACCGAATGTGCAGTATGTGCGGTATGACTGAATATGTGGTCTTTTAAGATTTGGTGGCATTTAAAAAAGTGTTTCGGGTGGTCAAAACTAGATGAATGACCTCAGAATGCCATGAAATAAAATTACAAAGCTTGTGAAGTTAATTGTGAAATTGTTGAGCATATAGTATGTCAATCAGATGTTTTGTTTGACTGCAATGATGGAAAACACAATTCGGATGTCATAAAACACCAAAATAGATGTTTAATGGTCAAATCCATAACAAATGATGTTATAATTACTTGAAATCACAGGAAAACATCTTATTATTATTCATGACATGTATAAGGAGACGACATGTCAATCGGACATGCGGTCTATGTGGTACGACTGAATCTGTGGTCTTTAAAGATTTAAGTCCCTTTAAAAAGGTGTTAATGGTGGTCAAAACCCGCCAAATGACCTTGGAATGCCATGAAATCAAATGGTAGAAACAACCATGGAGTGAATTTTGAAATGTTCGAGCAAATGGTGCATCAATAATAGGTATCATTTGACCATGTTGATGTAAAATGTAATTCTTGTGTCATAAAATATCAAAACGAACATTTAATGGTAAGATCCATAGCAAAAGACCTCAGAATGACTTGAAATCATAGGAAAAATGTCTTATTATTATTTTTGATGTGTATGAGGAGATGAAACATCAATCTGATGTGTGGTCTACATGGTACAACTGAATCTGTGGTCTTTGAAGTTTTTATGCCCTTTAAAATGTGTGAAGGGTGGTCAAAATCATTAGAATGGCCTCAGAATTCCATTAAATCAAAAGAAAAAAACCATTGAGTGAATCAGGAAATGGTAGAGGAGACGGTATGTCAATCAGAGGTGTCATTTGATCACATTGATAAAAAATTAAATTTCATTATCATAAAACACCAAAATAGAAATCTAATAGTCAGATCCATATAAGACAACCTCAAAATGCCGTGAAATCATAGTACAACTATCTTATTATTATTCGTGATGTGTATGAGGAGGTGGCACGTTAATCTTACATGAATTCTACGCGCTATGATTGAATCAGTAGTGTTAAAAGATTTGAGGCTCTTTAAAAAGGTGCATCTAGGGGTGGAAACCAGTTGAATGACCTCTAAATACTGTGAAATCAGATGACAGCAACTATGGAGTGAATTTTGGAATAGTCGAGTAGATGGTACATCAATGAGAGGTTTTGTTTGACTGCACTGATGGAAAACACAATTCGAGTGTCATAAAATAGCAAAACGTATGTTTAACCGTCATATACATAGAAAATGACCTCAGAATGACTTGAAATCATAGGAAAACTATATTATTATTATTCATGATGTGTACAAGGAGATAGAATGTTAATCAAACGTGCAGTCTATGTGGTACAACCGAATATGTGGTCTTTAAAGATTTAACACCCTTTAAAAAGGTGTGTATGGTGGTCAAAACCATCTGAATGGCCTCAGAATGTCATGAAATCAAACAACAATAACTATGAATTGAATTTTGAAATGGTTGAGTAGACGGTACATCAATTGGAGGTGTCGTTTGACCGTGATGATGGAAAATGAAATTTTGATGTCATAAAACACCAAATGGATGTTTAACTGTCAAATCTATATTAAATGATGTCATAATGACTTGAAATCATAGAAAAATCATATTATTATTAAATGTGATGTGTATAATGAGATTGCACATCAATCGGGCATGCGGTGGGCATGGTACGACTAAATATGTGGTCTTTAACGATTTGAGACCCTTTAAAAAGGTGTATAGGGGATAAAAACTAGCCGAACAACCTTATAATGACATGAAATCAAAAGAAAACAACTTTGGAGTGAATTTTGAAATGGTCAATCAAACGGTACATCAATCTGAGATGTCATTTGACCGCACTGATAGAAAATGCAATTTCAGTGTCATAAAACACCAAAACGGAGGTTTAACAGTCAGATCAATAACAAACGATGTCAGAATGACTTAAAATCACAATTCAAGCGTATTATTAATATTTTGGACATGTATGAGGAGACAAAACATCAATCAGACATGCAGTCTATCCGGTTTGACTGAATCTATGGTCTTTAAAGATTTGAGCCCCTTCAAAACGGGGCGAAGGGTGGTCAAAACCTGCCGAACAATCTCAGAATGCCATGAAATCAGAAAAAAAAACAACCGTGGAGTGAATTTTGAAATGGTTGAGTAGATGGTATGTCAATCGGAGGTGTTGTTTGACCATACTGATGGAAAACGCAATTTTGATGTCATAAAACACCAAAACTAACGTTTAATGGATAGATCCATAGAAAAAAACCTCATAATGACTTTAAATCATAGGAAAACCATATTATTATTATTCCTGATTTGTACAAGGAGACAGAACATCAATCAGACATGTGGTCTACATAGTATGATTGAATCTGTAGTCTTTAATGATTTAACGCCCTTTAAAAAGCTATGGAGGGTGTTCAAAACCAGCCAAATGACCTTAAAATTCTATGAAATCATATGAAAAAAACTTTGGAGTTAATTTTTAAATGGTAAAGTATACAGTATGTCAATCATAGGTTTCTTTTGATCTCAATAATAGAAAATGTAATTTTGGTGTCATAAAACACCAAAACAGATGTCTAACAGTCATATCCATTGAAAATGACATTAGAATGACTTGAAATCATAGTATAACCATATTATTATTATTTTTGTTGTGTATGGGGAGGTGACATGTCAATTGGACATCTGGTATGTGTTGTATGACTGAATCAGTGGTTTTTAAAGATTTGGGTCCCTTTAAAAAAGTGCATCTGGGGGGTTGAAACCATCCGAATGATCTCTGAATGTGGTGAAATCATACAAAAATAACTATTAAATGAATTGTGAAATTTTCAAGCAGACGGTATGTCAATCAGAGGTTTGGTTTAACTATACTGATGGAAAATGCAATTTTGATGTCATGAAACACCAAAACGGATGTTTAACAGTCAGATCCATAGAAAACGACCTCATAATGAATTTAAATCATATGATAACCATTTTATTATTATTCTTTTTGTGTACTAGGAGATGACACATCAATCGGACATGCGGTCTACGTGTTACGATTGAATATGTGGTGTTTAAAGATTTGATTCCCTTTAAAAAGGTGCATAGGGTGGTAAAAACTAGATGAATGACCTCGAAATACTATAAAATCATATTAAAATAACCATGGAGTGAATTTTTTAATGTTAGAGTAGGTGGTACATCAATCGGAGGTGTTGTTTGACTGCAGTGACGGAAAATGCAATTCTGGTGTCATAAAACACCAAAACGAACATTTAATGGTCATATCTATAACAAAATACATAAAAATGACTTGAAATAATAGAAAAAATATATTATTATTATTCATGAAATGTACAAGGAGACGACACATAAATCAGTCATGCAGTGTGCGCGGTACGACTAAATCTGTGGTCTTTAAATATTTGAGACGTTTTAAAAAGGTTCATAGGGTGGATAAAACCGGCCAAACGACCTCGTAATTCCATGAAATCAGATGAAAACAACTGTGGAGTGAGTTTTAAAATTGTCGCGTAGATGGTACATCAATTGGAGGTGTTGTTTGACCATGGTGACAGAAAACACACATTCAGTGTCATAAAACACCAAAACAGAGATTTAACAGTCAAATCCATAAAAAATGACTTCAGAAAGACATGTAATTATTAGACAACAATATTATTATTATTTGGGATGTGTATGAGGAGACGACATGCCAATCAAATATGCAGTGTGTGGGGTATGAATGAATCAATGGTTTTTAAAAATTTGATGCCCTTCAAAAAGGTGCGTCTGGGGGTCAAAATCAGTCGAATGACCGCTGAATGCGGTGAAATTAGACAACAATAACTATGGAGTGAATTATAAAATTTTTCAAGTAGACATTATGTCCATCGGTGGTTTAATTTGACCTGGATGACATAAAATGCACTTTTAGAGTCATAAAACATCAAAACATGTGTTTAACAGTCAAATTCATAGCAAATGACCTCAGAATGATATGAAATCACAGAACAATTGAATTATTATTATTGGTGATGTGTGCAAGAAGATGAAACATCAAACTAACATGTGGTCTTCTTAGAATAATAGAATAAGCAATTTTAAATTTTAAAAAAATTATTCAAAATTATTAATATATTTTCAAAATCAAATAACTTCGATCTGTTGTTCTAAGAATTAATTGAAATATATTATTTTATTTCAATAATTATATGAGATATTTTTTTGTGCTAATATTTTTATTAAATTTTATCATGAATTTATATTTGATGATGGATGTGAAGATTGAAATATGCTGAGATAAAGATATTTATGTGCCCACAAGTTTAGTTATTTTGGAAATATTTTTTTTATTTTTTAAATATAGTGGTTTTTTTAGTATTACTGTGAAATTTTTAAAAAAAAACTTATAGAAACCACCATTTAGAAGTCGCTATATTAGATTATGACATGGGATATAGTGACTTCCTGTAAAAACCCGATTCTTATTCTTGAGGTACGAGTTTCATCTTTTCCTTTTTCCTTTAGTGTTTTTGATAAAATGAGGAAAATGGGGAAAAATCACAAATTTTGTGGGTACACGCCATGTACTTTTCAGCACGTCGTGTACTTTGGTCGTGTGGGATGAGTACACAAGGCGTGTAGGCCTGCCGGTGATGAAGGGTCTAAAAACTGACTACACGCCGTGTAATCAGTCGGCAGGTGAACAGTAAGGTGATGGAAGTAGCCGCCAGCTAAGCGATAGTACATGCCGTGTATTCGGAAATACACGTCGTGTACTCATGTCAATATATGAACAGTGTGGCGGTGAAAATTAGCCACCAGAGGAACAGTTAAAAAATGAAAAGTACACGTTGTGTACTTGAGAGTACATGCCGTGTAGTTTTTTTTTCGCTTAAAACGGGTAGTAGACTCCTCTTTTGGCAGAGGAGGTAGAAACAGATGTTTGGAGCTCAGGAGAGAGGCTGGATCTTGGGAGAGCTCCCAACCACACACCAGGAATTGGATTCTTCTATCGTCGATCACGTTTGAATCACGCGAGTGAGTCCCTCCCTCTCTGTGAGTCTTTCTAGCCAATTCTTCCTCCAAGAGAAGTTATTTACATTTGAAAAGGAAATATTTTATCCTAGATCTATTTCATTCTCAGGTGTTTCAGAAGGCGTCGTTCACATATATTGATCAGAGGAGATCAAGGTAGGTGGTCTGATGTTTAATTCCAACTGTCATGTTATTTTTGTGTACCATTGTGTTACGCACCCATGTTTGGGGTGTCGTATAGCTGAGGCCTTGATTAATTAAATACCTATAATTGCATAGGTAATTTAATGAATATGTACAACTGCTGTTTAGGATCATTTCTTGGATCTAGGACCACCCCATGGGTGTGTTCCTTTGTTTAGCCATTTGGCCAGGTTGTCTGAGGGTATACCGTGATTTTAGCATGCTTTGAATTTGAATTTCCTTGAGAGAAATTGTATATAAATTTCTTACTTATGTGTTGGGCTCATCCTGGTTACTTTCTTAGCTTAAGAGCAGTGTTTCTTTTAGCCTGCGGGCAACTTTTCTCATGCCTGTGGGAAGTAGTTTTTGTGCCTGTGGGCGACACCTAGTATGCCTGCAGGCAATATTCGTTATGCCTGTGGGCAATCACCTGTGGGTTTTGATTCTGATTACCTGAGGGTAATTATTTGCATGTATGTGGACAGCGTTTATTTTTCATATTCATTTTGGTGATGTTACATGTCATACCTACCAAGCTAAATCACAAGCTTGGTATTGTGTTACCTTATACTTGTTAGATAGCTTGTTATAGTTTTGTTGCAGCACTGTTAGGGAGATTTTCAGTTGAGGCTGAGTCTCAGAAACTTATAATTAAATTATATTGAATTGTTGAATAATAATTAAATGGAAATGGAACTAGTATGAATGTTTACATTTCTGTACTTCCTGGTTTACTGCATTTCATTACTGCACACTATTGTTGCACAAATTCACTGACAGTTGGGCATGGGCCTTTGGAGGTTGCCTACTGGGATTTATTTCTCACACCCTGTTTGGGTCATGTCTTGGGCCCAAACAGATTATATTGTTGTAGGTGTAGATAAGTTCAAGAATCCCTATACAGGTACTTGATTGTTGTAGAGGAGTAGGAGAGCATGGGACCGAGCTTAGGCTTGCGATGTTGTTGAGTTCCTACTACACTGCTTTATTTTTCTTTGCTATATTTGTTCCTTGTATTGTAATGTTTCATATTGTAGTGTATCCTATTTTGGATACTTTCTTAGACTTAGGGACATATTGCATCATTATATATGATTGTTGGTCTTTTCTTTATTTTTGTATTGTGTCCATTTTAACATTGGTATTGTTTATTGCTTCCTCATTTTGTATGTTGATATCTATTTATATTGTGATACACTTTGACAAATGAGGGCACAGTTTCCCCACTATCAGACCTAGGCCCTCACTACTAGTCGACAGCCTCTGGCCTTTGGGGAAATGCGCTTGAGGTCATGTGACCAACCGGGTTTGGGGAACTCGTTGTGTGGCACCCGGATCCAGGACATTACAAAGTGGTATCAAAGGGTTTCTTTTCTCTTGACTTACTATTTGGCACCTATAGCTAGGGATAGGAAGGAATAGGTACTTGGTAATAAGTTTTTCCCAGGAGTAGCTAACCCATGTACAGGGAAAAGTCAATTTACCTCGAGTTTCAATTTTTCTGATTTTGCAATTTTACAGTTGATTTGATTTTCACTGTTGGGTGATGCACTTGTGGTGTGCTATTTATATTTTTATAATTGGGTTTATTTAGTTGCAACCCAATGAGATGAGGGTATGCCATCACATGCATCATTTAGGCACATGCTATAATCACATTCCTTGTATAGTTTACATGTCATATAGGTGCATTAGAAATTGCACGTTGTTGTGATATATGTTATGCTGGTAAATGCATGTTGTTGTGATAGATGCCTTGATAAAGTACCTACTATTTGATAGGGTATTGTTATGTAAGTTTTTGTAGAATTAATGCCAAACTTTGGTTCTTGAGAAGTATGGGCCCTCATCAATTGGAATTTGGTGGATCATTGACTGTTTACCTTGTTTATAACATGTATAAGATGACAAACTTTGATTAGCGGGGAGTATGGGCCCTCATGGATCGGAATTTGGCACTTAGGTGTTGTTTTCAGTGTTTTCTGGGCTCTGGAGTAGTTTCTAAGGCTTATTGTCTGAAAAATCCCAGAATACATGCCATGTAGTTTTGAATACACACCATGTATTCTTCTGTTCGGAAATAAATGAAAAACAATTAAGTACACGGAATGTACCATATGTACACGCTGTTTAGTTTCTACCCATGTCATAGTTCATGTGGGTAGAAACACGGGACAATGAAACCTTGAGGGTATATGCCGTGTACCGATTGTACATGTTGTGTTGTGTTGAACCTGTGTCTACTGTGTAACTAACAACACGGGTAGAGGAATATGAGATTATACACGCTGTGTCAATGACGAACATGTCATGTAGTTTATCCTTGAAAATCTGGCCATGTAACTAACAACACGGGCCAGTGTTACCCTACCTTGTACACGTCGTGTTTCTATGGGACACGCTGTGTAGTCTTGACCGGTGAGAGACCTTGTGGACTCGTCCGTGTGGCTGGGGAAATAGGGTGGTGTACACACCATGTGCGGATGTAACACGTTGTGTAGTGTTAGCCAAGTATTCAGCCATGTCACTAACAATACGGGCTGTTGGAATCTAATCCATACATGTTGTGTCCATCTAGAACAAGCCGTGTAGTCTGATCTGTGTACACGGCCATGTAACGGACAACACGTGTTGGTGAAGCTCATCTAGTACACACCGTGTAGACCTTATACATGTCGTGTAGCTGCGTTCAAAGGAGATTTGTGTGGCTAAGTTGTGTAGAAGAACTCGGGCAGGGAAGAAAATTCAAGTACACGTTGTGTGTATGGACAACACGTCGTGTGCTTGAGGTGTTACATGACCAGTTCTGGCATAGGTGCATGACCATGTGAAAGGCTTACGGGAACACGCCGTTTAGTTATATGTTGTGTAGTCTTGTTTTGTCAAACTTGAATGTTTTCTTTATCCTGTTCCCTTATTACACTCCTTGTTTTCAGTCCTTGATGATATTAATCTAAGGTGTGTGTTTGACTTTGTATATTCATGCCACTGAGACGGCCTAGAGTTGTTCACCAAGAGAGCGGCAATGAGTATACTCCAAAGATGGTAGGCCATGGGCTACCGATGGATCCTCTAGCAGAGCCAGATGCAGCGCCAGCCGTTATACAGGACATAGGCACTAATGTTCAGTTCCTTGAAGGATTCATGCGGTTTATGAAGACCTTCTAGGGAGCACTGCAAGCTGCTACATCTATGGCAGAGCTGATGCATATATTCCAGCAGCAGAATCCACCTACGTTTTTAGGGGATGGTGGACCACAGGCTGTGGAGTCTTGGCTGGGTTCTATGCAGACTATTTTTAAGCATCTAGAGACACCTCCTGGGCGGAGGTTCAAGCTCGCTACATATATGCAACGTGATTCCACCAAGTGGTGGTGGGATGTTACCACCCAGACCAAGCATCACCAGGACATGGCGTGGGAAGATTTTTAGGCAGTCTTCTATGACTTTTTATTTCCGAAAACACTAAGGGCATATTGAGATCGAGAGTTCATGAATCTGCAGCAGGGTACTATGTCAATGATGGATTATTCTACCTGTTTCACCGAGCTATAGCACTTTGCACCGGTTTTGGTGGGTGATGAGGCGTTGAGGGCTCAACGCTTTGAGGATGGTCTTCGATATGATATCTGAGCGTTGGTGAATGTTTTCAGGTTGCCTACAGTGTATGCTATTGTGAACCAGGCACTGATTACTAAGATAAACTTACAGAAATCTAGGGGTGCAGGCCATGGCGGTTCGGCACCAGTTTTTGGTACTATTTCTATCGGTAAGAGGAAGAGTCATATGGATTTTTCTCACGGTGGAAGTACTATCCAGAAGAACTCTTCAGGTGGCCATATCATGTGATACTAGTGTGGTAGATAGGGGTACAAGAGACCTCAGTGTCCACGTAACCCAGTGGAGTGCTAATCTTGCAGCAGGATGGTTCATCTCCAGCGTTTTTCAGGTCATTTCCACTAGTGGCTAGTGAGAGGGGTTATGTGCAGACTCCACATCTGGGAGCAGGTCCAACATCTTCTTACCAGTCAGGAAATTGGGATACGTCAGGATATACAGGAAGAGGTGGTGGTCGTGGTCGTGGTAGCCAGACACTAGGATCTCAGAGACAGCAGGGTGGGTCAGCTCAGGGTATCCCGGTTGTGTCACAGGGCCGTGGCACTGGGAAGGCATATGCAGTGCAACAGACCCAACAGGATCAGTATACCGGACCTTTCACTTTCATAGGTACTATTCTAGTTTCTTCTATTTTTTCTTCTGTACTTTTTGATATGGGTGCTACACATAGCTTTATATATGTGCCCGTCGTGGAGAGTCTTGGGCTCTGTGTTTCTTCTTCTTCTTATGATATTATAATGCTAGACACTCCGTTGGGGACTAGAATGGCTGGTGTGCATCAGTGCAGGTAGTACCCCCTTGAGGTTGTTGGGTGTCACTTTCTATGAGACCTCTATGTCTTAGAGATGACGGGATATGACGTCATTCTTGGGATGGACTGTTTGGTGTTCTTTCAAGCCTTTGTAGATTTCTATTATCACAGGGTGAGTTTCACATCACCAGAGGGTGGAGAGTTTCTATACAAGGTCGAATGGGATGTCCAGGTGATCTGAGATGGACCCGAGCATCATGGGCGAGGTGGAGTGACAGCCTAGATTGCAAGTTTATATCTAGATGACCAGGGAATTTTTCAGCAGGATTTCCCTCCAGTAGTTGATCATTTTAGGGATGTCTTCCCAGATTACTTTTCAGGTCTACCTCCCGAGCAAGAGGTGGATTTCTCAATTGAGCTTGTGCTAGGAGCGGCACCAGTGTCCACTCCTCCTTATAGGATGGCTACACCAAAATTTCAAGAGCTCAAAGGGAAGTTGGAGGAGTTACAGGAAAAGGGTTTCATCCAACCCAGCACTTCTACTTGGGGTTCACATGTTTTGTTTGCAAAGAAGGTGAATGGTACCCTCAGACTCTGCATGGATTATCAGAAGCTGAACCAGTTGACGGTTAAGAACCGATATCCCTTACCGAGTATTGATGATCTTTTTTCTCAACTTCTAGGAGCACGAGTGTTCTCGAAGATTGAATTTAGATCCAAATATCATCATTTACACGTTAGACCATTGGACATACCGCTTACATCTTTTCGGAGCAGATATGGTCTGTACGAGTACTTGGTCATTCCGTTTGGACTCACGAACGCGCCAGATGTTTTCATGGATCTAATGAATCGTGTGTTCCACCCTTATCTGGATTCTTTTGTAGTAGTCTTTGTGGATGATATCTTAGTGTACTCTCACACTCGAAATGACCATGAAACCCATATTGAGATCATACTGAGTACACTAAGAGATCATAATCTATATGTTAATCTCTCAAAGTGCCACTTTTGGATAAACCAGATACACTTCCTGGGTCATATTATCTCAGAGGCAGGAATTGCAGTGGACCTAGAGAAGGTGAGAGCAATAGTTTCCTGAGAGCATCCTAATAATGTGTTTGAAATATGGAGTTTTTTGGGGCTGGTTGGTTACTAAAGGTGCTTTATACAGGACTTATCCCACTTAGCAGCATCGTTGATGTGTTTGACTAAGAAGGGTGTGAAGTTTGTTTGGTCAGAAGCTTGCGAGATAGCCTTTCAGGAGCTGAAGGGAAGGTTGACATCAACACCAGTCCTGATACTTATGGAGAAAGGGAAGAAGTATATAGTTTACTGTGATGCATTAGGTATTGGGCTGGGGGCAGTGTTGATGTTGGGTGATCGAGTAGTTGTGTACGGGTCTCGGCAGTTGAGGCCACATGAGAGGAATTACCCGATGTATGATCTCAAGTTGGCAGCTATTGTTTATGTGTTATGCTATTGGATACATTATCTCTTGGGAGAGAATTTTGTGGTGTTTACGGACCAAAAAAGTCTCAAGTACATCCTTACCCAGCGTGACCTGAATTTGAGAAAATGAAGGTGGGTTGAATACCTTCAGTCCTTTGACTTTGATCTTTTTTATACACCTGGTAAGGGTAACGTAGTTGCCGATGCACTGAGTAGGAGGACTCAGTTACAGGTAGTGCAGGAGGCCAGTGGTGAGTGGATGCTCATGGCTTTGTTCTCTGAGATGCATTTAGAGGTGCACAATAGTCAGGGGCAAACCTATCTTTCTTCCTTAGCTGTGAATTCTACCCTCCTGGATAAAGTGAGGATGAGACAACTAATGGATTAGGAAGGCCTAGTTCTATGGGAGTCGGTGGAAAGTGAGGACCCTCCTCCTAGTTGTACGATACGCGATGATGAGGTGTTGCATATTCATGGACGAGTATGGGTTTCAGGGGATATACGCGAGGAGTTGATGCGGGAGTTTCATGCTTCAGCTTGGGCAGTGCATCCCAGAGTTACCAAAATGTATCATGACTTGAGACGTCAGTATTGGTGGCTGGGTATGAAAATAGAGGTAGCTGGTTTTGTTACGAGATGTTCCACCTATCACTAGGTGAAGGCAGAGCATCAGAGGCTAGCTGGACTATTACAACAGTTACCCATTCTAGAGTGGAAATGGGATGATGTTGTGATGGACTTCGTGACTGGGTTTCTGAGGTCGCCTCAAGGCAATGATGTCATGTGGGTTATTGTGGGTAGACTTACGAAGGTGGCTCAATTTTTATCGATCATGGAGACCTTCAGTGTTGATGAGCTCAAGAAATTGTATATCCGAGAGGTAGTACGTCTTCATGGGGTCCCTCATTCTATCGTTTCAGATAGGGGTGCCCATTTTACATCTTGTTTCTAGTAGATTTTTTAGAGGGCACTGGGTACAAAGGTGATTCTGAGCACATCTTACCACCCTCAGACCAGTGTCCAGTCATAGCATATGATACAGGTGATTGAGGACATGTTACGTGCATGTGTCCTAGACTTTGGGGTCTCTTGGGAGAGGCACATACCTCTGGTTGAGTTTTCCTATAATAATATTTTTTAGGAAACTATTGAGATGGCACCTTACAAGGCTTTATATGGTAGGCCATACCGATCACCCTTGTGCTAGTTGGAGGCAGGTGAGGTAGCTTTACTAGGACCACGTCTCGTGCAGGAGACATCCGAGTAGGTCCATTTGTTTCAGAAGTGGATGGCTACTACACAGTCTCGTCAAAAATATTATGTCGATCGCCGCAGACGAACACTAGAGTTCGTGGTCAAGGATCAGGTTTTCCTACGTGTTTCACCAAGGTTGGGACATAGGCAGATCAGGAGACAGGGTAAACTATCACCGAGGTATGTGGGGCCATTTGAGATTCTGGAGAGAGTCGGGCTGGTTGCCTATCGTTTGTAGTTACTATAGAGGTACCGGGACATGCACGATGTCTTCCATGTATCTCAGTTACACTGTTATCACTCAGACGCGTCTCATGTTTTTCAGCCTGAGGAGGTTGATCTTCAAGTCGATGCATCCTTTGAGGAGAATTCGATTCGTATTGTTGATAGGAGCACGAAGGTTCTCTGAGGCCAGTTAGTTCCTCTCATACGAGTGCTATGGCAGCATGGCCGAGTGCAGGATGAAACCTAGGAGTGGGAGACTGACATACATGCTCAGTGTCTAGAGTTGTTCTCAGCTTTATCTTCACCACCCTTGGAAGGGCAATTCGGGTACGAATTTCTTTAAGGGGGGAAGTTTGTAAGAACTCGGTTCTTATTCTTGAGGTATGGGTTTCATCTTTTTCTTTTTCCTTTAGTTTTTTTGATAAAATGATAAAAATGGGGAAAATCCCAAATTTTGTGGGTACATGCCATTTACTTTTCCACAAGCCATGTACTTTGGTCGTGTGGGATGAGTACATAGGGCGTGTATTCCTGCCGGTGATGAAGGGTGTAAAAACTGACTACACGCCATGTACTTAGTATTTATACGCCGTGTAATCAGTCAGCAGGTGAACAGTAAGGTGGTGGAAGTAGCCGCTAGCTGGGCGATAGTACACATCATGTATTCGGAAATACACGTCGTGTACTCATGTCGACAGATGAATAGTGCGGTGGTGAAAAGTAGCCGCCAGAGGAACAGTTAAAAAATGAAAAGTACACGCCATGTACTTGAGAGTACATGCCATGTAGTTTGTTTTTTTCACTTAAAATGGGCAGTAGCCTTCTCTTTTGGCAGAGGAGGTAGAAACGGATGTTTGGAGCTCGAGAGAGTGGCCGGATCTTGGGAGATATCCCGACCGCACACCGGGAATCAGATTCTTCCACCGTCGATCATGTTTGAACCGCACTGGTGAATCCTTCCCTCTCTGTGAGTCTTTTTTTACAATTATTACTCTAAGGGAAGTTATTTACATTTGAATATAAAATCTTTTATCCCAGATCTACACCATTCTCAGGTGTTTCAGAAGGCGTTGTTCATGTATATTGATCAAAGGAGATCAAGGTAGGTGGTCTGAAGTTTAATTCCAACTGTTGTGTTGTTTTTGTGTACCATTGTATTAAGTTCCCATGTTTGGGGTGTCGTATGGCTGAGGACTTGATTAATTAAATACCTAGAATTGCATAGGTAATTTAATTAATATGTACAACTGCTATTTGGGATCATTGCTTGGATCCAGGACCACCCCGTGGGTGTGTTCCCTTGTTTAGCCGTTTGGCCAGGTTTCCCGAGGGTATACCGTGATTTTAGCATGATTTGAATTGCCTTGAGAGTAATTGTATATAAATTTCTTGCTTATGTGTTGGTCTCGGCCTGGTTACTTGCTTAGCCTGAGGGCAGTGTTTCTTTTAGCCTGTGGGAAACTTTTCTTATGCCTGTGGGCAGTAGTATCTGTGCCTGTTGGTGACACCTCGTACGCCTGTGGGCAATATTCGTTATGCCTGTGGGAAATCACCTACGGGTTTCGATTCTGATTACCTGAGGGTAAGGATTTTCATGTCTGCGGACAATGTTTATTTTTCATATTCACTGTGGTGATGTTACATGTCATACCTACCAAGCTAAATCATAGGCTTGGTATTGTGTTACCTTGTACTTGTTAGATAGCTTGTTATAGTTTTACTACAGCACCGTTAGGGAGATTGTCGGTTGAGGCTGAGTCTTAGAAACTTATAATTAAATTATATTGAATTGTTGAATAATAATTAAATGGAAATGGAACTAGTAGTAATGTTTACTTTTTCGTACTTCCTAGTTTACGGCATTTCATTACTACACACTGTTGTTGCACAAACTCACTGATAGCTGGACACAGGCCTTTGGTGGTTGCCTACTGGGATTTATTTCTCACACCATGTTTGGGTCATGTCTTGGGCCAAAACAGATTATATTTCTACAGGTGTAGATAATGGAAAGAATCCCTATATAGGTACTTGATTGTTGCAAATTAGTAAGAGAGCATGGGACCGAGCTTAGGCTTGCGATGCTTCTGAGTTCCTGTTGTGCTTCTTTATTTTGCTTTGTTGTATTTGTTCCTTGTATTGTATTGTTTTAGATTGTGGTGTATCTTGTTTTGGATGCTTTCTTAGACTTAGAGACATATTTCATCATTATATATAATAGTTGGTCTTTTATTTATTTTCGTATTGTGTCTATTTCAGCATTGGTATTTTTTACTACTTTTGCATTTTGTATGTTGATATCTATTTCCGCTGCGCTACACTTTGAAAAATGAGGGCAAAGTTTCCCCACTATCAGACCTAGGCCCTCGCTGCTAGTTGGCAGCCTCTGGCATTTTGGGAAATGCGCTTGAGGTCATGTGACCAACCGGGTTCGGGGCACCCGTTGTGTGGCACCTGGATCCGGGACGTTACACCACCGAATAGTGGTCGCTATATCCCAACTCTGGTGGGTCTATAGCGACTTCCATTTTGCGGTCGCTATAGCCCATGTCGACCTCTTCTATAGAGTCCTCCAAATGGAGGATTCTAGGCATCCACTATAAGCCTTTAGTGATGGCTTTTTGTGGTCACTAAAAGCCTTTTTTATACTAGTGTATTTTGACTCATTCCAATTATCATTTTAGATTTATCTATATAGATATTCATATGAAGTATGTTGGTTATTTGACTCATGTCTTTCATAGAGAATCATTTATTTAAACACAATTTTATAGAATGAAAATTTGGGATATCATTTCCAATATAGATTATATCATCCATATACAATATCAAAAATACTATAAAACTCCCACTAATCCACTTGTATACACAACAATCATCTGTTATCTTGATAAAACCAAACTCTTTGACTACATTATCAAACCAGATATTCCAACTCTAAGATACTTACTTCAATACATAAATGGACCATTGCATGTTTAAAACTTAATAGACTCAGTTGGAACTTCAAATCCTTTAAGTTGTATTATATACACCTCATTGAATAAATTCTTATAAAGGAAAGAGGTTTTGAAATCCATTTGATATATCTCGTAATCAAAATGATATACTATGGTAAGCAATATTTGAATGGAATTTATTATCACAATAGGTGAAAATGTATCTTCATATTCAATACCATGAATTTATTTATAACCCTTTTCCACTAGGAATGATTTATAGGTAGACACTCTTCCATACATGCCATTTTTCTTATAGAAAACCCACTTACACCCTATGGGTATCACCCATTCAGGCGCATCAACTATGTTCCAAACTTGGTTCGCGTATATAAAGTTCATTTCTAATTCCATGGCTTTTATCCATTTATTTAATCATAACTCTAAATTTACTCTTGGTAGGTAGTAGGTTCATTGCCTATGAAAATTACTTCTTCATAATCTACCATAATAAATCTATATCTCTCAATCCCCAGATGAATCATACTATACCTTTGAGGTTCTTCGGTAACTTAATTCAATTATTCTTCCATAACTCTTCATGGAACCAGCTCAACCTATATCTGTGGATCATTTTTTTATTGGTATCAAACTTATATAAATTAAACTTTCCTCCCACTAAATACTTTAATTATATATTTGTAACACCCTGAGATTTTATGAGAAATATTATTTCTTTTATGAGAAATATTATTTTTTAATTTCTTTGTTACACCAAGATTATCTTATTCTATACGCAACACCGTATTAGCTTGTAGTATACTCAACACTATTCTTGGCTTGCATTACACGCAAGAGTAACCTTCCTTGATAGTTTGCATTGTACGCAATACCGAGTTTCACTAAACAACGATATGTTATTAAAATATTATATAAACTAGCTGTTATGAATAGTAATACCCAATTTTTGAAATTTTATAAATTTTATCTTTCAAAATGGACTTCATTTTTGGATTCGGAATATTGAAATTAGCTTAGGGTGAATTTTTGGTATTTTTCTGAAAACTTTCATTTTTTGATGAATAGTGAAAACACTGAGTTATTGGTTAAAACTGACTTTTTATTTAAATAATCATTTATTTTATTTAAATTTATTTTAGTTAAAAATAGATACATAATACCTATATAAGTTCAATTTAATTCATTGGAGTCATTTTATAATAATTTTAGATATATAAAAATTTTATTGAACATTTTACCGTCTTTTACCCACCTCCTAGGAGCATTTGAAAATTTACATAAAACTTAATTTTTACCACTTCTGTGAGTTTAATTTCAAAAATCTGAGAGACACGGTTGATATAAGTAAGTAAAATTTGGTTTAATGATATGAAAATAATTTTTGGTGAATAGTAACTTTTAACTTTTATTTACTCCGGTTAAAAGTAAATAGGGTAATTAAGGGTAAAAATGATATTATTATTACCCTAACACATGTCCTAATTCTATTGGATAAGTGTAATTCGACCAAACAAAACCTTAGGAATAAAATATTACCCTTTAGGTCCACTTGGATTAGATTAGAACATTTATTATTATTTTATTTAAAGAAGAGTTAAAATAGTTAAAATCAAAGATTAATAACTAAAACATTTTTAATATTGGGTTATACATAAGATAAATTCCACTATAAATATACATTAGAAATATAAAAATATTTCCTACATAATAGTATTTTATTTATATTTTTTAGACATTAAATAATTTAATTTATTTATGACACAATGATGATGCAGTAATTACCTTATTAATGAAATATTAACATAATTGATATTATAAAAACCAAAATAAATGTAATTTGAGACTTTTTATGAATTTAAATAATTTTCTAGGTTAATATAACATATTAGGGTTTTTTAGATGAATTTTTTTCTAATTAATAATGCTGTTAAAAATTTATAAAAAAACAAAATACAAAATAGTGTCAAAATTGACATAAAAGAGTTTGTAAAACAAATATTATATTATTAATTGATATAGTGGTTCTAAAAATATAAGGTTCAGCTAAAAGACTTATATAATAATATATATGACATTAATTAACTAATTGGGGTTATATTGGCAGTATATACTAAGTTTATTAACCATATATTGTAAGAATACAAGAAGACACGGTAAAAGTTAAATTATTTAACTTAGAGTTAAATCTAAATGATAAGGTTAAAATCGTAACCTAAACTTGTCTAAAACCAATTGGTTGAGAGTATTTCGGCCCTCCCCCACCCTAGCCTCTAAATAAGTCACTTTGGATCCATTATAAACCGAATATGAATTTATTATAAAATAATATTTTAAGTTTTTTCTAAGGTGCCCCTCACCACTCTTATAAAAGGGCACTCCCCCTTCTCTCTAATTCACACCTACAAAGCCATTTTTCTCGGCCAAACCCTACCCAAATACCCTCTCAACTGTCCTCCCTTCATCCTAGAGGCATTCCTTTAGTCATAAATCCAACCTAAGGAGCCCTTTTGATCAAATCAAAAGGAAGAACCCGAAGAAGAGGTAAATATCTCACCACCTATTTCAAGTTCCTTTATTCTTCAACTTTATTCTTCTTTGTTGTTTCCATTCTAAAATAATAACTCTAGTATATTATATATAATGAGATGTTATTATAAAAATTGTACAACCATATTAGTTATTTTATATATCCAATTAATGAAAAAGTCATCACAGGTGCGTACGTACGGCTTACCGTCTCCACATCGTGGTGTAGTTTATTATTCAAACATTTCATCATTTGGATGGGTATAATAATGATTATAAATGATATAAATAATAAATATAAATTTATGATGATTATTTATATATGATATACCATCCAATTATATAAAATTATAATATCAAAATAACGATATTGTTGCTCGTGCGTACATACAGACTACCGTCTCCACGAACACGATGAGATTCATTTTCCATGATTAACCATTAAAGTATGATTATAAAGTATATATAATAAATAATAATGAAATATATTACATAATAATGATACTTGATTTATGTACATATATGTTTCATTTACTTAATTCCATTCAATTCAATAAGGAAATGAAAACAGCATTCATGCGTACGTACGGCCTACCATCTCCATGAACGGTGTATTTCATTCCATTTATCGATCTATCATATATATTTATATGCTGAATATATATTATATATAAATAATTTTTTACATTCTGGAATTAAGTAAATCAGGATATAAGTAATAATATCAAGAACAACAAGTCGAAACACGTATGATAAATGAAACAATTTTACCCAGAACCCTGATTTAACATGGAATTTACAAAAGAACAGGTAATATAAAGTCATAAGTGAATCATATATGATATCATAAATATTATTATGGTTATGTTACAAGTTAATAATATGTTTAAATCCACTATACAGGAGTCTTGAACAAATATAGAATAAATTGGAAATAAGGTAAGGGATAATTTTGCAAATCTCATTTTTATCCGAGATTGCTTATACGTAAGTATTTACTGGGGTTATATTTTTCATCCATATCCATAAAAATGTTTTTCATAAAGTGTTTAATATTCTTCCTTGTATTTTTAAATTCATTTTTACCCCTCTTTTACTTTTACATTGTGTTATGGAATAAATCTTTCTTTTGTTTACCATACGAGGAACTTCTTGACTTTTCCGGCAGAAGTACGAGGAGAATGTTTTTTTTAACTTATATAGAATGAATGGATTTTTACGGTTTCATAATGCCTAATTTTCATAAAGATTCCTCTATAATATTTCATGATTATTTTCAACAAAATCATTTTCTTTTAACAGTGAATGACATTTTGTAAAAAGAAAATTATTTTGAAGAAGAAAGGATATTTTCCTCAAGAATTCATTTCAAGTGTTTTGTGAAAACTATTTTCCATATAAGATGAAATTATTATGTATGATTATGTTTCAAGTATAATTTCTCTATTATTTATAATTTTTTATTCTTCTTATGATGAAATGATATCCATTTGTTTTATATGGATTACGTTATAATGGGATGATGTTTATGAAACCCATTTTATTTTTTGGGTTATGATGAATGATTTATGTTTATTTTGTGGCCCAAGTAAGAATGATTTCATTATGAGATGGGTGGGACCTATATCTCCCTCCAATTCATTGGGTAAAGATTTATATCTCATGAGATAGACATGGCTGGAATGGCAAGTGAATCTGGTTCAGTAATACAAAGTTGGAATGGCAAGTAAACTCGGTTTAGTAATGGACTTTATCCACTATGATGGTCTTGGAAACAATGTCTTGGCTGCTATGGAAATCATAACATGTGATTAATGGTTTCCATAATTACATGTTTTATTCCCATGAAATTTTATCATGATTAATGTTCCTTTATGATCTCTTCCTTACGTACTACCAAGATTTATTTCACAACTCAAGATCTTGATTTTTAAACTTTATGTTCATGTTTTTATGTTCAAATGTATATGGTTTGTTTTATTTTATCCATGATTACCCTTACTAAGAATTTGAGCTCACCCTTTTCATGTTTTTTTTCATGATATAAATAAAGTTTTTAGGTAAGAAAAAAAAAGAGAAGATCTTTATGGGAGATGTTGAAGATCTTTCACTATGATTAGAAGATTATGTTCTGAGTTTCCAAAGACACTAAACTATTACGGTCCTTGGGTGTATATTTTTTTTAGGTATTAAGTATTTCTCAAAAGTAATTTAATGTCCATGTATATCAAGTTTGTATCTCTAAAATATTCCTTTTCAAAGAATGTATAAAATTGGGCCACAAACATTTTATACTCTGTGGGATTATAGAAATAATATCCCTTAGTTTCCTTAGGATAATCGATAAATAAGAACTTTTCATACTTGGGGTAAAGTTTATAAAAATCCAATCATCATATGAATTCTTCACAAGACTAAATCCTCATAAAATACATATTGGGACATTTCCTATCCCACGTATCATATGGCGTCTTTATGATTGCTTTATATGGAACATACTTAAGTAGGAATGTTGTAGTCTCTAGAGAATATCCTCAGAATGAAATAAGAAGTTCACACTGACTCATCATTGATAAAGCCATGACTAATAGGGTATGATTCCTCATTGAAGCCACACTATTTAACTATGGTTCTCCAATATGAGTGGATTTTGTAAAAATTCCACGATCTCTTAGATTACCAATGAATTCTTGGATCAAGTATTCACTACCCTAATCTGATCAAAAAATATTAATATTTTTTCTCAGTTTATTTTTTACTTCATTTTGAAAACCTTGGAACATTTCAAAAGTTTCTTACTTATATATCATCATAAACACATAACCATACTAACTAAATTAATTGATAAAATTAATAAAATACCTAAACCCACCACTTTCTTGAGTACTAATTGGTTCACATACATCACTATGTATGAAAACTAACACTCCACTAGCCCTCTCACCTTTTACACTAAAAGTTGATTCAGTCATCTTTCCAAAGAAATAATATTTTAATGTGTCGAGTGATTCATAATCAAATGGTTTCAACAATCCATATCTATAGATTCTTTGGATACATTTATCATTTATATATCCAAGGAGAAAATTCCAAAGGTGGGTGGGATTATAATCAACCCTCATCATTTTATTATGAATGTTATAGATGGGGTTATCCATATCTAGAATATAAAAAACTTTTAGTATATTCCCAATTCCATAATAAATTTCATTATTATATATAAAACAAATCATTTTCTTAATAATGAGTGAAACTCCCATCATTTCCAAACAAGATACAAAAATCAAAGTTCTAGTGAGAATATAATAAAAATTATCCAATTTGAGGACTAATCCACTATATAAACTTAGATCATAAGTGTTTACCACCAATGAAACAAATATTACTCTATTACCAATACTTAGATATACTTCTCCTTTCTTAAATTCTGTCATATCTCTGAGTTTGTTTTTATTGGCATAAATATGTGATGCACACTCAGTTTCTAATCCAATGTTTCAATGTTAGAGAAATTGATTTATATAACATTCACATTAAAATTATCTGAATGCTTCACTCTAATAACACTTCTCAACCTTTGATATAAATATGGAATTGTTTTATAGGTCATACCTATAATAGATCTCAAGATGATATACATGATGAATTCTCTAATATATAACAGAGGCATATTTATGGGTGAGTATCATGTTTTATATATTTTCATCAAGGATTTTTAATGAAAGTACTCCCATTAAAAATGATAACCCCATACATTATATATATTTAGCTAACCAAAATATATATTTCACTAAGTAACGAGATTGATTTTTTTTTCCACTCACAACTTATTTATTTAGGTAGGTGATCATCCCAATCATATCATATATGATTTCTCATGTAGATGAGTGGAAAAATCTTTTCCTAAATCCATTATATGAATATAAACTCTAACTTTATTCCTATAATATCCTAACTATTAAGGCTTCCTATATAAGTGTTATCCAAATATCATGATGAGATTTGTTTACCTAACTCTTAGAGTTATCCATTTCCACTATGACTTACACATGATAATCCATGGGTGCCTTACTTTAGCAGAACCTACCCATTTGGATGATCAAGGTCTTTAAATGTGTTTGATTTGGAAGGAATGTTGCACTAAGTATTTTGAGGGGGTTTCTTAAAGTCTTTCTAATTAAATATGTGTCATAAACATATTAAATTCATAACCATTTCACCACATGCAGTCTTTATTATCTCATTTTTCATTCCTTTATGTATGCATTATTTAAATGATTTAGTTTTAGAATCTCTATTCCAACCAAAAAAATAATATGTTCACACAATATGTCACGAACCAACCCGGGTCGACCCTGAACCAGTCACTCGAGTCAGCCCGCGACATGGCCCGAGGGGCGTTCTCGATCCCCATGGGCTGGCAACTAGTGTCAAGCATCAAAACTAAACAAGAGGGAATGATTTGGCCCATAAAAGAAATACAAGAAAAGTAGTGGAAAAAGTAGAATAATGCAAGGCAATTAAACGACATGAAAAAAGTGGAGCAACCAACAATAGAAAACTAACCTAACCATGACCAAAACTCCTCACGACTTCGAGAGTTGCTCACCAGTCCACAACCAACTCTCGCCCATGGTGAGCAAGCTCAATCCAAACCTGTAACAAAACTAAAAACAAGAAAACACTATAGGAGTGACTATTAAAACTTAGTAGGATAGCCCGATATCAATTTCCAATGTACTACCTTTAAAATAAAAGAAACACCATTTCAAGTTTGAACTAAAATTTATAAAAGTATGTTTTCTACATGTTACTCAAAAACAAAGTATGAGTCATTGCCCCTATTCATTTCTCAAAAAAACCAAGTCATTATTTTAGTGAGACATTAGTATTTTTCAAAGGGGAAGTGATATTTAAATTTTCAATTTGCACAAAAAGTATAAAACACCTTTCTTTGAAAACAGTTTTCATAAACCACTTTTAAACCACACATCACTTTCTAGTAAAAACACTACACATGAAAACACTATAGTAGTTACAAATTAAGGGCAATGAAAAGAAAATATATACAAGTACCATATTCATCATAGAAAGTAACTGAAAGAAAAAAGACATGGGTGAACCTAGGAGATCAAGAATAAACCAGAAGACACCAATACATGAGAAATCATCCTTATTGACATGTCACACACGATGAAATAAAAATTCCCAATACACTCGACTATCCTTTCTCAGGTAGGCTGAGGGAAATTCCCATAGTAATAAACCCAATATATCCACCTACTATAGGCCACTGGTCAGTACCATAACCTACCAGTGCAGCAATCATTCTTATAATATTCTCTCAATATGCCAGATTCACATGTCTCAAGTGTTTGGAAAGGGGGTCAGCTAACCAATGCCAACCGATCATCCAATCATATATATATATATATATATATATATATATATATATATATATATATATATATATATAAAGCACAACAGGCATCACTCTGAGACACTCCATGGGACAACCTCTTGACTTTAAACTACTCAAGTACCTAGGAGCCTCTAAGCATGGCCTCCCAAACAATTAATTGCAACCAAGGCAGGAGAGTTATCCTAGGAGGGTTTTTATCAAAACATTTTCATCATTTTACATAAAGTACCAAACAGTCATTAAATACATTTCACAATCAACACTTTAAAAAGAACCAAAAGTCTTAATCAAGATTCAGAAGAAATCATTTATCATTAAAACCAGAACTATAATTGAAATTTCATGAATTATATTTAAAATCCAAACAGATATTCTTTCACTACTGGGTGTTCGTTCATCAAGAAAATATTTCAAGTGTCCTGTATAAAATAAACGGATCTTTTTACACCAAATAATAATTTAAAAATTAATTGTCTTATATTATCTCACATTTATTAAAATTAATAAAATATTTAATCTAAACAAATAGTGTGTGCAAACAGTAGGAAATAATGTAACTTAAATTTTAAAAATCAGTGAAATAGGAACCTACCTCGACTCAGAGCTCAAATGTGACAACGCGAAAATGCGACACACCTCGCACAGGCACACAAGAATGCACAAACCGATGATTTCGGTAACACGGGGTTACCCCGCCAACGCGCTGCAACTTCAAAGATAAATAAAATACATGAACACAAACTTAAAACAATCCATAGGAACAAACAGCACAAAAGAACCATCTCGACCTACTTTCAAAACATAACCCACACCATTTGTACTATTTAATAATCCACTTTAAAATTTATAAAACAATTTCAAATAGAAACTCACAGCTTTACACACCCAAAACCAATTTCCCACATTTCTCACACTATTCACACATTTTATAAAACCACATAAATAATTTATAAAATACATTCAAGGGGCATGAAAAAAGAGGTATATATAAAATCCAACCCATCTCCAAAAAAAACATTTTCCAAAATGTGCACACCTTCACCCCATTCAAAAACACGTCTCACACCTCATATACAACCCACAGCATGTAAACAAGAAGTAAGACAAGAATGCTAAATTTATTAAACAACGTCATGGTCAACTATTTAATCCACGAGAAACAAGAAACCATAAGAGATCAATGCAGTTCTAAATTTAAAGTGAAAGGAAGAGGGATATTACCTCAAATGATGAAGAATTCCTGAAAAACGGTGAAAAACCCCATGCACACCTCAAACGCATCCGCGAGAAGTGGAAATTTTACCCGACACACTAAAAATGGTTACACCATTTAAGGATTTGCGCACAAAAATTAAACCCTAACCGTGAAATAATCTTACATCAAAGGAAGGGGGAAAATACCAAATGGGGGGGATTCCAGAGAGGTGAAACCAGACGGGGGTTGTGAGCATCGAAGGGAAAGGGGAGTCACGTATCATGGGTGGTATGAGGCTAGAGTGCGATCAGGATAGAAATATAGTGCTGCGGAGGCCGAGAGGGCAAAGTGGGGGCAGGCCGAGGGCGCGTAGGGCTGCTGGAGGTCAAGTATGCAAGGGGGTCACGGATGAGGCCGGTTGGCCAATGGCATGGCATAGGGTCAGCAGGCAAAGTGCGGGGCAAGGAGGGAATGGACGAGGCTAATTTTGGTAAGGGGGAAAAGCTGAGATGCAAGTCGGAGGCATGAGACGATCGCACGGTGCTGGATGAGGGCGTTGGGCGAGCAAAGTCGAGGCGCAGGAGGAAATCCTGGAGGTGAGTTAATGTTGGGATCTGGGAGCAGAGTAGTTGCAGGACGGTGAGGGCGGTGACGGCCGCTGGGCTGGTGCAAGGAAGATTTGTGGAGGTGGTGGCTTGCGCAGGTGGAGGACGAGGGAAAGGGGGAACCGTACGGGGTGAAATAGGGGGTGCTTCGGGTTTGCGGGTAGATCTAGGGTTTTTTTTTCATTCTATTATATTAATAAAAATAATATCAGTAATATTAATAATATTGATAATAATAATAATACCAGAATAATAATATTAATAATAATACAAATAATAATAATAATAATTACAACATAATATCATTATTATTAATGAACATTATTTTTTAAAAACATAATGCATTTAATTATCAAATTATGAAAACTGGGTACCCACACGCACATCGCACGGCCTAAAGAAAATGCGCACATAGAATGTGCGCCTCAACACAGTCCACTTGGGCACCCTCACAAGCACCTAGGGGCGACCGCACAGTCATTGCTAACCACACAGTGCCCGTGAACGGGTCTGAAACCCACTAAGAACATTAAACGTCAGAAATTTTAAAACCCGGACCCGGCCCGATCCTTGAAGCGAGAATGAGAAGCTCAAAAATAAAATAAAAATAAATTCAAATGTCGAGGTGTGATAATTCTCCCCACCATAGACACTTTCTGCCCCCATAAAGTCACTCAGTCGAACAATGGACCAAACAAGAATCCATGCCCATATAAAACCAGAAGAAACCACAACATAAGAGAATGGGAGAACATGAGAGAGTTCTCCCCACCACAAGAACTCAACTAGTGTGTAAATTTTTAACACCCAAACATACCACCCCGGAAGGGGGCCGACGCGGGAACTCCCAACTGATCCAGACTAACCTCTATAGAATGAGCGAAACAACACCTCCACTGAAACTTGGAACTCTCGACTCAGACCAAAGAAAGCCCAAACACTATTGAAAAATCTCTAAGAAGAACATGATCCCAACAATGAACCTGAGTAAAACTACAATCTTTAACTCCTTCGCAGACACTTACATCTCCAAATGAACACCGCTAAACCAAGATCGACCCAAACAAGGGCCGGACAACTTTTAAGAAAAATGAATGATTTAGAAAACCATGATCAGACAAAAAAACTATTGGATTACAACAGAACATGTCTATTATAACTCCATGACAGAGCAATGAACTTACAACGATGTCAAAACTTTAACAGCAGAAAAAGAAAGGATGAAAAGACTTTAAATGTTCCACTGCCAACACGGAACACAAAACCCGGACCAAGGCTTCACACCCCTAGCAAAACTTGATCACGCGCGAGCTTTACTCCAAGACCTATGGCTGGGGTTCTGATGGCTGAAGCATCTTCTACCTCACAGTCAAGCACTGGGATCTCTTGGTCATTACATCTTCTTCATGTGACGCTTTTTGCAAAACTTCTCTAGATGACCCAGACATCCGCAGCGATGGCATGTCTTCAGAGGGATGCGACATGACGGCTTCATGTGCCCGAACCGACCACACTGGTGGCATACCACTGAATGATCCGATGAACTAGAAGTTAGAACCACTACAGAGGACTCTTTAGGAATAGGTACCTCTGGCACACCCTGCTCACCAGATGGGGAACCTTGACGAGCAACTGGATACGCTGGATTGTCAACCATCTCCGCTCTGAATACCAACTCAACTAAGAACGCCTCATCCACTAGTTTCTTGAAACAATGGCCCTTTAAAGGGAGGACTTGCTCCTTGATCTCTGGACGAAGACCCCCAATGAAGAGATAAGTCTTCATCAAATCATGTGACGCTACCTCTGGAGAAAAGTACACAAGCTCCTTGAAATGGTCAACATAAGCCTTCACCGTCCGTTGGCCTTGTTGAATACGGATGAGCTCTTCCCTTTTCTTTGTCTTCACTTCTTCAGGTATAAACCATCGGATAAATACATATTTAAAGACATCCCATGTCATCCCAACTTGCATTAATAGTGGGGAAACCAACTCCCATTCGTCTAGAGCCGGACCTTAAAACATACCCAAAACAGCATGCACTCTAACAGCTTTGAGAGTTTCCAAAACCCTAAAGACACGCTCGACCACTTCAAACCACATAACTATCTTTAACAGACCTCAATCACCATTAAGTACAGACAATGTCTGGGAAAGACCAAAAATTGTGCATGACTTATTAGAAACCATGGGGACCTTTCTGGGCAGCATTTTCTGAACAACATATAAAAAATAGATCCAAAACCAAGAAGAAGCCAAAGAAACATAAATAAAGACTCCATCCAAAAACAAACATCTAAAAGAAACCAAGAAAATATAAACACAACCAAAATTCCCTTTTTCATTTCAGGTTCGAAAACCGCCTTCTTTCATGGCCACTTTCCAAATCAAATTCAATTTTTCAAAAATCATTTCCCTTTTTAAAATCAATTTAGAAAAACAAGGTCAATCCTTTACTTCCAAGTGCACACCCCAGTAATCCCATAACCGTTGCACATGTCTTCATCTGCCTTCATCCATACGCACCAACAAGCATTTCCCATGCACTCCCTCACATTTTCAAACGTTCATAAAGAGTAATCGAGGTTGCACCCAAACCATATCTCTACCAGTTCTAAGTGACCACCGGATTTTTAGACCAAGAGATTTCGGTTTTAAAAATCCCTTTCACAAATTTAAATCCATTTAAAAGAAAACATTCCCATTTCAAAAACCCTTTTTCATTTTCAAAAGTGCACTTACACCCACAAGAACCAAGACAACACACAACTTGCATCAAATTACCGAAGTGAGGGACTAGTATTCATGCTTAACCTGGTGACATGGTAGTGGGTCATGCCCCAAGAAAGCACCAACAACTAGGAGGAACTTAAATCGTGTACTCGGACTCCACATGGGTCACTACTCCACGTAAAATCAAAATGTAACATCATTTTGCCTCTGTTGTCATCCCTCAATCCAAAACAAATCAGAACGAGACAATAACTCAATTCCCAGACTACCCCTGGAGACTCGAGGTTCAAAACGGGAGAGGGTTCAAAATGTCCTTCCTGTACCTACCTATCGAGTCCCAAAAGTCCTAATCTCCATCTACTGGACATCCTAAATAACAAGGGCCCCTCTGATACCATTTTTTCACGAACCTACCTGGGTCGACCCTAAACCGGTCACCCGAGTCGGCCCGCGATATGGCCCGAGGGGCGTTCCCGATCCCTACAGGCTAGCAACTAGTGTCGGGAATCAAAACTAAACAAGAGGGAACGATTTGGATCATAAAATAAAGACAAGAAAAGCAGTGGAAAAAGTAGAATAATGCAAGGTAATTAAATGAAACGAAAAAAGGGGAGAAACCAACAACAGCAAACTAACCTGACCACAACCAAAACTCCTCGCGACACCGAGAGTCGCTCACCAGTCCACAACCAACTCTCGCCCACGGCGAGCAAGCTCAATCCAAACCTGCAACAAAACTAAAAATAGGAAAACATTATAGGCGTGAGTATTAAAAATCAGTAGGCTAGCCCGATATCTATTCCCAATGCACTACCTTTAAAATAAAAGAAACACCATTTCAAGTTTGAACTACAATTTATAAAAGTATGTTTTCTACATGTTACTCAAAAACAAAGTACGATTCATTGCCCCTATTCATTTCTCAAAAAAACCAAGTCATTATTTTAGTGAGACATTAGCATTTTTTAAAGGGGAAGTGATATTTACATTTTCAATTTTCACAAAAAGTATAAAACACCTTTATTTGAAAAAAAATTTCATAAACCACTTTAAAACCACACATCACTTTCTAGTAAAAACACTACACATGAAAATGCTACAGTAGTTACACAGTAAGGGAAATGAAAAGAAAATATATAAAAGTACCATTTTCATCATAGCAAGTAACTAAAATCCAACAGACATGGGTGAACCTAAGAGATCAAGAATAAACCAGAAGACACCAATACATGAGAAATCATCCTCGTTGACATGTCACACACGATGAAATCAAAACTCCCAATACACTCGACCATCTTTTCTCAGGCAGGCCGCGGGCAAATCCCATAGTAATAAACCCAATATATCCACCTACTATGGGCCACTGGTCAGTACCATAACATACCAGTGCAGTAATAATTCTTATAATATTCTCTCAACATGCCAGATTCCCATGTCTCAAGTGTTTGGAAAGGGGGTGATCCAATCGATGACAACCGAGAATCCAATCATATATATATATAAAGCACAACAAGCATCACCCTGAGCCACTCCATGGGACAACATCTTGCCTTTAAACTACTCAAGCACCCAGAAGCCTCTAAGCATGGCCTCCCAAATAATTAATTGCAACCAAGGCAGGAGGGTTATCCTAGGAGGGTTTTTATCAAAACATTTTCATCGTTTTCCATAAAGTGTCAAATGGTCATTAAATACACTTCTTAATAAACACTTTAAAAAGAACCAAAACGCTTTATCAAGCTTCTGAAGAAATCATTTATCATTAAAACCAGAATTATAATTGAAATTCTATGAATTATGTTTAAAATCCAAAATGGAATTCTTTCACTACTGGGTGTCCGTTCATCAAGAAAATATTTCATGTGTTCTTTATAAAATAAACGGCTCTTTTTACACCAAATAATCATTTAAAAATTAATTGTTTTATATTATCTCAAATTTATTAAAATTAATAAAATATTTAATCTGAACAAATAGTGTGTGCAAACAGTAGGAAATAATGTAACTTAAATTTTAAAAAGTAGTGCAATGGGAACCTACCTCGACTCGCAGATCAAACGCGACAATGCGACAACGCGACACGCCTCGCACAGGTGCACAAGCACACACAAACCGATGATCGCGGTAACTCGGGGTTACCCCACCAATGTGCTGCAACTGCAAAGATAAATAAAATACATGAACACAGACTTAAAACAATCCATACGAACAAACAGCACAAAAGAACCACCTCGACCTACTTTCAAAACATAACCAGCGCCATTTATACTATTTAATAAGACACTTTAAAATTTATAAAACAATTTAAAAGAGAAACTCATGGCTTTACACACCCAAAACCAATTTCCCATATTTCTCACACTATTCACACATTTTATATAACCACATAAAAAATTTATAAAATACATTCAAGGGGCATGACAAAAGAGGTATATATAAAATCCAACCCATCTCCAAAAAAACATTTTCCAATACGTGCACACCTTCACCCCATTCAAAAACACATCTCAAACCTCATATACAACCCACAACATGTAAATAAGAAGCAAGACAAGAATGCTAAAATTATTAAACAACGTTATGGTCAACTATTTAATCCATGAGAAACAAGCAACCACAAGAGATCAATGTAGTTCTAAATTTAAAGTTAAAGGTAGAGGGATATTACCTCAAACGATGAAGAACGCCTAAAAAATAGTGCAAAACCCCATGCGCACCTCAAACACATCAGTGAGAAGCTGAAATTTGACCCGACACACCGAAAATGGTTACACCATTTAAGGATTTGCACACAAAAATTAAACCCTAAACACGAAATAACCTTACATCAAAGGAGGGAAAAAATATCAAAGAGGGGGTGTCGTTGGAGAGGTGAAACCAGACGGGGGTTGTGCGCGCCAGAGGGAAAGGGGGGTCATGGGTTGTGGGTGGTAGGAGGCTGGAGCGCGAGCAGGATAGCGGGACAGTGCTGTGGAGGCTGGGAGGGCAAAGTGGAGGCAGGATGAGGGCACGTAGGGCTGCTGGAGGTCAAGTATGTAGGGGGATCGCAGATGAGGAAGGTTGTCTAGTGGGACGGCATAGGGTCGGCAGGCGAGGTTCTGGGCAAGAGGGCATGGACAAGGCCGGTGTTGGCAAGGGGGAAAAGCTGAGATGCAGGTTGGAGGTGTGGGACGAGTGCACGGTGCTGTATGAGGGCGTTGGGTGAGCAAAACCGAGGCACAGGAGGAAATCCTTGAGGCGAGTTGATGTTGGGCGCTGGGAGCAGAGCAGCTGTAGGACGGCAAGGGCAGCGGCGGCCGCTAGGTGGGTGAAAGGAAAAACTGTGGAGGGGGCAGCTCACGCAGGTGGAGGCTGAGGGAAAGGGGCACTACACGGGGTGAAAGAGGGGGGGTGCTTCGGGTTTGCGGGTAGATCTAGGGTTTTTTTCATTCTATTATATTAATAATAATAATATCAGTAATATTAATAATATTGATAATAATAATAATACCAAAATAATAATATTAATAATAATACAAATAATAATAATAATAATTACAACATAATATCATTATTATTAATGAACATTATTTTTTTTAAACTTAATGCATTTAATTATCAAATTATGAAAATTGGGTACCCACATGCACATCGCACTACCTAAAGAAAATGCGCACGCAGAATGCATGCCTCTACGCAGTCTGCTTGGGCACCCACAAAGGCACCTGGGGGTGACCACACGGTCATTGCTAACCACGTAGTGCCTGTGCATGGGTCTGAAACCCACAAAGAACATTAATCGTTAGAAATTTTAAAACCGGGACCCGGCCTGATCCTTGACGCGAGAATGCGAATCCCAAAAATAAAATAAAAATAAATTCAAATTTTGGGGTGTGACACCATATTAATATGTAAATATATAAAAACCCCATTATTTATGTTACTCCCCCAAAAATAATCCAAAAATAATTACATTTGGGAGACCCGAATGACCCGTATCATCGTGAAAAATTGATCTCTTGTACTACTAATAAAACCACCAAAATTATGATCAAAATACCGCAAGAAGTTCCTATGAAGATCAATGTAATAGGTAACCAGACCTTTGAAACTTCACTTATCCCTTGATTGAGTATACCAAAAGTAGGTATTCAATGCACCCTACTCACTACACAAAGGTTTCCTCACTCTCACACCTCAATACAAATAAACAAAGTATCATAAATATATTCAATGGTAAAACATATAATGGAAATACAGAAAGTATAGAATGAGAAAAAGGTTTAACATGATTTGAATTATGTCCTACATGCACCGAGGAATCACAATGCTACTTTCTTTTATTATAATCAAAAGATTAAATGTGTAAAAATACATATTACAAAGACAAGAAATCCTCACCAACTTCTCAGCTTTCCAATAAATCCCCAGTTGAACCACCGATTTATAACACCCTATAATGATAAAGGGTTAAATGATATGACTCATTTCAAAAAAGTTCACCTTTCTTTTCAGGATCCAACCTAATTAGAACTCCACAGTTAATTTTTCTTGGACAAAATTAGTGATCAGGATGAGTAACATATTGGGAAGTTTCCCAAGGTTTGTGTGAGTGAGGATAAAGCACACTAAAAGAAAAAGCATTGGCCTGTGGGGACAGTCATTAGTCTGATGAGACATTCAGGCATGTGAGTGGGCCCTAGGGAGAGGACCACTTGTCCATGAAGAAACTGGTGGTACCTGAAAGGCCAGGACCTGATGACCTTGTTAAGGTGGGGTGTTTGTACTAGGAATTTTCTCAAGGTGTATGTGTGAGTGAGGACAAAGCATGCTGAAAGAACAAGTGTTGGCCTGTGGGAACAGTCATTAGTCTGATGATTCGCTCGGGCATGTGAGTAGACCCCATGAAGGGGACCATATGTCTGTGAAGAAACTGGTGGTACATGGAGGTCCATGAACCAACGACCATATTAATTCAAGGTGTATGTGTTGTTAGTGGGTCCCAGTTGTTACATTGGTATCAAATCAGGAACCCATTCATAAGTGTGGTGGCACTATCTAGGTTAGAATGTAGGGTCCACAACAAGGGTGTTGTGCTCTAAAGGGGGTGAACATAACATCCCATAATGATAAATGGTTAAATGACTAAATGATATAACTCGTGTCAATAAAGTGAACCTTTATTTTTGGGAGCCTTCCTGATTAAAACTCCATAGTTAAGTGTGCTTGGCCTAGATTAGTGATTAGGATGTGTGACCTCATGGGATGTTTCCTAGTGTGTGTGAGAGAGTGAGGAAAAAGCACATAGAAAGAACAAATGCTGGCCTATGGGGATATTTATTAGTTTGATGACCAATTCAAGAACTTAGGTGGGCCCTAGGTAGGGAAACACGTGTCTGGAGGGAAATTGGTGGTACCTAGCGAGCCAGGACCTGACAGCCATGTTAAGGTGGGGTTTCTGTGCTGTCAGTAGGGTCCAATTGTTACATGATTTCCACACTTTTAACTAATGGTACCAAATACATAAATACTAATCAAAACCATTTAAATAAGTTAAATATTCTCCCTTAAAAACCTAGATCAAGATATGTGATTTCTAGAGGTAGGGGACCACACTGAAAGAACAAGTGTTGGCCTATGGGTACAGTCATTAGTCTGATGACTCATTCAGGCACATGGGTGAGCCCCAGGTAGGGGACTACATGTATATGGTGAAACTGGTAGTACCTAGTAGGCTAGAACCTAATGGCCATGTTAAGGTGGGGTTTCTATGCTGTCAATGGGGCCCAATTGTTACAAAATTTCTACACTTTTCACTAATGGTCTCACAAACTTAAAATAATAATCACAACTAGTTAAATAAGTGAAATATACTCCCCTAAAAACCCAGATCAAGATACATGACCACCTAATAAAGGTTACAAACCTGGTGACCCATCATCTTTACTGAACTTCCAGACCACCCAACGCTCCACCATAGAACCATAGGTAAAATAAAACTTTCTATGGACCTTCTGCCATTAGAGAATACATGTTTCCACTGAGAGAGATGAACCCCTACTACCTTCACATTGATCCCATCCTCTTGATGCTGGAAAAAATTTCATTTAATGTAATTATGATTCTCCTAACCTTAGATTATATGAAGTTATAATGATCTGAACAGGGCTTTGCATGCCAATAATCTCCCACTTAAAGACTTTTTTCAAGAAAACCTCAGCAAAACTCAAACACTTAGCAACTAGTAGTGTTATGTTTTCCTTTCCTTCCTTCACCCAATTTATATTAAGGCTCAATTTTTCCTCAAGAGTTCCTAAAATACCACCTTGGTGAATATTTCTATCAGATTTTGGCTACCTATTATCTTCCATAGCTCCATATCCTTTTACTCCAGCATGTTCCTGATGAAATGATACTTCAAGTCAATATGCTTCATCTGAGCATGGAAAACCAAATTTTTAGCCAAGTTAATTTCACTTTTTCTATCACCATATATAACTACCTCTGATTAAATCCTTCCTCTCTCCTTTATAAACTACTTCATCCATACAATTTTCTTCCCAGTTTTCATTGTGGCTATATACTCTACTTCCATTGAACTTAGAATAACAATATTTTTCAACTTTGGTGACTAGTTGATAGTCATTCCTTCAAAAGTAAACATGAAACCTATTTTTATTTCCCTTGTATTCATATCACCCTCAAAGTATAATTCCATGAATCATAGTAACATTTCATCCATTTCATAACATAGTGTGTGAGCTTTTGATCCTTTCAAATACTGAATAATCTACTTCATAGCCTCCTGATATACTTTCCCCAAATTATCCATGTACCAAATCACAACTCCAACTACATTGGAAATTTATAGCTAAGTGGAAACCATTCTATACATAAAAATTTATACCACGAATGCATATACTACTTTTTCCATGTACTTTGTAATGGTTCAAAATTTTATCAATGGAATTTCCCTTTTTATAATTGTTTCATATTTATTAACATAGTATAAATCACATATAGCACATGAAGAAACCAACAAAATTTTAATATATTAATTTTAACATTACATTTAGTGAATAAAAATTACCCTAATAATTTAAATTATTTTAATGGGATAAAAAATAAAAAATAAGATAACAATAATAAGAAAGTTTGGATCTGCTCAATCCCCCAGAATAATCGCACTCACGAAAAACACTGTAGAAATTAAGCCAAATATTAATAATGAAATATGAATTTTTAAAATTAAAATATATGTAACCTTGAAAGAAAATATAATTGAATGAATAATTAATTAAATGTGAGGTATTTATAAAAATAAGGATCCCATATGACCATTAAAAATATAATTGTTGGAATAGTGATCTGGATATTTGAAATAGTAACCTAACTTATGGAAATGTAAAATAATATTTAAGTATATTATAAGATAAGGATATGAAATATTTGTATCATGATAAAATTAAATGAATTTTTTAAAAATTATAAAATAAGTTTTTTTATTTTTGTAAAACATATATGTTTTATTTTCATTTTTATAAAAAATATAATGATTTAAAATAAAGTTTATTTTAATAAAATGGGTTTATAAATTAATATTATGTTTTATTATAATGATAATATAATTTTATGATACCTTAATTAATTTTTCAAAGGGTACAAAAATTGACCATAATATTAAAATTAGTATTTTTCAAATAAATAAGGATTTTATTTAAAAATTAAATTTATCATATTTATAAAATTATTTTCATAAAATGGATTTTATTTTTGGATTTTACACATTTAAAATGGTTAGGGTGAATTTTTTGTATTTTTCTAAAATAGTTGAATTTTTGTGAATAGTAAATTACGATAAAATATGGTATTTGATATTATAAGCTAAATACATGAGTTTCTGAGTAATAGGTGGTGTAAGAACTCATTAGTTCAAACTAACATGCACCATTTACTGTATATATAGTCAAAATAATCAATAATAATGTTATTCATGATCCAAAATAATAAACTAATTGATATAATATTCAAAAACACCCCTTGTCTCCCCTTATAGATACCGCTCATCACCACCCCTTATCCTCACAAGTTCTAAGCCTTAAAGATTGCTAAATTTCTACCCTTTTCCCTTATAAATTATATATCCCACGTCCTAGTGTTGTTATTATCATCCAAAGACCATTTCAAGATTCCTTGAGGATTATTTCAAGGGGATGACATTTAAGAGGTAATATTCTCAACTTACCTCTGTAAAAATTATTTCTTCTTATACATTATCCTCACCTCCCTCATACAATATGTAATTATGAATCCATTATAATAAATATACTAATATTTTTTTTTGTTAAATTTATATACATCTTCTACCCTCCCTTATTTATATTCTTTAATGAAAACGTTTTTTACAAAATGGTTGGTTCACTGCCTCCATGAGAAATGCAATTCATTTTTCTCCACCACCTTCAAGGATGGTCATAAAATAATTATCATGGTTAAATAAGATTTTAATAAGTATAAGATAACTTATTTCAAGTTATATAATGTTTTTATGATCATTTAATTAACTAAAATGAATTTAGTTTGTGATGGTTGGTAAATCCACTGAAATGAACTAACTGAATAACACAAACATTTTTATTAAAAGAATAAATCCTATTTTGGAATAAAAAAGGATATTTGGGACCATTTAAACTTATATAATTATATTAATACCATTTAATTTCACTTCTATAGTTATATTCCCATTTGAAAATAACTTCAATAAGTATCCATAGGTGATTTGAACTTGAAACTATGACATGAATGCCCTCGGAACAATGAAATTAAATTTTATATCTCATTGAAATGGTTATAAATGAAGATAATAAAATTATAATGAATAATATATATATATATATGTATATATAATTTTCTGAATTAAGTAATTAATTAATCTAATTTTAGTATCTAGTATGTTAAGTGAAAGTTCAGAATGATGCTAGAACATAAGGTAAGGGATCTCTCCAAACCACCTTTTTTCTTGGGGTTATGACCTTTCTATATATAAATCACTCTCTCTCTATTTAATGTTATGTAATGATTCTAAATTTTATATATATTTCTCTAACATATATACCTATATTATTCTATCTTTCTTTGATGGGTTAATACATACCTTAAGTTCATTCCTCAAATGCCTTCTTTATGAAATTTTCTTTGATTGCGATATGAGGAAATATTATACAAATCATTTCTTTCTATGGGTAATTATTATGTTTATTCCTTATGATTAATTTCATTTTTTTGGAACACATAATCATCTACATGTTATGATAGGTGTACCCAGATAGCGCTCCAATGCATTGGGTAATTTTTTTTGTCTCATGAGATGGTATGTATGGGATTTGAGAGTGAACCTAATCCACTGTGAGATTATGTCCACCATGTGATGTTGTCTCAGTGGTTTGCCTTAAATTATTATTATTTAATGTTTTATATTACTAAAATATTCATATGATTCCATTATATTTATGTTATACTTCCATATGATTATTCATGAGCCTTACTTCTTCAAGATATCATGTTATGATTTTTGATTTATTTTTCATGATTCTCTATCATGTTTATTCCCTTGCTAGGATTTATAGCTCAACCCTTTATTATATTTATTCCTTAGGTAATCCTATGAAGTTTCATGAGATCAAAGGTATTTAGGATCTCATTATGGAGATTAAAATAAAGAATTTTTATTTTAGTTTCGTGTTGTTGTTTTATGTACATAATTTTCCAAAATACATTGGGACTTTTGATCCTTAGGTTATATTTAATGGATATTTATGTTAAAAATTATGTAATAATATGTGTAAAAGGATTGGGTTGCTATATAATTGGCCTTAAATTTCATTGTTGGGGCCTTTGGATTGGACAACTTAAAGTGATCTACAAGAGGATTTGAGACCAGCTTACTTCCACCCATCCCAAACCTTTCCATGGTCTTCTAGATATAATATTTCTATGATAGAACCAATGGACCAACTTTCCTATATCTCTTGATATTCATCCCTAAAATCTTCCTTTAATTTCCAATATATTTTATTTCAAATCTTCCAGACAAATCACAATTCAACATTTAGATTTTCTGAACAACCAGTCCAACTATCAATATGTCATCCACATATAAGAGCAATATGATAAATGTCCAATATTACCATTACTTTTGATAATAAAAATGATCTACATTAAAAATGTTGAAACCTTCCTCTTACATGAATTAATTGAGCATTTGATTCCACTTTTCTGGGGCTTGTTTCAGACCATAGATTCTTTTCTTTAATCTACAATCCAAATTCAGGTTTCTTACTACTGATAAACCTATCAGTTTTTCTATGTATATATCCTTCTCTAAATCACTATAAAGTAATATGATCTTAACATAAATCTACTCCAGATATCGATCTTCTAATGAAACCATACTTATCACTATTTTGATGGAATAATGTTTTACTAATAGTGAGATGATTTCTGAAAAATCCACTCCTTTTTGTTAAAACCCTTTCACTAACATCTATGAAATATATATTTTATTTTTATTGTCCTATTCTGTTATCTAATAAACCCACTTATTCTCAAGTTATTTTTACCTACTGATAATTTATTCATTTCCCAATTTCTTTTGAACTTTAATAAATCCATATCCTCATTCATGGCTAACTCCAACTACTTAGAGTCACTAAGAGAAGTGTATTACACTAGATTTTTTAGGTTCTCATACATTAAATAAGAGTAAAAAGTTCATATCCACCCATAGATCTGAACTGGCCTTTTGATTCTATTTGATCTCCTCAACTTAATTAGTTAAACTAAGCTACTTGTTTGTAATCTCTATGTCAATACCTAAACTTCTGGTACTCATACTTCTGGAGAACATAATTCTAATTCTCCCAATAGAGCTTTAGATTATATTTAACTTTCTAGTCTTTTATGTCATTACATCTATACTTTTGGTGCCTTCATCACCTAGAACTTTGATCAACATAGACTTTGATAGTTAATTCTCCTTCAGAATACTACTCCACTAAGTTCTGGTCCTTCCACAAAACCTTTTTATCAAAAAAATACCCCTTCTTCTAATTATCTATTTTATTTAACCATCCCATAAGTGATATTCAAAATTTTAAACTCTACATCCAAGGAAAAAATCAACTTTTGGATTAAGAATCAAGCCTGTCAATATTATTAACATTTACATATACATATGTTAAACTATTTGGATTAAGAATCAAGCTTGTCAATATTATTAACATTTACATATACATATGTTAAACTATCTAAGACTCTAAGATGATAAACTTTTGATAATTTTTTGGACCATAACACCTATAGAATTCCTTTCCCAATTATTGATACTGGACTTATGTTGGTGAGATAACCTATCATGTTGAGTTCCTTCACCCAAATCTCCTTTGGAATTCTCAAGTACAGCCTCACACTCCTCGATTTCTCCATTATATTATTGTTCATCCTTTCATCCACTCAATTTTATTATGGATTTTTGGGCGCCATCTTCTCATTTTTATTCTTTCCTTCTTGTTGAAATTTGGAAATTTATGTCTATTATACTCACCACTATTTTTTTTTTGTATACACTTTAACTTTTGGACACACTCCCTTTATACCAACACTTTCCACTAAATTAAAATCTAAAATAAATAATACTTATAATTCAAGAATTAAATTCATACTTTCCTTGTAGAATAATCAATGAAAGTATGAGAATAAAGACAACCATCATAGGTCTAAACAAGAGTAGGTCCCCAAATGTCTGAGCATAAAATCTCTAACTTCTAGTCCCTAGGCTTCTAACCATCCTAGTTGAAAGACATACTTCTCTGCTTTCCCAACACATAGATTTCATACTTTCCTATTTTTGTATGATCTAGCTTCAGCATGTCCTTATCCTTTAGAACCTTCATATTCTTCTCACTAAGGTGACCAAACTTACTATGTCATGGAACTGGATCATCAAAAGTTAAACTTCTGGTCATTCCAATTTGTCTAAATTTTTAATCAAGTAAAAGGTCTCATCCTTTACTCCTTTTACAATCACCATCCAAAACTTGCATCATCCAATTTTTCAATGAAAATAAGATTCTTCCATAGACCAAGAATGTGGATAAATTTTTAGAGATTTAGTAATCCCCCATTCATAATTTGGATTTTGACCGCTTATGTTCCAATAACTTCAAGGGATTCATCATCTTCTAGATGAACTTTTCCAAAATTTATTGATACATAATTACCTATACATCATTGATCACCAATTAAATGATAGGAGGCTTTAGATTCAATCACCCAACATTTTATCGGAGTATTGGTTCTTAACAAGTAAGTCTTGCTATCTTATGTTGTATAAATAGAATCTAAACTACCAATCATTGAATTTTTTCTAGTGCTATCATTATGAATTTTGAAATATTTCTTGATTTTTACTTTCTTCACACATTTCTGGTAGGTTGGACCAAGGTTATTTTACTTTCATCATCTCTTCTCTCATTTCCTTTCTTGATACTTATCTACTAATAGATTCGTTTAGCATATTTAATTTCGTTGAGGTGAATATCATCTTCCATTGGTATTAAGGACACTACTGGTTGGCACCTAAACTTCTCATCAATGAAGTTCCTCATTGAGTATAATATTCCTAATATCATTAAACACTAATTTTTGGTTTTTCACTGGAGTTACTAACTATAGTAACCATTGCATCCCAGCTCTCCAAAAGCAAAGATAATAGTAGAAACACTCATGCATCATCAGCTAAACCTACTTTTACCAACTAGAACTACCCATGAATCACATTAAATTTAATAACATGATCTATCATCACTATTAATTTCATCAACCTTATTCCAAAAAATCATCACAACATGAAGACTTTGTTAAGGGTCGTTGTTTTTTCATACATATCTGTTAGTGCCTTCATAACTTATATTGTAGCCTTATTCTCTTGAATATTCAAATCAATATTCTTTGTAAGATACATTCTTATAAGAGACAACACCTTTCTATACAAGTGCTCCCATGAATCTTTCTCTATCAACACTAGATTCACTACTAAAAAGGGAACCTCCAAGTCTATCTAAATAAGATAGTCTTTAATTTGTATTCACCATAAGCTAAAATTTGATCTGTTAAATTTATAAATTCAGATCTTTCCTTCATTTGATGCCATGCCTATGATACTTCCAATGTTATAACCATGAGATCCAAACCAAAACTTTTAATACCACATGTTGGGAGAAATTAATGACTAGTAACACTGTGAAAAAATAATCTCTTTTACTTCCAAAAAACCACTAGAAGTACGATTGAAAGACCACTAGAAGCTCCTACACAGATCAATGCAATGGAAAAACCAAACCTTTATAAATTTGTTTCCCCCTTGGATATGGGTACTATAATTAGGTATTAAATATACCATACTTTCCATAAAAATTAATCCTCGCATGAACACATCGATATAAACAACAAAGTACCATAAATACATTCAATGGTAAAACATGCAACAAAAATACAGAAAGGAGAGAAATAACATAAGGTTTAATGTGCTTCAGACTGTGTCCTATATGCATAAGGGAATCATGATACTACTTTATTTTATCATAAGTGTAATATTATAAGTGAAATAATATAAATTACAAAGGCAAGTAATCCTCACCAACTTATCATATTTCTAATAAATGCACAATTGAACCATCAATTTCCACACTTTTCACCAAAGGTACCATGTACTTAAATACTAAGAACAACTAGTCAAACAGTTAAACCTTATCCCTTGAAATAATGGATAAATGGACATGACTACCTACACAAGGTTACCAACCTAGTGAACTGTCATATTTTTTGAACATCTGGACCTTTTAACGCTCTACCGTAGAACCATCGGTAGAAGAGAACTTCTGATGGTCCTACTATCATTGGAAATAACTACTACCACTAAAGATATGAACTCTTTATACCTTCACATTGATCTTGACCTTTTTCTATTGATCAAAATTCTATTGAATGTAATTTTGATTCTCTGAACATCTAGTTCTTTGAACTTCTGATGATCTAAACAAGAATTCACACCCCAACATTTACCCATATCAAAATGCATCTCACAAAAAAGTTACATGTACTTTTATGTAAATGTTAATAATTATATGATATTTAAAATCTCCAAATAAGTAAGATTAGATCCTCAAATAGCTAACCCCCACCATTATAGAATAAGGCATAAGCCTCCAAGCCAGCAAAAAGTCCATCCCAAAGTCCCTCTACCCTAAGATACTTTACTCTAAATAGAATCTAATTTATCATAACTCTAAAACATAAAATGTGTCAACTACATTCAAAAACTAAATTAAAGCTTATAAATTTAATTAAAATACAAGTTCAAGGTATATGAAAACTAAATATTATATTTCCATACCTACCATGTAATGCATCTCTATGAAATTTTATAAGAAACAATTTATCACATAAATTAAAGCACACACAATATTAATATTTCCTAAAAAATTTATAAACATGAATATTCTAAAGGAATAAATGAATAAATAAACACTTTATTTATTATCCAAACATGAGATATAGATATGAACATTTCATATTTAACTTAGGCGTGAAAATATTCTATATATAATTCTCAATTATTATCATTTATAAATATTTTATAAACTAGAATTAATTATAACAAAATATTAAATTTTTAACATTTTAAGTCTGTATTGTATTTTTTGAATGATAATGGGATTATTAGTTATAATATTTTATTGATATCATATCTTACGATTAGTGTTTTCATAAGGCTCCAGTCATATTTGATGATATCCCCTATATCATTGATATAACACGACACTCTGTTTTTATGAAAACTGGATATTCGATCATAAGTTATAATATCACATATCATATCTCATGAAATAGTACAAATCCATGAGATTTTGATATATAATACCATACAATATATAGTATTTGTACACTATAACTGATCCAAAATAGAAGAAATCCTACAAATCATATGCTATAATATGGCCCTAAGCACCTTAAAATGTATATGATCTAAGAAAAACTAGTATAAAATCACATTGATTCATTGAAACACATGGATATGATGCCACTAAATGGTTTTGGGTGACCATCAAATAACCTTGGTAGAAAAATCAAACAAATATATTCATAATCTATCATCAACAGAATCAATATACAATAATAAATATTGGAAAGATAAGTGTACCAGAAATGCATTAGTCTCTATATTTTACTCTTCTATAGAGTAAAATTGATAGGTATCACCTAAGAAATAGTTAAAATAATCCAACCCTTGAGGGAATTACACTGGACTTGGATCCACATTCATTAAAATATGACTCTTATTCTTTAAAGTTGTTCTAGAACCTTCCTTGAGGAAGATGAATGAAGAGACAATAACTAAAGAGAGGTTCAATTTATGTTACCATGCATCATATTATCCATAAATATGGGGATATTATCCCTTTTATAGACTCTCTTAATTGAAGGAATATATTTATATCATCATCTTCCCTCTCATGGTGGCTGATATATGTTACAGCTCATTGAAGCATTTATAGTCATTCAAACATTTCAAACATTTACACAATTCATGTATAGTTATAATATAAATCATTTTATGATTCATAAATAAAGGAAACCAATTAGTAATACATGTAATTGAGTATTAACTTGAATCCATATCATAATACTTATCTTATTCTATGATAAAGGCTAATAATGGCAACCATATCTCTCTTACGATATGCTTATATCGTAATCTATGATATGCATCTCATGCACATCACAACTTAATAATTAAGGGATATTATACAATATGATATCCCTTATTTTATTTCATTTTAAATAGTGGTTTATATAAAAATATAATTATCTTACACCAGAATTATTAGGTAAAATAATTCATAATTGATCATGTTAATCTTGGATTAACTTTGAGCATTAAACTATGATTGTTTTTTAAAGTATTGAACTCATAGATATTCATTGGAATTTTAAATATCAAAGATGAAAATTTCATATATATTGTTATTAAGAGAAAATATTGAAATAAAATATTTTCATTTATGAAATAAATTTATGCCAACATGATAAGAAATGGTAGTATCATTCGAGACAAATTATTAATAATGACCAGTGGTTAATGCTTTCATAATTGATGAGCCATGTAGTGAAGATGGTTAATATTGATAATATCATAATGGTTGTGATATATAAAATTAAAACCATTTTGTTTTAGTTTTTCCTTTATAAAAAAACAAATATTTTTTATTCACGTTCTAGAAATGATATTAGTAACAAATAAAAAATGTATTGTGATTATCAAAACTATAGATTAGGTAGGAAATGACCCAATGATTATCATTATGTTAGTATATATATATATCCATTTTAGTCCACATAACAATCAGGAATGAGATAAAATTCAATATAATATAATGAAATTAAATTAAATTAAAATCAATTTAATTAAATAGAATGAAATGAAATTGAATTGGATAATTTTGAACTGAATAAGTAAAAAAATAAAAACCTTTTTTATTGTTTTTCAAAAAAAAGTTTTTTAATTCAAATTATATCCTTGAATTAAAATAAAAATATATATTTGAATGTGAAATTCATAATAACCAATGTATTTCTATTCATACCCAAAATAAATGAGACAAACATCCCTTGAGGTGTTGTTTCTCATTAAGATATTTTTTTGAATAAAGTCTCCAATAAATTCCATTTCCATCCAACCAAATGATGGAATGATATATCATTTTATATTCCAATGAAACCAAATGATGGAATATCACTCCATTTACTATGAATAATATCATTAATAAACCAAATAACAAACTCATACATTCTAATATATTGTTTGTTTTTAAATTTTATTTTTAACATTTTTGTTGTTTTTAAATTTAAATATAAATATTTTTTTAAAATTTGTGTTTTGTTCTTTCCAACAATCATTATTCATTTATATATATAATAACATCCTATAATTGTTTTTTTTTTTATTTTGTTAGTTTTCAAAGTAAGTTAAGAATGGGTAAATGTGGAAAGTTGGTTAATACCCATTCAGTCCAACCCTATAGCTATTAAATGAATTATGACACAAATAAAAGGAATTATAAATTTTAGACTAATTCCTTCTAGATAAAACTATTTTGATTTAATTAGTTATTTTGATTTTGATTTTGGATGATGTAGACTTGATAGAAAAATTACTTTATTTATATATCATTTCCTTGGTAAAAACTTAGTGTCTTGGAGTTCAAAGAAAAAAATGCAGTTGTTTTATCTACTATTGAAAGTGAATACAATATTGTTTCATAATTTTGTTATTAATCCTTATAAATTAATCAAACATTATATGACTTTGGTTTTAATTTTGAAAAGATTTAAATTTATTGTAACAATTATTATATTACTTAAATATCAAATAATACTTTACAACATTCAAGAACAAAACATATTGACATGATATTTCATTTTATAAAATATTATGTTAATAAAGGAGATATTATTCTAGAATATGTTTTAACTAAAAATTAACTTATTGATATATTTTTTAAACCATTAGATGTTGTAAAGTTTGAGAAAGTAAAATTTTAACTTGTTATGATGAAGATTTAGTTTGAAAAGTCATTACACTTATGATTATATATTTGATTTAATATACATTTATTAAGGGGGGTTTCTTTAAATTTAATTACTGATATTAAAAATGATTTTTCTTAAAATATATTGTAAACTTATCACAATATACTTGTACTTTAATTCATTTTTTAACTTTTTGATAAATTTCAAAAGGTGGATAATTTTGTAAAATCCTATTTTAGTTTTCTAATTTTTAAAAAAGAGGATATTTTTAGTGTTAGGTTTGAGTTTTTAGTTGGAAATATTTTTAGTGTTGAAGTTTGTTTATATTTTATGTTTTGAATATTACAAATTCCAAAAATTATTTTATTATTCATTATTTAGTCATTGATTGTTTTTTTAAATTGTTTATTATTTATTTATTAATTATTTATTTGTATTATTTATTCTTATTATTATTCTAGTTACATTCTATATAAAACATTTTTTCAATTCATTTTCTTAGTTTATTTTGCCCTTATTCAAGTTTTAGATACATTGTTTTACCTTTATATAGTATATAAAAATTTATTTTTACCTTTATGTAGATTTTATAATATCACTTAGCATTATGTTATTACATATGTGCATTATATAGGAATTTTGAGTTACCTTTTTGTAGTTTTGTATACCTCTATGCAGTATGTGATGCTTACCTTTAAGTAACTTGTAAAATCTACTTCTGACTTTTACATGAACCTTATTCTAACCCTTATATAAAGTTACCTTCATGCAAACTCAATTTTTACCTTTTCAAAATTAACTTATATATTGATATACCTTTACACATAATGTAAAATTAGTGTGGTACCCTCACACAATTCACCTAAAATGGTCGGTGTTTTTCAACCAAGCCATAGTGAACAGTGTGTTGAGATGGGATAGTTCCTATATAAAATAGTAAAACTAAAATGAAATTTTTTGAATATTAGACCTTATGTAGTGAAAGGCATATCAAAATTTCCAAAATGGTCAAGCACCTTGGAACTACATTGTAGTATAGGGAATTTTGAGTTAGAGAAATTATTTTGAGAAACAAGATGCCCAACCTAGGTGTTTTTGAGAACCCATGGTGAAGTATATCATATCTAAGATTATTAAAATGGCATGAGGTAGAACATCACACTGTGGAAGTGTCTTTGGTTAGTCAATTTTTTATATACATTTGGAAATAGCTTACTAATTATGGGTGTTATGGTGGGCATGGTGGTCTCATGTGAGGCTGGAGGTGATACTCTATTTTTCAATTATTTTGATACTTTGATTTAATGCATGTTCATGTGGATCAGTTTATTTATTTTATATGTTTCTAAATTATTTTTTTTATCTAATGAAGTTATTTATACCAATTCAAAGATATTTAAAATGTTTTAATACATGATTTATTTTTACGTATCAACATCAAAATGTATAGAAAGATGTTAAAATTTTGAATATTGTAGAAGGAAACTAATATGTGAGATTTTTGGAAAGTGGTGACTGATTATTTTGGAAGATAATTTCAGTTTTTCAACATTTATAAGTAGTTTGTTTTTTTTAAACTTAAATGATAATCATGATGATAATTCTGGTATTATCATTAATATTTTTTTAATTCACTATAATGATTTTATAATGTTGTATAGATATTTACATTATTATTTAAAGAATAATTGAAGCTACAAAATACAAGATAAGTACAACACTCTATGGATGAACATACACTGCTGCAATTTGCTAAACTACTAAAAGAAATTTCTAATCACTATGTAAACAAATTTCAATCTGATGGTTAAACTCTTAAGGAATAATTTAAACTATACATTCACTACAAACTTGGAGATATGTATTGTCTTACCATTTAAGGATTGGTCAGGATGTAACAAACTATTCTTCATCATTTACCTCGACTGGTTTTTAGAGTCTTTTGTACTTAATACTTTTTATCCTCTCTATTGTGATTAAACATTTGGTTTATGATTTTCTATTCCAAAAGAATTATTAATTTTTAGGTTATGACTCCCATATTATAAATTCAAGATCTTTGGGTTGTGACTTTAAAATTCTAAATTTGGGGTAGATTTTACCTTCATTAAAAGGTATATGTTGTAATGGGTTGTGACTCTCATTTAAAAGCTCGGTTGTTTGTGTGGTTGTGCCTCTATTGGAAAGGGTGTATTGTGATTGGTTTATAAATCCCCTTTAAAATTCATATCCTTAGTGAATACCACACCTCTCAATGAGTACAGGGGGTGTGGAGAGTATATGTAAGATCACTTTGATCTGAACTACTATAAATATTTCTAGTGTTATCTCCTTTTAATTTCATTGCTTAATTTCTTACATATCTAACTCTAATAAATTAACTTTAAATTTAATTAAATTAGATTTAATTAAAATATTTAAAATTTTAAATTGTTATATTAATTTTCCTCTTGATTATCGATCATCTTAACTGAGACCTGACAATTCAGTTGTTTCCTTAGAGATGAGGGTTTGATTCCTATTGGTTTCAGATTACCATTGTAATTTCACACTAGATGACTTAACCACTCATCAACCCAAATAATAATAGAGAGCTTAGTTTTACTATTTCATCATAATACATAGGATGAGACCTAATAAGTTTTAATCATATTGATAGGGTGGGGTATACTGAGATCTTTTTAAGGGTTTTAATAAGGATGAAGTTTGTGTTATTTAAAGAAATCATTTTTATCTTTTAAAAATTTTGAAGTTATACAACTATTTTTACCCTATTTGGGATTAGGGATGGAAATAGGATCGATACCCACTTTTTTTAGGCTACTTTACTCTAAACCCAATTACATTTTACACTATCTAAACCCTACCCAAATCGATTTAAACCCATTTAACTTTTACCCTACCCTGAACCTATTCAGTTAATGACACTCGTATAATACCCTACCCCATTTAATTTTAATATAGAATTATTTTTTTAATAAAATAGATATTCCATATGTGAATTAAGGATATATAATGGAAAGAAAAGGGTAGTACTGGGAGAGGTGGAGGGAGGAGGCTTAACGGAACGATGTTTTTATGGTTGCAAGGATGTGAGGATTATTAAACCCCACTTGTTGCAATTGATTTCCAATCTAGTATGTGATCTTCATAGTGAACATGCATCCCACATCATAATTCCCAGGAATAATGTGGGGATTAATAAGACGACATATCCCTATACCAAAACAAATAGCTTCTCCATTGGGCCACCTCCCTCTGTCACAACCTGCTTTTCCCTTCCCTCCTTCCCAAAGTTGCTCCTATTATTTGGGAATCACATACTTCATTCCATTGTTTGAAAATTTTAATTTTTTTAATTTTGTTAAAATTAAATGGGTTTTAGTTTTTGGGTATCCTAACAATGATACCTGAACCTTACTCAATTAATGATCAGGTAAAGGATGTGAAACTTGAACCCTACCCAAAACTAATTGAGGGGTACTCGACCACTATATAATCAGGTTAGGTAGGGTCATGTTCCAAATAAAAAATTATTCATAGTCATAAATATCTAAGATTCATGTATTCATATCCATTAGGGGCTTATTAGACCGCCCTCCCACCTGCCCATGGCCCACTTGTATTGTAACTGCCCAAAAAATCCTTTATGTTATTAAGAGCACTTATTTTACAATCATTTTTTTATTATGAGTACATAAAAAGACAATTACATTTCATATGAACATTACATATGATTAATTAATATTGATTATAATATCTAGAGACAATCTAGGGAGATAAACAAAAAAGAACAATGTACACACTGATGTAAAATCCATAGGATTGAATTCTCCAATAAATATCACTCTTGTTATAAAATAATTTAAAAATAAATAGAAGAGTTAATAATATTATAGACATTATCTAGGGAATTATAAAACCTTTATAATCAAAATAATGTATATTGAGGTATGAGAATAGTAGAGTATCTATAGGGTATAAAAGATAAAGTGATCATTAGGATCTAACTATTACCTAACCATTGTTCAATATGACCCTTGGATATTATGCTCATTGGTAATAATTTTATCATTATAATTAGTGTTTATAAAGGGTAATGGAAATAGATAAATGATATATAAGGGATAAATTGTGGATTCAACCAGTAGGATCATGCCTTTTGAAGCCCACTTATCAAAACTTGGGGTGGAGGTAGCGTCATTGGGGTTCTCCATTGACTAATACCAAGTAGAGATTTAACAAGTAAGGATTGATTATAACTAAGTATGAGATAATTTTAAGTTAGTAGAGATCACCATAAGGTCAATGTTAGTTGAGCCACCCCAATAAAGCACCATTATCGCACACCTTACCATTATAGCGTATGTTGGTGTAATGTATCTAGACCTCTGTATTATAAAGGTGTAATTTTCTTTTTAGAAATGAAATAGTGCTTTCTTCAATTTTATTTTCATTGTTATTTTATTTAATAAAATACACATGAATATAAGAGGAATTGATAAATATACTTTTTAATACAAATAAAACATAATTGTATTTTTAGAAAATATATACACTTTAATGATAGATTAAGGTATTCTAAATTAAATTTATTTTCATGTAATAGTATAATAAAACATTATTTATTTAAATATAAATTATAATATAATTTTATAATGTCCTAGGTAATTTTTATATGGGTCATAAGGTTGACTATATAGTAAAAAACTATTATTTATTAATAAATAAAGTTTTTTATTTAAAAGTTAAATTTATTATATTTAGAGAATTATTTTGATAAAATAAATATTTTATTTGAAATCAGCATGTTAAAATTAGGTTAGCGTAAAATTTTGAGAATTTTCTAAAATAATTTATTTTTAATGAATAGTAAAAATATAGTTTTGTGTTTATGATATATTTTATGACATCATAAATATAAAATAATGATTTAATAATTAATAAAAATGAATCCATGACCAAAAATAAGTCATTTTATTAATATATTGTATTTTAATTAATTAAAATGATTTTTCAAACCTATAAACAACTATCCAAAGTCTGAAGTGGATATTAAGCTTTAAAAGACATTATTTTGTGGAAAAATTAACTTCCCATGAAAAAATTAATATAAAATATTTAAGTTCATTTATAAAATTCAAATATTTCAAAAACTAATTTATTAATGTTATAAACCATCATCCAAAACCATGGTTAAGAAAATGTTTTTCCTTATTCCACAACCAATATTTCTAAGGCCTGTATTTAAAAATTAATAAACAATCCTCCCAAATTTCCTATAAATACCCACCTATCCACCCCATTTAATTAACTCACAAGCCATTAACCATAAATTTACTCTCATTTTACCTATCTATATCCATTCCAAAGAGCTTTTAATGCTCCAAGTAACTCTCCTTGAGCTTTAAGAAGCTATCCCGCGAGGTAAGGATTTCTCTTCCTCTTTTTTTATCCAAGTAATTACTTTATAATTATCATTATAATTTCAATTTTATTATGTTATAATAAACTTATTATAATTATATTATTGTCTAAATTTTTTCTATCAAGTGTAAACTTCCATTCTCTCTCATTAATCTTGTTCCATAAACCACTTTGTATACCTATTATGTTGTTGAATTCATCCTTTGTTTTTTTATGCCTCTGTTTATATGTTATGAATACCCAACCTTATTTTTATTCATATTTATTCATATATATCTAATTATAATTCATTTTTTGGGTATTTACATGTATGAAACCCAAATTCCCCTCTTATGGGTTAAAAATGATGAAAAGTTCAAGTATTTAAACATTTATGTACTCAATGATTTTATATAAATCTCATTATTTATTTTCCACAGGTTATTGATGAAATACTTTATTATGATCTACATGATACACATGAAGACATATAAAGGGTGTACATAGATATCAATATAACTAATTGGGTAAACAATTAATCTCTATAGATGGCATGTTTTATGATACCTTGGTAATATGTTTCATGACACCTTGGTTTTGAACCTTTGTGATATTATTATAAATTTCTCATTTTGATGTTGTGTCCATATCTCCATGTCATATATCATGTAATTAATATTATTCTCTCATTTTATACCTCATTTTTTATCTGTGATGATTGTTCATGTTTTATTCCTTTGTTTATCCCTTACTGGGATTTATGATCACACTTTTCTATTAATGTATGTCCCTAGGAAATAACTTGCAGTGAGGTGAACTATGATGGAATAATAAACGAGTCTTTATAGAGGATTAAATAAATTTAATGTTTATGTTTTCCTAATGTACTACATGTATTATGTTCCTAATTTCCAAAACACTAAACCTTAAAAGGTCCTTCAAAATTATTAATATAATATTTTTTTAAGGAATTATATTAAAAATCATATATTAAAAAGGTGAGTTAGCATATGCATTCATAACCCTATGAGATAGAAATGATGCCTAGATTAAATCCACTAGATATAACCCTTCCTACTCATTTATTGACTCATTTTTCTACTACAATTCAATAATATTCACCCCCTTACCTAAGCTCTAATCTGATCATACTAATGGCTCTGAAGGAGAAGCCCTCACATACCACTCAAAATATTGAAGACCACTTCTCCTCTATCAATGTACATTTTGGGTAGTCAAAATACTCTCAAGTTTTTAGGATCACTGATCAAAGTCATGACCGCTCCTTATGTGTTTAATTTTATTAAGTGTTTATGTATCCTTCACCTTCCTCCAATTATATAATTCATTTGATCACTAAACATGTTTTTTAATCCTCTCAATTTATTCTAATGATGAAGATGTGGTCTGATGAAATATTTTGGATTTGATCTAGGATGACTACATCGACCAAGTCCTTTTGATGATTCAGTCTTTAAATAGGGTCCTAACTAATCTCAATTTCTTCAAGGTGATTTTAAGAATTTTTTTTCATAGTATACATTATATTATCAATACATTCATAGTTGTTATGTTCTTTGATGAGAGTATTTATTATTTTGATTTCACTATGGATTTTTATTCACTGTGGTTTTTTTATTTTAAAAAAATAAATAAAAAATTAAATGGGTTCGGGTTTTCAGGTATCCTATCAATTATACCTGAACCCTACTTGATTAAGAATGTGTAAGAGGATGTCAAAATCAACCCCAATTAAGGGGTACTTGAACCCTATATAATTGGGTTGGGTAGGGTCAAGTACCCATAGCAATCCCTATCTAGGATTCATGGATTTCAACCCTTTAGGGGCTTATTATCCTACCCACCCACGGTCCACTTGCTTTCATCACCTTGAAAAATATGAATAATGTCTAGATGAAATATGACAACTTCAACCCTTCCTACTTTTTTATCTCCTCATTTTCCACAGCAATTCAACAATTTTCACTCCCTTGACTGATCTTTAATTTGATCATACTAATGTATCTGAAGTTGAATCCCTCATAGATCACTCAAATGATTAGAGACCTTTTCTCATCTTTCAATGGAAACATTGAGCAGTTAGAGTACTCTAAAGCAATTAGTCTCATTGATAAAAGTCGTGAAAGATCCTTCTGGGTTTTATTTTCTTAATTTTTCATGTATCATTTAACTTCTTCTAATTATATAAGTCTTTTGATCACTGAACATTTTTTTTATTCCTTGAAATTGCTCCTAGAGAAGAAGATGTGGTTTGATGCAAGGTTGTGGCTCTGGTCATGGACAAAAACATTGACCAAGCTCTTTTGATGATCTAGTCTTAGCATAGGGCCCAACTGATCTCAGTTTCTTTAATTTGAGTTTAAGAATTTATTTCCATATTATACATTTTGTTGTCAATACAGATAAAGTAGTAATGTGCTTTGATGTGAGTCTTTTCTATTTTGATTTCACTATGGAAATTTTTTCACTATGGGGTATTTTTTATTTAAAAAATATATATTAAAATTAACTGGGTTTAAGATTTTGGGTAACCTATAAATTATATCTAAACCTTAACTAATTAATAATTAGGTAGAGTATGTAAAATTTCAACCCTACCCAAACCCGATTAATGTAACACCCCGAAATTCTAAAGTAAGAACATTGTATTTGATAGCGTGTATGAAACACAACACCAAGGGTAGAAGGGAATATAATATTCTGATACTTTAAAATATATTTATTATTTTTAATATATGATATATCTTGATATTCATGCAATTCTGAGTTAGCTTTTGTTACACACAACAATAACTTTCTTCGATGGCTTACGTTGTACATAAGATTGAGTTTTACTGAATACTACTAATATTATTATAATAATATTATTATAGTTATCATCTAGTAATTATAATAACATGTATAAAAATTATTAACTAAATTTGGAAAACCTTATTTACATATGTTTATATAATTCAATGGTGACCAATTAATTATAAATGAATATACAAACTAATTGAATATAAAGGAAATATTTTTATAAGAAAACAATTTTATGCACCCAAAATAATTTTTTATTAATAAATTAAATTAATTTATATTAGTGAATAATATTAATGAAATATATATATTATATATTTTATCAAATATTTTTTATATTCATCTAATATTTTTAATAGACATAAGATAAGAACAAACCCAATTTTACACATAAAAAGCTATATTATTATAAAGGCAGTTTTACCGCTTTTTAATGACGAACATATTTTAAAACTAAATTTTGGAACTTTTATAAATTTTATTTTTTAAAATAAACTTAATTTTTTAAATCATAATAACTAAAATATCTCAGGGTTAATTTTTTTATTTTTAAGAAATTTTATTTTTTTGATAAATAATGAAAAATACTGAATTTTAATTGAAATTTTCTTTTTTTTCTATGTAATTTATAGTATTAAATTATATTTTAAATTGGTTATAATGTTTAATTATTTAAATTTAATATATATTAATACAATTTAGGTTATTTTAATCATTTTTATTTTGAATTTAGATATAAAAACTTAGCAAAATTTTGAACATTTTCACTTTAAAACCTCGTTTTCTTGTCCCATCTACGGGGTTAATTTTAAATTAATTTCTACCAATTATGTGATTGGAATTTGAAAAAATGGATTAAATATTTGAAATTATAATAATTTATAATTTCTAGTAAGGTGAAATTAATTTTTTACTAAAAATATTAGTCAAATTAATTAAAATCAATTACATCAATTGAGAGAAAAACTAGCTTAAAGGGACTAAACCTTAAACTTAAGGGCGAAAATGACCTAGAATCTTGTCTAAAAGAAATTTTATAAAATTATTTCAACCATATCCTTCCTTTTTTCAAATATGGACTGTTATTGGAGGCACATTATATAAGTTAGACCTCTTAATAGTGTTTACCTTTTTATATTTACAATAATGACACTCCTCCTCCACTATAAATGGCCACTCACCCCCTCACTTCTTCACATATATAAAGCCCTTAGTCTCATCAAACCCCTACCAAAATAATCTCTCAAAATCCCTCCACTCATCCTATAAGAATATCTATGGTCATAAATCCAACCAATTAATTATTTTTATATGAACCAAAAGTAATTACCCAAAGAAGAGGAGGTTAAAGATCATTCAACCAAAAGGAAGTGTAAGGTAAGGGGATTTCTAGTCTTACTTTTATTTCTATGATATTTATTCCTTATTCGCCAATTTTTTATTTTTTGTGGTGTATATACTTCTATGTGATATTTTATATCATGAATTTTATTTATTTCATGATATTAAAATTTTTAATTGATGTTATTCTTTCATGGATCTCATGATTTAAAAGTTACTCAAGTAATAAGGGATTCTCATCTCACTTTTTCTTCTATGAGGCATATGCTATTTTCACCATTTATTTCCTTTGTGTGGTGTATATACTTCACCTATTATATTTTATACCATGATTACATTTATCTTCATGGTATTTTATATTTCAATTTGAATTATTTCATCTATGGGAATTTGAGCATAAATTTTCCAAGTGGTAAAGAAATTTTATAACTCAATTCCTCTTCACTAGGTTATATTAATTCCTCATTATAATTAATATTCTATGATTATATGTATGATTAATTTGAATATTTTTTGATGTATTTACATTTCTTTTATGTGGATTTATAGTTGATAGGTATAATCAATTCATTGATAAATTTTCACTTCAACATTATGATCGTTTTAAGGGTTTAGACCACAATATCATTTTAATCAAGATTATTTATTCTTGAATTTGCATTAAAGGAAATTATTTTATCAATGTTCAATAAACCATTTAATTTTATTCTCTTTTTGTTATTCATGATATTTTTCAATTAAAAGTACCATTTTTCCACACCTTAGTACTCAAAATGCTATAGAAAATGGTTTTAAGAAAACCCAAGCTTATTTCTCTCTTCAATTGGATACCTATTTTCTTCCAAAACCATGTTTTCTAAAAAAATAAAAAATGTTTTTAACCTTTTCAAAATGATTTATCAAATTCATTTTCACCCTTTACAAAATGTTTTATGTTTTTAAAATTTATTTTCAAATAATTTTTTTCAAAATGTTCTTAAAAACAAAAAGGATATTTTCCTTAAGAATTTTTTTAAATATATTCTTTAATTTAATCAACAAAAACAATACTTATTCTTAATCCAATGGGAATATATTGTATGATACTATCCTTATTATTTTTATGGATGATTTATGATTATTTTGACTATTGATGTGTTATTTTGATACAATTTTCCGTATTAGATTCTTGTAACGAAGCCTTGACAGTATTAGATTCTTGGCATAAATCCTTCACATTATTAGATTCTTGTAATGAAGCCTTGATAATATTATATTCTTGGCATGAATCCTTGATGGTAACCTTTATATATCCATCATTATCTATTCCGTCATTATAAATTCAATTATTTATATTCCATGTGATTATTTGATTAGTCAAAATATCTATGGTTAAGTTTCATGCTCATGTAATTTTTTATATGGAATTATTTGATCATTTATTATTCCTACCATACTATATCCAAGTTATTTATTAAATTGAATTTTATTTAGTTATTTTCCTTTACATATTTATTATGATCATTAATTCATTATTGCTTCCATTTTACTTAACCCTTACTGATCATTTGATCTCACCCTTATTTTGTTTCCTTTCCCTAGGATTCCATGAAGTGTAATAAGAAAGATATGCAAGAATATGATAGATGGAATAAAGTTATTATAAATAAAAAATATGTTTTAATTTTTTTATTCATTTGTAATACAAGACTCGTGTATGTATTTAGCTTACCAAGACTACTAAAATGATCGGTCCTTCAGGATGCATTTTCTTGTATCTTATTCCAATATAATGGTAGTAAACACTAGCTTCGGGATTACTAGGGTTGTTTCACTACATTTGGTATCAAAAGAATTTTAGTAGCAACCTCAATAACTAGATTTATTAAAACATAGATTATAAAACATAACCCTATGATAAAATTTGAGAATAAGTATAGAAGAACATCCCAAAGAAACCATGTTTATGATTATGATATTAGCAATGCATAAAGTTTTCAATTTATGATAAGTATTTCAAAATTTAGTGATTATACATTATGTTTCATAATGTTATGAACTAATATAATGTATGTAATTATTTAGAAATGGAACCTAGAAGAAATAAGGGTATCAATACTCATGGATAATGTAGAGGTTTCCATGCTAAGGAAGTCGATATAGCTGGTATTGGAACTTAGAAAGTTATGGATATATTAGGTAAAATTAATCAAGTTATAAAAAATAACCTTTCTTGGATAGAGAAAACTATTCCATGAAAATATTATATGATTCTGGATCGCTTTATGTGACAAAATTTTCCATTATTTATTGGGAATACTAATCCAATGGTAGCTGAGCAATAGATTAAGTCTTTGGAGAAGAAATTTATGGCATTGTGATGTGGTGAAAAGGAAAAGGATAAACTTGAAGTATATTGTGTTCAATGGAGATGTTGATCAATAGTGTTCATTGATCCAAAATACTAGGGAGGAGGAATAAATAGAAATAATGGAATGGAAATCTTTTAGGGATACATTATTTGAAAAATATTTTCCTCATGAGAAATAAACTAAGATAAAAATAAAGTTTCTTATCATAATGCAAAAGGATGAAAAAATTGTTGTGGAGTATGAAACTACCTTTACAAGGTTAGATAGGTATTCTTCAAATTATATACGTGACATGAGCTATAATATTGATTATTTCTTTAAAGTTATTAAGCCAAGTCTCCAGAGGGAACAAGTCTCCCAAACATTCTCATCATATGAGGACATAAAATCATTTGGTATTAAGACAAAGAAATAATTTTCTAAGACTTATGGATTTGAATGAAATCAATAGAATAAGGGGATATTATAAAAAAAGAAGGATAAGAGTAAGAAGGGAAAGAAGGATTTTCCAACATGTGATACTTTTGGAAGGAAACACCTTAGGACATGCTTAAAAGGAAAATTAATTTTCTTAATGTGTAAAGAAAAAGGTCACCATGATCAAGAATGAAAGGGAAAGAAAAAATTTTCCATTTTTCAATGATTTAACTATAAGGATATAGGGAACTATGTGAATGAATTCCCCAAGAACCAATGTAATATACCTTAGAAGAAGATAAGGGATCAAAATCAATCTTAGGTTATTACAACCGATAAAGTGTAATGATTGATGTTCTTGCATTTGGATTCAAGAATTACATTATTTTATTATTTTATCTATGATGTAATGGTTATGATAATCCTTAAATATATAAGGATTATATTGAAATGATATTTCATTAAGTATTTGAGAGCATGTGTTGAATGGTAATAATAAAAGTGATTTAATAGCAAGTTAATTTTTTTTGTAAAACACGTGATTGAGGGAACAATAACCCTTAATATGTCCTGAATTTTGAGATGATTATATTAGGATAAAGTGATAATTGGTATGGATAAAGTAAACTATATATTATTAACTTCCTTATAATTGATTCTAATGTTTTGGATCATAATACTTGGAAGGGTCATAAGGTTAACCATTTATGAAATGGTTTAAGTTGAACTTTGGATGAGGTTTTAGAGATTGATGCATTACTTCACCCTATGATGAAAATTGTGATGAGATACGAAGTAGAAATAATTCAAGGCACAACCAAAGGATAAGATTTTGTTTATATAAATGTATATTTACTTATATTCTTAGATAATGAAAGATTTTCTCAACTCTAGGAAAAGGGTCTTAAAACAAAAATGTTATCCTATTACTATAATTTTTTATCATATAATTGACTTTTATTCAAACCTCTAGTTTATGGATTTATGGTAAAAAATTTCTCATTAACATGTTATCTATCACTCCCCATCATAACTTTATAGTTATATTTCTCTTTCATGTCTAGTTTTTCACAAATTTTCTCCTATTCGAAAGCCTAGTTTTGTGGTGACCTTCTTATTTCTCATTCCTTCTTATTAAAAAGATGTGTTATTAACCCTATTTATGATATGGGTTTTTTAACAATATACTTTCAAATATCAGACCCTATATTACCAATATCAAGTTCAAATTGTGAGGATGTAATTTAATTAAGGTGTAAAGAATGTAACACCTCGAAATTATAAAGTAAGAACATTGTATTCGATAGCGTGCGTGAAACAAAACACCAAGCGTAGAAGGGAAAATAATATTATGAGATGTTACAATATATTTACTAATTTTAATCTATTATATATCTTTTAATGTATTCAACATTGAGTTATCTTGTGTTACATGCAATAATAACTTTCTTCGATGGCATGCATTGTACGCAAGACTGATTTTTACCAAATGCAATTAATATTATGATTATATTATTATAGTTATCATCTAGCCATAGTAATGAAATGTATGAAAATAATTAACTAAATTTGGAAAACTTTGTATACATATGTTTATATAATTATTTGGTGACCAGTTAATTAGAAATGAATATATAAACCAATTGAATATAAAGGAAATTGTTTTATAAGAAAACTATTTTATGCACCCAAAGGAATTTTTTCTTAATAAATTAAATTAATTTATATTAGTGAATTATATTAATGAAATATATATATTATATATTCAATCAATTTTTTTTAAATTCATCCAATATATTTTATAGATATAAGATAAGAATAAACCCAATTTTGCGCATAAAAATGTATATTTTTATAAAGGCAGTTTTACATATTTTTAATAGCGCACCTGTTTTAAAATGAAATTTTTGAGATTTTATAAATTTTATTTGTCAAAATAAAATTCATTTTTTAAATTTTAATTTCAATAATATATTAGGATGAATTTTTGGTATTTTTCTGAAAAGTTTTATTTTTTGATGAATAATGAAAAATACTAAATTTTAATTGAAAACTATTTTTTCATCTATACAATTTATAGTGTTAAATTATATTTTAAATTGGTTTTAAATTTGGATTGATTTAATTTCACATATATTAATACAATTAAGGTCATTTTAATCATTTTTATATTAAATTTAGATATAAAAATTTAGTGAACTTTTGAACATTTTCACTTTAAAAACCAGCTTCTCCATCCCGTCTTTGGGATTAATTTTAAATTAATTTATGACACTTATATTATTTTAATTTGTAAAAATTGATTCCTTATTTTGAATAATCATAATTTATAATGTCTATTAAGGTTAAATTAGTTTTTTACCAAAATTATTAGTGAAATAAATTAAAATTAATTACATTGATTAAGAGAAAAACTAGATTAAAGGGGACTAAACCTTAAACTTAAGGGACAAAATGACCTAGAAACTTATCAAAAAGACATTTTATTACCATATTTAGACCATATAATCTCTTTTCTCAAATAGTTACCATTATTGGAGGCATATTATGTAATGTAAACCTCTAAATAGTGTTTAAATTTTTATATTTACAAGAATGTCACTCCTCCTCCACTATAAAATGACACTCACCCCACCCCCCCACCCCCCTCACTTCTTCACACCTCTCAAACCCTTTATCTCATCCAAACCCTAACCAAATAAGCACCCAACAACCATTACCTCATACTAGAATCCTCAATATGGTCATAAATTCAACCAAGTAAGTATTTTGGTATAAACCAGAAGGAGTTTCCCAAAGAGGAGAAGGTTAAAGATCATTCAACCAAATGGGAATGTAATGTAAGGGTATTTCTAGTATCACTTTTATTTCTGTGATTATTATTCCATATTCACCACTTGTTTATTTTTTTGTGTATATACCTCCCTATGATATTTTATATCATGAATTTTATTTATTTCATGATATTAAAAGTTTCAATTGATGTTATAATTTTATGGATCTCATGATTCAAAAGTTACTCAAGTAGTAAGGTATTCTCATCTCACTTTTTCTTCCATGATGCATACACTATTTTTACCACTTATTTCTTTTGTGTGGTGTATATATTGCTCCTATTATATTTTATATCATGAATACATTTATATTCATGGTATTTTAAGTTTCAATTTGAATTATTTCATCTATAGAGATTTGAACATAAAGTTACCAAGTGGTAAAGAAATTTCATAACTCAATTCCTTTTTACTGGTTTATATTACTTCCTCATTGTCATTAATATTCTATGATTATGTGTATAATTACTATGAATATCTATTTATGTATTTATATTTATTTTATGTGTATTTACAGTTGATGCACATAATCGATTCATTGGTTAATTCTCACTTCAATGTTATGATCATTTTAAGGGTTTATACCACAATCTCATTTTAATCAAGATTGCTTATTCTCAAATTTACATTAAAGTAAATTATTTGATCAAGGTTCAATAAACCCTTTAATTTTATTCTCCTCTAGTTATTCATGATCTTTATCAAGTAAAATTACCATTTTCCCACTCTTTAGTACTCAAAATTCTATAGAAAATGTTTTTAAGAAAACCCCAACTTTATTTCTCTCTTCTGTCGAAGACCTATTTTCTTCCAAAACCATGTTCTCTAAAAATGTTTTCAAAAATGTTTTTAAACTTTTAAAAATGATTTATCAAAGTACCCTTTAAAATAATTTTTATATTTTTAAAGTTATTTTTAAAGAAATGTTTTTCTAAAAAAAATCAAAACAAAAAGGATATTTTCCTCAATAATGTTTTTAAAGAGATTATTTTATTTTATCAACAACAACAGCCCTTATTATTACTCTAATGGTTATATAGTGTATTGATACCATACTTATTATTTATATGGATGGTTTATGATCATTTTGACTATGGATGTTCTATTTTAATACAATTTTCCATATTACTCTTGGTAATTTATGGTTGGGGAAAGTATTCACATTTCGTATGCTAGTTTTAATACAAATATTTATGTTGATTATATTTCACCCAATTAATATGAGGAATGAATTGGATTTTTTTATGTGATGTGTGGGTCATACTATATTCCCTCAATTCATTGGTTGGTTTCATAAGACAAACTAGATATGGTTTTGGTCGAGTTATTACCCATTTATTAGATTATTGGCATGAAGCCTTGACAGTATTAGATTCTTGGAACAAAGCCTTGAAAGTATTAAATTATTAGCATGAAGCCTTGATAGTATTATATTCTTGTAATTAATTCTTAATGGTATTATATTATTTGAATAAATCCTTTATAATATTTGATTCTTGGCCTGAGGCTTCAATGGTAAGCTTTAGATATATATCGTTATGCATTCTATCATTATGAATTGAGTTATTGATATTCCATGTGATTATTCTATTAGTTATAATATCCATGTTTAAGTTAGTCATGTGATTATTTATATGGAATTGTTTTATCATATATTATTCCTACCATACTATTCCCAAGTTATTGATTAAATGGCATGTGTTTCAGTTATTAGTCTTTCCATGTTGATTATGATCATTAATTCATTATTACTTCTATTGTACTTAATACTTACTAAGTATTTTATCTCAAACTTATTTTATTTCCTTTTCCTAAGATTCCATGAATTGTACTAAGAAAGATATATAATGATATACTAGATGGGATAAAGTTATTATAAATAAAAAAAATATGTTGTAATTTTTGTGTTCATTAGTAATACAAGACTCATGTATGTATCTAGTTTCCCAAGACTACTAAAATGGTCAGTCCTTCAGAATGAATTTCCTTGTATCTTATGTCAATGTAATTGTATTATACACCAGATCTGGGCTTACTGGATTTGGGTCACTACAATTAAGGGGTACCCAAACCCTATATAATCAGGTCGGGTAGGTTTGGGTACTCTCTAAGTGGGTACCCATATACATATCTATACAGGATTCACAAATTCTAACCCATTAGAGGATTATTGTCCCACATATCCACCTATATCCTACTTTCTCTCATCACCCTATGAGATATGAATGATTCCTAGATAAAATATATTGGCTACAACCCTTTCTTCTTATTTTTCTTCTCATTTCTCAATTGCAATTCAACAATTTTCACCCCTTTACTAAACTCTAATATGAAAATACTAATGGATATGAAGGATAATCCATCACAATCCACTCAAAAAATAAAGAAAATCTTCTCCTCTTTCAACATAATGTTTTTAAAGTAGAGTACTCTCAAGTTATTAGGCTCACTGATCAAAGCCATGACCACTCATTTTGTGTTTTATTTTCTTAAGTGTTCTTCTATCCTTCACCTTCCTCCAATTATATAATTCATTTGATCATTGATTTTTTTTGGTCTATGAAATTTCTCCTGATGATGAATATGTATTTTGATTAAAGTTCATGGTTTTGATCAATTGTGACAACATAAACCAATTTATTTTAATGATTCATTCTTTACAAAGGGTCCTGACTGATCTCAGTTTCTTCATGGTGAGTTTAAGCATTTTTTTTCATAATACACATTCTTTTGTCAATACAAATAGAGTGGTTATGTTATTTGATTCAAGCCTTTTTTATTTTGATTTCACTATGGAGTTTTTTCACTATGGATTTTTTTTTAATATATTAAAATTAAATGGGTTAGGTTTTTTGGGTATCTAATCAATGATACTCAAACCCTTCCCAATTAATAATCAGGTAAAGGATATGAAACTCTAACCCTACCTAAACCCAACTAAGGGGTACCCAAACCCTATATAATTGGTTTAGGTAGGGTTGGGTACCCACTAAATGGTTAACCATATATATCCTAATCTAGGATTCACATATTCCAACAAATTAATGGCTTTTTGGCCCACCCACTTATAACCCATTTTCTTTAATCACCCTACAAGACTGGAATGATACCTGGATGAAATCTATTAGGTACAACCCTTCCTACAATTAAACAACTTTAATAAACTTTAATGACCTCTAATATGAGCATACTAATTCCTCTAAAGGGGAATCCCTCAAATCCTACTCAAATGATCAAAGACCTCTTATCATCTCTCTCAATGGACATGTTGAGTGGTCAGAGTACTCTCAAGTTGTCAGGCTCTCTAATAAAAGTCATAAAAAATACTTTTGTCTTTGATTTTATTAAGTTTTTATGTATCCTTCATTTCCCTTTAATTATATAATTCATTTGATCACTGAACATTTTTTTCATTCATCACAATTTCTCATAGTGATAAAGATACGATTCTATGAAAGGTCATGGCAATGATCAAGGATGACAACATCAGTCAAGCAATCTTCACACATGGTCCCGACTGATCTTAGTTTCTTCAAGGTGAGTTTAAAAAAAATCACCGTAGAAATTATATTTTCATTACATATAGAGTGATCATGTGATTTTATGTTGGTATTTTTTATTTTTATTTCACTATGGAGTTTTTTTCGCTATGAAGTTTTTAAAAAAAATTATATTAAAATTAAATGGGTTCAAGTTTTCAGGTATCCTATCAATGATATAAAAACCCTACCCAATTAATAATTAGGTAGAGATATTGAAACCAAAACCTACCTAAACTCGATTGTGGGGTACCCAAACCCTATATAATCAGGTTTGGTAGGGTTGGGTTCCAACCAAACAGGTACCCATAGCCATTCATATCTAGGATTCACATATTCTAACTCATTAGGGGTGTATTGGCCCACTTTCTCTCCATCCCTCCCATAGCCCACTTGATTTCATCATCTTGTGAGACCAGAACAATTCCTGGATGAAATATATCAGCCACAACCCTTCCTACTCATTTATATCCTCATTTATCCATATAAATTCAATAATTTTCAACCCTTTCTTAACATATAATTTGAGCGTACTGATGGCTATGAAGGTGAATCCCTCACAGCCCATTCAAACGATCGAAGACCGCTTCTCCTCTATCAATGGAAACATCGTGTCATCGAAGTACTCAAGTTTTAAGGATCACTAATCAAATTAATGACTGGTCTGTTTATATGTTATTATCTTAAGTTCTCTTGTATCCTTTACCATCCTATAATTATATAATTTTTTTATCTTTGTTTATTTTTTGTATTCCTTATAATTGCTTCTGGAGATGAAGATGTAGTTTGATTCATGGTTGTGGATATGATCACATATGATAACATCACCCAAGATCTTTTGATGATCCAGTCTTCGCATAGTTTCCTGAACAATCTCGTTTATTCAAGGTGAGTTTAAGTTTTTTTTTAATATACATTTTTTTGTCAATATGGACAGAGTAGTTATGTTCTTTGATATGAGTCTTGTTTATTTTGATTTCACAATGATGTTTTTTTCACTATGTATTTTATATATATATATATATATATATATATATATATTAAAATTAAATGGGTTTGGCTTTTTGGGCTACCTATCAATGATACCTTAACCCTGCTCAATTAATAATTAAGGTATAGTATGTGGAACTTGAACCCTACCCGAACTCGATTAAGGGGTACATGAGCCCTATATAATTAGTTTGGGTAGGGTCAAATAACCACTAAAAAGGTACCCATAGTCATCCTTATCTAATATTTATGGATTCTAAAACATTAGGGTTGTATTGTCTCACCTTCCCACCCACCCTTGACCCGCTTACTTTCATCACCCTATGAGACAGGAGTGAAGCCCAAGCAAAATATGATGGATACAACCCTTTCTGTTATTTATCTCCTCATTTCTCTATTGTAATTCAATAATTTTCACCCCCTTGTCTTACATATAATATGATCATACTAATGTATCTAGTGGAAAATCCCTCACATCCCACTCAAATGACTGAATACCTCTTCTCCTCTCTCAATAGACAGGTTGAGCAGTCAAAGTACTCTCAAGTTGTCAAGCTCAATGATAAAAGTCATGACCTCTCCTTTTGTGTTTTAGTTTCTTAAGTGTTCTTGTATCCTTCACCTTCCTACAATTATATAATTCATTTAATCATTGAACATTTTTTTTCTATTCCTCGCAATTTCTCTTGGTAATGAATATGTGGCTCGATGTCAGGTCGTGGATCTGATCAAGGATGACAGCATCAACCAAACTCTTTTGACGATCCAGTATTCACACAGGGTCTCATCTAATCTCAGTTTCTTCAAGGTGAGTTTAATCTTTTTTTTGTAGCATACATTATATTTTCAATATAGACTAAGAATTTATGTTCTTTGATGTGAGACTTTTTATTTTGATTTCACTATAGAGTTTTTTCACTAGGGAGTTTTTTTATTTTTTAAAAAAATATATTAAAATTAAACAGGTTTGGGATATTGGGTATCCTATCAATTATACTTGAACCATACCTGATTAATAATCAAGTAGAGGATGTAAAACATGAACCTTACTAGTACCTGATTTAGGGGAACATGAACCCTATAAAATTAGTTTAGGTAGGGTCGGTTTCTCACTAAATGGGTACCCATATCCATCTATATCCAAGATCCGTAGATTTTGACCCATTAAGGGCTTATTGTCCCACCATCCTGCTCACATGTAGCCTAATTTTTTTTATCACCCTGTGAGATTGGAAGGATGCAGTAATGAAATCCATTGGATACAACCCCTCTTTCTCATTTATCTCCTCATTTCTCTACTAAAAATTAACAATTTTTACCCCCTTTACATCTAATTTGAGTGTACTCTAAAGTCAATTACCTCATAGCCTACTCAAATGATGAAAGACCTCTTCTCCTATCTCAATGGAAATGTTTACTGGTCAAATTACTATCAAGTTATCAGGCTCACTGATCAAATTCATGGCCATGCCTTTTGTGTTTGATTTTATTAAGTGTTCCTTTATACTTCACCTTATTCCAATTATGTAATTTGTTTCATCACATAACAATTTTTTTCCAGTCCTTGAAATTTCTATTGTTGATGATGATGTAGTTAGATGTAAGTTTGTGACTCTGATCAAGGATGACAGCATCAAACAACCTATTTTTATGATTCAATATTAGCACAGGTTCTCGACTGATCTTAGTTTCTTCAAGGTCAGTTTAAGAATTTGTTTTCACAGTATACATTTTTTATCAATACAAACATAGCTATTATGTGCTTTGATGTGAGTCTTTTTATTTTGATTTTACTATGTATTTTTTCACTATGGGGTTTTCTTAAAAAAATATATTAAAATTAAAAGAGTTCAGGTTTTTGGGTATCCTGTCAATTATTCTTGAACCCAACCCGATTAATAATTGGGAAAAGGATGTGAAATAAGAACCCTACCTAAACTCAATTAAGGGGTACATGTACCCTATATAATCATGTTGGGTAGGGTTGGGTACCTGATAAATAGGTCCCCATAGAAATTCTTATCTTGGATTCACCTATTATGACCCATTAGGGGTTTATTGGCCCACTTGCACATTCACCCATGACCCGGTTGATTTAATAAACCTGTGAGATAAGAACAATACCTAAAAAAATATGTCATCTACAACTCTTCCTTCTCATTTATCTCCTCATTTCTCTATTTTAATTCAAAAAAATCACCCATTTTCTGACCTCTAATATGAGCGTACTAATGTATATGAAGTCAAATCACTCCTAGCCCACTCAAATGATCGAAGACCTCTTCTCCTCTCTTAGTGGACACGTTGAGGAGTCAGAGTAATCTTAAGTTGTCATGCTCCCTGATCAAAGTCTAAACTGTTCTTTTTTGTGTTTGATTTTATTAATTTTTTTGGTTTCCTTCACCTTCCTCCAATTATATAATTTTTTTTATCACTATACATTTTTTATAGTCCTCATAATTTCTCATGGTGATGAAGATGTAGTTCAATGAAAGTTTGTGGCACTAATCAAGGAAGACAACATTGACCAAGATATTTTGATGATCCATTATTCTCATAGGGCCCCAACTGATATCAGTTTCTTTAATGTGAATTTAATATTTTTTTAGTATACATTCTATTTTCAATATAAACATGGCAATTATGTGCTTTGATGTGAGTATTTATTTTGATTTAACTATAGAGTTGTTTTCACTATAAAGTTTTTTTGTTTTTTTAATTATATTAAAATTAAATGACTTCAAGTTTTTGGGTATCCTATCAATGATACTAAAACCCTACCCAATTGATAATCGAGTAGAGTATATGAAACCCAAACCTATCCAAACCCAATTAAGGGATACTTGAACCATATATAATCAGTTAGGTAGGGTTATGTTCTTGATAAATGGGTACTCATAGTCATCTATATCCAAGATTCATGGATTATGACCCATTAGGGGATTATTAGGTCACCCACCCACCCACCCATGGCCCACTTTCTTTCATCACCCTATGAGACTAGAATGAAACCTGAACAAAATTTGTAGGTTACGGCCCTTCCTTCTCATTTATCTCTTCATTTCTCTATTAAAATTCAATAATTTTCACCCCTTCCCCAACCCCTAATCTGAGCATACTAATGGATATAAAGTTGAATCCCTTACACCCCACTCAAATGATCGAAGACCACTTCTCCTCTCTCAATAGACACATTGAGCGGTCAGAGTACTCTCAAGTTAGAAGACTCACTAATCAAAGTCATGATTGATCCTTTTTTGTTTGATTTTATTAAGTTTTAATGTATCCTTCACCTTCCTCCAATAGTATAAATCATTTTATCATTGAATTTTTTTTCCAATACTCGTAATTTCACTTGGTGGTGAAGATTTGGTTCAATGTAAGTTCATTCCTATGATCAAGGATGACAACATCGACCAATCTATTTTGACAATCCAGTCTTTTCACAAGGTCCCAAATGATCTCAATTTCTTCAATATGAGTTTAAGAATTTGTTTTCACAATATACATTCTATTTTCTGTATAAATAGGGTAGTTTTGTGCTTTTATGTGAGTATTTTTTTCCATCGAGTTTTTTTATTTTTTTTAATTATATTAAAATTAAATAGGTTAAACTTTTTGGGTATCCTATTGATACCCAAAACCTAAATTATTAATAATCAGGTAGAGGATGTGAAACCCAAACCTAATTAAGGGGTTCCTAAACCCAATATATTAGGTTAGTTATGTTCTGGTTCTCACTAAATGATTACCCATAGCCATATCTATCCAGGATTCACGAATTATGACATGTTAAGGGCTTATTGGACCACCCTCTCATACCCAACTTTCTTTCATCACCCTATGAGATAGTATCTATGCCCAAATGAATCCTTCTAGCTATGACCCTTCCTTCCCATTTATTTACTCATTTATCCACTATAATTCAACAATTTTCACCACCTTTATTGACCTTTAATCTGAGTGTACTAATTGAATTGAAGGCAGATCCCTCACAGCCCACTCAAATAATTGAATACCTCTTCTACTATCTTGATGGAGACATTGAACAGTCAGATTACTCTCAATTTTCGAAGATCATTGATCAAAGTCATGAAAAATCACATTATGTTTGATTTTATTAATTTTTCATATTCCTCACAATTACTCCTAGAGATAAAGATTCAGTTCAATACAAGGTTGTGGCTATGATTAAGGATGACAACATTGACCAAGCTCTTTTGATGATCTAGTCTTCACACTGGGTACCAACTAATCCCAATTTCTTTAAGTTGAGTTTAATAAAAAAAATGCAGTACACATTATGTTGTCAATATAGAAAAAGTGGTTATGTGCTTTGATTCAAGTCTTTTTTATTTTGATTTCACTATAGAGTTTTTCACAATGGATTTTTTTTAAATTATTTTAAAATTAAATGGGTTCTAGATTTTAGGTATCTGGTAAATGATACTCAAACCCTACCCAATTAATAATTGGGTAGAGAATGAAAAATTGAAACCCTACACAAACCCGATTAAATGGTACTTAAACCCAATATAATCGGGTCGGGTAGAGTCGAGTACTCACTAAACGGGTACCCATATCCATCCCTATCCAGGATTCATGGATTCTGACCCATTCAGGGCTTATTGGCCTACCCACACATGCCTCACTTTCTTTCATCACCCTGTGAGAGAAGAATTATTCCCAGACAAAATCTATTAGTTGTAACCCCTCCTACTCATTTTTCTCCTCATTTCTCCATTACAATTCAACAATTTTCACCTACTTTCTGGACACTAATTTGAGCATACTAATGGATCTAAAGGATAAGCCCTTGTTGTCTGTTCAAATGATTAAAGACCTATTCCCCTCTCTCAATGGACATGTTGAGTATTCAAGGTATTTTAAAGTTGTCGAGCTCATTGATCAAAGTCATGAATTCTACTCTTGTGTTTTATTTTCATAAGTGTTCCTATATCCTTCACCTTCCTCCAATTATATAATTAATTTGATCACTAAACATTTTTTTATAGTCCTCGTAGTTTCTCATGGATATGGAGATGTGGTTTAATGTAATTCCATGGCTTTGATCAAGGATAAAAACATCAACCAAGCTCTTTTGATAATCCAGTCTTCACACAAGGTCCTGACTGATCTCAATTTATCAAGGTTAGTTTAAGCATTTGTTTTCACAATATATATTATTTTTTTCAATAAATAATGATCAATTATGTTTTTTTATGTGATTTTTTTTATTTTTTAAAAAAATTATATTAAAATTAAACGTGTTCTAGTTTTTAGGTATCCTATCAATGATACTTAAACCTTTGTATTGTCCTAGTTCAGGTGCCACCTAGAGGTACCCCGTACCCGGTTGGTCACATAGACTCAAGTGAATTTCCATGAACACCAGAGGCTGACAGCTAGTAGTGAGGGCCTTGGGTGTGATAGTGTGGAAATTGTGCCCGCATTGGCAGAGTAACACAGCAAAAGTAAAACAGATATACAATAGCAGAAACAATAAATCATGCAATAGGTAAATAGTGGAAGTAATAAAAAACTGGAGCACACATATTGATGCATGATACATATGTCTAGGAAAGTATCCAAACAAGTCACAATGTTTGAATACAATACTAAACCAAAGTGCAACAGAAAACAGATAAAATATTCCACAGCATCGCAAGCTTTAGCTTGGTCCCATGCTCCCCAACTCCGCAGCAATCAAGTACCTGAAGTAGAAGGGTGCTTTCCCTTATCTATACCTGCAGTAATATAATCTCTTTGGGCCTAAAAGAATGACCCAAATAGGGTGTGATACTAAATCCCAGTAGGAAACCACCAAAATATCTATGCCTAATAAATAGTCAGTGAATATATATGGAAGGCTATAATCAAAATGAAGCAATAAACAAGAAATTACTCAAAAGTAAACAATCCTATGGTTCAAATGCATTCAATTATCAGATATCAAGTAATCAACTAAACATAAGTAGGGAACTCTCTAGGAGGTACTCATAGCTAACCCCTCTGGTCCAACCAAAACAAACACAAGAAACCCTCTGGGAAGTACGCACAGTCTAACCCCTCTGGTTCAACTTTTTCACAGACTCTTTGAGGAAGTACTCATCGTAAATTCCCCCTATAGTCTCGTATCGGTAAATAAAAGGTTCTTTTGGGAAGCACTCAACATCCAATTCCCCTTGTGGCCTTCATCGAGGAACTATAGACACTCTAAGGAAGCACTTACATCAATTCCCCCTACAGTCTTGCATCGTAACAACAAAACAGACACTCTAGAGAAGCCCTCAACATTCATTATCTCTATGTTCTACTACACCAGGTTCTCAAGGCCCTGTGTAAGTCATTAAAGCATAAAAATATATAATTTCCAAAGTATACCTCAATAACTACTTGGATAAACATTCTACAGCATAACAGTAGGTCGGATAAATAAATATCACTCCATCCTATCAGCACTAGGAATGAAAAGAAAGCAGCCTAACAGGCTAAGCAAGACCAAATGGTCATAAATAATAAAAGCATGGGAAACACATCCATAGCATAGAAATTAACCCTATTCACATTCAATTAACCACTACTCAAGCATATAAGTCATAGCAGGCAATAACAGGGTTAAAACCGTAAACATGCAATACCCTGTTCTTGGGTATTGGGAACTTTTGCACATAAAATTCAAAGACTAACTATGGAAAGGCACAAACCACCTACCTCGGCATTGTATGATTGATATAATTCGGTTTCGGCCCTTGGATTGACCTAGAACATGGTATATATACAAAAACATCTAAAACATTCAACTGAGGATAACTCATGAGAGAAGAGAAATCAGGAAATGAGGTTCAAAAAGAAGAGAGAACTCACTGATGCGATTCCAATGCAACTGACAGAGTTTGATTCGGAGAACAGATGCTCGGTCGGGGGATCGGGGAAGGATTGGCACTATATGGATGCTCTCAGTCGAAGAAGGTGAAGAAGAAGACACTTCTGTCAATTAGATGCGACCCAAATTTGTTTAATGAAAAAAAAGTACACGGTGTGTACTTTAGAAGTACATGGAGTGTACTTTATAAGTACACGGCATGTACTTTCCCTTACTGGCCCCTGCATTAGGCAGTCTCTAGGTCACCACACACAGTTGTGTGCTCGGCTGTTACACGGCTAGCACACGGCTACATGTGGAAAAAGAGTACACAGTGTCTAAATATAAGTACACGGCGTGTACTTATAAAATTCCTAGAAATTCCTATTTTTCTCAAAAACACTAAAAAGGAGAAAAACATACCTGAAAAGAAGATTCGGGTTCTTACAAACTTCCCCCCTTAAAGAAATTCATCCCTGAATTTCCCTAGCAAGGCGGCGTAGAAGAAGAATCCTTGAAAAGATCTGGCCACTATGATTGTACATTGGCCTCCCTCTCCCATGTCTCGTCATGTAATCGCCTGTGTTGACATGGCACACGTATTAGAGGAATAGACCATCCATGGAGAACTTTCATACTTTGATCAATAATCTGAATAGGATGCTCCTCAAACGAGGCATCCACCTCTAACTCAACCTCCTCGGGTTGAAAAACATGAGATGGGTCTGAGAAGTAACGTCGAAGCTGAGAAACATGGAAGACATCATGCATAGCCTGGTACCTCTGAGGTAACTGAAACTGATAGGCAACCGTCCAGACTCTCTCCAACACCTCAAACAGTCTGACGTACCTCGGTGAAAGCTTACCCTGCCTCATAATCCTCCTATGTCCCAACCTCGGTGTGACACATAGGAAAACCTGATCTCCGACCTCGAACTCTATAGGTTTTCTCCTTCGATCAACATAAGAATTTTATTGTGACTGTGCAGTATCCATACTCTTCTGAATCAACTCTATCTATATTGTGGTCTTCTGGACAATTCGAGGTCCCAGCATAGCTGCCCCTCCTGCCTCCAGCAGCATAAGGGTGATTGGAATGGCCTACCATACAAATCCTCATAAGGTTCCATCTGAATAGTTTCTTGAAAACTACTATTGTAGGAAAAATCCAAAAGAGGTATGTGCTTCTCCCAAAAACCTCCAAAATCCAGGATTCATGCTCGAAGCATGTCCTCAAACACTTGAATCGTATGCTCGGACTGGCCATATGTCTGGGGATGGTAAGTTGTACTCAAAGGTACATGTATACCCAAAGCCTTCTAAAGTCCTTTCCAGACCCAAGAAGTAAAAAGTGAATCCATGTTTGAAACAATGTAGTGTGGAACTCCATGTAAATGCACAATCTCTCAGATGTACATCCTACCCAACTCATCAACAATGAAGGTCTCCTTAATCGGCAAGAAGTGATAAACCTTCGTGAGTCTATCAATGAAAACTAAAACTGCATCATTCCCTCGAGGTGACCTCAGTAAACCCGTCACGAAGTCCATCAAGACATCATTCCATTTCCACTCGAGAATGGGTAACTACTACAAAAGCCCTACTGGTCACTGATGCTCTGCCTTCACCTACTGACAGGTGGAACATCTCATCACAAACCCAGCAACATCTCTCTTCATACCTGGCCACCAATACTGATGGTGTAGATCACGATACATCTTTGTGACACCAGGATGAACTACCCAAACTAAAAAATAAAATTCTCACATCAGCTCCTCGTGTATGCCTGCAGCACACACATGCGTCCATGAAAACACAAGATCTCATCCCCGCCTACTTTCCATTTAGGAATAGGTACCTCTCCTAAAACACTCTCCCATAGGACTAGGCCTTCAAAATCTGATAGTTGCCTCATTTTTACTCGATCAAGAAGAGTAGAGTTAATAGCTACCGAAGAAAGAAACGTTTTCCCTTGACTGTCATGCACCTCCAAACACATCTAAGAGAACAGAGTCATAAGCTGCCACTCACTGCTGGCCTCCTGAACTGATTTTACCTGAGTCCTCCTACTCAATGCATCAGCCACTACGTTTCCCTTCCCAAGCATGTAGGCAAGCTCAAATTAAAAAGACTAAAGGTACTCAACCAACCTTCATTGTCTCAAATTTAGGTCATGCTGAGTGAAGATATACTTAAGAATTTTTTGGTTGGTAAAAACCACAAAATTATCTCCCAACAGGTAGTGTCTCCAACAGCATAAAGCATGAACAACTACAGCTAGCTCGAGATCGTGCATCGGGTAGTTCCTCTCATGTGGCCTCAACTATCGAGAACCGTACGCAGCGACTCCTTCTCCATGCATAAGCACTGCTCCCAGCCCAACACCTGATGCATCACAGTACATAGTATAGCTTTTGACCGGCTCTAGAAATACTAGTATTAGTGCTGAAGTCAACCTACCTTTCAGCTCCTAAAAGGCTGACTCACAAGAATCTGACCACAAGTACTTCGCACCCTTCTTAGTAAAGTCTGTCAGTGGCGCTGCTAAGCATGAAAAGTCTTGTATAAAATGTCTGTAGTAACCAACCAGCCCTATAAAGCTTCGTAACTCAAATACATTCTTCGGCTGCTCCCAGGAAACTACTTCTCTCACTTTCTCTGGGTCTATTGATACTTCTTACTTTGAGATAACATGACCCATGAAGTGAATTTGGTCCATCCAAAAGTGGAATTTTGATATCTTAGCATATAACTGATGCTCTCTCAGTGTACTCAAAATGATTTCAAGATGTGTGGCATAGTCGTGTCGAGTGTGAGAGTGCACCAAGATATCGTCCATGAAAATTACCATGAAAGAATCCAAGTACGGATGGAACACTCGGTTCATCAATTCCATGAAAATTGCAGGTGCATTCATGAGACCAAAAGGCATAACCATATACTCTTATAGACCATACCTGCTCCGAAAGGCTGTAAGAGGTACATCTGATGGTCTAATTCACAACTGATGATAATCGGATCTCAAGTCAATCTTTGAGAACACCCAGGATCCTCAAATATGATGAAAGATATCATCAATCCTCAGCAAGGGATATCGGTTCCTAACTGTCAACTGGTTCAACTTCTGATAATCCACACAAATTCTGAGGGTATTGTTCACCTTCTTCATAAATAGGATAGGCGAAACCCAAGGAGAAGTATTGGGTCAGATGAATCTCTTTTCCTACAACTCATCCAAATGCTTCTTAAGCTCCTAGAACTCTAGTGTAGCCATCCTATAAGGAGGAATGGACACCGGTTCCACTCCTAGCACAATCTCAATAGAAAATTCCACCTCTCGCTCTGAAGGAAAACCTAGAAAGTCCTTTGGAAAGACATCCCTAAAATGATCCACCACTAGAGAAAATTCCATCTATGAAGTCCCCTAGTCATCCAAATATAGACTAGAAATCTGGGCTATAACTCCTGCCAACCCATGATGCTCAGGTCCCGCTCTGCTTGCCAGGACATCCCATTATCTCTTATGAAGAAACGATCTTCCCTCTGGTGATGTCAAACTCATCCTATGGAGATAGCAATCGACATCTTTCTGTAAGGGAACTAACCAGTCCATTCTAAGAATGACATCATATCCTGTCATCTCTAAGACATAGAGGTCCCATAAGAAGTGACGCCCACTAACCTCTAGAGGGAACTCCTTGAAATGTCGTACACTAGCCGTTTTTTTTTCCAACGGTGTGTCTAGCGTCAAGATATCAACAGAATAAAAGATACAGAGCTCAAGTCTCTCCACAATAGAAACAGATATAAAGCTACGGGTAACCCATGTATCGAAAAGAGCAGAAGATAAAACTGAGGCAACTAGGATTGTACCTCATACTGTTGAGGGTCCAGGATCCTGCTCCTGTTGGGTCTGCTCCATCACAAAATTCTGACCTGCACTGCGGCCCTATAGCCCTTCCTGACCACTCTGAGCTGATCCACCCTATTGTCGCTAAAATCCTGGCGACTAGCTAACACAACCACGACCTCCACCTCAGCTTGAACGGCTGAAATATCTCTAGTTCCTAGACTTGTGAGAAACTGGTGGTGCTGCTCCTGAACGAGGAGTCATATAAGAACCTCTGTCACCAGCTGTTGGTGAGAAAAACTGACAGAAGCGCTAAAGATGACCCATTTTTTCGCATGATTGGCACTCCACTGGGTCTCTCAGGCAATGTGGTCTCGTATTCCCACTCTTCCTACACTGGTAGCACACCACCTGGCTACCAGAAGAAGTGTCCTGCCTCCTCAAATCCCCATGCGTAGACTCCCTGCGGTGCTTCCTACTATCAGTAGGAGGGATACCAACTCCGAATATCGAACCTCCCTGTCTCACCACTCCAGAATCCCTTAGGTTGCGCTCTGTGATTAGAACTTGGTTGACTATATAAGTGATGGAAGTCAACCTCAAGATGTTCACCTGTGATCGGATGTCATGCCTAAGACCATCCTCAAACTTCCTTGCCAGAAATTGTAAGGGTTGGTGTCCTCAGAACCAACTGTTTTGTACTTTGATTACATAAATGTTCACTTATTATATATTGTTCATTGTTCTGCATGACTATAATATAATAATTTCCTGAAATATTTGTTGCATTAATAAGGTCATAGCAGATCCCCGCTATGATGAGAACCTTGAAATGCTATAACAATATTCTTAAATAAAGTTCTGCGGTTGGATGACATACTATGATATGACACATAGTATACAGACCGTCATGTGCAAGTACTCATAAGAAGACGAGACTCTCTCTCATGGAGTTCGCACTTGGTAATCTCCAAGATGGGAGATTATGAGAACAGACCCGCCAGTAGTAATTCCGCATGTCTTGGTGTCATCGGATATTGATATCTACGAGCGTGTGTAATGGTCCTTAGACTGGAAGATTATCATTAACTCATGTCATGACTCGCGCACTTAGATTTACTGACGAAAACCATCACGCAGATAGTTGGTGGGAAGTAGGGTACGTTGGGTGCGTCATGAGTGACATGTTGTTAATGGATAAGTCGAGGAAGGATTTGTCCCTTCCATTTATGGAAGTTGATATCTTGGCCCTTTGATTGAAATAGAACTGTCGCATTAAATTCCATGGCCATGGTGTAAACGATGAGTTTATTTCAGGTAGTCAAAGAATGACATATCAAGCATATAGGTTTATGACACTGCCATGAAACCTGCTTGATGAGATATTTAGACAAAGGGATTAAATTACACAGTAAGCATTCGTATGAGGTTATACGTCAATGCGGCGTCAACTTCTTTCTCTTGGGTGCCTTGACCCGTTGCTAGATAGTAATCTTGGACTTTAGGCAAGCCCGCCTAATGCCAATGAGAAAGAGGCCTAGAGGGTCACACACTAAGTGTATCCAAGTATCTCAAGTTGAATAAAGATTATTCTTGTACGTGGTTTAATAATTATTCAAGGAAGCCTAAGTTGTTTTAAATGATGGAGGAAAAATAAAATAAAACAAGTACACGCCGTGTATTATTATTACATGCCGTGTAGTTTTATTTTGGAAAGGAAATGAATAAATGAAAACAAGATATACACGCTGTGTACATTTAATGTACACGCCGTGTAGTTTTCAATGAAAAAACAAGTACACGTCGTGTATTTATTAATACACGCCGTGTAGTTTTTTTTCAGTTGGGATTTTGAGGATATAATATTGTTTTAAATGATATTTATTATAATCAGCGTGGGTGCATGTCACGGAATTATTTATTCGACATGGGGTTTTAAATAAAGAGTCAATGAAATAAATAAAACGCGTAACGCGTTTATTTATTGTCATAACTCTATAACCCCACACACCCGATTATAAATATCCTCACAACCCCAACTCTTTTCTGACACACAAGAGAATCGTTGTGCACAACATCTCTGGAGAATTCTTTCAAGGCCGAAAGAACCTCTTCCTCCAAGAATGCTCTCAAGACCGAGAGAGATCCTCTTCCATCGGATCAAGACAATCTAAGGCGGACAACGCAAGCAAAGGCTTCTCCACGCTAGCACCCGGAGAATCCTTTGGTGACGTCCAGAGATACAAGGTACACGTGTGGATCACCGCTAGAGGGAGTCTACACTTGGCTTCCATTACGCAACGACGGATCACATCGACAACGTGATTGAGAACATCAACGAAGAAAGAACACCCAAAAGGTATTTCTTTATAATTAATTAAATTAATTATAATCAACCTGTAACGATCCTTGTTTGTGGTTCCGGGAAAAACCATCTTCTTTGTCTTTTTCTGTGATTTGATCCGTGGAGACTGGCGTTTATCGTCGTATTGATCCCAGATTGATCATTGCTAATGACAAAAAGCCAAATGGGCACATCCACCCATGCGCTTCCGCTACGCCCGGAACCTTCAAATGGTATCAGAGCAGGTTACAACGTTGATTATAGTTATTTAATTTTCGTTGATAATTTACGCATTCATATTTGATTCAATTCGAAATAAATCGTTCTATAAATCTGAATTAACGAGATCTATTCTTCCTCCTTCGTTTCTCGATTCATATCACAGAAATGACCTTTTAATTTTAATTTTGATTAAAATAAAAACGAGGAACTCATCCAGAGGAGCCGCTCTTTCTATCTGTACAACACGGGATTACACGGCGTGTAATTAAAACTACACGCCGTGTACTTAGGTTCAACGAACCGGCACTGGTTCGCCAAACCACGCCGTGTGAATTGATTATGCCTAAGTTTTAATCACGTCTTGTTGACCAGAATAGAACGGCGCATGGAAACCGGAATACACGACGTGTATGTTGGAACAACACGCCGTGTAGTCTGTTCCGACCCAGGTGAAACCGTGTACAAAGATAAGTCGCGTACTGCGTATACGGGATCGCCAGGCCGGTTACCGCATAACGAGGAAGTACACGCCATGTATGATTCATCTACACGCCATGTACTCTAAAATTTCAAAAGTACAGAAAACACGCCAAAGCCCCGGCGTGTACTTTGGACAAAGGGTGAAAAGAAAAATACACGCCGTGTAATTATAAACTACACGCTGTGTACTTTCCAGAAATGGAATTTCACCAGGTTTCCTCCAATGTACAAAGACTCGTACAAGGAATATGGATGAGAAGAATCTCAAGGAAATTCAGAAAGGAATTTAAGATAAAGAATTGATTAATTATAAGATCATAATTAATTGAATTCGAGCGCGTCTTATCTTAAATAAAAGAACGATTAAAAGAATTTGAATTCTAAATATGCGTAAATGTCGTTGCATACTATGGATGATCATGAGCTAGACCAAAGACCCTTTGTATGTGTATGGTTTCATTTAAATTTATTTAATTTAAATTTGTTGGCCTGCGAGCCTTCTTCCAATAAAATGTAGGGCCTGCGTGCCCATGGTTTCTTTAATGTAAACCCATGTAATGGAGGATCTCCCAAGTCGGAGGAGACGGTTCAAATCACGAAGCTGAGGTGAAACCGACACAAGAAGATACAAAGGTGGACAGGTGGGAGCTGCAAAACACGAACCATCAGGTTCAAGGTGTTTTCCCTAGGTCAGGGTTAGCTTATCAAAACCGCTAGATAAGCTAACCAAATAGAAGCTCGTGATCATGCCATCTTATTTTATTTTTGTCTGATTGCATGGTTTATTTATTATGCATGTGTTGTCGCGATCACATAATTAATAAAAAGAACAAGCATGCAAAGATGGAATAAAATTAAAAAAAAAAACCGGTCTATGCGTATACATTATCGGAACATGGTTAATCACTTAAGCAAGTATCACTTAATATTAACAAGCATTTGATAATGCAAAGATACGCATAAAGAATAAAATACATCAAATACCATATTAAGTCAGACCAAGCCTTCCGTTACTTGATTAAGGGCAAGACTCAATAAAACTATGTGTTTGACCAACCCTTGTTGGGACACTTACTTTTATAAAGGAAGCTCTTATGAAAGGTTTCGGGTTGACTTAACCATATTACATCAAGAGAAGTAGCCCTTTCTAGACTTGATGTAATATTGGAGGCAAGAGTTGAGGAAATCCAAGTCAGGATTTCAGGATTGGGGAGTCCACTCAATAGATCAAGGAACTGTAAGCTCACAGTTGGCAAAGACCCGCCTACCTAAATACCTTCAAATAGCTTGACCAACCCTTGTTGGGGTTATGCGAAGGGAAATATGGATCCTTGCCATTAGAATGTCAAAGCAACTGGACATTCCGAGTTCAATGGTGAGGGCCATTGGGACTTGATAAAATAGTGGGAGACTTAATAAAATTTATTATTTCTCATAAAATGTAATCAAGAAAGTACTGATGAATCTGCTCTTTTAAATTGTAGAATCAAAATGACAAACACATCAACCACATTTTCTCTGCGATCAATTCTGGATAAAGACAACATCCTCACCGGCAGTAACTTTCAGGAATGGTTTAGGCGCCTTCGGGTTATCCTATGCCATGAACGGAAGTTTTATGTGCTGGAGTCCTCACTTCCTGATTCTCCTGCCCCAGGGGCAAGTGATGAAGATTTCCTAGTCTATGATCAACATTTGAACGATGCTCTTGACGTTCAATGTTTGATGCTGTCATCTATGTCTAGTGAGCTCATGAAGTCTCATGAAGACATGGATGCCTACAGCATGCTCGAGCACCTCCGTGGTTTATACCAGGAGAGAGAAAGATAGGAAAGGTTTGAGATCTCCAAGGCTCTGTTTCAGAGCAAGCTTGGAGAGGGTGCCCCAGCTGGGCCTCATGTAGTCAAGCTCATTGGCTACATTGAGCGCTTGGAGGTTCTAGGGTTTAAACTCCCTGAAGAACTGGGTACCGATCTCATTCTCGCATCACTCCCCCAGAGCTTCTCAAACTTTGTTGTTAATTTCAACATGAACAATATTGAGAAGTCTCTATCTGATCTTCTTATCCTTATTCGCCAAGTGGACAATGACATGAAGCGTGAAAAGCCTTCTGTCCTTATGGTGAATAAAAGGAAAGGGAAGGCGAAGAGCTTTAAGCCCAAATCTTCTTCAAGGCCTTCCAAGAAAAGGAAGATCAAAGGGGAGGCAAAGGAACAGGATGCTGTTTGTTTCGCATGTGGCAAGAAGGGCCACTGGAAGAAAAAATGCACCCAGCCAAGGAAGCAAGGGGAAGCTTCAGGTGCGTTTGTTATCGAATGCAATCTATCTGTTTCTACTAATTGGGTATTAGATACTGCTTGTGGTGCTCACATCTGTATCCAAATATAGTAACCAAGTAGATTCAAGAAGATTGATCGAGGGGAGATAGATCTACGAGCAGCCAACGGAGCCAGACTTGCTGCTGTAGCTGTTGGGGACTACCACCTCACATTGCCTACCGGGATGGTCTTGGTTTTGAAAGGATGTTATTATGTACCCTCTGTAACCAAAAAAATTATTTCAGTATCCAGATTAGATACTGATGGATTCATATTCAAGTTTGGAAATGAATGTTGCTACTTTTATAAAGATAGCATTTGTTTTGGTAGGGCACATTTATATAATGGCCTTTATGTGTTAGACTACACAAACCAAGTAATGGAAATCGATAACAAAGTTAATTAACATGACTCATACCACACCCAACTTTGGCATCACTAACTAAGTCATGTCAATGAGAAACGTTTGACAAAATTACATCAAGATGGGTATTTAGATTCTTTCGAACTAAAACCACTTGGTGTATGTCATGCGTGTCTACAAGGCAAAATGACCAAATCCCCATTTAGTGGGAAAGGTGAAAGAGCTAAAGAGCTTCTAGAATTAGTTCACACAGATGTGTGTGGACCATTTCCAGTTGAAGCAAGGGGTGGGTTCTCGTACTTCATAACTTTTACTGATGATTTTAGTAGATATGGATATATCTATTTAATGAGGTATAAGTCAGATTCTTTTGATCGGTTCAAAGAATACAAGAATGAAGTTGAGAACCAGCTTGGTAAGAATATTAAGAAACTCCGCTCAGACAGAGGAGGAGAATATCTTAATCAAGACTTCATTGATTTATTACGGGAGTTTGGGATTCTATCTCAACTCACTCCTCCTTACACACCGCAGTGGAATGTTGTAAGTGAAAGGAGGAACCACACCCTGTTGGACATGGTGAGATCAATGATGAGTCATGCAAGTATTCCATTATCCTTTTGGGGATATGAATTACAAACAGCAGCACACATACTAAACCAAGTACCAACTAAATCGATAAATGGTATTCCATACGAGTTATGGAGTGGACGCAAAGCCATGTTATCGAATTTACATGTGTGGGGTAGCGAAGAATTTGTTAAGGCCTCTTCAGGTAACAAACTTGCACCCCGAGGCACAAAGTGTATCTTTATAGGATATCCCAAGGAAACAAGGGGATATTACCTATACAACCCCTCAGACAAAAAGGTTACAGTGGTAAGACACGCCATATTCCTTGAGAGGGAGCACATCTCCAGAAGAGATAGTGGGAGCGAGATAGACTTCGATGAAGTCAAGGCTCAAGATACACATGAGTTGGTACAAGAATAGATTCCACAAAGCCCCGTGGAAGAACAATCTGTTCCAGAGACACAAGAACTGCGTAGGAGCACGAGAGAGGTGAGAGAACCAGAACGATATGGTTTTCTTGTCATTGAGGATGGTGACTCATTATTGGTTGACAATGATGATCCTCTTACCTACAAGGAAGCAGTTGAAGGCACAGACGTTGCCAAGTGGAAAGAAGCCATGAATTCTGAAATGGATTCCATGTACCAAAACCAAGTCTGGATTTTGGTAGATCCTCTAGTTGATGTAAAGCCTATTGGTAATAAATGGGTATTCAAGAAGAAACTGGACATGGAGGGGCAAGTCAGCACCTACAAGGCACGACTGGTTGCAAAAGGTTTTAGACAGCGTCAAGGAATTGACTATGATGAAACCTTTTCACCGGTTGCAATAATGAAGTCTATCAGAATCCTATTGGCCATTGCTGCTTACCATGACTATGAAATTTGTCAAATGGATTTCAAAACAGCTTTCCTTAACGGGAACCTCCAGGAAGATGTCTACATGACACAACCTAAAGGGTTTGTGACTTCAAAGGATGCCAACAAGGTATGCAAGTTGCAAAAATCCATTTATGGATTAAAGCAAGAATCAAGGTCATGGAACATTCGTTTTGATGAAGCTGTTACAGAATTTGGCTTTGTTAAGAACGAATGTGAGCCTTGTGTCTACAAAAGGTTTAGTGGAAGTGCAGTCATTTTCCTAATAGTATATGTCGATGACATATTGCTAATTGGAAACGAAGTACCTGTCTTATAGTCAGTTAAGGCATTGTTGAATAAATGCTTCTCCATGAAAGACTTGGGCGAGGCGGCATATATTCTTGGGATCAAGATCCATCGTGATAGATCCAAGAAAATGTTGGGCCTATGTCAAAGTACATACATTGACAAGATACTGAAGAGATTCAGTATGGAACAGTCCAAGAGGGGATTGTTGCCAGTGTCACATGGCATTCATCTTTCCAAGAAAATGTGTCCTCAGACACATGAGGAAAGAAAGAGAATGGCAAGGATCCCTTACGCATCCGTGATTGGGTCAGTCATGTATGTTATGCTATGTATGAGGCTAGATGTTGCTTATGCATTAAGTGCGGTAGGCAGATATCAAGCTGATCCAGGAGACCGCCATTGGATGGTAGTCAAGACTATCCTTAAGTATCTGAGGCATACTAAGGATATGTTCTTGGTTTATGGAGGATATGAGGAACTAGTCATCAGAGGACATGTAGATGCTAGTTTCCAGACTGATCAAGATGACATGAAGTCACAGACTAGATACATCTTCAGTTTGAATGGAGGTGCAGTGAGCTGGAAGAGCTCAAAACAAAGTGTGGTGGCAGATTCTACAGTAGAGTCCGAGTATATCGCAGCTTCTGAGGCAGCTAAAGAAGCAGTATGGATGCGAAGCTTCATCCAAGAGCTGGATGTTGTACCGAGAAGTAAAGATCCTATCACACTCTATTGTGATAATACTGTAGCGGTGGCACTTGCAAAAGAGCCAAGGTCACATCAGCGGACAAAGAACATACTTCGGAAGTATCATCTCTTGAGGGATTTTTCTCAGAGAGGTGAAGTTGCAGTGAGCAGTATTTCCACGGAAGACAACATGGCGGACCCATTGACTAAAGCCTTGACTCAGCAGAAACATGATCATCATGTGAGGTCTAGCGGACTAAAAGTCGTAGGCATTTGGCTCTAGTCCAAGTGGGAGTTTGTAAGGGTTGGTGTCCTCAGAACCAACTGTTTTGTACTTTGATTACATAAATGTTCACTTATTATATATTGTTCATTGTTCTGCATGACTATAATATAATAATGTCCTGAAATATTTGTTGCATTAATAAGGTCATAGCAGATCCCCGCTATGATGAGAACCTTGAAATGCTATAACAATATTCTTAAATAAAGTTCTGCGGTTGGATGACATGCTATGATAGGACACATAGTATACAGACCGTCATGTGCGAGTACTCATAAGAAGACGAGACTCTCTCTCATGGAGTTCGCACTTGGTAATCTCCAAGATGGGAGATTATAAGAACAGACCCTCCAGTAGTAATTCCGCATGTCTTGGTGTCATCGGATATTGCTATCTACGAGCGTGTGTAATGGTCCTTAGACTGGAAGATTATCATTAACTCATGTCATGACTCGCGCACTTAGATTTACTGACGAAAACCATCACGCAGACAGTTGGCGGGAAGTAGGGTATGTTGGGTGCGTCATGAGTGACATGTTGTTAATGGATAAGTCGAGGAAGGATTTGTCCCTTCCATTTATGGAAGTTGATATCTCGGCCCCTTGATTGAAATAGAACTGTCGCATTAAATTCCATGGCCATGGTGTAAATGATGAGTTTATTTCAGGTAGTCAAAGAACGACATATCAAGCATATAGGTTTATGACACTGCCATGAAACCTGCTTGATGAGATATTGTGACAAAGGGATTAAATTACATAGTAAGCGTTCGTATGAGGTGATACGTCAATGCGGCGTCAACTTCTTTCTCTTGGGTGCCTTGACCCGTTGCTAGACAGTAATCTTGGACTTTAGGCAAGCCCGCCTAATTCCAACGAGAAAGAGGCCTAGAGGGTCACACACTAAGTGTATCCAAGTATCTCAAGTTGAATAAATATTATTCTCGTACGTGGTTTAATAATTATTCAAGGAATCCTAAATTGTTTTAAATGATGGAGGAAAAATAAAATAAAACAAGTACACGCCGTGTATTATTATTACATGCCGTGTAGTTTTATTTTGGAAAGGAAATGAATAAATGAAAACAAGATATACACGCCGTGTACATTTAATGTACACGCCGTGTATTTATTAATACACGCCGTGTAGTTTTTTTTCTGTTGGGATTTTGAGGATATAATATTGTTTTAAATGATATTTTTTATAATCAGCGTGGGCGCATGTCAAGGAATTATTTATTCGACATGGGGTTTTAAATAAAGAGTCAATGAAATAAATAAAACATGTAACTCGTTTATTTATTGTCATAACTCTATAACCCCACACACCCGATTATAAATATCCTCACAACCCCAACTCTTTTCTGACACACAAGAGAATCGTTGTGCACAACATCTCTGGAGAATTCTTTCAAGGCTGAAAGAACATCTTCCTCTAAGAACGCTCTCAAGACCGAGAGAGATCCTCTTCCATCGGATCAAGACAATCTAAGGCGGACAACGCAAGCAAAGGCTTCTCCACGCTAGCACCCGGAGAATCCTTTGGCGACGTCCAGAGATACGAGGTACACGTGTGGATCACCGCTAGAGGGAGTCTACACTTGGCTTCCATTACGCAACGATGGATCACATCGACAACGTGATTGAGAACATCAACGAAGAAAGAACACCCAAAAGGTATTTCTTTATAATTAATTAAATTAATTATAATCAACCTGTAACGATCCTTGTTTGTGGTTCCGGGACAAACCATCTTCTTTGTCTTTTTCTGTGATTCGATCCGTGGAGACTGGCGTTTATCTTCGTATTGATCCCGGATTGATCATTGCTAATGACAAAAAGCCAAGTGGGCACATCCACCCACGTGCTTCCGCTGCACCCGGAACCTTCAGAAATAACTCATCACCTTCTGGAATAGGCATGAAGCATTGCAGCTCTGTGAAGCAAGAATAATACTCTATAACAAAAAGATTACCCTACTCCAGACTCATGAACTCTCAAGATCAATCATCCCTCAAAGTCTCTAGGTAGAAGTAATCATAGAAGGCATGTTGGAACTTATCTCATGCCATAACCTATTGGATTCTCTCCTGTGAGATCACATCCCACCATATCTTGGAGGAATCCCAAATCATGTACATAGAAAGATTCACCCTCCTCTTTGGAGGCGTCTCCAGATGCTTGAAGAACATCAGCATGGCTTCTAACAATGATTCTACAGCCAGGGGTCCTCCATCCCCTGAGAAAGTGGGAGGATGATGCTGCTGGAAAACCTACATCAATTCTACCATAGAAGGGGTAGGATGTGGTACTCCTCAGAAGGTTTGCATAAACCTCATAAATCCCTCTCAGAACTATGAATTAGCACCTGTGTCCAGAATAACGACTGGTGCCAAGACTGGCATAACTGGAGGATCTACAGGTGGTCCCTAATCAGCCATATTCGGTGTCTGATCACTACCCTGTAACTGGCATACAACCAGAGGACATATCGGTGGCATGAATCTGTAAGGTCAAGTGCATGCCTTAGGTCAAGATTAATAGGGAAATAAACTTACAAGTGTGATAATGGAACAAGAAAAAGAAAGCATTCAAGTTTTTCAAAACATGGATACATGATGTCTATAATGACTACACGGCGTGTTCCCTTAAGCCTTCACATAGGTGTTTACTTTTTCCAACCCAAGTCATGTAACACCCCATACACATGGCATGTTGTCCTAACACATGGATTGTACTTAAATTCTCTTTCCCTACCCGAGTTCTTATACAAGGCTAAGCCACACAGTTCTCCTAGAACAAGACTACACAGCGTGTTAGTGCCAAACACGTCTTTACACGGTCAGATACACGGCTCACACTACACGACGTGTTTATTCTAGACACGGCATATACTAGGAAGATTTCACCGACCCGTGTTGTTCGCTACACGGCCAGATACAAGAGTTACTCTACATGACATGTTCAAGCTTGACACAGTGTGTATAACTTAAGTTTTCATCTATCTATGTTATTAGTCACATGGGTGGACACATGGTCTATGCAACACGGCGTATACATTAGGTACACGGCGTGTCCCACCAAAGATTTCTCAACTTCGTGTCTCTTCCCACATAGTTAGTGACACGGTTAGATTCTACATGGTGTGTACTCAAGAAAAACAGTTCCTTACCAAACAGAAGGACACATGGTGTGTATTCATCATTACATACCATGTATTCTAGGTTTTTCCAGACATTAAGCCTCACAAACTACTCTAAAATCCCATAAAAACACTAAAATGAACATTAAAGTTCCAAATTCCGATCCATGAGGGCCCATACTCCCTGCGAATAAAAGCTTGGAATCTTATACATATCACATATAAACATAACTTTACAATGATCCACCAAATTCCGGTCCATGAGGACCCATAACACCTCAATAACCAAAGTTTGGAATTCCTTTAAATGAAACCTTACACAATTCAATACCCTATCAAAAGCAGGTATTCTATCAAGGTATTTATCACAACAGCATGCATATCTAGCACAACATCTATAATAACAACATGCAATCACTAATGCACCCTATGGCATGGAAAGAATGCATGACATGTGATTTATAACAAGTGCCTATATGATGCATGAGATGGCATGCCCTCATCTCATCAGGTTTCAATAGAATAGAACCTCAATAATATCAATAATAATATCACAAAACATGTGAATCACCCAATAGTGAAATCAAATCAACTATAAAATTGAAAAACCAGAAAAATTGAAATAACGAGGTAGATTGGCTTTTCCCTGTACACGAGTTAGCTACTCCTAGGCACAACTTATTACTAAGTACCTATTTTCTTCCTATCCCTGGCTATAGGCTCCAAACAGTAAGTCAAAAGAAAAGAATCTTCCCTCTAATACCACTTTGTAACATCTCGGTTCTAGGTGCCACCCAGAGGTGCCCCGTACCTGGTTGGTCACATGGCCTCAAGTGAATTTCCCTGAATGCTAGAGGTTTCCGACTAGTAGTGAGGGCCTTGGGTGTGATAGTAGGGAGACTGTGTCCTCATTGGTAGAGTAACATAGCAGAAGTAAAACATATATACAATAGTAGAAACAGTAAATCATGCAATAGGTAAAACGAATATAAAATAGTTGCCCAGAGGTGCCCCGTACCTGGTTGGTTACATGGCCTCAAGTGCATTTCCCCGAATTCCAGAGGCTGTCAACTAGCAGCGAGGGCCTTGGGTGTAATAGTGGGGAAACTATGCCCTCATTGGTAGAGTAACACAGTAGATGTAAAATAGATATACAATAGCCGTCCAGAGGTGCCCCGTACCCGGTTGGTCACATGGCCTCAAGTGTATTTCCCCGAACGCCAGAGGCTGCCGACTAGCAGTGAGGGCCTTGGGTGTGATAGTGGGGAAACTATTCCCTCATTGGAAAAGTAACACAATATAAGTAAAAAAAATATACAATAGTCGCCTAGAGGTGCCTCGTACCCGGTTGGTCACATAGCCTCAAGTGCATTTCACCGAACGCTAGAGGCTGCTGACTAGAAGCTAGGACCTTGGGTGTGATAGTGGGGAAATTGTGCCCTCATTTGCAAAGTAACACCACAGAAGTAAAACAGATATACAATAGTGGAAACAGTAAATCATGCAATAGGTAAACAGCGGAAGTAATAAACAACTAGAGCACACACATATATATGATGCATGATACATATGTCTAAGAAATAATCCAAACAAGTCACAATGCTGGAATACAATACTAAACCAAAGTGCAATAGAAAACAGAAAAAATGCTTCACAGCATCGCAAGCCTCAACTTGGTCCCATGCTCCCCAGCTCCACAGCAATCAAATACCTAAAGTAGAAGGGTGCTTGCCTTTATCTATACCTGTATCAATATAATCTATTTGGGCCCAAAAGCATGACCCAAACAGGGTGTGAGACTAAATCCCAATAGGCAACAACCAAAATATCTGTGCTTAATAGTCAGTGAATATATATGGTAGGATATAATCAAAATGAAGCAGTAAACAAGAAAGTACTCAAAAGTAAACAATCCTACAGTTCAAATGCATTCAATTATCAGATATCAAGTAAGCAGCTAAACATAAGCAGGGAACCCTTTGGTAAGTACTCACAGCCTAACCCCTCTGGTCCAACCAAAACAAACACAAGAAACCCTCTGGGAATTACACATGGTCTAACCCCTCTGGTTCATCTTTTGCACAGACTCTCTGAGGAAGCACTCACCGTCAATTCCCCCTATATTCTTGTATCGGTAACTAAAAGGAACTATGGGGAAGCACTAAATGTCTAATTCCCCCTATGTACCTCATCGAGGAACTACAGACACTCTGAGGAAGCACTTACATCCATTCCCCCTATGGTCTCACATCGTAATAGCAAAATAGACACTCTGGAGATGCCCTCAACATCCATTCGCCCTATGGTCTACTACAACAGGTTCTCACGGACCTGTGTAAGTCATTATAGCACAACAATAAATTATACCTCAAGAACTACTTGGCTAAATATTCTATAGCATAACAGCAGTTCAGATAAATAAATATCACTACATCCTATCAGCACTAGGAATGGAAAGCAAGCAGCCTAACAGGCTAAGAAAACCCAAATGGTCATAAACAATACAAGCATGGGCAACACATCCATAGCATAGAAATTAACCCTATTCACATTCAATTGACCTCTACTGAATCATATAAGTCATAGAAGGAAATAATAGGGTTAAAACTATAAACACACAATACCTCATTCTTGGGTATTGGGCACTTTTGCACATAAAATTCAAATACTAACTACGGAAAGGAACAAACCACCTACCTCAGCATTGTATTATCGATATACTCTAGAGTCGTCCCTTTAATTGACCTAGAACATGGTAAATCTACAAAAACGTCTAAAAAATCCAACCGAGGATAACTCACAAGAGAAGATAAATCATGAAACGAGGTTCAAGAAGAAGAGAGAACTCACCGATGTGATTCCAACGCAACTGATGGAGTTTGATTTGGAGAATGGATGCTCGTCCAGGGTCTCAGGGAAGGATCAGCATCATACGGACACTCTCAGTTGAAGAAGGTGAAGAAGAATATGCTTCTTCCAATTAGACATGACCCCTGTCCATTTAATGAAAAAAAAGTACATGACATGTACTTTAGAAGTACACGGCGTGTACTTTCCCTTACCAGCCCCCACATTAGGCAGTCTCCAGGTCACCACACACGGCTGTGTGCTCAGCCGTTACACAGCCAGCACACAACTATGTGTGGAAAAATATTACAAGGCGTGTACATATAAGTACATGACGTGTACTTCAAAAATTTCCAGAAACTCCTCTTTTTCTCAAAAACACTATAAAAGGGAAAAATATACCTGAAAAGAAGATCCAAGTTCTTACAACCTGATATAGGGGTACCCAAACCCTATATAATCAGGTTAAGTAGGGTTTTTTACCCACTAAATGGGTACCCATAACCATCCATGTTCAGAATTCATATATTATTACCCATTAGGGGCTTATTGGACTACCTTCCCATCTACCCGCCTGCAACCTACTTGATTTCAACACCACATGATACATGAGTGATTCCCAAAAGAAATATGTCAGTTGTAACCCTTTATTATCATTTATCTCCTCAATTATCCACTATAATTCAATAATTTTCACCCCTTTTCTAACCTCTAATTCGAGCATACTAATGGCTCCGAAGGTGAAGCCCTCACAACCCACTCAAATGATTAAATACCTATTCTCCTCTATCAATGGACATGTTGAGCAGTCAGAGTACTCTCAAGTTGTTAGGATTACTGATCAAATTCATGAAGACTCGTTTTTTATTTTAATTTGTTAAGTGTCTAGGTTTCATTCACCTTACTCCAATTATATAATTCATTTGAACACTAAACTTTTTTTTCAGTCCTTACAATTACTCATGGAGATCAATATGCAGTTCAATGTAAGGTTGTGGCTTTAATCAAGGATAACAAAATCGACTTAACTCTTTTAATGATCTAGTGTTTTCATAGTGTCCTGACTAATCTTAGTTTATTCAAGGTGAGTTTAAACATTTTTTTCATAGAATACATTCTATTTTCAATACAGATAGAGAGGTTATGTGTTTTTATGTGAGTCTTTTTATTTTAATTTCACCATAGATTTTTTTTCACTATGTAGTTTTTTTTAAATTATAATACAATTAAATGGGTTTGGGTTTTTGAGTATCTTATCAAAGATACTTGAACCCAACCCAATTTATAATTGGGTAGAGGATGTGAAACCCAAACCGTACCTAAACCCAATTGAGTGGTACTCAGACCTTATATAATTAGGTCATGTAGGGTCAGGTACACTCTAAATGGGAACTCATAGACATACCTATATAAGATTCACATATCCTAACTCATCGTGGGCTTATTCACCTACTTTCCCACCCACAACCTAGTTTCTCTCATCACCTTGTGAGATGGGAATAACACCCGAATGAAATCCACCACCTGCAACTCTTCTTGCTCATTTGTCACCTCATTTCTCTGATACAATTCAATAAATTTCACCCCTTACCTAACCTCTAATATGAGAATACTAATGGATTTTAAGGTGAATCCATCATATCCCACACAAACGATCGAAGAGCTCTTCTCCTCTCTCAATGGACACATTGAGCAGTCAGAGTACTCTCAAGGTGTCAGGCTCATTGATCAAAGTCATGGATGCACCTTTTTATCACTATAAATTTTTTTCATGTCCTCACAATTGAACTTGGAAATGAAGATGTGGTTCTATTCAAAGTCATGGATCTGATTAAGGATGACAACATAAACCAAGCTCTTTTTATGATCCAGTATTCGTACAGGATCCTGACTGATCTCAATTTCTTCAAGGTGATTTTAAGCATTTTTTTCATAGTGTACATTCCGTTACAATACAAACAAAGCAGTTATGTACTTTGATGTAAGTTTTTTTTTTATTTCTCTTTGTAGTTTTTTCACTATGGTGTTTTCTTATTTTTTTTTTAAAATATATTAAAATTAAATGGGTTTGAGTTTTCAGGTATCCTATCAATGATTCTAAAACCCTACATCATTAATAATAAGGTAGAGGATGTGAAACCCGAACCTAATTAAAGGGAACTCGAACTCTATATAGTTGAGTAGGGTCGGGTTGGGTACCTTCTAAACAGGTAACCATACCCATATCTATCCATGATTCATGGATTTTGACCCTTTAGGGGCTTATTGGCCCACCCACCCACCTACGACCCACTTGTTTTCATTGCCCTACGAGATAAGAATGATGCACAAATGAAATCCATCAGTTGAAACTATAGAGGCCTACCTTTTATTACATAAATATTTCATTTCATGATAAAACATTTTACAATTCAAAAGATCTTTTGGGGTTTAGTGTCTTATAAATAGAAACATAATACATAAAAAGATACAAACATAAAAATTCTTCTAATCTGATTGCTAAACTTATTCATAGGTTCTTCCTAGGTTACTCTTACTATATCTCATATCCTTGGTACATACATCAAAAAAAATGGGTGAGCATAAATCCCAATAAGGGAATAAACAATGGAAGCATGTGAGCAAGAGGCATATAAATAAGGCATGATCATATTAATATGAGGCATATCATAATAGAAAGAACATAAATCATAAAATGAAAATGTGGCTACAACATAATCATGATATATTCATATACATATCATCATAGATCATCACTAGGGTGTCATAAAACATATTACCAAGGATTTTGGCCAAGGTATTTTACCCAATGCATTGGTATCTTAGGAGTAACTTACATCAGTTAACTCTATCACTTTACCCAATGCATTATAGCATTATCAGGGAACATCCTTCATGTTACCAAGGTTTTTCACCAAGGTATCATAAAAGATGTCATCACTAAAGATTAATTCTTTACACAATTAATTAGAGTGCTATCAGGGCACACACTTTATATTACTAAGTTTAATCACCAAGGTATCATAAAACATTACCAAGGAATGATGCCAAGTTATCATGAACATATCATCTCAATATATTGATTCTTTACCCAATGCATTAGAGAGATATAATGGGGATCACCCTTAGTATAATCTATATCAGGATCACCCATGAGCTATAATGGGGATCAACCCATCGTATAAGTTGTATCAGTCTCAGATATTTCTCATATATAAAGATCAAGTACCATATCATGAATAAAACATTTTATGATTTCACTTTTCATCATAAAACCTTTGAGAAACTCTTTTAAACCCATATGAAAAACACCTTTAGATATCAAAATACTATTTACTTTTAAAAATTAATTTTCATGGTGAAAATGACCAAAAAAAGGAAAAGAGGGTTTTTCTTTGAATAAAACATGAAATTTTGTAGAAGAACCCAAACTTCAAATAATGATTATGATGGAAAGAAAAGACATTGGTGTTGTATACGTTAAAATATAAATTTTCTTTTTTCATTTTTAAAGAGAGTAGAAACATTTCATAAAAATATTACTTTTGATTTTTTTGAAATAAATTCAATGAAACATAAAATTTCATTTACAATTCATTTATGACCAAATAAAAACATTGAGTACATAGGTACTTGAAGACTTGAACATGGAGTCATTTTTTACCAAAGGAAATGGAATGTGGGTTTCGTACATGTAACCCTAGATTAAATATATTATGTTTACAACTAGGTTAATTTCCATGGATAAATAAGATGTTTGGGTATTCATAATATAAGAATATTTCATGAAAATAGAGAAACAATTCATGAAATTTTTTTGGCAGCATAACGGTATATAGCATGGATTATAGAAAATGAATAATGAGAGAGAATGGAGTTCTCATGTTGGTTAAACATGTTTTTGGAAGTATAGGGAAGATAAAAATTGTATGAAAATAAATAATATTTGACATTAAGAATACTCAAAAAATAGGATTAGTTGAATGAAAAAAAAGAAGAGGAGAATTCTCTTACCTTGAAGAGTAACTTCCTAGATCTTGGAGTCGACAACCTTTGAACCAACAAAACTCATAAAGATTGAATAGATAGAAATTGAAGAGACTAATTAGAAGGAAAATGATGATATAAATTAAAATTTGGTGTGGGATAATGGGAATAGGGGTGGGTATTTATACTTGAGGAGGGGTGGTGTTAAGGGATTAAATTATTATTATTATTACATTAAGGCTAAACAATTTTGGGTAGAATTAATTTCAAAATTTTTTGTTGTTAATTAATGCTGTAATGGATGGTTATGTTAATCCAAATAATCAATCACCCATTGAATTTTATGTTATTTATTAAATATTATTTTACTAAGAATAATGATAAATTTGAAAAAATGCATGGGAATTCTAGTTTTTCCATTTCAATTGCACTTTAGTATTTTTCTTCTAAAATTTTATTTCATATGAATTTTAATTTGTGTGTGGATAATATTATATATAAATTTTTTATTTAGATAATGAAATCTGGATCCACATTTTGAGGGGTTATAAGTGTCCATGAAATCAACGCATATGTGGATCCAATTGGATGGGTCCCACCATATAAATTTAGTCATAACATTTTCCCCCTTTCTTGGATTGGTTTTGAATTTTAAAATATTTTATATGACTTAATTTGTATAATTTCATAAAACTAGAGGAAGATGATTTTCAAACTTTATCATGGTCAAAAGTGCATGTGAAGTAAAAGTGTATAGGTTCAATGAATCTGGCACACTAGAATTATTTTCATTAATGATTCGACCATAAATCCTACAAGAAATCATTTTAGCTGCTGAAATTTTAATGGTGGATGAAAAAGACATAAGGGATAAATTACATATAATACTAAATTCTAAAATTCTTCTATGAAAGTATTCAATAATGTGTGGACATTAGGTACATTGAATCTGGATGGAATGTATAGATAAAGTTAATTTTTAAAAAGATTTGATCATAAAATCTTCAATACATAGGAAAATAAGTTGAAATTTTTATGGTGGATTTGGAATATATAGGTTAGAAATTCCATATAATATCACATTAGAAAACTTTTTCATTAAGGTATTCAAAAATGTGTGTAAATTAGGTACATTGATTATGGGAAATATGTTTGGAAAGAATTAATTTCTAAAATGATTCAGTCATAACTTATTCAAAACATAGTTTTAGAGAATAAATTTTTAATGGTGGATGAAAAATCAATAGGGTAGAAAGTAAATAGAATAAAATATTCTAATATTCTATCATTAAGATATTCAAAAATGTGTGGACATTCGATACATTGAAACTGGACAGTTTGACTTAACAGAATTATTTCTTATAATAATTCAGCCATAAATTCTATAATACATGGCCAAATAAGGTGAAATTTAAATGGTATAGGTGAAAGAAATAGGGGATAAAGTCCACATAATACCATATTCTAAAATTATATCATTAATATATTCAAAAACCCATGGAAATTTGATACATTGAACCTGGACAATTTGACTGGGTAAAATTGTTTTCCATAATGATTTGGAAATAAATTCTTCAATATGTATCCAAATATGCTGAAATTTTGAGGGATAAAATAGAATACATGGAAAAGAATTATTAAAGAAAAATTATATAGATTCATTAATTTATTTTTCCAAAATTTTGTAAACTTTCAGAGGATATAATTGAAACAAATATTTTATTAATGGGTAAGAATTAAGGTCATTGATGTAATACTCATAGGTTTCTAATAAATTAATTAGGACTTAATTAATTTATATTATAATATAAAGTATGTATATTATATTATAATACATTAATAAGAATAAAAAAATTATATAAATTTAACATATAAAAATAAAACATATATTTTATCATGCTTATATCTTAATATATATATATATAACATATATATTTTAACATATTTATATAACATATATATATTAAAACATAAATTACAATGATAAAAAAATATTAATTTTTAGTGAAAACTTATAAAACATTATATTATTTCTCAAATCAATTGTATATATTTTAAAAAAAAATGGGTCGTGATAATCTTCCCCCCTTAAAGAAATTTTTTCCTCAAAATTTGTCACTTATTGGGAATCTTATAATAACATTTTTAAAGAATAACTGAATCTTAAAATTTTATTGTATCATGCTTCTAGGATGATATATTTAATATTAATAAACATTTTACATTATCTTTATATCCTTTATAATGATTTGTACAAGCATGTGGTTAACTAAAGTATATCCCCCAAAAGTGTCAAATCAGGTGTGCAGCAAGGCCTATTATCATGTATAAGTTTTTGATCAAGTCTAGATCAATGCAGTTTTTTTAGGTGTTACCGCCAAGTAAATTTGTTATAGAGCCGCATCCACTTGTATTATCTAGATAGGAATTTTTTTGCTAATAAAACACTTACTTAATACTTAGAAAAATACAATGATTTTTTCCTATATTTAGGTTTGTCCTTAGGGTTTTCACTAATGTTTTCTAATCCTAATTTTCAAAAAAAACTAAACCATACTTTGATACCAACTATAGTGACCCGTCTTTTTATTATATAAATATTTCATTTCATAATACAAAATTTAACAATTTTAAAGATCTTTTGGGGTTTAGTGTCCTAGAAATAGGAACATAATATATTAAAAGACATAAACATAAAAATTATTCTAATAAACTTTCTAGACTTATTCATAGGTTCTTCCTATGTTACACTTACTGCATCTCATATCCTAGGAACATACATCAAAGAAATGGGTGAGCATAAATCCAAACAAGGAAATAAATAATGGAGGCATGTGAGCCGTAGGCATATAAATAAGGCATGTTCATATGAATATGAGGCATTTCATAATAGAAAGAAAATGAACCATAAAATGAAAATGTGGCTATAACATAATCATGAGACATTCGTAAACATATCATTATAGCTCATCACTGGGGTTTCATAAACCATATTACCAAGTATTTTGGCCAAGGTGTCTTTACCCAATGCATTGGTCTCTTTGGAGTAACTTACATTAGTTAAATCTATCACTTTACCCAATGCATTGAAGCATTATCAGGGTGTGTCCTTAATATTACCAAGGTTGTTCACCAAGGTATAGTAAAACATGTTATCTCTAGAGATTAATTATTTACCCAATGCATTGAAGCGCTATTAGGGTTCACCCTTCATATTACTAATGTTATTAACCAAGGTATCATAAAACATTACCAAGGTATGATGCCAATGTATCATGAACATATCATATCTAGAGATTGATTTGTTACCCAATGCATTGGAGAGCTATAATGGGACTCACCCTTCATATAAGCTATATCGGGCTCATCTGTGAGCTATAATGGGGATATACCCATCGTATAAGTTGTATTGGGCTCACTATTTCTCATATTTAAAGATCAATTATCATATCATGAATAAAAAATTTTATGATTTCATTTTTCATTATAAAACCTTTGAAAAACTCTTTTAGAACCATATGCAAAACACTTTTAGATATCAAAATGATATCTTATTTTAAAAATCTATTTTCAATACCAAAATACATATAAAAAGGAAAATAGGGTTTTTCTTTGAATAAAATATGAAATAATTTAAAGGAATCCAAACTTCAAATAATAATTATGGTGGATGGAAAAGCTGTTGATGTTGTATATGTTAAAAAAGAACTTTCCTTTTTATATTTTTTAAAGAGAGTCAAAAAAAACATAAAAATATTCCTTTTTAAAACCTTTGCAATAAAGTAAATAAAACATAAAATTTCCTTTACAATTAATTTATGTCCAAATAAAAACATTGAGTACATATGTACTTAAAAACTTGAACATGGCATCATTTTTAACACACGAAATTGGAATGTGGGTTTAAAAATGTAAATACCTAAATCAATATATTATTTTTACAACTAAGTGAATTATTATGGGTAAATAAGAGGTATGGTTAGTCATAATATAATAATATTTCATGAAAAAGGATAAAAAATCATGAAATGTTTTTGGCAGCAAAATGGTATGCAACATGGATTATAGAAAATGCATAATGAGAGAGAATTGAGGTTTCCCATTGGTTAAAAACAATTTTGGAAGTAGAAGGAATACTGAAAGTTTATGAAAATAAAGAATCTTCTACATTTAGAAGACTCACAAAAGAGGGTTACTTAAATTAAAAAGGGAGAAGAGGAGGATTCTCTTACCATGAAGAGTAACATCCTAAATCATAGAGTGTACAACCTTTAGATCAACAAAATTATTCAATATTTAAGAGAGAGAAATGGAAGAGACTCCTAGGTAGGTAAATGATTATATAAGTTCAAATTGGGTATGGGAGAATGAGAGGAGGGGTGATGTTAATGGGTTAAATAGTAATTATTTTTCCATTAAGGACAACTAATTTTGGGTGGCATTAATTCCAATGTTTTTGTTTGTTAATTAATGTTGTCACAACTGGTTATGTTTATCCAAATAAGTAATAAACCATTTAATTTTATGTTATTTATTAAATACATTTTGATCAATAATAAAGATAAATTTGAAAAAATTCATGGGAATTCCAATTTTTCTCTTTCAATTACACTTTGGTATTTTTCTTCTAAAATTTTATTTCAGCAGAATTTTAAATTTATGTGTGGATTATATACTAATATATCTAAATTTTTATTTATATAATCAAATCTAGAAGCACATTTTTAGGAGTAATAAGTATCCATGAAATCAATGCTAATGTGGATATGACTGGATGGGTACCACCATAGAAATTCAGTCATAACATTTTTTCCCATTCTTGTATTGGTATGAAATTTTGAAAAAAAATTATATAACTTAATTTGGATCATTTCATCCAACTGGAGGAACATCTGGTTTGAAATTTATCATGGTTAAAAAGTGTGTGTGAATTAAAAGAATCTAGTTTCAATAAATCTGTCAAGCTGGAATTATTTTCATTAATGATTTGACTATAACTCCTATAAAAATTATTTTAGAGGCTGGAATTTTAATGGTACATGAAAAAGTCATATTTAATAAATTACATATAATAAAAAATTCCAAAATTCTACCATTAAAGTATTCTAAAACGTGTGTACATTGGGTACATTGAATCTGGACAGAATGTCTAGATAAAGTTAATTTCTAAAATGATTTAATCACAAATTCTTCAATACATGGCCAAATAAGCTAATATTTTGATTGTGGATGTGGAAGAAATAGGAGGAAATTACATATAAGACTGTATTAAAAAATTCTTTCATTAATGTATTCAAAAGTATGTGTAAATTAGGTACATTGAATCTGGACAGAATTAATTTCTAAAATTATTCGGTCATAACTTCTTAAAAATAATGTTTTAGAGGCTTAAATTTTAATGGTGGAAGAAAAATTAATAGGGGAGAAATTACACATAATACCATATTTCAATATTCTATCATTAAGAAATTGAAAAATGACTAAACATTTGGTACATTGAAACTGGACAGTTTGACTAGAAAGAATTATTTCTTTTAATCATTCAGCCATAACTTCTATAATACATAGCCAAATATGGTGAAATCTTGATGGTAGACTCAAAATACATAGGGGATAAAGTACACATAATTACATATTGTAAAATTCTATCATTAATATATTCAAAAACCCGTGGAAATTTGGTACATTGAACATGGATAGTTTGAATGGGCAGAATTATTTTCTATAACGATTTGGCCATAACTTCTTCAATCCATGGACAAATATGCTAAAATTTTTAGGGATAAAATATAATACATGAAAAAAGAACTTTATTGAAGAAAACTTATATATATTTATCAATTTAATTATCCAAAAATATGTAAAATTTCTTAGGACACAATTAAAACAAATGTTTTATTAATGGATAAGAATTAATTAAACTAATGTAATACTCTTAGGTTCCTAATAAATTACTTATGAATTAATTAATTTATATTATCATATAAATTATTTATATTATATTATACTACTTTACTAAGAATAACATATATCTTAACATATATACATAACATATATATTTTTAACATATTTATATAACATATATATATATATATATATTAAAACATAAATTATTATGATAAATAAAATATTAATTTGTAGTGAAGCCTTATAAAATATTATATTATTTCTCAAATCAATTATATATATTTGAAAAAAATTGGTTCGTGACAGTAGTCATTCCTACTCATTTATCTCCTCATTTCCTTACTGTAATTCAATAATTTTCACACATTTACTGACCTTTAATCTGAGCATACAAATGTTTCTGAAATAAAAGTGTAACAAACCAACTCGATTCAACTATATTATCCACCTAAACCAGACTGTCATGTAATATTGGTAAAATAGCATAACAAAAACCAATTTTGAATATAAGTAAAACAATACATACAATGGGAGTACAAAGTGGAAACAAATGAGATACCACAAAGACATACAATATAAGAAAAAAATAGGAAAAAACAAAAAATATGTCGATTCCCCACATAACTAACAGTCACCTCCAAAACAACCCAAATCGAAAGTAGCAGCAACAAGAGAAGCCAGCATGCTACAAGATGATCTTCCCTTCACCTGAATCCTATAATACAACATCTACAGACACCCAAAGGCACAAATTGGATGTGATCTAAAGCCCAGTACGATACCACCACAATTTCTATATAAGGTCTAATATCAAGAATTCAACAATTCTAGATTTTAAAACAATACATTTTTACAAATTATTTTTAGAAACTAAATCTAGTTGCAAATAATTTTCCTTTTTTATCCTATAGTTTTTAGAAAATTCTTTCACTCAAACAAAAAATATGACAAGTAGAAGTGGTAAAATAGGAAATAATACCAATGCATCAAGAGGTACACTTATCCATGAAATAACTTATCATGTGAAGCTATGTGATACAACCTCATATAAAAACCTATGAACAATAATCCATGATAAAAAAATCATGCGATAAATAACTATAAATGAAAAATAACCTCATGTTTAGACTCGAGAATATGGGAAACTGTGTACTAGACACTTAAATTTCTAAATAGGCATAACATTTGATCCAACTAATATTGAGTCCTTCCATTCTAAATCACAAAAGGGTACCACCTAGTGGTGTCATACACACACTAAGGATACCTATGTCTCTTTCCTGACACACCAAAGGTTCCCAATATGAATTTGTCCAAATTCATTTCAAAACCATACTTATACTTTTATAAAACATTTTCAAGGCCTATAAAATCCACTTCGGAGTTTGAAAACCCATTTCCAAATCAAGAAAATCCATTTTCAAATAAAAATCCATTTTTGAAAACATTTTTATTTCCAAGAAATCATTTAAAACAACTTATCACTTCAAATCAATGAAAAACCCAAATGAATTTCTCAATAATGACATGAAATTCATAAAATTAACCCAGTGTATAGAAACACCTACCTCAAAATGGTGGAAACTTAGCCACTTTTGAAAATGATGATCGAAAACTAAGAGAACGACCTTTGAAAGACAAGGCATGCCAAGAAACTAAAAAGGATCAATAAAAAACAATATTCAATCATAAAAAAAAACCAAAACCATGGTTATAACCAAATTAAAATAAGATCAAAAAGGATAAATTACTTGAAGATAAGTAATCCAACCACAAAGGTGGTTAATCATTGGATGAAGCAATCTGGAAGGAAGAGGATCACCCAAAATCACCTAGGGAAAGCCTCTAAGTCGAGAGCAAGGAATCCTACGATGTATAAAATAAAAAATCACATGTGAAACACCCTAAAAGCCCAATTAATGACTATTACACATCACATAACCCATTTACACATCGTTTAATCCATGAAGCTCATATAAACTAAAAAACCCATCACTTTTTATTAAAAACCTGATATTTTCTATTAAACGGTGTAAAAATGACATGTAAACCTCTCAAGATGTGTATCAAGTTCAAAAAAATTTCCCGAAGGCCATTACACAGTGTGTAATTACCCAAAAAATAGTAAAAATGCAGGTTTAAGATGAAAATTCTAACAAATACTTGACTTCACCATTGCAAGTATCCTTCCAATTCCTTTTTATATTTTTTCATCCAATGAAAAAGGAAACTAAAAACAATGGTAAAACATACCTGATAAAAAGGTAATGGGGCCTTACAATCTCCCCATCATAATTTTTTTCTAACCCTATAAATTCTTAAAGATTTTGGATCCACAAAAAGAAAAGGACATTACCGCCACATCAATGATTCTATCTCTCACATCTCATGGTTATCTTGTCTGCACTACCATAGCACCCAGAATAGGGGGATTGTTTTACCATGTAGTACCTTATCCTGGTGATTCATAATATGAACTACATGATCAACAAAAGTGGTATCGGGCTCAATATCTACATCCTCCCATCTAATCATGTGGGAAGGATTTGGTATATACATAATTTACTAGGAAACATGAAACACGTCATGAATAGTTTCAATATAGATGACAAGTACAGCTGATGGGCCACCCTCCCTGGCCATCCAATGATCTAAAAGGGGGCCACAAACCTCATTTAAAACTTACACTACTTACCCAACTGATGATTTCCCAAGCGAGGTGAAACTATGAGAAAGACCCAATCACCAACCTCAAACTCCAGTAGCCAACGATGACAGTTTGGATAAGATTTATGATGAATTTTTTCCATGATCAAACTCCTATGGATCAACTGCACCATCTTCATTATCTCTTAAACAACACTCGGCCCAACCAAGGACCACTTTACCAACTCTACCGAGCATAAGGGATATCTACATGGATACCCATACAAATCCTCATAGGGTTCCATCCTAATTGAATCCCAATAACTATTATTAAAGGAAAATTTGACCAAAGGAAAATACTTTTATCAAGATCCTCAAAAATAAAGTACATAAGCCTGGAGCATATCCTCTAGAAGCTGGATAGCCCTCTCTATCTGTCCATTCATTTACAGATGATAATTCATGCTCAATATAATCTGGAAAACCATCACCTCCTACAAAAATTTCTAGAACCAAGATGTGAACCTCAAATCCCTTTCAGATACAACTATATAGGGAACGTTGTTAAGTCTAAAAATCTCTTGGACATATAATTCCCCAAGTTTTTCCACTTTTATAGTCTCTCAGATATGTAGAAAATTCACTGATTTTGTGAGTCGATCGATGATCACCCAAATTGAATCCTTCCCACTAGGAGTATATGGAAAACCAATGATGAAATCCATAGAAATATCATCCCACTTCAATACCAGAATGGTTAAGGGATGCAACAAACCTATAGGTCTCTGGTGTTTCGCCTTAATTCTCTGACAAGTGAGACACCCAGAAATAAAATGTGAAATCGACCATCTCATCCCCTACCACAAATACTGATGTATCAAATCATGATACAACTAGTAGTACCTAGGTTCATAGAACAAAAATAATTGTTTACACAATCCAAAAACTCTTCTCTCAGGAAAAGCAGAATAACTAACCTACTATGGAAGCATAAAGCTCCACTAGGAGACTATGACCACTCACCTGAGGTCTCCCTACTATTAAGGCTTTAACTAATGTATTGTAACTCGGTGTCTATCACTTTCTCAAGCTGAACTCGCTCATTAAAAGATGAGTTAGCATTCATCAAATACAAGACCACATTTCCACCAACCTCTTCCACTTCCAAGTTCTTCTCAGTAAAAAAAATCATCAGAGACATTTCCTTAACTAATTCCTTCACAGCTTGTCTCATTAATTTTCTTCTCAATGCATCACCAACCACATTATCTTTCCCAAGGGTATAATAAATATCTAAATAAAAAGTATTAAGATACTCTACTCAATGTATTCATCATAAATTCAGATCCCTATGAGTAAAAATATATCATAGGATATTATGATTAGAATATACCATAAGAAACTCCCTAAAGAGATAGTGACACCATGTTTTGAGTGCATACATAATCACTACCAACTCAAAGTTATGGGTAGGGTATTTCTTCTCATGAGGGTGTAACTAGCGAGAGCCATAATCTATCACCTATTTCACCTACATCAAGACACATCTCAAACACATACCAAAAGCATTGCAAAAAACATCATAACCCAAACCCAGTTCTAGAAGAATCAAAACTGGTGTTGAAGTCAACCTCATCTTAATCTCATCTAAATTCCTCTGATAGTTGTCATCCCATTCAAAATTTACACCCTTATGGGTTAAATATGTAATCGAAGATGCATTCTTTGAGAAGTCCTGAAGAAACCATCTATAATAACCAGCCAAACTTAAGAATATCTAGATCTCAAACACATTTATGGTTTGTTCCTAGAACATAACTGCCTATACCTTTTCAGGATCTAATAAGATTCCCCTCTCAGATATCACATTCCCTAAAAACTTTACTTCCCAAATCCAAAACAAATATTTGGAAAGCTTACCATACAAATGATGTTTCATTAAAGTTCAAATAATGATATCCAAATGGGCCATGTGCTCCTCCTCTGACTTGTTGTACACTAAAATATCATCCACGAACACACACAAAAATGATTTTAAGAATCGATGAAATATATGGTTCATCAAAGCCATAAATACCTCAAGAGTATTAGTGAGACTGAATGGAATAACCAAAAACTCAAAACGCCCACATCGACTCCTACATATTGTTTTAGGTATATCTTATTCTCATACTCTCAATTGGTGGTACCCTGATTGAAGGTCAATATTAGAAAAATATCAATCCCCTCTGAGTTGATCAAAGAGATCATCAATCCTTGGAAAAGTATATTTTTTCTTAATGGTTTCCTGATTCAAATTTTGCTAATCAATGAAAATTCTAGGGCTCTTGTCTGCCTTCTTAGAAAATAGGATAGGCGAATCCCACAGATACATGCTAGGATGAATAAATCCTTTAGCATATTGGTCCTCAAGATGGAACTTAAGTCCCACCAATTCAACAGGTTTCATATGGTAAGATGGCATAGAAATGGGAATCATACTAGGGAGAAGGTCTATAATAATTTTGACCTCTATCTAGGGTGTTATATCAAAAAAATCACCCAAAAAGAACTTAGGGTACACACACACAACTGCAGGAAGTCAAGTATCTAAACAAGGGTCAAATGCATCAAGAAACATCTCTAAAAACTGACATGAGGTTACCCCAACATAAGGAACAACAGACCCTACCCATCCCGATCTAGAGTCCCACTCACCCTGGAAAAAAAGAGTGACCCCATCAGTAGATAAGAACTGAACTTGAAAATGATAATAGTCTAATTGGGCCTTAACATTGATCATCCAATACATACTGATAATTAAGTCAAAGATTTCAAGATCAATCACTAAAAAGTCTCACACCACCTCATAATTGACTATCATCACCCAACATGTAGGACATCTAAAACCTTGTTTGGACCTCTTTCCCAAAGGTGTGGAAAGATACAACAAGAATGACATAAGATCTGAACACAATCCCAACATGTCAACTAAATTTGACAATATAAATAATTGGTATCACTGGTATCAAAAAAAATATAGCACCATAGAAGATGAGATAAACATCATACCTCAAACAATAGTTATCCCTACTTCATATTCCTCTAGCGTATACTCCACTGCATAAATTCATCTAGTATTAGCCACATGAACATCTCCCTTAGCTTAAGGATTATAACTACCACCCTTGGAAGTATCTTTATGAACCTACGAACCCTTGGTGAGAGTGGATCCTACCTTACTACCCTGAGATATCTTTTCAAAAAAAATTTGTAGATGGCCAGATTGTCCACAAAGATGACAAGTCCTAGGAGTCTCCACATAGTTAGGCTCGATATGACCTCACCTTCCACACTAGTAGTAGACAACCTACTATTACCCGTTTGAATCCCCTGAAACTAGTCCTGAAGAAAATTGACCACCCTTACACTTCTTTTTCTGGCCAGAATATACACCCTAGCTAACCACTGAACCAAAAAAATCTCCACCCAAACCTATCTCTTAGTTATGTCTACCTCATCCAAAGATGACTTGTCAACTACCTTCATAAAGGTACAAATTCACATGAGTATAGACATCAACTGAATATAAATCCTCAGTCCTAACTCAAACCTTTGAGACTTTAGGTGCTCATTAGTGAAAAGCTTTGGTGCCAGATGAACCAACTCAACAAAATGGGTAGAATACTCCAAAATAATATGCTCCCCCTACTCTAAGGTCAGAAACTATTGGGTCTTCACTACACACAATGTCTCAGAGTAAAGGGTTAGAGATTTTCTTGAAGGAAGATTGGGTAAAATCCTTGTGCAAATTAGGTTGCATAATGAAGTCCCAACATCTCTTTCTCAGTCCCTCGAGCATATACATAGAAAAACCCACCTTAGAGTCTTCATGATTCTTTAAGAAGTTGAAGATCTTATCTATATGTTTGAGACACTCCTCATATTTTGGGGGTCCTTTATCACCACAAAAGACAGGTGGATGCTACTTAGTAAATTACAAGCTATGATCCACTACTCATTTCGGGTTCCTGAAGCCCACTTGACCTAGAGTCTGAATGGTATGGATAAAAACTTCTACCAAAGTAGGGCCCACTAGAGGGTTCACCAAAAGAACCTATCTCATAGATTCCTCTCTCAGATTTGGAAGATCTCTTCTCAGAGGCATTGTCTAATCAAAAGACAAAAACCAATCAGTCATGATAAATTTCCAAAATCATAGGACCAACTTAAAGAATTTATATCAAAGCTTTAAGACATTAATAATTTAAAGAAACCATGAAAGATATTACTTAAAAATGAACAATTCAATTTAAATAAAATTCCCTTACAGTTCATTCAAATGACCTCAAACTCCAAGTCACGCACTTGGTAAAAGTCCCTAACCACCCATGGTAACTCAGTTTTAGTTACAAAAGTGAGATGGATATGCCTCTTTTACACACTTACTATCTGAATTCTAATGGTCGTAACTCTTGCCTACCTAAGAAATAGAACCAAACTCAGGAAGTGATGAATCACTTTATGTTGAGCCTCCATTTGATACCAAATTGTAACAAACTAACCCGGATCAACTAGACAAGCCACCCGAACCTGACTATCACATAATATAGGTAAAATAGGATAACAGAAACTAGTCTTGAATATAAGAAAAACAATGCATACAACTAGAGTACATAGCATAAATAAATGAGATACCATAAAGACATACAATCCAATCCAAAAACAAGTAAAACCATAAAATATTTTAAGTCCCCACATGAACAAGAGTCACCTCTAGACCAACTCGAATCAAAACCAGCAACAAAAAGTGAATCCAACATGCTACAAGATGCTCTTCCATTTACCAGAATCCTGCAATAAAACATCTACAAATGCCCAAAGGCACAAGTAGGGTGTGATCCAAATCCCAATAGGATACAACCACAGTTTCTATACAAGGTCTCATATCAATAATGCAATAATTCTGTATTTTAAAACAAAATAGTTTTACAAATCATTTTTAGAAACTAAATCCAATTGAAAAGAAGTTTCTCTTTTTCTCATTTGGTTTTCATAAAATACTTTTATATTCTCAAACCAAAAATATGAAAAGTATAAGTGATAAAATATGAAATAATATTCATGCATCAAGAGGTACACATATCCATGAAATAACCTATCATGTGAAGCTATGTGATATAACCTCATATAAAAACCTGTAAGCAATAATACATGATAAAAATAATCATGGGATAAATAACCATAAATGAAAAATAACCTCACATTTGGACTTTATACTATGGGAGAATTTGTACTAGACATTTAAAATATTAAACAAAAATAACATTGGATCCAATTGATATCGAGTCCTTCTGATCGACATCACAAAAGGTTACTTCCTAGTGGGTCATACACACCCTAAGGTTACTCGTGTCTCTTTATTGATGCACCCAAGGTTACCAATGTTCATTTCTCTAAATTCATTTCAAAACCATGCTCATAATTTTATAAAAAAAAATTCAAAGCCAAGACAATCTTCTTCAGAGATTAAAAACCCATTTCCAAATCAAGAAAATCCATTTTCAAAGAAAAACCCCTTTTGAAAACATTTTCCTTTCCAAGAAATCATTTGAAACAACTTTTCACTTCAAACCAATGAACAAACAAAAATATTCTATCAAGAAAGGAATGAAATTAATCAAATTAACCCATTATATAGAAACAATTACATCAACATGGTAGAAACCAAGATTCTTTCCACAGTGATGGCTGGAAACCAAGAGAACAGCCTTTGAAATACAAGGTATGCCAAGAAACTGAAAAGTGTCAATAGAAAACACTATCTAATAAAATCCACAGCCAAAACCAGAGTTGTACCCAAATTCAAAGAAGTTACAAAAGTATTACTTACCTGGAGAGAAGGAATATAATAGAAAAGTTGATAAATCACTAAATGAAGTGATTCAGAAGGAAGGGGGTCACCCAAAATTTCCTAGGGAAAGCCTCTAGGTCAAGAGTACGGAATTTGTAATGAATGAAATAATAAATCACTTGTAAAACACCCTAAAATCCCAATTCATGATTATTACATAGTGTGTAACCCCTTTACATATTGTGTAATCCACAAAGCTCATATACCACTACTACAAAAACAGCCTATATCAGTGCTAAAAAAAGGGCTTTAACACCACTAAAAAAGAGTTGTAAAGCTTAGCGCTAATATAGGGGGGTCCCTTTTATCAGTGCTCTGAAAAGCACTAATAAAGGCCCCTTTTATTAGCGCTAAAAAAAGCACTGATAAAAGACCCCTTTATCAGCGCTTTTTTTAGCACAGATAAAGGTCAAAAAAATTAAAAAAATAACAAAAATTAAAAATAATGCAGGGAGTGCTTTTATCAGCGCTTCACACCCCCTTTATCAGTGCTATGATGTCTCCCGTGTGCTGCCCTTCCCACGCACCCCCTTCGCTTCCACCCGAACTCGAACCCGGGACCTCCCCCCTTTCGCGGCTGCACCTTTACCACTAAGCCATTTTGTTTTGTTCTCTATTTAATGATATATCTATATATATAGTTATATTTATTCATATATTGATATAGATTCATATTAATATAAATATATTTATTCATATATTAGTATATATATATTAATTTTTATATTAATATATTTATATATATATTTTTAGTTATAATTTTTTATACGTATATTTATTTGTATATTAATATATACATATAAGATTAGTTTTAAATACATTTATGAAAAAATATGTTTTTTATGTCTGTTTATAAATAAATAAATACATACATACATACATAGATATATACAACACACGAACACACATAGAGACACACACACACACAATCACATATATATTTATGAATAAATACATATATATGTGTATTTGAAAAGTCATAGAATGTACATATAAGATTAGTTTTAAATACATTTATGAAAAAATATGTTTTTAATGTGTGTTTATAAGTAAATAAATAAATAAATACATATATACATATATACAACACACAGACACACACATAGACACTCACACACACACAAACACATATATATTTATGAATAAATACATATATATGTGTATTTGAAAAGCCATAGAATGTTAAAATGACCATAACTTATAATCTAGAATCCCATTTCAGCTCCACAACCAGTCAAATTGAAGAAAATGAAACAATATTCCATATGATATGTGGTACAGGCCTAACGGACATCTGAATCAAAAGTTATACTTGTTTGAATGTTAACAAATTAGGGTATCCCGACTAAAAATTCAGTTTAGGAGGCCTTCTGGGACTTTATTGGGCTCTAAAATTGTGATAGAGGCTTTGGCTTAGTCACTAGCACGTAGAGCTCATCGCAGGCTTCAATTTGATATGCTGTAGAGCTCAAACGGACACCCGGATCAAAAGTTATGGCTATTTGAAGTTTGAGTTACATTTTCAACATATTTTAGATATTTTATTAATTGTTTTGATTTTTTGTGTCCACAAATTGTTATTAAATTATTTTTAATCGATAATAATTATAAAATAATTAATTAATAATATTTTTTAAAAATATTTTTAAGCCATTTTCACTAAATTTCTTATATATTAAATGTAATTGTCTATTTATACATATCTATAACATATTTAAAAAATATATATTGTATTTATATCAATATAAATATACTTATATAACAAAATATTATTTTTCATGAAAAAAATTTTTTTTTTTGGAACTTAACATTTATTAGCACTCGGGAAAAGCGCTGATAAATCCCCCCTTTATCAGCGCTACTAAAAGAAGCACTCATAAAGGAGTCCCCTTTATCAGCACTAAAAAAAGCGTTGATATAGGGGGGCCTTTATCAGTGCTAAAAAAAGCGCTGATAAAGGGGGCCTTTATCAGCGCTTTTTTTTAGCGCTGATAAAAGGGACCCTTTATCAGCGCTTTTTTTTAGTGCTGATAAAAGTGAAGAACATCCCTTGCCCATTTTTGTAGTAGTGTACATTGAAAAACCCATCGCTTTTTATTAAAAACCTGATATTTTACATGACACGATGTGAACCCTTTACACGGCATGTAAACCTCTGACATTGTGTATCTAGTTCATGGATTATATCTAGAGTCCATTACACAATGTGTACTACCATTACACAACATGTAATCACCCAACGAACAACAAAAACTATAGTTTTAAGCTGAAAATCCCAACAAATCTTTAACTTCACCATTAAAGGTATCCTCCCAATACTTGTCAGCATTTTTCATCCAACAAAAAAAGGAAACCAAAAACAAAGGTTAAAACATACCTATCATAAAGGTAATGGGGCATTACATGAAGCCCTTGCATCCCACTCAAACGATCAAATACCTCCTCTCCTCTCCCAATGGACACATTGTGCAGTCAGAGTACTCTCAAGTTGTCAAGATTTCCAATCAAAGTCATTACTACTCCTTTTATGTTTTATTTTCTTAAGTGTTCTTATATCCTTCACCTTACTCCAATTCTATAATTCATTTGATTATAGGACTTTTTTTCTAATCCTTTAAATTTATCCTGATGATAGAGATATGGTGAAATGCAAGGTCATGGATCTGATCAAGGATGACAATATCGACCAAGCTCTTTTGATGATATATTCTTCACATAGGGTCCCGAAATATCTCAATTTCCTCAAGGTGGGTTTAAGCATTTATTTTTTTAGTATACATTATGTTATCAATATAGACATAGTGGTTATGTGCTTTGATGCAATTCTTTTTTATATTTATTGCAGTATACATTATGTTGTCAATATAGACATAGTGGTTATGTGCTTTGATGAAAGTCTTTTTTATATTGATTTCACTATGGAGTTTTTTTCACTATGGATTTTTTTTATAAAATCATATTAAAATTAAACAGGTGTGGGTTTTCAAGTATCCTATCAATGATACATGAACCCCACCCAATTAATAAATGGGTAGAGTATGTGAAACCTAAACCCAATTAAGGGGTACCAAAACCATATATAATCAGGTCGGGTGGGGTTAAGTACTCGATAAATAGGTACCCATAGCCATATCTATCTAGGATTCATGGATTCCAACCCATTAGAGGCTTATTGGGCCACCCACCTACAACCCACTTACTTTCATCACACTACAAGACAAGAACGATGCCCAGAAAAAATCTATCGACTATGACCCTTCCTACTTGTTTATCTATTCATTTATCCACTGTAAGTCAAGAATTTTAACCCCATTTTTTGACCTCTATCCAAGTTTACTAATTGATTTTAAGGTGATGCCCTCACAACCCACTCAAATGGTCAAATACCTCTTCTCCTCTCTCAATGGCTACGATTAGCTATTAGAGTACTCATAAGTTTTCAGGCTCACTAATCAAAGTCACAATATTTCCTTTTATATTTTATTTTCTTAAGTGCTAATGTATCCTTCATATTTCTCAATTTTATATAATTCACTTGATCATTGAACTTTTTTTTTTCAGTCCTCGCAATTGCTCTTGGCAATGAAGATGTGGTTCAATGCAAGGTCATCGACCAAGATATTTTTACAATTCTATCTTTACACTGAGTCCCAAATGATCACAATTTCTTCAAGGTGGATTTAAGAATTTTTTTTCACTGTATACATTATGTTTTCAATATATATAGTGTGGTTATGTTCTTTTATGTGAGTCTTTTTTTCTATGAAGTTTTATTTCACCATGGATTGTTTTTGTTTTTTTAATTATATTAAAATTAAATGGGCTCATTATAGGGTTATTAGATCGCTTGCTTGCCCACCCAATTTAGGACCACTTGTTTCCATCACACTATGAGACAATAATGACACTCAAATGAAATATGTCATCTGGAACCCTTCTGCTTGTTTATCTCCCCATTTCTCCACTAAAATTCAATAATATTCACCCCCTTGTCTAACCTCTAATCTGAGCATACTAATGTCTTAGAAGGTGAATCCATTGTATCCCACTCAAACTATTGAAGGCCTACTCTCCTATCTTAATGGAAACGTTGATTCAAAGTACTCTCAAGTTGTAAGACTCGTTGATCAAAGTCGTGATCACTCATTTTTTGTTTGGTTTTTTTTAAGTGTTCCTATATCTTTCGGTAACATCCCAAATCAGATACCAATAAACCGTGCCCTGATCTGGTGGATCACATGGCCTCAAGTGCTCCTCCCCATACGTTATAAGCTACTGAATAGCAATGAGGACCTAGGGTTTGTCTGTGGGGAGACTATTCCCTCATGTCAGAGTATAACACAGCGATAACAATCATACTGATCAATAGCGGAAGAAAACAAATAACTGCACAGGAGATAAACATCCATAAGACTACAATAAATAAATGATGTCATGGTATATCTCATATACAAAATGACATCTCATGTCATGTCTCTACAGATCGGGAAAATAGGTGTACAATCATCTAATATAATACATGTATCAAAATACTAAAAAACCAAAAATAATTATCCCAGCTAGCATCACGAGCCTAGCTTGGTCATGTGCTCTCCTGCTCTTAAGAAATAAGAACAAATCAAACATCATACCATGGGAACTTTCCCCAGTCCCTACCTATATCAATGAAGTCCGTCTGAGTACACAATGGTGGTTTGAACAAGGTGTGAGATAACACTCGGTAGGCTACCACCAATGGTGTCTATAACAAATTCAGTCTGTGTGATATAAACAAAAGAAGTGTACAACATATCACAGGTATAAAAGTACTAAAAGTAAAGTGCCCAAGGAATATATAATACTTTCTATCCAAATAAGGTTATCTATAAAAATAAATAAACAAGTACAATAATGTTTAGTCTACCCACTGGAGTCAAATACCCATCCTAGGGAAATTTGTAAAACATTCCAAAATGTCCACAACAACCTATTTGTGTATACAAGTGTAAAACAACTACCTTGACCACACTATATAATACAATATAAATAATTCACCATGGCCACACCGTATAATCCGGATCATCCACAATGGTCATTCTGTGTAACCAAAAGTTTCATACCATGAAGGGTTGGATCCAAGGTATAAAAGACCAAGGAATCCATGTCGAGTACCATGATCATCTTAATAGAAGCTTGGTAAAGACTTGGTTGGGGTCCAAGGATCACGAAAATAGACCATGTCCATTGTGATCCCAAGAAAGCCAGATCCAAGGGGTAGCAAGGCCCAAGGAATCCAATAGAATCAAGACCCAAAGAGAAAAAAAGTCCAAAGCATCCACTACCATAAACAAGATCCATGGTAAAAACATCCATGGCATCTATGGAATCAGGATACAAGGTATACCAACCAAGGAATCCACTACCATTTAAATTTATCATCTCATTTAAATAATCATTTCATAAAAATTCACATTCCATGAGTTCATCCAACTCATATATCAATTTCCATTTAAAAAATTAAAACAATTCACATCATGTCATCACATGGAAATGATGCATCAACTCTCTCCTAACAATTCAATTAAATTTATTCAATTTAAAAAGCTCAAAAATCATCGGTGATATAAAACACACCCAACAGGGTGGTATAACATAGGGAAAAAGAAAGGGTTGCACCCCATGGGTGGCCTAGGTTGAGGCTAAATGACCTCCAACCATAAAATGGTACTCAAGGGGCTAACTAACAAGTCCCAATTAATCTAATTCAATCATTTAATTAATTTATGGTGCATCACTAGAAAGTATGGCATGTGCCACAATGGAAATATGGCTTATAAAATACCAAACCATAAGGGAAAATGTATATATCACCTACTATAGGTTCTTAGTAGAGAACTCATCTAGTATCGAGCTTTGATTTGGTCCAAATCGAGAGAAATACAAAGAAAGAATGAAAATCGTGAAAATAGGGTATATTAGATTTCACCAAAATAGTGCATCCAATACTAAGTAAAATGAAGAATGGCATAAGAGGATATTAGTACTTACTGGCACAGATCCAATGAGACTGACGGTGTTCGAATCCAAGTCTGGATGGAGATTTGACACCAAAGCCTAGAATATGGATTCAAGGGGGTCTCCCAAATGTGAGGGTTGTCCACCAGAGGAAGAAAGAAAAAAGGATTTAATTTATAAGGATTTTAAGGGAAAATTTTTCATTCTCCCTCAAACAGATAGGGTAGTATGGTTAGCTAAATTGTGCACCAACCGTGCACCCTTGTTTGTCTCAAGGGGCTTTGAATGGTTTCATGAGCATGGTTTGAAAAACCATGTGAAAAACATATCTCAGCCTCTATTCAAAAACTATAGAAAATTCACATGGGTATGCACCTAATGTTTCATGGTTTCCTCAAACCGTGCAACATCCTACACCCCAATGTCAAGCCATGCACAGTTAGGGGTAACCATGTGGCGTGTCCCACACAGTTTCTCCTAACCATGTGGCCTTTTTTATTTTTCCAAATAGTAGAGTCTCTGGCTCTAAACAATCCTCATACACCCATAATACGCCCATGATCTCATTATCCACTCCCTTTAGGCCATAAACAAGCATTTAAACTAAAAAACAAAATATTCGTATCTGAAGAAAAACTCGGGATCTTACAATCTTCCCCCCTTAAAGTAATTTGTCACTGAATTTTCCTTATAAGGGTGGTCAAGAATCACTTGAGAATAACTCTAACCACTGATCATGTACATTGGCCTCCCACTCCTAAGTCTCATCTTGTAAATGGTTATGTTTCCATAGCACCCATACTAGAGTAACTGACCAGCCTCTAAGAAACTTCATGCTTCTATCAACAATAGAAATAAGATTCTCCTCAAAGGATGCATCAAACTATAGATCCACCTCATCCAAATGTAAATTATGAGACAATTACGAGTGATAAATATGTAGCTAAGATACATGGAAGACTTTGTACATGGACCAGTACCTCTGAGTTAACTGCAACCAATAGGCTACCCAAGGGTGGTAAGTTGTGCTCAGAAGCACCTGTGTACCTAACACCCTCTGTAAACTCTACCTAAAATGAGATGTAAATTGGGTATCCCTATCTGATACCATGGTCTAAGGAACCCCATGAATTCATACTATCTTACAGATATACAACCTCCTAATCTCATCCACTGAAAAGGTCTCCCTAGTCGATAGGAAATGAGAAACCATCATGAGCCTTTCCACAACAACCTAAATAGTATCACTACCTTGAGGTGGTCTCGATAACCTAGTCATGAAATCCATCATGAAATCATCCCATTTCCACTCAAGAATGGGTAACTGCTGTAAAATCCTAGATGGTAATTGATGTTCCACCTTCACCTACTGACAGGCAGAACACCTCTTGAAAAAACCAGCCACCTCATGTTTCATCATCGGCTACCAATATTGGTGATGTAAATCATAATACAACTTGGTAGCATCAGGATGCACTGTCCAAACTAAGTCATGAAACCCCTGCATTAGCTCCTCACTTATGTATTATGAAACCCAAATGCAACCATGAATATACAGGATCTCATCCTCATCCACAGTTCAACCAGGAGGTAGGTCCTCACCTGCCACACTCTCTCATAGGACTATTGTAAGGACTCAACCTTATACATAACTTATTATAGAGTTTATTAAATAGAATTCACATTCAGGTATCTTTTAAGTTTAGAGATTTAGATAATTAGGAGAAACTCTTACAAAGTATACTCATACATTACATGTAGACACTTATACTCAGTATCCGTTTTTTCACCAAAGGAAACACTTTTAAAATAAATCATGACTTCCTTTTGAGACACATCTTCAATTCTTTCATCATGACATCTTCTTTTCCCTTACCAACCATAACACCTGTGAAAAAAATATTAAAACTTGGGATGATCACAAAAATCTCAGTAAGGGACATAATGAAATAAAATCATTAGTCCAGTGAAACCCCATAAAACATTTCCTTAAAAAAATATACCTTTTTACCATGAATAAAGGAACATAATTTCAAAAATATCATTATCTTACCTTTTGAAAATCAAATGATTCCATGGAAACTCATAAGAAAGAATAAAATATATAAGTAGGTAACTTGGGATGTAATTATACTAAAATAGAATAACCATACAATCAAATTCCATACATATCACTCTTACAAATGGAATAATCCATATGGCTAACTTCCAAACCCAATCCATTGGAGGTTATAACATAACCACCCGTCCTTAGTTTATTATGAAACCACTCATCCTTAGTTTATCACGTAACCACCTGTAAAATGTACAAGTACCATTATATAATCATAACAAATAAAAGCTCGTAATTTTCAACATTTCACTCTTAAAGATTCATTTTCACTTATAATAAAACATTTCATGTTATAGAAATAATCAATCCATTTTCAAAAACTATTTTAAAAATTTAAAAAGATATTTTTAAACCAAAGTGTCCCATACCACTTTGAAACATTTGAAAGAAGCTCAAAAATTACCATTTTAAAATATTCATGTCCATATAAATACATTTATAAAAACCATTTTGAAAACATGGAAATGAAAATGAAAGATATAAAATAATAAATCTTTAAAACATTTAAAATGATGTTTTAGTTAAAGAGTCACTTACCTTGAGTATGATTCATCAAGTATGTTATTTATATACCTGAATAATAAAATTATACTAATTATTTACTTATTTTAGAACCTTTTTAATGTTTTTTATTTCTTTTATATCACTTATTACCATGTTATAACAATTACTTAATTATTTAATTTCATGTCAGATGTTTTGTAGATATTCGGTACTTGAGTTCAAAATGACTTTGATATGATGTATATAGTCAAAGTGGTTATAATTACATAATCTATAGAATAATATTCATGGTATAATAATAAATTTTATACATCAATTATAATTTTAAATCAAACCATTTATGTATGTTTATGAAAAATGAATATCATTATAATAATGGAGACGATAGGTCGTACGTACGCATGAGTAATGTTTCCATTTTTCAATGATAATTATGGAAAGAAGGTAATTATTATTTTATATTTAATAATTATAATAATATAATTAATATCATATTAATCATTTAAATATACTTATATATACCATCCATGTGATGTGGTAATGAAAAATGAATCACATCGCTTCATGGAGGTGATAGTTCACATGTACGTACGAACGACGTTGTCATTTTTATGTGCATGGAAAGGTAAGAATTTAAATGATATATTATTCTTAAATAATGATAAATATGTCATAAATATCATATATAAACATTAATTTCATCATTATGACCGGTCTTGAGAGACGATGATGGAAAACGAATTATATCGGTTCGAGGAGGTGATAGTTCACACGTACGCACGAACGATTAATTATTTTCCCATTTTATGGAAGTGGAGATGGATTTATGTGATGATATTAACATAATAAAATCTTTGTATATTAAATATATTAGAGTTATTATTTCATCATGGAGTAATAATATTTGAAGTAAGAGGAATAATAAATAAAATAGAAACACTTAATTAAAAATGATACCTCTTCTTCGGATGATATCCTTTGATTAACACATTACCACATCTAAGGTGAGTGTTATGACTAAAATAATAGCTCTATAATGTGGGTATGGATTATAGGAAGGTATTTGGGTATATATTGTCTGAACCAAATAGGTTTTTATATGTGAATAAAATATAATAATGGGTGCCCTTTTATAGGAGAGGGGAGGGGCACTCTTTGAATTCTTAAAATTATTAAATTAATATAAATTAGTTTTAGAATCCAAATGTTCCCAAACTAATTTATTTAGAATATATTTTGATTATTTGTCTAAATAAATTTATCCAATGAAAATTATACATGTTTTACTATTTTTTTTAATCCTTATCTTTTTTTTAACCCTTATTAATTCTTACTGTGATATCATGTAAGTTACACTTTGAGAGTTAATATAATTACTCTAAAATATAAAACGACCAAAAAATGAGTAATTTATAACATTTTTATACTTACACCAATAATTTGGACAAATTTTATATTTTTATGAATTTTATATCATTTAATAAAATATTATTTATTTTAAAATATCATTAATGACAATTTTGACACTATTCATTATTTTACTTTTTAAAAATATCATAATTTGATATCTTTAAAAAAATTATTAAATCATCACTAACATGTCAATTTCATTCATAAAATTCTTTTATGACATCAATTATATCAAATTATATTTATTTTAATATTTTTAATATCATTTATTTGATTCTTCCATTAATTAAACAATTACTACATCATCATTATGTCACCATTTAAGGTAATTATTTTATCACTAAAATTATAAATAAATTACCATGATGTAGATAAACATTTTATATTTATAAATAATATTTATAGTCTAGCATATCCCTTATATAACTCCATATTAAAAATATTTCACTTGTTAAAAACCAAAGTGTGACAAATTTGACTTTTCTTTGAATATAATATTGTAAATGTCATACTCTCATCCAAAGTGGATTACAAAGGTTATAATTTTGGACCAAAGATTATTTTGGTCAAAACACACTCATCCAGTGAAATTATTACAAGTTTTAGAGTAATTTTATAATATTATAATATTATTTTTACCCTTTCTTACCTGATTTATCTTTAATTGTGTTAATAAAAAAATTACTAAAGTTACTATTCATATTTTGTAAGGGACCTATTTACTAAATTTTTACCTTTTTACTTAAAATATGGAATCTATTTTTCAAAATTAAAAACACATAAATTGCAAAAATTAATTAAAATTTAATCTCATTGACAAAACGAGAAAATGGGTTTTTAAAGTAAAAAGGTTCAAAAGTTCACAAAGTTTTTATATCCAATTTAAATATGAAATTTATTCCAATGAACTAAATTAGATTAAATGATAAAAAAATATCCAATTATACTTTAAAAACATTTAAAAATATAATTTAACACTATAAATAAATTTGATGGAAAAGCAGCTTTCAATTAAAATGTAGCATTTTTTCACTATTTATCAAAATGTGAAACTTATCAGATTCATACCAAAAATTAAACCAAAGTAAATTTTTATACTAAAATTTAAAATAATAATTTTATTTTATCAAATATAACTTATAAAAGTGTCAAAACTAGATTTAAAATAATCGTGCCATCAAAAGGTGACAAAATAGCCTTTTTTGAAAAATACTTCTTTTATTTGTAAAATTGGATTTGTTCTTATATCATGTATAGAAAACACATAAGATGAATGTTAAAAATTAAATTAAATATTATATATATATCATTAATATAATGAAAAATGAGTGATTTATTAATTTATTAGTATAAAACACACTTGTACACATTTAAATAGTTTTTCAAAAAAATATTTTCTTTAATTTTACAAATGGTTTTACATTTATTTATAATTAATTAGTCAAACAATTCATTATATATACATGTTTAAACCTTATTTTTATAATTTAATTAATTTTATTCATTCTCATCATTCTAAAAACTTTTTTATAATGGTAACATTTAAATAATAATATTTAGTTGTTCCTTTAAGCTCGATGTGGCACATTCATGTACACTATCGAACATAGTATTTTTTTAACTCGAGATATTATAACTAGGCCCTATAAATCAGAAAATTGTCTCATCCTCACTCTATCCAAAATATTGGAAGTCATTGTTAAGGATGAGAGAAAAGTCTACATATCACCATCCTGCACCTCCAAGTGAATCTCTGAAAACAAAGTCATAAGATGTTACTCGTTATTGGACTCTTGAACTGCATGCATTTGATTCCTCCTACTCAGTGCATCGATTGCTGCATTTCCCTTTCCAGGCCTATAGGCAAGCTCGAAGTCAAAATACTATAGGTACTCAACCCACCTTTGCTGCCTCAAATTGAGATCATGCTGTGAAAATATATACTTTAGGATTTTGTGGTATGTGTATACCACAAAATTATATCCCAATAGATAATGCCGCCAACAAAACAAGGCATGAACCACAATGGCTAACTTGAGATCATGCACTGAGTAATTCCTATCGTGTGGCCTCAGGTGATGAGACTTGTATGCCATGACTCTACCCTCTACATCAAAACTAATCCTATCCTAATACCCAATGCATCCAAATACACAATGTAGCTTTTACCCAGCTCTAGTAGAATCAGGAATGGGGCTGAAGTCAATTTTTCTTTCATCTCCTAAAAGTCTATCTTACATGTATTTGACCATAAAAACTTCTCACCCTTCTTAGTCAAGCCCGTAAGAGGTGATTTTAAGCATGATAATTCATGTATGAAATGCATGTAATAACCTTCTAGACCTAATAAACTTTGTATATCAAAGAGGTTCATGGGATTCTCCCAGGAAACTAAAACTCTCACCTTGTCTAGGTCAACTGATACTCATGTATCTGAGATAATATGACCTTGAAGTGAATCTTATCCATCCAAAAGTGGAACTTAGTGAGATTATCATATAACTAATGTTCTCTCAGTATATCCAAAACAATCTCAAGATTTTTGGAATGGTCATGTTGATTGTGAGAATACACTAAGATATCATCCATGAATACCACTACAAATGAATCCAGATAAGGATGGAGAACTCAGTTCATCATCACCATGAAAACTATTGGCACATTTATGAGACTGAAAATAATAACCAAAAACTCATATAGACCATACCTACTATGAAAATTTGTACGATGTATGTCTACAAGTCGAACAAACACCTAATGATAGCCCAATCTCAAATCATTTTTTGAGAAAACCCGAGCTCCTTAGAGGTAATAAAAAAGGACATCTATCTATGGAAAAGGACACTAGTTATTAACCATTAACTGGTTTAATTTCCAATAATCCACACATAATCTGAGGGAATCATCTACCTTTTTCGCAAAAAGGACTAGTGAACCCCATGGAGAAGTACTGAGTCATATAAATCCCTTTGCCTCCAAGTCCTCTAAATTCCTCTTGAGCTACTATAACTTCATAGTAGCCATCCTATAAGGATGAATGAATACCGATGGAGATCATGGCACTATCTCGATAGAGAAATCCACCTATTATAGAAGCTAAACTAGAAAAGTTATCTAGGAACACATTTCTAAAATGATTAACCACTAGAGGGAAATATGCCTAATGTGATCCCTGGTTATCTAGATATAAACTAGTTATCTAGGCTGTCATCCTTCCCAGCCCATGATACTCTAGTCCAACTCAACTATCCTGGACATCCCATTCACTCTTTTGAATAAAAACTTTTCCCTCTAGTGATTTGAAGGTCACCCTTCAGTGATAATAGTTGACATTGGATTGATAAGAAACTAGTCAGTCCATCTTGAGTATGACATCAAACCCTATCATCTTGAGGAAAAAAGAGATCCCATGAAAAGTGATACCCACCTTCTCAAGGGGTCACTCCCTGCATTGTAATACACCCTTTGTTCTGATCCACAATGGAGTATCAAGTTTCATAACACCATCATAAATCTCAAAAACAAGACCAAGGATTTTCATAATAGATGCAGATATAAAACTATGTGATGCACCTGTGTCAAAAAGAGCAGATACAAGAGTAGAGGCTACCAAGATCATACCACTCAAGGTATATAGCCCAAAGATCTATTCCTTAGGTACATGCTGTAAAAAATAGATCTAGATTGAACCATGGCCCTATGAAACAGCCTCACTACCTGAAGCAAGCCCACTCTACTATCTGTTGAGACCAAGTTATCTAGAGAAGGTTTTTGGATGAAGTTTTTTTAAGTATTGTATTTTTTTGTCAAGGAATAAAAGAATCAATTCACTTTGTAAAATGTTGAAAATCGGATTGACCATCATATTAATGAAATTGGAATCATAATGCTTAAGAAATTTTATTGTATTGAGAAGATTTTTTGGAAGAAAATGTTTTTTAGAATCACCTCGGGTCCAAAATAAAAGGAATATCTTAATGAGAAGCTAATTCGGAGTCTTCTTGGCTCTGAAGAAAATTTGATGATGCTTTATTGTTTTGTAATTCTCACAAATCATAAGTAATCTGTAACACTAGTGTTGTAATATTTATTAAAGAAAGGGGGAGCTGGTGTTGTCAAATGTATTCAGACTTAGTAGGAGAGAAAGATATTTCTGGGTGAAATGGAAGTTATAATACTTCTCCATGCAAGTCAGAAGATGTTATACCAGTCTTCAACATATTCAAAGTCATGAGGAATTCATGATACAAGAAGAATTTTGTGGAATAAGGAAGTTGTGAAGCTGAAACATTTTGGTCTTATTCTATCGGTATAAGATCATAGGACTCAATTTGTTTGAAGGCTGGGAAGGTTTATCAGAATGAGAGATGATAAAGATGTTGGTTTTAAGTCATATCAATAAGACATAATATTTAAATCTTTAAAGAAATAAGTTGAGTGTTGGAAGTTCATTAGTATCATATTCAAAAAAGAGAAGAAGTTGTTGAAGTCCAAGCTGCTGATACTAGTCCATCGAACGCGGTGTTCCACTGATCATCGGAGGTGAAATTACTTTCATTGGGGAGTTTTTAAGACCAATAAAAAGTATAAAAAAAGTGTATTTGTTGAGACTAATGCATAAAAAAAATTTAGAGACCAATCGATAATGTAGTCAACCATTCTCATTAGAATTATTTGTTTCTTTGATATGTTTTACAATTCGGTTAAGAGAAAAGAATCGAATGTTGAATGTTTCTATCAGTTGGGTCAAGATTCATCAGAATGGGGATGAAACTGATAAAATCAAAGTGAATCCAAGACCGATAATTAGATGTAACCTGACACTGATATCACTATCAGACACATGGTCATCAGTCTAGAGAAAAAAAAGAGTCTTGTTTAAAGTTTTTTTAGGTGTTTTCAAAGGGGGTTAAGAATCTTGAAGTGAATAATTGAGTAGAAGTGTTTTATCTAAATAATTTTTGTTTTCATCAGTTGGTATGAAGAATCATAATGGGAAGACATTTGTTTTCCATATGCTTATCATTTGGTTCATAGTAACATAATGAAGATTATTTTGTCTTTATCATAATGAAGAAATCGGAATGGGCATATTAGTCTTTCTAACACGTATGTACTGTTGAAGAGAGAAGGTGTAGTGCTGAAATTTTATAGAGAGAAGAATTTTTTATATTGGTATTACCTAAGGAAGTTTACCAGACAGAAGAAGAAAAGGAGAAGAGACAAGATCGTAATCATATTTCTGTATCGACCTAAGAAATCGAACTGGGATTTCTGGACTCAGATAGAAGCAATTCAGAATTGTTTCATCAGTATTTTAATAGAGTTATATTTCTTTATTGAGTAATCTTACTTGGGAATCAGACTAGGAAATCATATTGAGTGTCATTATGAAGTCCAAAATAAGTTCTTTCCTATTACTGGGTAAGAAAGTGAAGAACTGTTTTGAAGGTCTTATTTTTGAAAGTTAACAATGTAGCACAATAACATGTTTCTTAAACTTGTAACACAATTGTATTACATCTTTTTGTGCTACTTGAAGAACATGCACTATTGTATTGAGCATAGTGTTATATGAGTGTAAGGGTATATCCTACTCATTGTATTCCACATAAAAGGATTGTTTTCTAATGGATTATGTGGTATTGGATTGTTTCCAAACCATACCATGGATGTAGCTACTCTTATTGAGTATTAAACCTGGTAAATTCTTATGTTCATGTGGATGTGTGTTTGTTTTGTTTTTAACAAGGTTGATAACTCCTTAACAGGATGTGAAGGTTGTTTCATAAGTAAAAAAACTTAAAAGAAAAAGATATCACTGATTCACCCCCTCCCCCTCTCAGTGATACATCAATCCCAGTGGTAAATATTAATTGGTATCAGAGTAGAAGGTTCCCTTCATTGTATCTTTAGTGTAGTTTTGAAAGAGAAGTTGTGATAGAAAATCTCAATTGTGTGAATAGAAATGGGATTATGATCTTTGATGGTAATAATTATCATATCTAGAAATATAGAATGTTTCCTTATATTATGTCTCTTGGGTATGATGTTCTTGAAGCTGTAATAGATGGATTTCCTCTTATTAATGATAAAGTTTCACTTACATCTGTTGATAAGAAAAATCTTGAGAATTATGGAAGAGATAAGAATTCCTTACTCTCATCACTTTTTTAAAGTGATTTCTTGAGAGTGAAGGGTATTTCCACTTCCAAAGGTATCTGAGATAAGTTTAAAACATTTATAAAGTCAATAAAAAAGTCAAGAAGGAAAAATTACAAATTTAGAGGTTTAATTATAAATATATAAAAATTGTTGAGTATTGATATATTGGTGACTTCTTTACTAGGGTGAATGAAATTGTTAGCACTATCAGGTGTCTTGGTGAAAAGTTGGAAGATTCTACTATTTTTAAAAAGATCTTAAGAATTTTTCATGACAATTTTAATGATAAAGTTTCTTCATTGGAAGATATAGATCCTAAAACATTATTTTTGGATGATTTTCATAGTACTCTCATTACTTATGAAATGAGAAGGGAGAAATCTAATAAGGGAAAAACAAAAGTTGATAGAGAAATTTCTTTCAATGTGGCCAAGAAAGAATATCTTAAGAATATTCTTGAATAAGAAGAAGCTGGTGATTATAATTCTAAAAATGTGGTATGTAAAAATCTTGATGAATTTTTATCCTTGTTTTATAATAATGTGAAAATAGATACAGGTAAATATAAAGGAAAACTTACCTTTAAATGTTTTGAATGTGGATTCATTGGGAACTTTATGGCTAATTGTCCTTGAAGAAATAAAGATGAGGATAGTGATTAAGATGATAGAATATAGAGAAGATCATGGAAGAAATAGGGTGATAAGGCTATGCCTTATTCCAAAGGAAAAGATAAAAAGTTCTTCAAATCCAAAAGAAGAAGTTTCTTATCTAAAGATGATGAAGAAGAATATAGTGAAGCTAAATTTAAAAAATCTATTGAGAAGGCATAGAAAAATTTTATTTCAATAGTTAACAATGAATAATTCAGAAGCAGTAATTCTGAAGAAGAATAAGCTGGATTAGAATATCATCTGAAAGAAGAATTAAAAGAATACTTGAAAAAATTGGAAGGCAAAAGAAAGAAATCAAGAAGTTGAAAAAATGAAAAAATTTCAACAAAAAATCAAGAATGTTTTCCTGGTGATAAATTTAAGCTGGTAAAAAAGATTGATTATTTGAAAAAGTATCTTGAAAAGTAAAAAAATTGTAATGAACATCTAAAAGTTAAGTTGAAGTCAAAAAAGCAGAGCTGGAACTTGTCCAAGAAAAACTTTCTAAAGATGAATAGAGGGTTAAAAGTTTCAATAATTCTATTTTAGAAGTTAGTAAAATATCTGAAAAAGTTAAACCTACAAAGGATAAAAAGTTTCCTTCGTAGGTTGAGAAAAAAGCTGAAAATGTTTCTGAAAAGAATAAATCTGGGAAAGTTATGTATGTGGCCAAGACCAACAAAGTTAAGAAGTCATAAGTTTCTAAAAACTATGAGTCTGAAAAAGTTTATATTAATTCTAGTTCTGATAAGTATGAAAAGAAAACCATGCTAAAAAATAATATTCTAAGTGAAAAAAAAATATTGGTGGTTAACAAAGTTCTGATAAAAAAATGATAAGGCTACTAAGAAACATGTTCACAACTCCCATCATTATGGAAGCTACATAGGAAAATATTATTTCTATGGGTACTACTGGTATTGTGGTGGATTCAGACATATAGAAAATATGTGTTGGTTAAACCAACATCATTACTACCATTCCACAAATCATAGAAGGTAAAGTTTGATGGGGAGTCAATCCCCTTAAAGGAAGAAGTCTGAGAAGGATGGTCGAAAGAAACCTGAGAAAGTTGGTGTAAAAGTTGAAAATAGGTTTCAACACCTAAAAAATATTTGCAAAAGATGTAAACAACCTATAAATATTCCAAAAGGATGTCTTGTTTTGTTACCAACACAAAAAAAAAATTTGTTAACAACTCTCATAAGTCGGATGTGAAGAAAGAGAAAGGGAAAGAAAAGGATCTTATTGTAAAATTGATCTCAGAGCTACAAAAGGATAAAGACCTTGGATCTTAGATAGTGGGTGTTCTTATCATATGATAGGAGATTTAAAATTATTGAATAATGTGAAAGATTTCAAAAAATTAATGGTGAAATTTGGTAATGATGAATATCTTAGAATCAAAGGTGTTGGATATTCCATCATTAGGGAAGAAAAGTTGAAATACAAGAAATATTTACTTTTGGATGGGTTTAAACACAACTTTCTAAGTGTTTCATAACTTTGTGATGAAGGTAAAAAATTTACTTTAAAAAAATGTGGTTTTTTTGTGAAAATAAAGGAATATGTAAAGATAGTTACAAGAGGCCAATGCGCAAAAGGATACTTATTCCAAATTGCTGAAATACAAAAACTCTTGTTACTGAGGAATGGTGGAATAGAATAAGTTGTGGAATAAAAATATGGGGTGCATGTGTTAGAGAAACATGAGCAATTTATCAAAGAGAGACACTATTCATGGAATTCTTGATATGTCAATAAAAAGAGATTGATGTTTCACTATTTATCAGAAAGGAAATATTATAAATTCTATGCATAATAAAGTTGAAATTTGTTCAAAAAAACCCCTGGAACTTATTCATTTTGATATATGTGAGCTAATTAGAAAATAATAAACCCACGGTGATAAGTATTTCATCACTTTAATTGATTACTTTACTTTCATTACTTGTATTATGTACATGAAACATAATTCATATGATCTGAAAATGTTTAAAAGTTTTAGGAGGAAAGCTAAGAAGGAATGTGAGTATTCGGTAAAGAAGTGAGAAGAGACAATGGTGATGAATACAAGAATAAAGAATTTGAAATTTATCTTGAGAATCATGGAATTCGGCATGAGTTTAGTAAACCTTAAACTTCTCAAAAAAATGGTGTTGCTGAAAGGAAAAATATAAGTCCAATTGAAATGGGAAGAACTATGTTACTTGAACATGGTCTCTCTCATTACTATTGAAGGTGAGCCATGAGAATTATTATGTACATTAAAAACCAATGCTTCTGCAGTACAAGTTCATATATGACTCCATATGAAATTTTTTATAGAAAAACTCTAAGTTTAAAACCCATAATAGTTTTTGGGAGTCCATGAATAATAAAGAAGAAAGGTGGAAACCTTGGGAAGCTTCAGTAGAGAGGTGAAGATGGAATTTTTCTTGGATATGATTTAGAAGAAAGAGGATATAGATGTTTCAATAAATAAGTAGGAAGAATGGTTGATTTTGTTGATGTGAAAGTTATTAAAAAGGCTTAGGAAGATAAACTGACCCTTACTGATAAGGAAGATGAGTAGGAATAAAGAATTGTTGTTAATAATTCTGATAAGGATGTAGATAATGATGATCCTACTCAAGAAGAAGAATCAGACTCAGTTGTTCCAAGTGATGAGAAAGAATATCAAAAATCTCATCCCAGGATGAGGAAGCAATTGGAGGCTCAAAAAAATTAGTGATCAACATCATAAGGTTCAAATAAGAACAACATAAAAAGTTGTTATGCATACTTATTTGTATTCAAAAGTTGAGCCAAAATATGTGAATGAAGCTTTCAAGAACCCAGAATGGGTTTAGGCTATGAATTAAGAGCTAGATCAAATAGAAAAGAATGATACTTGGTAACTCATACCTAATCTAGATAACAAAACCATTATTGATACAAAATGGGTTTTCCAAAACAAGTTAAATGAATAAGGTGAAGTGATAAGGAACAAACCAAGATTAGTGTGCAAAGGATACTCAAAAATTGAATGCATTGATTTTGATGAAACTTTTTCTCCACTGGTGATATTAGAAAAAATTAGAATCATTCTTATTATTTCTAAAAAACAAAGCTATAGAATATTTTAGATGAATGTGAAGTATTCATTTCTAAATGGGGATCTTGATGAAGAAGTGTATATTGAATAGCCATGTGTCTTTGTTGTTGGGAAAGATGAAAGTTATGTGTGTAAGTTGAAGAAATCCTTGTATGGGCTAAAACAAGTTCCATGGGAATGATATTCTAATTTGTATACTTGCTTAAGGAAGATGATTTTTAAGAAAGGAAGAGTTGACAATAATCATTACATAAAAGAAAGTCGGGAGTTTTCCCTCATCGTAATTGTTTATGTTGATGACATTATCTTTGCTGGGAATGATGAAAGAACTTGTGAAAAAATTACTAAAGATATAGAAGAGTTGTTTGATATTTCCATACTAGGAGAAATGAAATACTTTCTTGGGTTACAAATTTCAAAAAATAAGAAACAAATTTTTCTTTCTCAATAAAAGTATGATGAGGAACTTCTTAAGAGGTTCTACATGGAAAATTTGAAACTAGGTTCCACACCAATTTCAATGGGAACCAAGTTTTCTAAAGATAGATAAGGAAAGGAATTTGATCCTAAAGAGTTTTGAAAACTGATTGGAATTTTATTGTATTTGACTACCTCAAGACTCGACATTGTTTATATTGTTACCTTATGTGCAAGACTTAAGAGTGATCCAAAATAATATCATCTATTGTCAGGAAAAATAATTCTTAGATATATCAAAGGCACAATAAATTTTGGAATTAAATATGATGTCTCAAAAATTATTGATCTGTTTGGGTATTCAGATGTTGATTGGGCAGGAAATTTTGATGATAGAAGATCCACATCTGGTGGATTTTTCTTTCTGGGGAAAATTTGTGTTGGTTGGAATATAAATAAATAGAATTCAGTAACTCTTAGCACAGTTGAAGCTGAGTATATTGAGGATACTCAAGATGCTACCCAACTTATGTGGATGAAGACTCAGTTGGAAGAATTACTTGTTAAAGTGAAGTTTCCCTTGCTCTTAGGTTGTGATAATCAAAGTGAAATCATCCTTATAAGCAATCTGGTACAGCATTCCCATTGAAAACATATTGACATCAAGTATCACTTCATCAAAGAGTGTGTGGAGAAGAATGAATTGAAATCAGAGTATGTTCCTACATCATAACAAGTTATTGACATTTTTATAAAACCTTTACCAAATGAACCTTTTCATAAGATGAGTTTTAACATGGGAATCCAACCTCCTTCTCATCAAGTTTGAGGTATGTGTTTTTGTACCCTCTCTTATATAGTCTTTGTATAGTGATGTTAAGGGGGAATTGTTTCATAAATCTACCCATTTAATATGTTTTAAACCTTTTAAGGAATAATGTATAAAGGGGGAGTTGCGGGAAAGCTGTGATTTCAGCATGTAAACGTGTGAATATTTCTAACTATTTTCTGGAGTGGTTATAAGAAACTTTTTTTATAGGAAAGTTGAAGAAGTAAAAAAATTTGTGAAGAAAAACTGAGGAGGTTTCATGATCACTACTTTTGGATAGCATGGTGTTGTTGTTAATAATTCGTGTTCCCTATAATGAGTTAGATCATGTAGTCTTAGAATTATTGATAAGTAATTCATAGATTGAGGTTACAAAGTTCAGTGATTTATGAATCTTGGTTGACAAAAAAATATAAAGGGGGAGATTTTTGGGACCAATTTGGCTGGAGAAGGTTTTTGTATGAATTTGTTTTATGTATTTTCTTTTGTTGTAAAGGAAGAAAGAAATCAATTCACTTTTTAAAATTTTGACAATCGTAATGACCATCATATTTAGGAAATCATACTCACAATGCTTAAGAAAGTCCACCATATTGAAAAGATGTTTTCTGGAAGAAAATGTTCATTGAAATCACCTCAGGTCCAGAATGAAAGGAAGATCGTAATGAGAAGTTGCTTTAGAGTCTACTTAGCTATGATGAAATTCCAACGATTCATTTCTATTTTTCAATTCATATATATTATAAGTAATTTGTAACACTTGTGATGCAGACTTTATGAAAGAAAGGGGGAGAGTTGGTGTTGCCAATCATATTTAGGCTTGGTAGGAGAAAAAGATGTTACTAGGTGAAAAGGGAAGTTATAATACTTCTCCATGAAAGTCAGATGATTCTATATTGATCTTCAATGTATTGAAAGTCATGATGAAGTCATGATAAAAGTAAAATTTTATGGAAGAAGAAAGTTTTTGAAGATGAAACTTTCAAATCTTAGTTCATCAGTATGATATCATTGGACTCAATTTGATTGAAGGTTGGGAAGGTTGATAGGAATGATAAAAGATGAACATGCTAATTTTTAGTCATACCAATAAGATAAAAGATTTAAATCTTTAGAGAAAGAATTTGAGTGCTATAAGTTCATTGGTATTGTATTCAGAAAAGAGAAGAAGTTTCTGAAGTCTAAGCTGTTGATACCAGTCCATCAGACGTGATGTGACTCCAACCATCAGAGGCAAAATTGATTTCATTGGTTATTTTTTAAGACCAATAAAAAGTAAAATAAAGTTGATTTTTCTGGATTGATGCTTAAACAGGAATTCAAAGAGAAATCAACAATGTAATCAACCATTCTCATCAGAATGATTTTTTTCTCTAATATGTTTTACAATTGGGTCAAGAGAAAAGAATCAAGTGTTGAATGTTTTTATCAATTGGGTCAAGAACCATTAGAATGGGGATAAAACTAATAAAATCAAAGTGAATCCAAGATCGATAATTAGATGTAACATGAAACTGATGTCACTATCGGACACAGGATCATCATTCTAAAGAAAAGAAGAAGAAAAGTCTTGTTTGATGTTTTTTTAGGTGTTGTTAAAGGGAGACATGAAGCTTGAAGTGAAGAATTGAGTAAAAGTTTTTTATCTAAAGAAGTTTTGTTTTCATCAGTTGGTACGAAGCATCGTAATGGGAAGACATGTGTTTTCTATATGATTATCATTTAGCATAGAGAAGCAAAATGAAGAATATATTGTCTTCATCGTAATAAAGAAATTAGAATGGGTAGATTAGTCTTTTAATTGGTGTGGAGCATCGTAATGAAGAAATCATAATAGCGATCGGAATCGGAATCGGACTGAAGAATGTTAACAAGTTTAAAGTGAGATAATTCATGAGAAGGTTTAAGAAGGTTCGGGAAGATTTGAGAAGTGTTGAAGAAGTCATAAATGCAACTGAAATTCAAGTAGAATTTATGATTCAGGAAATTTGGTTGAGCAGGAAATATTTGCAGAATCCCACCCAAACCACTTTTGGGTCACCTATAAATAGTGGAGGTACTTTGTACTGTCGGACATGTATGTACTGTTTAAGAGAAAATGTGAAGTACTAAAAGTTTGTAGAGAGAATAATTTTCTATATTGGGCTTACACTACTACAAAACTGGCCTTTAACAGCGTTGATATTTATCAACGCTAGAAAAAAACACTGATAAATGGCATATTTATCAGTGCTAAGGAAATCGTTGATAGATTTGACCTTTTATCAGTGATTTTCTTAGCATTGATAAAGGGTATCCTTTATCAGTGCTTTATTTTTAGCACTGATAAAGGGTACCCTTTATCAGCACTTTATTTTTAGCACTGATAAAAATACTTATTTCATTAGCTCTTTTTTAGCACTAATAAAGGTCCGAATAAATAAAATAAAATAATTATATAAATTAAAAAAAAAATTGAGTTTATTAAAAAAATATTACAAATTTTTTTAATTAAATAATTATTGATAAAATGAATAAATTGATTATACATTATTGAATATCAAACATTTTATTAATTAGATAATTATGATAATTAATGTTATTAAATTGTATATATTAAATATATAGATATATATTAATGTATACAAATATGATTTATATATTAATGTATATAAATATGATTTATATATTAATGTATATAAATATGATTTATATATTACAAAATATTTATGTGCTTTACATTAAATAGTCATATATTTATTAAATAATGGTTTATAATTAAAAATTAATATGAATTAAAAATATTGACTAATTGCACAGTACTTGACATATAATTGAATGTCATTTGATTTTTCATTTTAACATAGATCAAATCTGTGTTATATTGATTTCACATATATGTAATTAATGTATTTTTATATACAATGCACACACATAAAAATTATCCATTTTTTCAATATTGTTAAAGTGTTCTTATTCTTAATTTATTCAATTTCACTCATTTTTAACATATATACATGCACTTAAAATTAGATATTCGTTAATAATGTTAAAAAAATATTTGTAAAAAAATATTTATAAATAAATATATTTATAAATGTACATTTACTATATTTATACAATTATATATTTATAATTATAAATAAATAAATATTTTTTTTAAAGTATTTATATAATTGTAAATAAATAATTATATATATTTAAATAATTATTAGATTTATAATAAATTTACTTAAATAATGAATATATTTTCTATATTTATATTTATATATATTTATTAAATATATATATGTATAATTATATAAATATATATAATGATATAACTATTATTTTTTAAAAATATTTCTATAATTATATATAAATAATCATAAATTTATAATAAATATATTTAAAAAGGAATATATTTACTATATTTATATTTATATATATTTATTAAGTATATATAAAGATTTACAATTTTTTATTTATAATTATAATTATAAATCCTTTAACAGCACTTAAGTAAAAAGCACTGATAAAAGCATCTTTATCAGCACTTTTTTGTGTTGATAAAGACGAGGCTTTATCAGTGGTAAACAAAGCACTGATAAAATGAGCATTTATCAGTGCTATAAGTTTAGCGCTGATAAAGATTTCTTTTACCAGTGCTTAAGTAATAAGTGTTGATAAAAGGACTCTTTATCAGCACTTTTTTATAAGTGCAGATAAAAGTGTTCCGATCTAATTAAAAAACCCTAACTATTTTCAAACTCATTGCGATATCAGAAGCTTTCTACAGAATCCACCCACTAACGATGCTCCTCCTCGGTGAATCAAAGCTTGAATCACACCACTCAACTGCCTCCAGTTGCTTGAACATCTTGTTCGACATCCGGTGTTTGATTGCAGTTAGGGTTTTCGAAGAGGGTCTCAGATTTTCTTCAACCTAGCGAGGTAGTCCTTCTGATTTTATTTGTGTATTTTTTTTTTTTGATTTCTTCTTTGACAATGTCATTATTTGTGGTCTGGTGATTGTATACTAGCGAGGTAGGCCTTCCAATTTTCTCAGTTTTCAATTTTGATTCAACTATTGATCTCTTATGGAGAGTTTATTGTTTATGGACTCGATGGTGACACATAGAGTCGCATGGAGTTTATTTGGTTGTTTTATTTTGTTTACATTTCCCAAATTGATCACCAAAATTTATCATACATATTTTTCATTCTTTATTTTATCAATGTATCCTATACATGTGAAATTTTAGAAATTGAAACTGGGGATTTTGTGTGTGATGGAGTTGAAGGTAGGTTAAGGTATTTCTTTTATATTATACTGATTCATATCTTCTTTTTTTTACTTATTTGGGTTAGTGTGGTAATACAATGCATGGACGCATCATGGAAGTTTTTATTTAAATTTTATTTCTATTGGTTTTATTTATTTTTTGGACCAAATTATTCCCACTGTGTTGTTTTTCATTCCCTGGTGCTTGTTTCCAGCCTAAGGGGGGTTGAGAATGTCCCTTAGACACTATCATGGGCTAGCTCAGATGTTTGATATATGGTTGGCTTGGGTTTGTTTTGGAAACTATGTTTATTGTTAAATTTTTTGTACCTTTTCTCAATAATCCAAATTTCTATATCTCTACACTTTTTAAAAAAAATTATTTTATTTTTCTCCCTCTTTAGATTAATCTAACATTATTTATAAATACTTTTAATAATAATATATGAAATATTATACCTTGATGTTATGTAATATTTTCTAACTACATTAAAATTTGTCATCATCATCCTACTCCCCCTCTCTCAATAATTTTTAAAAAAATATCCTTTTAAGATTACCCCTTTCTAGTTATACCACTTTTTTTGAGATCTATATACCACTATAAGACATAATAATTTCTTGTTCAGAAATGTAGATTTTCAAGAACTTCACCCCCTTTTGAGTATTTATTTAACTAATAACAAGTGGATTTCTATGGAATCACTTTGATACCTAGCTATATGACATGTAGAAAAATATTATGTCAAACCTTTTTATTATCAAAAAAGTGGGCATATAATGAATCTCCCACACTCCATGATATAGATTGACATACCACCCACAAAATTTTAAAATTTTATTCAATTTTCACTAGGTGTCAACATGGGTTTTCAATATTCCTTTTGAAATATATAAAACACTTTCATCACATATATGTATTGGAAAATAAATATCCCATGAATTCCATGAGTCACCTATAAATAAAGGAAAATGTCAACTCACTAATCATCAATATTTAAACATTAGTCATTATTAATATAGAAAATTATTATCACTATTCATCTCTTGAAACTCTAAATATTAGGTCATCCACATTGATAAACACTTTCAATCTATCCATAAAATTATTTTTTATGTAATGATTATGATCAATTCTTCATTTTTTAAATTAAAGTTTCTTTAATAATTCATATAACCTTCAATACTAAGCTCATAGTTCTTGTTTCAATTCATACATCACCTTTGTTAATTTAAAAACATTATTCTCATATTAAATAATGAGAAAACTATCTGTTTGTTAGATGTAATTCATATTCATGTAATCCATTAGTAAATGCTAATTTTACATACAGTTGGAGTACCTTGAATTTGCATGGGATGGGTCAGTGTGATGATGTGACATCCCAAGAGTCTTAATATGTTTTCAAATATTGATTTACCATTAATTTTAAATGTAATAATTACTTAGGTTTCTACATCACTTGTTCCAATACATGTTTATATCTTATAGTTGATTGAATGCGATTTTATTATTCTTGTTTATCATATTTGAGTTTATTATTACTCCTTAACTGCCTATATTATATTTTCATTTATTTAGGGGATTTAAGAAATATTTGGTGTGGATTAATTCTTTTTTTAAATTCAATTACCCATTTTCTTCAACATACTGAAATTCTTTGAAACAATCAAATGTTGAGTTTCCCTTATTATAATTGTCTATAACTTTCACTTTTGATAATGAATATCTTATATGAATTTATTTATATGTTGTATAAAATTAATCTTTTATGAACACAATAGGATGGATATGAACCAAAAATGGATTCATGATAATCTTTTGACAAATAAATATGAATATAGAGTTAAATATTTCATCAAGTTTGCAAGAGAGCATGCAAACGACCCTTTTAAAATCCTATGTCCATGTTTATGTTGTTTTTATTCAAAAAAAATAGTCTAAAAGAGTTTTAAGAATATTGATGTTTATTTGGATCCATTTATCAATGGATCCAAAACAAGTATTGGTTGTGCATCACTCACAAATCTAATAACAAAACTAAGGTTTCTTTGTGCACTTTACTATTGTTGGTTAACTACTACTTAGCATAACATCTAACCTGAAATTCCTTCCCGGTGTCCCCATGATGCTCTCATCCCACACATAGAGAGAAACAAAATAATTATATTCTTAAAAATAGAGAGAAAATTTTATAGAATAATCTAATTCATTAGGTAAAGGTTTTGTGGAAAACACATATGATTGAAGAAGCAATATGAGAATCAGAAAATGCTATGAAGGAAAAATATTCCCACTTGTTTAAATAATGAATAAAATTGTGAGGAAGAGAAGGAAAAAATGAATGTTTAATGGTGATATGATAGAGGTGGCAGCAAGTGTGTGTGGGATGAGAGCATCACATGGACACCAAGTAGGAAGTTTAGGTCAGATGCTATGCTAAGCGGTAGTTAACCAATAGTAGTTAAGTGCACAAATAATCCTTAGTTTTGTTATTAACTTTGTGAGTAATGAATAACCAATCCTTGTTTTAGATCCATTTATCAATGGATCCAAATAGACATCAATATCATTAATTGTATCACGGTTTCCTAACATCCATATAGTCTTCTAAATAGTATTGAAGTGCACAGAGAATCCTTAGTTTTGTTATTAGCTTATATCTGGACCAAATAAACCCTTTGGAAAGATGTAAAGGTAATGTTACAATATACTTTCTCTATTTTACTAAAAATTTATATAATTAAATGTTTATTTAATTTTCATTATTCCTTGTAGAGTTCGTTTATTTTAAAAGATTTCTATCCATTTGTCATGCCTTTTCAAGAAGAGCAATGATGTTATATCTTCTCAATTACAGAGGTAATATTGATGTTTACACAGTAAAATAATTTTCCATATAATTAATGTATTGTTTCATATTTATTTTTAATTTATTTCTTTTCAGTGTTACTCACATCATAATTTTTTTCTTATACAGGTCAATTCTTTTGTTCAAGTTGGGGTGTTATGTCCAACTTTCATGCCTTTCTACACCAAACTTTCATAAAATTATTCTCCCTTAAAACCTTTTCTCCCCTACAGTGTTGTATTTATCAATTTCTTTCAATTTATCTCCACTTCCTTTTCAGAAAGAGCAATGATGCTGCCTCAGCTCAATTACAGATTTAATCTTGATTTTTTCATAGTAAAACCATTATTCATATAATTAATGTATTATTTCATATTTATGTTTGATTTATTTCTTTTTAGTATTACTCGCATAATAATTTTTTTCTTATAAAGGTGGATTCTTTTGTTCGAGTTGGGGTGTTATATCCAACTTTCATGATTCTTCTCCCTCAAAACCTTTTCACCACTACAGTGTTGCATTTATCACTTTCTTTCAAGTTATCTCCACTGCCTTTATAGGAAGAGAAATGTCACTGTCTCTACTCAATCATAGAGGTAATCTTGATGTTTTTAAAGTAAAATCATTGTCCATAAAATTAATTTATTGTTTAAAATTTATGTTTAATTTATTTATTTTTAGTATTACTCACATAATAATTATTTTCTTATATAGGCAGATTATTTTGTTCGAGTTGGGGTGCTCTGTCCATATTTCTTCCCTTTCTGCACCAAAATGTTCATAGAATTCTTCTCCCTCAAAACCTTTTCACCCCTACAGTGTTTCATTTATCACTTTCTTTTAAGTTCTCTCCACTACCTTTGCAAGAAGAGCAATGACGCTACCTCTGCTCAATTACAAAGGTAATCTTGATGTTTTCATAGTAAAATCACAGTCCATAGAATTAATGTATTATTTCATATTTATGTTTTATTTATTTCTTTTTAGTATTACTCACATAATAATTGTTTTCTTATACAGGTGGATTCTTTTGTTTGAGTTGGGGTTCCCTATCCAACTTTCATGCTTCTTCTCCCTCAAAACTTTTTCACCCATACAATTTTTCATTTATCACTTTCCTTTAAGTTCTCTCCACTGCCTTTGTAGGAAGAGAAATGTTTATACCTATGCATAATTACAGAGGTAATATTGATGTTTTCATAGTAAAATCATTGTCCATAGAATAATGTATTGTTTTATATTTATGTTTAATTTATTTATTTTTAATATTACTCACATAATAATTATTTTTTTATATAGGTGGATTCTTTTGTTTGAGTTGGGGTGATTTGTCTATCTTTCATCCCTTTCTGCACCAAAACTTCCACAGAATTCTTCTCCCTCAAAACATGTCACCCTTATAGTGTTAACATTTATCACTTTACTTCAAGTTCCCTCCACTACTCAATTATAGAGGTAATCTTGATATTTTCATAGTAAAATCATTGTCTATATAATTAATATATTATTTCATATTTATGTTTTATTTATTTATTTTTATTATTACTCATATTAATTATTTTCTTATATAGGTGGATTTTTTTTTGAGTTGATGTGGTTTGTTCGAAGATTCTCATGAAGTGTTGGCAGTTCAAAGCTTCCCATGCAGTGTTTTGAGACTTTGGGATGTGTAGAAATCATGTGTACCTCAATAAAACACATGATGTGACCTGAATGACTCCAAGTACTTCTTTCTATTTTAAATTGACATTAATTTTAGTAAAAAATACAACTGACTCAATGTGTCTGTTATTAGTTCAAAATTGGCATTTGACTTTAAAAGGTTTCACTCACTGAAAACTGAGAAAACATGCTTGTATTTTCTTGATAATTTATGGAATTTATTCATAAATCATTTTTGATGTGTAGGAATCGTTCTCACATCAAACTGATACATGATGTGATCCGTATGAGTCAAAGTGCATGTTTCAAGTTTAAAATGACATTTTAGTAAAAAAGACAAGTGACGTACTCAAAACCAAGAAAACGCATTCATATTATTTTTATACTTTAGTAAAATAGTCTATAAGTGATTTGGAATGTGTAGGAGTTAGCCGCACCTCAATTCGATGCACGGTGTGACTGGTATGACTCTAAGTGCATCTTTATTTAAAATTGACATTAGTTTTAGTAAAAAAAACAAACTAACCTACTCAAAATGGAACAAAAATATTCAAATTGTTTTGATACTTTAGAAAAATTATACATAAGTTATTTGAGATGTGCATGAATTAGTTTTACCTCAATCTGATGCACAGTATGACTGATATAACTCCAAGTACGTGTTTTTATTTAAAATTGACATAAATTTTAGTAAAAAGAAAAACTAACCTACTCAAAACTAAGAAAACCCATTCAAATTGTTTAAATAATTTAGGAAAATGATCCATAAGTAATTTGTGATATGTAGGAATCAACTACACCTAAATCTGATATACAATGTGATTGGTATGAGTCAAAGTTCATGTTTCAATTTTAAAATGACATTTTAGTAAAAAAGACAAGTGACATACTCAAAACTGAGAAAACACATTCAAATTATTTTGATACTTTAGAAAAATGACCCATAAGTTATTTGGGATGTGTAGGAATTATCCTCACCTTAATCTGACGCACGATGTGAACGGTATGACTCAAAGTGCATCTTTTTATTTAAAATTGTCATCAATTTTAGTAAAATGAACAACTATCCTACTCAAAACCAAGAAAACACATTCTGGTTGTTTTAATAGTTTATTATAATGATCCATAAGTCATTTTCGATGTGTAGGAATCAACCACACCTCAATTTGATACACGATGTGCTCGGTATGACTCAAAGTGTCTGTTATTATTTTAAAATTGACATTTTAGTTCAAAAAGTGCCACTCACTGAAAACTGATCAAACGCACTTGGATTTTCTTGGTAATTTAGTATAAAGATTCATAATTCATTTTTGATTTGTAGGAATCCATTTCACATCAATCTGATACACAATGTGATCTAAATGATTCAAAATTACGTGTTTCCAGTTTAAAATGACATTTTAGTAAAAAAGACAAATGATGTACTGAAAACCAAGAAAACACATTCAAATGGTTTTGATACTTTAGGAAAATGATCCAAAAGAAATTTGAGACATTTTGGAATTATCCTCACCTCAATCTAATGCACAGTGTGACCGGTATGACTCCAAGTGCATCTTTTTATTTAAAATTGACATCAATTTTAGTAAAATTAAAATTTTATATTAATTTATTTATTTATATTATTACTAACATAAGAATTTTTTTCTTATAAAGGTGAGTTATTTTTCTTTATAAGGGGTGGTTTTTTTAGAAATATCATGATTCGGGTCAGGATTAAAAGATAAAGGAACATTGATGTTTTTGAATGTATTTAATAATTTTTATTTATGTAATTGTATGAACCAATGTTTGAAATGTCTATAATATAGTTTTTTCTCTTGTGTTTGTGTTGTAAATTTCATCTCATTTAAATCATATATTGGGAATTGTTTTTGTTGATATCTGGTGTGTTTTTGGTGCTGCAGTGTGGTCCTTTATCAGTGCTTTTTAAAGCACTGATAAAGTCCACATTTATTAGTGCTTTTAAAAGAACTAATAAAGGTCTACTTTATCAGTGCTCATAGAAGAGCTGATAAAAGACCAGGGTTTTTAACCTTTCTCATGTATTCAGTGCTTTTATAGCATTGATAAAGTCATTTTATAGTATTGTTAAATGCTAGTTTTGTAGTAGTTTACCTGAGAAAATTTATCAGATAGGAGAATAAAAGGAGAAGATACAAGATCATAATTATATTTATGGATTGGCTTGAGAAATCAGACTGGGATTTACAGACTCAGATAGAAGAAATTCAGAATTATTTCAATGGTATTCTGACAGAGTTACATTTTTTTTATTGAGAAATCGAACTTGGGAATCGTCCTGGGAAATCAGACTGAGTTTCATTAAAAATTCAAGAAGTTCTTGCCTACTATTGGGTAAGAAAGTGAAGAAGTGTTTTGAAGATCTTATTTGAGAAAGTTTTCAAGGAAACATAGTAACATGTTTGTTAAACTTATTACACAAATTTTATTATATATTTGTGTGATACTTTAAGCATGTGCACTGTTGTATTGAACATAGTTCTACACGAGTGTGAGGTCATATCCTGCTCATTGTATTCCACACGAAATGATTGTTTTCTAGTGGATTGTATGGTATTAGATTGTTTCTGAACCATACCAAGGACATAAATACTCTTTTTGAGTATTTAAACTTGTAAATTCTTATATTCTTATGGATGTGTGTTTATTTTGTTTTCAGTAAGGTTGAAAACTCTTCAACAGGAGTAGAATATTGTTTCATAAGTAAGGAAACTTAAAAGAAAAATATATCACTAATTTACCCCTCCCCCTACAATTGATACATCAATCCTAGTGGGAAATATAACTATCAAGGTAGAACTAATGCATGTATGCCTCATCCACAACCACCACCTCATCCTGATCGATCAGTACTACCCTAGCTCCCAGCCTGATGCAGAGCTATGAATCCAACTCCATAACCTGGAGTCGGAGTCGATCCCCTTCCACTAATTGTTGGAGGTAAGTTCCTGCAAAAAAACGTTGTATGTGGCCCATCCTATCGCAATATTGGCACTAAATTGGGTCTCAATCGCACTAATTCCTCATATTTACTTGTCTCTCACACTAGTGATATATAAAAAAACACTACTAACACTTAGGGCCTAGCTAGTACTCACTACATGAGATGTGTCAAAATGGTGCTTCCTATCAGAAGACATTGAACCACAAGGTCAAGAAGCTAAACGACCCTACTCTGCACCCCCAGCTTCCCTCAGGTTCCATTTAGTAATCGGTGTTTGATTCACTATCTCTATAATATTCCACAACCTGAAAATGTTGATCTTATATCGAACAACATGCATGAGACCTTCCTTGAAGTGTCTCACCCTCAATAGATCATTAGGAAGGTTTATCAGTGTAAAATGTTCTATCTCTGTGAAGCGTGTTGAATACTCCATAATAGATATCGTACCCTACTCCAGACACATAAACTCACTAGACCACTCTACTCTCAGTGTCTTAGGGAAAAGGTAGTCATAAAACTAAGTTTGGAAATCCCTTCAAACCATATCTCGTAGTGCATTAGCCTGGTTTAATACATCCCACCGGTGATTTGTTTCTCCCTAAAGCATATAAGTCACGAGTTTCACTCACCTCACAGGAGGTGTCTCTAGATGCTTGAAGATTAAAAATGTAGTCTCAAGCCACAACTCAGTAGCCTATATACCTCCATCTCCTTAAAATGTGGGTAGTGTTAGGTTGAAATATATGAGATAACCACAAGAGGGGGGTGAATTGTGACTTTAAAAACTTCTTTAGGATCTTGAACATAATTGATTCTTTCCTTTATCTCTGTTAAATATGATCAAGCAGTGGAAATAAACAGAGCATAGAAAATGAGGATATATAGTGGTTTGGGGCACAAAAATACCCTAGTCCACTCCACCAACACTCTTCTCCACGAGATTGGTAATTTTCACTAATCAGTCCTCTTATCACAGGACTATCCACAACTGAGTGCAGGCAGTTGACACCTTTACAAACTAAGTCTTAAAAACAAAGCCTTCTGGTTCTCAAAACAAGAACCGTACAAACACAGCTTAGATTGAGAATCTGGTACTCCTTAAAAGAAAAGGGTATTGTTTTAAAATGATTCTGATTATTCTTCATAGTTGTAGCACCACGAAACTATCATTAGATGGATCGTCGTATTCAGAAAAAGATTTCTTCAAGAAGGTATAGTTCTAAAATGATCCAATTGCAATAGATCTTGAAATATTCTCAACAAAAAATCAGAAGTAGACTTACAATAGATCTTCGATGTAGAACAAGTAAATCTTCAACGTTTCTTTTCTTCTATAGAAAACAGAGTCTGAACATTTTCGTCGTAGTAGATCTAAAAAACATTTCTCAAGAAATGAATTTCTTAGATCATTTTATATTCTTCTATGTGTGTGTGGGATGTATATGTGTGTGTGTATATATAAAATTTTTAAATCATATGCACAGATATATAGAATAAAGACGAGCTCTTGCTTCATAAATCTAGATCCACAAAGATCACATGAAATACCGTGATAATTCAAATTTGAAAACAGAGCAGTCGTAACTTCCCTTAATAATAGGCAAGAATTCCTCCTATTAAATTGATCCTTTGAATCAAATAAAATCGAATTTAAATCGGTCAAATGCGATCTTTAAAAACTGGATTTGAATTGATCTTGAAATCAGCCAAATATTCCGTAAAAAACCATTGCACAAAATATCTGATAAAGTCGCAAATTCAAATCTTCAATGCTTGAAGAAGTTAAACGTAGGGTTCTTTTCATAAGATAATAAAATATCAAAACATAAGGTTGATTATCCATACTTATTTGAATTTGGAACATAAGTTATATGATCCATACTTTTTTGTTCAGAACTTAAGGTTCATTACAAAAGTAAGGTTGATGATCCATACGTTTGCTTCTCAAACGTAAGGTTCCATACTTATGTAGGGTTCTTTATCCATACTTTTCTCATATGTCAAATGTAAGGTTCCATCCAAATGTAAGGTTATTTTACCATACTTTTCTATCAACGTAAGGTTTATTAACCATACGTGTCGATCCTTCGACATCAAATATAGAACAAACGTAGGGTTTATTCCTTACATTATGTTATTCAATGTACAGTATGAAGAATGTTTCCAGAACATGCTAAAAAATCTTTCTGAACACTTTGAAAAATATTCCACGCAAATAATAAGCTTTAAAATAATTCCAAAATTATGAATATAAAGAATATTAATTTCCTGAAATACACTTAAATTAAAATCATTAGTATGACAAATAAGGGTATTTGTGAGCATAAAAATCATCATAAAATATAGAGTATTGTTGAGACAATACATGCCCAACAATCTCTCCCTTTTTGATGATCAAAAAACCCATAAAATTATTTTCATAAATTTAGAATTTTGAAAATGTATATTATTTCAAAGTGAATTTCTTCCTTTAGAAATAATATGTTTATCCATATTTCTCCATCACATATATAAAAATAATAAAATGGTATGTTTATTCATTTATCTAGTTTTCTCCCCTTTTTCAATAGAAATTTCTTTCTAAAAAAATCCATATCTCAAATAATTTTTCAAATCTATACTTCTGCTTAAGTAATTTTCAAAGAAAATAAATGTTGTGTTTATCCAATTTTATCCCCCTTTTTTGATATCAAAAAGAAAGTATAGAATAATGAATAAAACACTTTTAATGTAGCACTAAACTGTAAGTAAATGTTAGGATAAACTATTTATTAATAATCGAATCTGAATTTCTAGAAGTTTAACATAGACGTAAAAGTATAATAAATAAAACACATCAAATAAGAATCAAACATATTTCATTCATCACATAGTGTATAGAAACATAATGATCAAGAATAAAGGTGTTTGGATTAAGGGTTGGATAAGGGATTTCAGTGATTCAGAAACATTTCTTTCAATTCTTCCAACTGCAACCTCAACGTCTTCATTACTACATATCCTAGAGTGATAACTAAATCTCCTGATTCTTGACTCAAATGAAGATCTTTCATTGGATTTACCTTGAAAAACCCATGCATACTTTCCTCTTTTTCCATAAAAACATTCAGCTTTTCAGTAAATTTTTTGAGCAGGTCTCTCATATCGGGTTTATTAGAAGTGATTTTATCGATAAGATATTTATTAGTGTCCAAAAAAAATGACAGAGGGGCACTTTTACATTGCAAATCTTGCAGTTTTACATTCATATTTCTCATTACAGATGTAATAGCTTGAAATCTCTTTACCAGATCAGGTAAAGTACCAGATGTACTTTCTTGATTTGTTGTTACAGATATAAAATATTGTCCCAAGTAGATTTTCAAATCCACAAAATCTGATTTTAAAACAGCTTTTAACTTCAAATTTCCAATTTTATTCAACATTTCCCTCTTGAATTTGTCAAATTTACTTTTTGAAATAGTTCTTTCTTTTAAATCTTTCAATTCCTGTATTTCTTTTTCCAGCTTAGTTTTCAGAAAATAATTCTCTTCTTGAGCTCTATTGAACTTCATAACTAGTTCTTCCACATGATCTGATAGTGAATAAGAGGCATATTGTGCTTGATTCAGGGGTTGATCTACTAGTTCCAAGGGTAAATATTGCACATCATATTTATCTTTATCAGCCTTCTCTACTAATTTTTCAACATACCGCTCTTCTGATTTTTCAATAGAAAAAGATTATATTAAAACTTTTGTTTGAATTCTAGAAAAAATTTCTGCTTCTTGATTCACATTTTCTATAACTTGTTTCTACTTGTGAGCAATATCTTCTTTAATCAACTCTTCTTACTAGTCATTTCCAATTTGATCTAAAAATTGATCCATGGTTTCCATCAATTGAGATTTTTCTTGAGCTATTTCTTCTATTTTAGGCACCACTTCTGCATGAGGCATCACTTCTTCTTGAGGTTTTATTTCTTCTTGAGGTAATACGTCTTCTTTACTTTACTCATGTACCTCTTCTCTAGCCTATTGAACAAACTCATTCAAAATTTTATAACTAATAGGTTTCACTGAACCTGGAATATTTTCATGAGTAGGTTCCTGTGTAACTTCTCTATTCCTTGACCTTAGAAGTCTTTCTTGACTTCCTTAATATTTAAATTCATCTTCATCTATAAAACATAATCTCTTTGAGGTTTTATAAACCTCTCCAATCCTATATTTTTCAAATCCTTCTTTAGATTTATCAACTTTATCCCCCTGAGCATAGATCTGGTCCTCATCTGCTCCAATAGGCATGATCTTCCCTTTGATTGTGCTCCAGAAAAATCCTAACTTTCTGAGGGTTCCATCATTTAAGACATTGTTGTGATGACATATCACTTTTTCATTAGTCAATATGATCATGTACCTTTTAAACAAATTTTTTTGAAATTATTCATCCATATGGATAAAAATTAATCCTTGCTTCAGGATGAAAGAAATAGTTCAAATATCTTACCAGATATCTTGGGAAATTAAAATTAATTTCACTCAGAAATTGAAACATGAAATACATGTCAGGGTATAGAATTTTCTCCATTTCAGAAATCTAGGGTGATATTCCAGTTTAAATGAACTTTACTAAAAAATTGGTCATATTCCAAATTTTTCACAAACATTTTCCTAATGTTCATTGATCCAAATAGAAGAAGACATAATATCTTCTGATTTGTGGTTCTAATCCCCTATTTATTTCAATTCAAAATGAAAAAATACATCATGGGGTAGTTTAGAATCTTTGTAATCTCGACTGAAGAAATAAAGAAATCCTTATCCTCTATTTTAGCGATTATTGAATCTTCAGTGTCTCCCAAGCTAAACTGAACAATTTTATAAAATCATTGCAATTCTACCTCATATAAAAATTCAGTGTAATCCTCATTGAAGGTCATCTCGAGACCTTGAAATGAAAGCTCTTTCTTCAACAAAAGGTTCATCTGGTAAAGTCACTCTAGATCGACCAATTTTCCTTGAAGGATTTTTCTACCCATTGAGCATTGGTGCTTGGTGCTACCTGTCTCGCCCTCCTCAAGTCTCTTAGTCTTTTCCATTTCTATCAAACTAGACTTGAAAACTCTAGGGATTTGAGGTTGAATGGTTTCTAGGGTTTTGAATGGAAAACAGAGGTAGATGAAAGAGATGAAGGTTTAGGTATTTGAAAGGGCTTGAGAAAAGAGCAGGTTTGGAATTCAAAGCGGGTTCTGACAGAACCTTGATTCTCATGTCATTACGTATGATAATCATTAAAAAAATAAAATAAACAAGCCATATACATTGTATTAAAATTAATACATAATAATAATTATAAGAATAAATAAAACTAATTTATGTAAAATAACCAGAGAAATTAGTTTAATTGTTAAAGTTAACTTGTTAAAGTAAATATATATTTAAAATTTAAAATAAAAAAAATAAAAAAATATAATAAATAAAATTAAAATTAAAATTAAATAAACCTAGATCCCCCTTAATAAACTCAAAACTTGTTGTGGTAAGTGGTTTAGTAAAAATATCAGCTAATTGATATTTAGTATTTACAAATTCAAAAAATATGTCTTTTTTAAGAACATGGTCTCTTAGAAAATGATGTCTTATATCAATATGCTTGGTTCTAGAATGAATTATAGGATTTTTTGAAATATTTATAGCACTTGTATTATCAAATAAAATAGGTGTACTATTAAAATCTAGTCCAAAGTCCATAAGTATGTTTTTCATCTACAAAACTTGTGCACAACAACTGCCTATAGATACATATTTTGTCTTGGCTATTGATAGAGCAACTAAGTGTTGTTTCTTACTAGACTATGACACTAAAGATTTTCCTAAAAAATGATAAGTTCCTGAGGTACTTTTTCTATCTAATCTAGAACTTCCAAAATCAACATTTGAGTATGAAATTAAATTAAAATCAGAAGTTTTTTGATAAAGAAGAGATTGAAAAATAGTTACTTTTAAATATCTAAAAATTCTTTTGACATCAGTAAGATGAGATTATTTAGGATTTGATTGAAATCTTGCACAAATACATACTAAATACATAATATTTGGCCTGCTAGTAATAAAATATAATAAACTATCAATCATACCTCTATATAACTTTTTGTCCACTGGTTTTCCAATTTCATCCAAATCAAGTTTTATATTAGTACACAGAGGAGTTGCATATGTCTTACTATTTTCATGTCCAAAATTCTTTAGTAAATCAATAATTTATTTGCTTTGATTCAAAACATTTCCAAAATATTTTTGATAAATTTGAAGTCCTAAAAAGAAATTTAGTTCTCCCATCATACTCATTTCAAATTCTTTTTTCATTAGATTTGAAAACTCATGACAAATATTTTTATTAGTTGACCAAAAATTACATCATCAACATAAATTTGAACTAATAAAATATTAGAATTTATAGTTTTCTTGAAAATTGTTCGATCTTATATAACAACAGTAAAATAATTTTTCAAAACAAAAGAACTTAATCTTTTATACCAAGATCTAGGTGCTTGTTTAAGGCCATAAAGAGCTTTTATAAGTTTAAAAATAGAATCTGGTTTTTGAGAATTTTTAAAACTAAGAGTTTGTTCAAAATAGACTTCCTCCATTAAATAACCATTTAAAAAAGGCATACTTAACATCCATTTGAAATAATTTGAAATTCATATGAGATGAATAGGCTAAAAGGATTCTAATGGATTCTAGTCTAGCTATAGGGGAAAAGGTTTCATCATAATTTATACATTCTTCCTAATTATATCATTTATGTACTAGGCTTGATTTATTTCTAGTTATAATTCCTTGATCATCTTATTTATTTATAAAGACCCATTTATTTCCTATAACAGGGTAGTTTTTTGGTCTTTCAATTAATTCTTAAACTTCATTTCTTTTGAATTGCTTTAGTTCTTCTTGCATTGCTATCATACAACTCTCATCATTTAAGGATTCTTCTATAGAATTAGGTTCAAATTGGTATATAAAGGCAGAGAACTCAACTAGATTTCCTACATTTCTTCTAGTTTTTATTCATGTGTTTAGGTCTCCTATAACAGTTTCTAAAGGATGATTCTTTAGGGTTCTATATTGTCTAGGTAAAACACTATTAGGTTCATCAGTGTCATGTTCTTCTGAACTGGGCTGAATTTTATTTATATCATTTTCAAAAATCATTATTCAAGTTCTCAAGTCTCATGTTATCATTATAGTCAACTTCATCAATTTGATCTTTCATTCTGATAAAAGGGTCAGATTCATTAAATTTCAGATAAACTGATTCTTCAACAATCTTTGACTTTTTATTAAAAAATCTAAAGGCTTTGGAAGTAGCAGAATATACTAAGAATATTCCTTATTTATATTTTGGATAAAACTTACCAAGATTATCCTTTTTGTTCAAGATATATACCTTGCATCCAAAAACTTTTTTAAAGTACTTTACTTTAGGTTTTCTGTTATTCCAAAGTTCATAGGGTGTCTTTTTGAAAATTGTTCTAATTAAAACTCTATTCATTATGTATTAGGTTGTGCCTACAACTTCTGCTAAGAAATAGGTAGAAATATTGTATTCATTTAGCATAGTCCTAGTCATTTTTTGAATAGTTCTTTTTCTTCTTTTAACAATTCCATTTTGTTGAGGTGTTCTTGGTGCAGAGAATGTGTGTTTAATACCCATATTTGAGCAAAAGGAATTAAATTCCTGATTCTCAAATTCTCCACTATGATCACTTCTTAATGAAATTACTTTAAAACCTTTTTCATTTTGAATAATTTTTCAAAATCTTTCAAATACATTAAAAACTTGATTTTTATATTTTAGAAAATATATCCAAGTAAACCTAGAATAGTCATCAACTAAAACATATACATATAATTTACCAACCAAAATTTCTACTCTTGATGGTCCAAACAAATCCATGTGGATAAGTTCTAAAGGTTTTGATTTAGAAATTTTGTTAATATATTTAAAGGAATATTTTTGTTGTTTTCCAATTTGACATGCATCACAGAATCTATCACTTTCAAAATTCAGACTAGGAAAATCAGAAACTAACTCTTTTTTAGCTAACTTATGTAGAGCATAAATATTACAATGTCTAATTCTTTTATAACATATCCATGATTCATTTATTTTAGTAGTTAAACGATTAACTTTATATTTACACAAGGAATTTAGGTCCAAAGTATAAACATTGTCAATTCGGGGTGCTCTAAATTTAAGCAGTTTATCTTTAAATACAGAACAAGAATTGTTAGAAAAATAAACATAATATCCATCATCACAGAGTTTAGAAATACTTATCAGGTTATGTTTCAATCCTTGTACATATAGTACTTTTTCGATTGAGACTATTTCTGGATCTCCAATAGTTCCAATACCCATAATTTTTCCTTTGTCATTGTCACCAAAGGCGACTAATCCACCATCCTTTTTTGTTAAAGCTTTGAAGTTGGATGTGTTTCCACTCATATGCTTGGAACAGCCACTATCCATATACCATATTTCTTTTCTACTTCTGTGACCTACTTCCTAGAAAGATAGATTAAACAAGAGTTTGTTTTGGTATCCATATTCTATTGGGTTCGGCAGTGTTAGCTAGCAGGGATCCGGGAACCCATATTTTCTTTGTTTTCCTATAACTAAAATCATTATTTGGGGATTTGTTAAATAACATTTTTTGGTTAATGTTCTTTTGTTCCACATTAATGACAATTTACACTTTTTTAATTAGGAACAAAATAGTTTTTATATAGTTTTGGTTTTTCATCTTTACTTCCTATACCATATCTTTCCCTTATAATAACATTTTTACTAAGAATTTCATTTAAAATATTTTCTCCTTTTGTAAAGAAAAGAGAAGCACTCTTATAGGTTTCTAATTCAGCTTATAGTGTCTTAATCTTGTTTTCATGTTCAGCACTGTTTGTGGTTGATGAGTTAAATTTCTCAATTAACTCTTGGTGTTGTTTTATTAAAGTGTCTCTTTCTCTTAAAATATCATTGTGAATATTATTTAGTGATTTATTATTATTTAATAGTGGATCATATCTTTCTTCTAGCATTTTACAATAGGCTACAAGTTTTTCATTTGAATAGCTAGAATCAGAATCAGAATTAGAGGAGTAATAGGATTGTACCTGATCATCTTCACCCATGAATCACATGTTTGATTTTAGGATAAATTCTTCCTTTTCTAAGTCATATTTAGATGAGCTATTGGAGTCTTCAAAAACAATCCATGTAGTTTTATTTTCTCTTTTATCCTTCTACTCATATTCAGTATTTTTTAGAAATCTTTTTTTCTTTTCACCTTTCAACAGAGGACAGTCAGGTCTTATATGAACCATTTTATTGCACTCATATCATCTCACTTCACTTGAGTCTTTATCATCCTTCTTGAAGGGATTTTTGAATCCTTTCTTTTTCTTATACAACTTGCTGAATTTTCTAGCTAACTGTGCTAGTTCTATTTCAAAATCATATGAATCATAATTTCCTTCTTTCTTGATTTATTTTTTCATATTTCTAATTTTCTTCTAATAAGTTACCTTTAAGGCAGAGTTTTCCTTTTTCACTAATACTTTATGATCATCAACTTCATCTTTCATTTCTGCTTTATACATCATCAAAGTTACAATCAATTATCTCATTGTTAAATCCTTAATTGGTGATGATTATCTAATGGTAGCTGATATTCCATTCTATTTTGTAAGGAGTACTCTCAGTACTTTTGAGGCTTGATCTTCTTGTTTAATAGGATCTTCTAAGGCTGTTATGTTGTTGATAATTTTTGTAAGCCTTTCATTCATCTGGGTAATGATTTCTCCATCAAACATTCTAAAAGTATTGAATTTTAATTTTGTTTTTGCATACCTCATTTGTCTTACATTTTTAGTTCCTTCATAGGCAACTGCTATAGTTTTCCACATCTCATAGGTGGTTGGGCTCTATGAAACTCAGTTGAATTCATCTGGCCTAAGACCATAGATAATATCATTCATTGCTTAAGAATTCATGTCGTATTCGGCTTCTGTTGCAGCATCCCATGTTTCTAGTTTTTTAGGAATCTTATAGGGAGAATCGATCTTTAAGTAGACTCTGAACCCAAGATTCTTCAAGTAGATAATCATTCTTAATTTTCAGCATCCATAGTTTTCACCATTGAAATATGGAGATGAGACCATCGACATTCCTTCTCAAGTATTGGCCATTGATATCTCTCTGTATAGACCTTGATTCTTTTAGCTTGTTATAGCTTTCTCAAAAGCTTTCCTTTGATACCAATTTTTAGGTTGGAATATATGAGATAACCACAAGAGGTGGGGTGAATTGTGACTTTAAAAACTTCTCGAGAATCTTGAACAGAATTGATTCTTCCCTTTAACTCTATTAAATATGATTAATTAGCAGAAATAAATAGAGCATATAACATGAGGATATATAGTGGTTCGGGGCACAAAAATACCTCAATCCACTCCACCAACACTCTTCTCCACGATCTTGGTGATTTTCACTAGTCAGTCCTCTTATCACAGTACTATCCACAATTGAGTGTAGATAGTTGACACCTTTACAAAGTAAGTCTTAAAAATAAAGCATTTTGGTTCTCAAATCAAGAACCATACAAACATAGCTTAGATCAAGAAGTTGTTACTCCTTAAAAGAAAAGGGTATTATTTTAAAATGATTCCAATTATTCTTCATAGTTTCACCAGCATGCAACTGTCAGTAGATGGATCGTCATCTTTAGAAAAATATTTGTTTAAGAAGGTGTAGTTCTGAAATGATCCAATTATAATAGATCTTGAAATATGCTCAGAAACAAATCAGTAGTAGAATTACAATAGATCTTCACTGTAGAATAATTAAATTTTCAACATTTTTTTTCTTCTATAGAATACAGAGTCTGAATGTTTTTTTCACAGTCATAACTTCCCTTAATAATAGGCAATAATTCCTCCTATCAAATCAATATTTTGAATCAAATAAAATTGGATTTAAATCCATCAAAGACGAGCTTTAAAACTAGCTTTTAATCAAGCTTTAAATCAGCCAGATATTCTATAAAAGACTATTGCACAAAATCTCTGATAAAGTCACAAATTCAAATCTCCAATGCTTGAAGAAGTCAGACGTAGGGTTTTTTTCATAAGCTAATAAAACATCAAAATGTATGGTTGATGGTCCATACTTCTTTGACTTCAGAACATAAGTTATATGATCCATACTTTTCTGTTCAAAACATAAGGTTCATTACAAAAGTAAGGTTGATGATCCATATGTTTGCTTCTCAACTGCAAGGTTCCATACTTACATAGGGTTCTTCATCCATACTTTTCTCATATGTCAAACATAAGGTTCCATTCAAATTTAAGGTTCTTTTATCGTACTTTTCTGTCAATGTAATGTTGATTAACCATAGGTGTTGATCCTACGACATCAGATATAGAATGAATATAGGATTTATTCCTTACATTACATTCTTTAACATACGGTATAAAAAGTGTTTCCAAAATATGCTAAAAAAGCTTTCCAAACACTTTGATAAATATTCCATGCAAATAATAAGCTTTAAAATACCTCCAAAATTAGGAATATAAAGAATATTAATTTTATGAAATACACTTAAAGTAAAATCATTAGTAAAACAGATAAGGGTATTTATGAGCATTAAAATCATCATAAAATATATAGTATTGTTGAGACAATACATGCCCAACAGGTAGATGTTGCTACTGGAACACATGTTTCAACTCTACTATAGACGAAGAAAGTTGCGGTGCTCCCTAAAAAGTCTGCCTATAGTGTAGAAAACCCCTGCAGAACTATGTCTCGACACCTGTGTTTGGTATAACATTAGGTTCCACAATTGGAACTAAAGGAGTATTTACTGGTATCCCATGGCCCACAACCTTTGAAGCATGTTTGTTTCCACCCTCCTAACATATGACTAGATATTTTCATGGTGGAATGTCTCTATAATTCCAAACACACGCCTTAGAAAAATAAATATCAAAACAATCATCGGTAAAAGCGTAGGATAGGTCAAAACCTTCCTATAAATAGGCTACATCCCTCTTCCTGCTCTTAAATCTAGGATTGGGTAAAAAGAAATATTTGTAAACATCACTAGAGACATTGTGAAGTTACAAAGGATCGAATAACAACTAAGAAGAGGGGGTTGAATTAGTTGTTCACTTTTTATAAGTTTCAAAACTTTTAGAAACTTAACCCCTACAAATTGTTAAGATTTATTTCCTTATCAACATTTAGTAAATACTCATGCATGAAAAGGTAAGAAAGAAAGTAAATCACACAAGATTTATAAGGTTTAGCCTCAGTGTGAGAACCTACATCCTTACCATAGATACTCTCGTGGGTCTATAGAAATCTACTATTATGAAGTGAATAAAAATTATGAAAACTCTCATTAGAAACCTTCTATATCCTAATAGTAAAGATTATACTAACTCCCATTAGTTTACAATTTTTTCTTATAAAATAATTGATCCAAACAAAAGAATAAAGACTTTGTTGAAACTGCTCTATAATTGCTCAGTCTAAATCCTCAATCCAATTTGGCTGGATTTGATTTTCTCAATCCGATGATTCTAGATCTAATTCTCTCAATATGATGAGTCTGGATCGGATTCTCTCAATATGATGAGTCTGGATCTGATTCTCTCAATATGATGAGTCTAGATCTGATTCTCTCAATGTGATGAGTCTGGATCCAATTATCTCAATATGATGGACTTGATATGATGAACTCATTCTCAATATGCAAAACTCAAACTCTACTTAAATGCTCAAACTAGTAAACAAGAATCCAGTTGTCTGATCCTCCTCACGAGATCTTTGGTTGGAAATGACTTTCACTTGATTTCTTCATCACTCCACCTTTTCTACTAGCATAGAAAACACAAATGAACAAATGATCTGAGTAAGTATTTATAGGTGACTCAGAAAGAAAAATCAGGAAACTTGAAACTTTACCTGCTTCCTCAAATTTAAAAACTCTGAAAATATCTCACATTTAAACTTCAGCTTTGACTTCTTCAATCCTCATTAGATTTCTCTGATATTTATGAAAATTTTAATTTCAATTTTGACCACTTCAACTCTTCATAAAACTTATATAATATTAATTTTTATTCTTCTTTGTAATCAGCTCATTATGATCTACCTTTATTTATCAGTTTATTATGAATTTGTTTTCTTCTCTATGATTAAGAATTTTATATCCTTATCAGTGATTACAAATTTTGTTTCCTTCTCATCTCATTATGAATTTTTTTTCCTTCTCAGCTCATTACGATTTCCATTTCCTTCTCAGCTCATTACAAATTATATTTCCTTCTCAGCTCATTACGAATTTTGTTTCCTTCTCAGCTCATTATAAATTTTGTTTCCTTCTCATCTCATTCTGATGGAATCCTCATAATGATGGAATTCTCTTTATGATGTAATTCTCATTATGATGTAACTCCCATTATGATGGAATTTCCATTGCGATAGAATCTCTATACTACAACTCTAAAATTCTTCAAACCTCTCCACCATTTATTCAAAAGCTTTTATCATGAAATTTTTCATGATTTTTGATAACTTCATGATTAGAAAAGTGTCATCTGACTTAATTTAGAAAGTATGAAAACTTTCTAACTCCTAACTTCACAATCTTATTTCAGAACTCTTCGGAAACAACACGACTTCTTCAAATAGAAACATCTGACTTTCTAATAAACTCTAAGTCTAATGGATCTTAATTATGATGGATGTGGGTCTAATTCCTGAATAACAAAAACATTCTTTTATAAAGAGGTTAGTTGTCAAAAAAAATAAAAAACTTTGTTAAATTAATTTATCATAAAGGTTCTTCAATCTCCCCCTTTGGATTTGTTGACAACCCTTATTAACAACTATTCAAACTCTTAGAATTTTTTCACAACTATACTTTTGTATACAACTCAAGTTTTTTTTTTATTTTTATCAAAGCATATCATTTCTTAAAGGATAGTGCCTTAACACCACACTACTGGATAAAGTAACATTTTTGAAGGAATTTCATCCCTCAATGACAAGCTAATTTTTCAACCATGTAAAGATAACTCCCCCTCACTTTTTTATTTTTCTCAATTTTCTTTTTCTATCCCCCATTTTATGATAACCACAACTTTAGATTCATTTAAGAAAGATAATTAAAAAAATTTACTTTATCTCCCCCTTTGTCAACATAATCCAAATAATAGTGGGGGTTCTTCTTTATGAGGTTTAGGAAGTCATGGGGGGAGGCTGGACATGAAGTTGCATCCTCAATTGCACAAACCTTTATTTTGACATTGATTTTGTAAAGATATCATCAATGTTATACTTTTTTGAAATGTATTCCAGCAAGACATATCTAGCTGTAACTTTCTCTTTTATAAAGCGAAGTTTATATCAATGTTTTTTGATATTGAATGTTAGATATGATTTTTAGAAAGATCAATTGCACTATGATTATCACAATGTATCTTCAATGGTTTAGAAACTTTTACTTTCAAATATTCTAAATAAAATTTCATCAATAACATTTGAGTACAAGCCTGAGTAGTTGCAACATATTCAGATTCAACTATGCTCAAAGTTACTAAACTTTGTTTCTTACTATGTCAACTCACACAACATTCACCTAAGTAAAATGTTCCTCTTGAGGTTGTTTTTATATCATTATAATCTCTAGCCCAATTGGAATCACTGTAACCATGAAACTTCATCTCGTTATTTCTTTTCTATAACAACCCATGTGAAGTTGTTCCTTTAACATATCCCAAAATCCTATTTTCTACCAACACATGTGATTCTTTTGGATTACTTTAATACCTTACATACAAAGTCACAAGATAAAAAATATCAGGCCTTGACGATGTAAGGTAAATAATACTTCCTATCAGCTTCCAAAAGTCTTTTTAATTCACACTTATTCCAGATTCATCTTTACTCAACTTTGTGCTCACTGAAATAGGGGTTGAAACTTCTTTGGATTATGCCATCCCAAATTTCCTTAACAATTCCATAAAATAATTTTCTTGAGATAAGAAAATGTATTTTTCCTTTTTTTGAACTTGAACGAAAAGGATGAAAGTTAATTCCTCTAATACAAACATTTCAAAATTCTTCTTCATTTCCTCAGCAAATGTTTTAAAAAAATCTTCTATATCCCCAAAAAAAATATATCATCCATATAAACAATTAAAATTAGAGTTTTGGAGTCAACATATTTTATATATAATTTGCTATCAACTTTTCCTTTATAAAAGTTTGACATTATCAAACAATTGTCAAGTTTAGAATACCAAGCATATGGAGTTTGTTTCATCTAATACAAAGATTTATATAATTTACAAACTTTTTTTCATCCTCATCAAGTAGAAACCCATAAGGTTGTTCAATGTAAACTTTTTCCTCAATCTCAGCATTTATGAAAGTTGACTTTACATACATCTAATAAACTTTGTAATTATAATGATCATCCACTACAAGAAACATTCAAATAGTTTTTAGCCTTGAAATGGGGGGAAATGGTTCATCAATATCCACACCTTCCACCTATGCATATCCTTTACAAACAAGTCTTACTTTGTTTCTTGAAACTTCTCCATGTTCATTCAATTTGTTTCTATAAACCCAATTTGTTCTGATAACATTTTTATTTGTTGGTCATGGAACAATTTATCATGTTTCATTCTTCTCAATCTGATCCAACTCTTCATTCATAGTATCCATCCATTATTTGTGTTGAATGGCCTTTGAAACTGATTCTGGTTCATCTTCTGATATAAGTGAAGTCTAATTTTATAATCTCAACTTCCACTTAGTCTAAACTGGAGCCTTCTAATTATTAATAATGTTTTTAGATTCAACATGTTTTTGTAAGTTAGTAAATTTCAAAGTTTCTTTCCCAGCTAAAATTTCTCCATCACTTGATTATTTTTAATCCTAATAAGGATGTTTTGAATTACTTTCACTATTGTTGGAAATCTCCAGTTTATCATTCTCATCATTCTCAAAAACAATTGTTAGGGAACTTTGATTTTCAATTACTTTCACATCATATGAGTCCAACAACTTTTTTAAATGTTTGTTACAATATTTGTAACTTCTTCAATTTGGTGAATAACCCATAAAAGTTCCTTCCTCATCTTTCTCATCAAACTTTCTCATATCCAAATTTTTTATTTTGAGAAAACATGGACTTCCAAAAACTTTAAAGTATTTAAATAAAGGTTTTTTGTTATACCACATTTCATAAGTATTCATTTTGGTCTCTAGTATCAACAAGCATCTATTTTAAACATGTATTGTAGTAATGATAGCTTCTCTTTAATAGAAATTTAAAATTTTTTATTCTGATAACATACTTCTTCTCATTTCCACCAAACTTCTATTCTTTCTTTATGCTACTCTATTTTTTTGGAGTATAGGGAGAACTACACTGGTGTTTGATACCATGATTTCTCATATAAGTTTCAAAAGTATTTCTTGTGAATTTGATACCATTATTTTTTCTCAGCATTTTTATGGAAACCCTCATTTCTTTCTCAACATATTTTTTGAAGAAATTGAACATTTCAATAGCCTCAGACTTGTGATTCATAAACATGGTGTTTTTTATCTGAGTTAAATCATCAATAAAAGTGATAAATTATAAATATACTTTTCTTTATTAATGTCTCAGCAACCCAAATAAATTATAATGAATAAGTTCAAGTGGTCTAGTAGATTTAATCTCAATTATTTTATGATTTTTGTTAGTCATCTTCCCTTTTTGACAAGTTACACAAACATCTTCTTCTATTATTTTCAATTATAGAAAGTTTAAAATGGCATAAAATTTAGAAAGTTTGTTCATACTTTTTTGTCCAAGGTGCCCAAGTATTTGGTGCCACAATTTGTTTTCATCTTTAGTACTCAAGTAACCAGAGTTATTGAATTCTCCTATTTATAAGAGATTACCACTAGTTCTTTCTCGTTTTGTAATAAAATTTCCATCTTTCACACATTTGATGATACAAAAAAATTTCTAAAAACAAATTCTTTCCCATAATCACAAATTTAACTTACACTATGTAAGTTATGTTATATAACATCAAAAAATAAAACTTCCTTAGATTTCAACTTTTTTGCTTCAATCTTAGTCATTCCAATTCCTCTAATTTTTAAGGAACTACCATTACCAAAGGTAACTTCTCATCCATCATGACTTTCAATGTGTTTTAATATTTTTATATCACCTATCATATGTGAAGAAAAACCACTACCAAGTATCCATGGTTTGTTCATTTTACTTACTTTTAAAGTTGTCTCAACAAAAAAACTTTTTCCTCAACTTTCTTCTTTTCAGCTTCTTTTTCTTTTCTATTATAAGAAACTTATTCCAGAAGGAGTGTCATTCATCTTTAGGCATGATTACCATCTTTATAACATCTTCCAAAAACTTATTCCAAACATTTAAATTGATTTTTGGTTGTAAAGTTTCTAACATATTGAGAATTCACCTTTTTAACTTTTTGTAAGTTAGGAAAGTTACTCATTCTACTTTCACTATTTCTTACACTTTGCTAAAAACTTCTTCCAGATAATGATAAGTTGTGCCAAAAAAGTATAAGATTTATTACCATAGATTCCACAACACCAGAAATATCCATTAAATCTTGATTTTCTATTTAATAAATATCTTTCTCTATAAAAACTTTATTGAGGTTGGTAACTTCTTTCATCTCTAAAATACTCAAGGCGTGGACCATCTTTTCTTTTGAGTGATTTTTTATACTTTGGTAGATTTGATAGTTTTCTCAAATAATTTCTCCACCCAAGATTTCCCAATAATTTTTTTGGAACCTAAAATATTAAAAGAATCAGATGAAACATTATTTTTGGTAAGAGAATATTTCACCTGATTCTCGTATTGAGCCTTCTCAGCAACTTTAAAAGTCTCAGATTTTAATTCCAAATATTTGTTGAAGTTTTCATTTATCTTCCTCAAGGTACTTTAGAACTCAATAAGTTTTGATTGAAACTTGTTAAATTATTCTTCCTTAGCTTCCTGCTTCTTATTAAGATCTTCAGTCATCTTTCCATGTTCAGTAATTATAAGTTTGTAACTTAAAATCTCATCGATGTATTCTTCATCCTGCTTGATGACATATTTTCTTTCATCAATAACTTCTTAAAAATATTTATTCATGACTCTAATTTCTTTCTTTATAGTTTTATTTTGATTAATATATGCAACAAAATCTATTCAGAGTTGATACTCTCTATATGATTCTTCACCACCTTCTTCACTATTTGAGGAATCTTTTGTTTTCTCAACTTTTGAAATGAAGGTTCTAAATTTTTCTAAACTTTCATCATCAGAAGAATTGTTTTCATTTGAGTTTGATTCAAATTTCTTACTCAACAAACTTATTTTTTTTTATTTAACTTCTTCTTTTATTTATTGTAAGACTTTTCTTTTTTATTATTTTTGTTCCATTTCTTCCATCGAGGTTTTCCATAAGAATTATCTCAATATTCTCCAACTTTCTTCTTGGGGAAATTCATAAAAAAGTGTCTAATTACACGACACTAAAAAAATTTTATAGGAAGTTTACCTCCATGATTTCCTCTTCTATAGTTCTTGGATATAAGAGAGATGATTTTTTTCATTTAACTCACTATCCTCTTTATCTTTAGACTCACAAGGATCAACTTCTTAAACATCTTGGATTTTTATCTTTCTCATAGATTTAAAAGTCATTTCATATTCTATATTCTTTTTAACATTGTATTTTTCCTCATTTTATAAGTAAAAAATAAAGTTATTCAATTCATCATGATATAAATCATCAATATCTTCAAAAGAAGAAATTTTAGAATCAAACATGTCCAGAAAGTTTCTCATAAGTTTCTTTATAATTGTAGAATCTTCTAGGACATATCTGTATCCTATGATGTTGTAAACAATTTTATTTACTTTGTTGAAGTATTCATCAATTATTTCTTCATCTCTCATTCTAATCTATTCATACTTATTATGCCATATTTATAGCTTTGATTCCTTAACTTTAGTATTCCCTTCAAAAACACTTTCAAGTTTATGCCACATACTTTTTGAAGTATTGAAACCCATCGCATTCTGATAAAAATTTTCTGATAAGGACATAAGGATAACATTTCTAGCTTTTCCATCAACTTCTATATTTCTCTTATCAGTAAACATCATGGGATCATATTTATCAATAGGTGGAAAACCAATTGTAGCAGCATCAACAACTTCCAAGCTAAGAGATAAGAGATAAGGAATCATCTTATTTTTCCATCCATAATAATTTTTTCCATCAAATGTAGGAATTCATCTACCATTAATAGAATTAATATTATCCATGATAAGGATTCATAAAGGGAACCTACCTCTGATACTAATTGAATTTCCAAAGGATCGAATAACAACTGATAAGGGGGGTTGAATCAGTTGTTCAATTTTTATAAGGTTCAAAGCTTTTATAAACTTAACCCATGCAACCTGTTAATATTTATTTCCTTATCAATTTTAATAAATACTCATGCATAAAGAAGTAGGAAAGAAAGTAAATCACGCAATATTTACAAGGTTTGGCCTTAGTATGAGAACCTATATCCTTATCATAGCCACTCTCGTGGGTCTATGGAAATCTACTATTATGAATAAGTGAATACAACTTATTCCAACTACCTTTAGACACCTTATATATCCTGATAGGAAAGATTATACTTACTATCATAAGTTTACAATGTTTTATTATAAAAAAATTAATCCAAACAAAAGAATAAATACTTTATTGAAATTGATCCATAATTGCTCATTATGAATCCTCAGTCTGATTTGGTTGGATCCGATTTTCTCAATCTGATGAGTCTAGATCTGATTCTCTCAATACGATGAGTATGGATTTGATTCTTTCAATATGATGAGTCTGGATCTAATTCTCTTAATATGATGGACTCAATACGATGAGTTTGAATCTGATTCTCTCAACATGATGAGTTTGGATTTTATTCTCTTAATACGATGGACTCAATATGATGAACTCATTCTCAATCTGCTAAACTCAAATCCTGCTCAAATGCTCAAACTAGTAAACAAAAATCCAATTGTCTGATCCTCCTCACAAGACATATGGCCAAAAATGACTTTCATATGATTTATTCAGCACTTCTCCTTTTCTATTTGTGTGAAAAATCACAAATGATCAAATGATAGGAGTAAGTATTTATAGACGACTCGGAAAACAAAAGCGGGAAACTTGAAAACTTTTCCCACTTCCTCAAATTTCAAAACTCTAAATGTCTCTCGTATTTAAACTTCAACTTTTACTTCTTCAATCCTCCTTAGATTTCTCTGAGATTTATGAAAAAATTGAATTTCAAGTTTGACCTATTCAACTCTTTATAAAACTTCTGGAATTTTCTTTTTGAGTCTTCTTCGTAATTAGATCATTATGATATACCTTTCTTTTTCAGTTCATTACAAATTTGTTTCCTTCTTAGTGATTATGAACTATGTATCCTTCTCAGTGATTATGAATTTTGTTTCCTTCTCATCTCATTATGAATTTTGTTTCCTTCTGATCTCATTACGATTTCTGTTTCCTTCTTTGCTCATTATGAATTTTATTTCCTTCTCAACTCATTACAAATTTAGTTTCCTTCTCAGCTCATTCTGATGGAATCCTCATCATGATGGAATTATCATTATGATGGAATTCCCATTATGATGGAATTCCCATTAAGATGGAATCTCCATACTACAACTCTAAAATTCTTCAAATCTCTCCAAAATTTCTTCAAAAGCTTTTATCATGAAAGTTTTCATAATTTTTGAGAACTTCATGATCAAAAAAGCATCGTCTAAATTAGTTTAGAAAGTATGAAAGAAACAATATGACTTCTTCAAACAACAACATCTGACTTTCTAACAAACTCTGAGTCTGATGATTCTTCATTATGATGGATATGGGTATAATTCCTAAATAACAAAATCATTCTTTTAAAAAGAGGTTAGTTATCAATAAATTCAAAAAAATTGTTAAAATAATTTATCACGAAGGTTCTTCACATTACCTACTACCCACTCAAAAGTCGGGTCTAGGTCAAGTTATCTGTTTCACAAATTCAATTCTAATTTTAATTCACATTTACATCACATTCCTCTTTAAATGGTAGAACTAAATGGGTCACCAATTCCGACCCATAAGGGTTCATAAACTTTATAAACCAAAATGTGGCATCCACTTAATCCATACCATAATATATTCCAATCCATGTGACCAATGGTCCATGACTCAACATGCCATAGTTGGCTACGTAGGGTGTCTGTTGTAGCCTAATCAGGAAAACATTGTTTAGGTTATGGAAAAAACTATAAGTACTAACCATGTTTCTCAATTCTCTATAAGAACACTAGAAAGATAACAAATATATCACACAAGTCACATATCACAAATTCATGTGGTCAAGCAATGCATCCTATATGGCATGACATAATGCATGACATGTGAATCCTAATAGGTGCCTAAAATGATACCTAATATGCATACCCTCATCTCAATGGGAAATGGTAAAACATATCCTCAATCATATTAATTATAAAATCACAAGTCAAGTGCATCAGCCAATGGTGGAATCAAATCAACTATAATAGGAAAAATCCAGAAAAATATGTTTTGTTCCATGCAATTTGGCTTTTTCCTATATACAGGTTAGCTACTCCCAAACACAACTCATTACCAAATTCCTATACCTTTTAAATCCTTGTCTATTGTCTCAAAATAGTAATACAACTATAAAAGAATATTCTTTGGTACCACTTTGTAACGTTCCGACTCGGATGCCACTAAATGGTGCCCTGAGCAGGTGGGTCACATGGCCTAAAGCGCGTCTCCCTGTATTTCAGAGGCTACCGACTAACAGCGAGGGCCTATGATGTGTCTATGGGGAGACTATGCCCTCATTTTAGAGTATAACATAATGGTATAAATCATATAGATCAATAGTGGAAGAAAAAAAATAATTGCACGAGAGATAAACATCCAGAAGACTGCAATAAATAAACAATGTTGAAGGCTATCTCATATACAAAATGATATGTCATATCATATATTTACAAAACAAGAAGATAGATGTACAAACATCCAGTACAATATATGTATCAAAATACCAAAAAGACCAAAAATAATTATCTCAGCTAACATCATGATCCTAGCTCAGTCTTGTGCTCTCATGCTCCTAAGCAACAAACACAAATCAAACATCGTACTATGAGTTCTTACCTCGATCCTGCCTGCATCCATGAAGTCTGTCTGGGTACCCAATGAAGACCCAAATAGAGTGTGAGATAACACTCAGTAGGTCATTTCTAATGGTGTCTATAACAAATCCAGTATGTGTTATATAAACAAAATCAGCGTGCAAATCACAGGTATAAATGTACTGAAAGTAAAGTGCCCAAGGCATATGTAATATTGTCCACCCAAACAAGGCTCCCTGCAAACAATGGTCAATCTATTGTAAACGAGGGCTGTTGTAAATAGGAATAAACAGGCACAATATTATCCAGTATACCCACTAAATTCAAATACCCATCCCAGGGTTGTCTGTAAAACATGCCAAAATTTCTACAATGGGATCGTCGTGTATATAAGTGTAAGGCAACTACATCAACCATGCCTTATAATCCAGTATAAAACATTCACCATGGCCACCTCGTATAATCCTGATTATCCACAACCACGAAGGGTTGGATCCAAGGTACAGAAGACCAAGACATTCACGTCGAGTCCCAGGAGCATCTCAATGGAAACTCGATAAAGTCTTAGGTGGGGTCCAAAGAGAACGTCAATAGACAATGTCCACTGTGAGCCCAAGTAAGCCAGATCCAAGGGGTAGCAAGACCCAAGGCAACCTACATAATCAATACCTAAGGAGAAAAAAAGTCTAAGGCATCTATTGTTATAAACAGGATCCATGGGAGAAACCTTTATGACATCTATGGAATAAGGATCCAAGGTATACCAACCAGGGCATCCACTACCATTTCAATTCATCATCTCATTTCAATAATCATTTCATAAAAAATTACATGCCATGAGTTCATCCAACTCATATATCAATTTCTATTTAAACAATTAAAACAATTCACATCATGTAATTGCATGGCAAGCATCAAATCTCTCTTAAAAATTCAATTCAATTCATTCAATTTAACAAGATCTCAAATCAGTGGGGAGATAGCATGCACCCAATAAGGTGGTATAACATAGGGAAAAATAAAGGGTGCACCCCATGGGTGGCCTAGGTTGAGGCTAAATGACCTCCAACCATAAAATGGTACTCAAGGGGCAACCTAATATGTCCCAATTAATCCAATTCAATCATTTAATTAATTTCTGGGGCATCGTTGAAAAGTCCGCACGTGCAGTATAATGAAATAAAACTTATAAAACACTAAACAGTATGAGAAAAGGTATAGACCACCTACCATAGGTTCATAATAGAGCACTCGTCCAGTATCAGGCTCTGATTTGGTCAAGATCAAGAGAGAAACGAAGACCGGACAAAAAGCTTGAAAATAATGCATATTAGCTCGCACTAAAATAGCATAGTCGATATCAAAGCAAATGAATAATGACACAAGAGGATCGCAATACTTACTGGTGCAGATATAAAGAGACTAACTACGTTCGAATCTGAGTCCGGACAAAGATTTGACACCAAATCCTATAAGATGGCTTCAAGGGGAGCTCTCAAATGTGAGGGTTGTCCACCGGAGGAAGAAAGAAATAAGGATTTAAGTTATAAGTATTTTAAGGGAAAAAATGTCATTTTTTTCTCAAACACATAGGGTTGCACGGTTTCGCCCCACTGTTGGCCAAATCATGTTCCAATTGTGCATTGTTGCCTGTATCAAGGGGTATTCGCATGATTTTTATGCGTACAGTTTGACAAATCGTGGGAAAACTGTGTCTCAACCTCTATTCAAAAACTGAAACAAGTTTCACGGGTGTGCAGCTGATGTTGCACGGTTTCCTTAAAATGTGAAACCTCCTGCACCCCACTACCAAACCCTGAAAGGTTAGGGGTAACCGTGCACCTTATCCCACATTGTTTCTCCTAACAGTGTAACCTATCTGTTTTTTTCCTCAAAAAGCAGGGTTTCGGGCTCCAAACAAGTCTTAGACATCCCTAATACACCCATGATCTCATTATTCACTCCCTTTAGGCCATAAACAAGCATTTAAATTGAAAAATAAAAGATCCATACCTCAAAAAAAACCCCATATCTTACACTTTCACCTTCCCCAATTATATAATTTGTTTGATCACTAAACATTTTTTTTCAGTCCTCACAATTGCTCCTGACGATAAAGATGTAGTTTGATGCAAGATTATGGATCTAATAAGAACGCCAACATCGACCAAACTCTTTTGGCGATTCAATCATCGCATTGGGTTGTGACATCTCGGTTTCTCTGAGGTTAGTTTAAACATTTGTTTTCACTATGATGGTTTTTTATTTTTTTTAAATCATATTAAAATTATACGGGTTTCGCTATCGCATCATATATATCTAATTGGACACCCATCCCTATCTCAGATTCACTGATTCCGATCGATTAGGGGTTTATTGGCCATCCCGCCCCCCACCCGCGCCCCATTTGCTTTGATCACCCTGCGAGACTAGAACGATGTCCGAACGAAATTTGTTGCTGCAACCCTTCCTCCTTCCCTCGCCTCATTGCCTCCCTCCCTCATCACTCATCATTTTTGGGCAGAGCCTTCCTCACTCCCCCCATGTGTTGTCACTGTTTCCCCCGCTACAGATGTCGCCGCCAGCACAGTTATTGCCCACTCTTCCCCTTCGGGCCATTTTTTGTGACTGTCCCAATTACTTCTATAAGGTGGTTATTTTTTAATTTGATATAATTAAATTTATTAATATTTATATTTGTTGATGCTTTTTAAATTTTATTAACAAATTGTTTATAATATATCATAAATTATTTTATTTGTGGACTGACTTTTTATTCGTCTCCTCCATCTCATATTTGAGATTTGTGACCTCGGCAGTTTATCATCCTTTCATGTCTTTATTTTTTTATACTTATTTGTTTTAATTGTGATAAAAATTTTATCCAATAAATTTTGATTTTCATGGTATATCTTATGTGTACAATCGTACTCCCTATTTTAATGAGAGGCGGATCCCTTTATTTATAGATAGAGAAAAAAATAATACAAGACAGAACAAACCAATGTGGGACTCTAAAACACACATAATTGGGTCCAACACCCCCCCCCCCAAGCTAGAATATGTTTTAACTTGGAAGAAGAGTCCCACAAACAAAAAACCAAGAGAATAAATCAAAAAGACCGAACACCCCCCTCAAGTTGGGTTGTGAATGTTGTGGATGCCTAGCTTGGTGCATAAAGAATCCAATCGAGCTCTCGAAAAACTTTTGGTGAAGATGTTGGCAAGCTGATGAGTTGTTGGAATGTAGTTAAAACTGATATGTTTTTGCTCAAGGTGATGGTGAAGAAAATGACATTCAATCTCAATATGCTTCTCACATTCATGGAAAAATATATTAGAATCAATCTTTGTGGGCGTTTGATTATCACACTAAATTTGAGCAGAATTTTGTGGTGGGAAACCAATTTCATGAAGAAGTTAATGATGCCATAAAATTTTAGTAACAACCATTTCCATCAGATAGTATTCATATTCAACACTAGATCTGGAGATGACAGTTTGTTTCTTGCTTCGTCGGGAGATTAAGTTACCTATCGAAAAAACCACAAACCTAGAAGTAGACTTTAAGGTAGATAAGAAACTGGCATAGTCAACATTACAGAAGGGTCTCAATGTCCAGATGATCATTATGTGAATACTGAAGACCACAGGCAGAGTCTTTCTTAATGTATTTGAAAATTCTAAGTACAACGTCCCATTAGTATTTTGTTGGATGTTCTATGAATTGACTGACCTTACTGACAACGCAGACAATATTCAGAGGAGTCATGGTAAGATAATTGAGTTTGCCCACAAGACGACGATACCTATCTGGATGAGAAAATGGGTCAGTGGCAGCATGGAGGGACCATTCTCCTGGTTTAAGAGGAGTGTTAACGATGGTTGTTTGAGACAAGCCAGTATCCTTCAAGATATCCAATGCATATTTTTGTTGTGAAAGGAAGATGATGTTTGGATAACGAGAGACTTCAATGACAAGAAAATATGTCAGAGGACCCAGGTCTTTGGTATTAAATTGTTAATGAAGATATTCCTTGAGATGGATGATGCCATGTGAGTCACTACCATTAATAATGATATCGTCAACATACACAACCAACATGATGCAGTCAGAGGATGTTTTTTGATAGAAAACAGTGTGATCCTTCATACTTTGAGATAGACCAAATGTAGTGATGATGGTGCAGAATCTGCAAAATCACGCACAAGGAGACTTCTTGAGCCCGTAAAAATATTGAAGAAACTAACAAACATGAGAACCGGCCCTTGATTCAAGGAAGCCAAGTGGTTGTTGCAAATACCCTTCTTCAATAAAACCATGTATAAACACATTCTTAACACCAAGTTGATGAAGATGCCAATTATGAGCAACTGCAAGAGATATGGGTAATCGAACAGAGGCTATTTTTGTAACCAGATAGGGGAATAGATCTCAAAATGGACTCTCTATTTGAAGGATGGAAGAAGAAAGATAATTGATAAGATAAGTAACAATAAGAATCGCATCCCCCCAAAAAGGAAGAGGCACCTACATGTGAAATAATAAGGCCCGAGCAGTTTCCAGAATATGACGATTTTTACGCTCAACCACACCATTCTATTGAGGAGTATCAAGGCAGGATGTTTGATGGAGGACACCGTGATCTTTGAGAAACTGGTGAAGGGAATAAGATAAACATTCTTGGCTATTGTCTGAGCGGTGACATTTAACAAGCTTGGATAATTGAAGGCAAATTTCATGGTAAAATGTCTTGAAAATATCACACACCTCGGAACGATCATGAAGGAGATATAACCATATCATCCGAGAGAAGTATTCAATAAAGGATACATAATAATGGTATCCTAACTGACTCGAGACCCTACAAGGGCTCCATACATCGGAATGAACTAAGTCAAAAGGGTTAGCCGCATGCGTCACCAAACGAGGAACATAAGACGTCCGATGATGTTTGACAAACTTACAAGATTCATAATGGAAGGAAATGTGAGGATTGAAATGGGGGTAAAGCTTATGTATTACTGAAGCCATTGGATAATCATGGTGAAAATGTAGGTCGAGGGCATGAGCAGAGGTGGATGGGCAAGTAAGGGATGGTGGGGCATCGAACATGTACACCTCATCACTAAGACGACCTCTACCAAATTTGAAGTTCCAAATGATAGAATAACAACTGAGAAGTGGGTTGAATCAGTTCACTTTTTATAAGTTTCAATACTTTTAAAACTTTACCCATGAAACTTGTTAAAGTTCATATCCTTATCATCTTTTAGTAAATACTCATGCATGAAAAAGTAGAAAAACAAGTAAAGCATACGAGATTACAAGGTTAGAATTTAGTGTGAGAACCTAAATCCTTGTCATAACCACTCCTGTGGGTCTATGAAAATTCACTATTATGAAGAAGTGAATACAACTTGTGTCAACTCCCGTTAGACACTTTTATCTCCTGATTGGAATGATTATACTGACTTTCATCAGTTTAAAATGTTTTCTTACAAAACAATCGAGCCACAAAAAAAGTATAAAGACTTTGTTCAATCTGCTCCACAAAAGTTCTTGGGTTCGATGAACCTGAGTCCGATGACCTTCAGTCTGATGAAACAAGTCTGATTGTCTTAGTTCGATCGACTCAATACGATACTCCCTTTCTCAATCTACACATGAAGAATCTTTCTGGTCTATCTGGATAATAAACCCCATGCTTCTCAGAAGCTACTCAAAACTCAATCTGAACTTCCTCAGTCCGATCTTCCTCACTCTGGTAAACAAAACTTTCAGTAGTCCGATTTTCTAATGAGATCTCTATCCGGAAAGAAACTCTAACACAAACTCTGCAGTGCTCCACCTTTTCAACACACATGAAAAGATGCAAAGTATGAATGTACTGTGTTTCTATTTATAGGAAACTCATAATAGTAAAGGCAGGAAACTGGAAAACTTTTCCTTCTTACTCAAATTTCAAATCTCTGAAAAACACTCACATTTAAACTTCAACTTTGACTACTTCAAACCTTCTTAAGATTTCTCCGAAATCAGTCTTCTATTCGGTCCGATACAACTTCTTCAGCTTCAGTCTAATGTAAATTCATTACGATAGAACTTCCTCATCTCATTACGATGAAACTTCCTCAATTCACTGTGATCTAACTTTCTTACTCTGCTCATTACATTCTGACTTTCTTGCTCAGATCATTACGATCATACTTTCTTCCTCTGCTCATTACGATCTTACTTTCTTTCTCTACTCACTACGATTTGACTTTCTTCTTCAACTCACTACGATCTGATTATCTTCCTCAGTTTATTACGATCTGACTTTTTTCCTCAGCTTATTACAATCTGACTATCTTCATCTGCTCATTACAATTTGACTGCCTTCCTCTTCTCATTAAAATCTAACTTTCTCCCATAGCTCACTATGATCTAACTATCTTCCTCAAAGTCAGTTTGATTGACTTTCCATCACAGAGTTAGTCTAATGGAACTTCATAACGATAGAATTCTCATTACGATGAAATTTTCATTACAGTAGAATTCTCATTATGATGAAACTTCCTCACTGAAATTTTGAAATTCTTCAAATCTCATCGGCTATAACTCATTCAGACTTTTGAAAACTTCAGTGCCCGGTACTTCTGAATCCGATGAAAACTTTGTCTTGATTCCTGGAACCGATACAATCTTTACAATTCCTCCATTTCTTCAAAAGATTTTATCATGAGAGTTTTCATGATTTATGAGAACTTCAAGTTTGACAAAACATCATATGACTCAAGGTTAAAAAGTTAAACTTTCTAACTCCTGACATCATTGCCTTTATTCAACCTCTTCAGCAACATTCTGACTTTCTAACTAAAAACTTCTTTTCTTTCTCTGATTATAATCAAGGCAAGATTCCAACAATCAACAATTTCTACCTCCAATTATTTTGGATTTGATGATCTTCAACATCATGTCGATGGATCTGAGTCTGATGGCACGTCTGATCAACAACTTTACAAAACTTCCAGCTTTCATCTTCCTTACACCTTCTTCGTCTGGTGTTGCTTAGTTTGATCCTTTGCGTCTGAAAAACAACTTCCTTAAAAACAAAACTTTTCTCCCTCATTATGGTTGAGTTTGATCATTCAAAAACTTTCACCTGTTTTTTAAAAACATTTTTTTACAAAAGATTAGTTGTTAAAGAATACAAAACATTGTTAAGACAAAACATCACAAAGTTTCTTCAAAGTTCTTGATTCGTCGACTGCTCCTGAAAAACAACACCAGAGGATGTAAAAATAGCATTACAATTTAAGTCTTTTGTGAGTTTACTGATGGAGAGAAGATTAAAAAACTGCAAGGAACATGAACCACTGAAGTCAGACGAATTGAATGAGTTAAAGAGCGTGTGCCAAATCCCGCAATAGGAATCATATATCTGCCAACAATAGTAATTGTAATGGAACCATTATACAGAAGATAGGTAGTAAGCAAACCTGCATCACCTATGAGATGATGAGAAGCACCAGAATCAAACATCCAAGTAGTCGGTCGATGAGATACACACACGGTAGGACCATCAGTTTTAGAAATAAATGATGAAAATCAGGCAAGTGGCAAAACAATCTGATGAGAGTGAATAAGCGCAATTTCAGTCAGAGAGTTTTGAGCTATGATGGATAGTGTATGGTGGCAAAGATGCTTCCATGATAGTAGGGATATGGAGAAAAAAAGTGGAAATGGGAAATCGGGCCTGGGCATCAGGGTACTCGCATGGATAGCCATATAATGCCTCGACAGGAATAGTCGGGTCAGTAGTATCAAGGCGTTCAAGAACAACATGTAGTGAGAAACTAATTGAATGTATCGAATGTCTTGTAGGAATAGCCGGAGTGCACAAATTGTGTGGCGAGACAACAATAGGGGCGCGCGGGAACAAGCGTTGCGTTAGGAGCAACATCAGAGGAAGGGGCGATTGGAGGTGCTGCTTGGGGGTGCTAGCCACAGTCGGCGCATAGGTGTGCGCAGTAGGGACCACAGATCAGAAGTGTCACCACGTGATAGGAGAGAGCGGCAACTGTCAAGGGATGTATGCAAGAATAATCGTTGTTAGTAGGGGCGTCAGGGTGCGCCTGGTAGTCTGACACCATCAGGGGTGGCGGGCGGAGGTGTAGTCTCCAGGGGAGCCACATGGGTGGCCGGGCACATCGGGAGGAACATGCACACAGGGAGGAGCAGGGCTAGGGTTTCAGCACTGAGGTGAGGGTAGTGTTAATGCGACAGGGAGGAGCAATGAGCCTGGAGCAGAGGCGTAGGGGGGCGTTGATCTGGGTGGAGGGGCGGCGAGTCGTCGAGGGTGGTAGCGTGGGAGTGGATCCACGTTTGGAGGGGGCCATCGGGGGCCGTTGCGACCGCTGGAGAAGGGCTGCGCAGGTAGGCCATCGCGCAGGGTGGGGCGGCACACATGGTGACGTTAGGTGGGGGGGTCACATAGGCGGTGGTTGGGAATAGCAGTGGGTGGGTGGGGGTGGAGAGGAAAAACACAGGAGGGAGGGTTAGGGTTAGATAACGTCCTTTGATACCATGTACAACTGTACTCCTTACCTCAACGAGAGGTGGAACCCTTTATTTATAGATAGAAGAAAATGAATACTAGACAGAACAAACTAACGTGTTACTCTAAAATACACATAACTGGGTTAACATTGTGTTTCATAATTCCATTCCATCCGTATATTTTTTATTTTATGTTGTTTTTTATTTTTTTAGTTTTTATTTTTTTAAATGAAAATTTAAAATGGAATTCTAAGAGCTAAAATTATTTCTACCTAGTTTTTAAAATTTTTAATCAATAGAAAATAGTTAAATTTTAATATTATAAGGATATAGATAATTAATTACTAAAAAATACTAAATTTACTTTAGTTTTAAAAAACATTTATTGTTTTAAAATTTTAAAATTTCATTATAAAATCTATTAGATTGTATAAATTTTAAAATGTTTTTTAATGTAATGATTATATAAAAACATTTATTGCAATTTTAGTATTTTTTTTATTAATATGTATTTTACTAACCAAAAGGGCAACATTTTTAAGGTTGGTCTTGGACAACAACATTTCCTGGGCTGACCCTTCCAAGCGTACTAACACGATGTTTACACTACTACAAATACGGGCATTAACAACGCTAAAAACGGGCTTTAACAGCGCTAAAAAAGCATTGTAAAGCTCGGGGCTGATAAAGGGGGTACCCCTTTATCAGCGCTTAGTAAGCACTGATAAAGGTAGACTTTATCAGTGCTAAGAGAGCGCTGATAAACTTATCTTTTATCAGTGCTTCTTTAGCGCTGATAAAAGTGTAGTTTATCATCACTTTTTTAGCACTGATAAAAGCACGATTTATCAGCACTAAAAGAGCGCTGATAAATGCCCTCTCTGCTGCTATGATAAATCTGCAGCAGCACACCTGAACACCTACAAAAAAAACAGCATCTCAATAAGCCAATTAAATCAAGTATACCCATACAAAATTAACTCATAAATCATAAGAAAATTAGACCAATTATACCCATACAACAATTATACTCATACACCATTAACACATAATTTATAAGTTAATCAAGTACTTGAAGAAATCAATTCAGAATTCAGGGGGTTTGGGGGCTGTTCAAGGGTTTGGGGTGGCTGTCCAAGGGGGGTAGGGGGTGTCCGGGGGGCTTTCCAGTTCAATCATAAGGCTCCACATGGGTGTGTTTTATCAATACATAAATCTTTGGACTTTTCTCTATCCACTATGCATCATGTTCTCAACCTCAAAGAAGTTATAAGGTTTGTACACATACTGAGGTGCACATACTTGGGGGGGGATGAATCTCATTAATAAACCCCCAATATTAAACCTGCAATAGGCTATTGTAAGTGCATGATCAGGCAATATGCACAACCTATTTGAGAAAGAACTGGAATAAAACTAATAAAAAATCATCATTGATCCTCAAATCCATGACCATGATTAAACCCAAATTAATTTTCCAAGTGTTGAACTTTTACCAAGAATTTCACAAGGATCGTGTCGACATTATAAAAATATAGTTTGAACAAGTCCTACCCCATCTACATCAAGACACATTGATTCTCAAGTATTAAAGCTTGATCAACCATACCTACTTCATCCAATGTTAGGGTTTCTCTGAGTACATCATAGGAACCACACAAAACATATAATATGCCATGGTCTCCCCACTATATTCATAATTATCATTGACCTCCAATATGTGAGTTTTATTTATACTCCATCATGGAAATCCACTTATGGGAGTTTTCTCATCCATGGAATACCCTCAACAGTATCTCAGACCACCCATATGTGTTCTTCCAATTCTGAGGCATAAGACCTACAAGGATCTCATCCCTATACTATGGGAGTACCCTTATTTAGGGAATAATACTAAGAAGAATATATTCTTTACCATATGGGAGTATTATCATCCAAATAATAATCCCTAGAAGCATATCAACCCTCCAATATGGGTGTATTCTCATTTGAGGCATAATCTATATAATCATCTCAACCCTCCCCTATGGGATTATTTTCATTTAGTGAATATTCCTGATAAGAATCTCATCTCACTCCTATGGTTGTATTCTCATTTTGGGGAATAATACCTATATAAATCTCATCCCTCCCCTATGAGAGTATTCTCATTTAAGGAATAAGACCCATAAGCATATCCACCCTCCCAAATGGGAGTATTTTCATCCAGATATAAGCCCATAAGTATCATAGACCCAAACACATGATCACCCTAGTATACCAGGCCAACCATGACTTGATATATATGAGGCCCCTGATAGATCACATGCCATGACCCCCCATTTAAAAGATCAATGCAATCTGAATGCGTTTGGTCGGATTTCCGTAGGTCAGTTGTTGTTTTCAATTAAAATTGTGTCCACTTTAAACAAGAGAGACCCTTTGAGTACTAGCGGCCACACCGTGCCTCGTATTGAGGCGGGTTTCACTCTTACACGTCACCAAGGACCCTTGGATCATTCTTATAAAATATCAATGCAATCCAAATGCTTTTGGTTGGATTTTCGTAGGTCAGTTGTTGTTTTCACTTAAAATTTTGTCCATTTTAAACAAAATAGAGACCCTTTGAGATATAGCGGCCACACCGTGCCTCGGATTGAGGCGAGGTTGACTCTTACACATCACCAAGGACCCTTTTATCGTTTTTATAAAATATCAATGCAATCCGAATGCGTTTGGTTGAATTTCCGTAGGTCAGTTGTTGTTTTCAATTAAAATCGTGTCCATTTTAAACAAAATAGAGACCCTTTGAGTGCTAGCAGCTACAAAGTGCCTTGGATTGATGCGGGGTTGACTCATACACATCACCAAGGACCCTTGTATATTTCTTATAAAATATCAATGCAATCCGAATATGTTTGGTCGGATTTCCGTAGGTCAGTTGTTGTTTTCACTTAAAATCTTGTCCATTTTAAACAAAATAGAGACCCTTTGAGTGATAGCGGCCACACCGTGCCTCGTATTGAATCGGGGTTAACTCTTACACATTACCAAGGACTCTTGGATCATTCTTATAAAAAATCAATGCAATATGAATGTGTTTGGTTGGATTTCCGTAGGTCAGTTGTTGTTTTCAATTAAAATCGTGTCCATTTTAAAAAAATAGAGACCCTTTGAGTGCTAGCGGCCACACCGTGCCTCAGATTGACTCGGGGTTGACTCGTACACGTAACCAAGTACCCTTGGATCGTTCTTATAAAATATCAATGCAATCCGAATGCGTTTGGTCAGATTTCCATAGGTCAGTTGTTGTTTTCACTTAAAATCTTGTCCATTTTAAACAAAATAGAGACCCTTTGAGTGATACCGGTCACACCGTGCCTTAGATTGAGGCGGGGTTGACTCTTACACATCACCAAGGACCCTTGGATCGTTCTTATAAAATATCAATGCAATCAGAATGCGTTTGGTCAGATTTTCGTAGGTCAGTTGTTGTTTTCAATTAAAATCGTGTCCATTTTAAACAAGAGAGACCCTTTTAGTGCTAGAGGCCACATCGTGCCTCGGATTGAGATGGGGTTGACTCGTACACATCACCAAGGACCCTTGGATCGTTTTTATAAAAGATCAATGCAATCCTAATGTGTTTGGTTGGATTTTTTTAGGTCAGTTGTTGTTTTCAATTAAAATCGTGTCCATTTTAAACAAGAGAGACCCTTTGAGTGCTAGCGGCCACACCATGCCTCATATTGAGGCAGGGTTGACTAGTACATGTCACCAAGGACCCTTGGATCATTCTTATAAAAGATCAATGCAATCTGAATTCGTTTGGTTGGATTTCCTTAGGTTAGTTGTTGTTTTCACTTAAAATCTTGTCCATTTTAAACAAAATAGAGACCCTTTGAGTGATAGCGGCCACACCATGCCTCGGATTGAGGCGGGATTAACTCGTACACATCACCAAGGACCCTTGGATTGTTCTTATAAAATATCAATGCAATACAAATGCGTTTGGTTGAATTTTTGTAGGTCAGTTGTTGTTTTCAATTAAAATTGTGTCCATTTTAAACAAAATAGAGACCCTCTGAGTGCTAGTGGTCACACCGTGCCTTAGATTGAGGCGGGGTTGACTCGTACACATCACCAAGGACTCTTGGATCGTTCTTATAAAAGATCAATACAATCCGAATGCGTTTGGTCGGATTTTCGTAGGTCGGTTGTTGTTTTCACTTAAAATCTTGTCCATTTTAAACAAAATAGAGACCCTTTGAGTGATAACAGCCACACCATGCCTCAGATTGAGGTGGGGTTGACTCGTACATGTCACCAAGGACCCTTAGATTGTTCTTATAAAATATCAATGCAATCCGAATGCATTTGGTCGGATTTCCGTAGGTCAGTTGTTGTTTTCAATTAAAATCGTGTCCATTTTAAACAAAATAGAGACCCTTTGAGTGTTAGTGGCCACACCGTGCCTCAGATTGAGGCAGGGTTGACTCATACATGTCACCAAGGACCCTTGAGGTGGGGTTGACATGTGTTGATGATTGTTGGATCTCAACACTAAGAGCAGCAGGAGCCGCAGCAGCAGGAGCAGCAGGAGCAGCAGGAGGAGGAGCAGCAACAACAGGAGCCATAGTAAAATGAGCAGCAGGAGCAACTGGAGGCGCAGCAGGCGCAACAGTAGCAGCAGCATGAGCTGTAGGAGCAGAAGGAGCAGCAGCAGGAGCAATAGCAGTAGCAGCATGAGCTACAGGAGTAGCAGGAGCAGCAGCAGCCGCAACAGCAGCTGCTTGAGAGACTTGTTCAGCCTCAAGGTTAGGAGCATCAGAATGTGCAGAAGTCATTATCTGCAAAAGTGGTTGAACAGTTAATTCAGATTACATAAATTTAGTAATGATAAGATAATAACATGAGATAACAAGATCTATATTACAAACAAAATATAACATGTTTACTGAACTCTCTTTTTTTCAAAGGTTGAAGGGATTTGACACCTCTATCAACTATCCAAATACCTTCATTGTGGTCTCCTCTAACATAAAAAACATCATCTGCATTGGGACCGCTCTAAAATTATTGCGACATACCACTAAAAGAATCATCCTCAACTGAATTTTCATCGGAACCTTCAGTAGTTTTGGACGATAACAGAACAATCGACCACTTTCGATTTACGGGATCTGGAACATAAAAAACTTGTACCGCTTGTGATGCCATTATAAACTGTTCATCTCTGTACCCTTCTTTACTAAAATCAACTTTCAAAAATCCTCATTCATCTATTTTAACACCACTGTTGTTATCAATCCATTTGCATTGAAAAATCGGCAATTGGAATGTTGTATAATCCAACTCCCATATTAGTTTGATAATGTCAAAGTATGACATATTTACATAAATTGGATTTCTGTCCTTACTACTAGAAACATGCATCGCTTCAGCCACTAGTGTAACTCCACTATTTTGCATGGTACTATCTTCATCATGTTCATCTGTATAGAATGTATAACCATTAATTACATAACCAATGTAAGATAATACATATACACTTGGTCCAGCGGCTAGCCATCGAAGACGTTCTAAAATTGAATTCGGATTTTTATCCAACTGCTTAAAAATATGGTCCTGAAACCATCCTATAAACTGGTGATTATGTGTATCTGATAACCATTTTTCATCCCTCGATGGATTCAACTGCCTAAGAATTTCTTTGTGAGTTTCAATATATGGAGCAACCTCCTAACTGTTATGCAAAACATAAAGATGAGCCTGCTCCTGATCTGTAATACTGATTGTCACAACTTCTCTTCTAGAAATTCCCTCACCCTCAATGCGTCCAGTGTGACAAGATTTCGGGAGACCAATTCTTTCCACATCAGATAGGTATTCAGTACAAAATTAAATGGCTTCCTCAACAATATATCGCTCTACTATACAACCCTCTGTACGACTTCGATTTTTGACATACCCTTTCAAAATCTTCATATACCGTTCAACAGGATACATCCATCTATAGTGCACAGGACCACAAAGTCGAATCTCTTTCACCAAATGAATCATAAAATGAACCATCATATCAAAGAATGTTGGTGAGAAGAACATTTCTAATTCACATAATATAATGACAATTTATTTTTCCATAGATAGCAATTTCCCCGGGTCTAAAACTTTGTTACATATATCTTTGAAAAAGAAACAAAGTTTGGTTAATGTATGACGAACATTCTTGGGCAAAATGCTACGTAAATCTATAGAAATTAGATCTTGCATCAAAACATGGAAATCATGTGATTTCAAACCTTTTAACTTCAAATCATTCATTGACACAATGTTTTTGATATTTGATGAGTACCCCTCTGGAACCTTTACATCATTGAAGAAGTTGCAAAACTGATATCACTCCGCCCTAGAAAGAGTATAAGTAGCTGGAGGAAGAAACATTCGATTTTCACCCTTCACGGGAGCCAACTCTTCTCGTATTCCCATGTCAACCATGTCCAACCTTGCCTTAATTCCATCTTTTGTTTTTCCAGGGGCATTTAGCAACGTTCTGATAACACTGTCACATACATTTTTTTCCACATGCATCACATCAAGAAAATGTCTGACGTACAAACAATTCCAGTATGGTAATTCAAAAAAAACTGATCACTTTTTCCAACCAATTTTCGTAAGGTTTTTCAAAAATGGTTTACCAAAAATAGTGTTCAGATCTTTTACTTTCTCAAATAGCTGATCACCCGTTAGTGGAGATGGTGTTGCGCGTTTTTCTAAACTTCCATTGAATGATGTCATCCAAGATCGGTACTTATGCCAACGAGGTAGAAATCTACGATGTCCTAGAAACACAGATTTCGATGAATGTTTCAACCAAATTGATTTTGTATCTTCTTCGCACACGGGACACCCTTGAGTTCCTTTAATGCTATAGCCTGACAAATTTTCATAAGCAGGAAAATCATTTATTTTCTCATACAACATCGCTCTCAATGTGAAGTATTCACTTTTATAAGCATCATACAACATTACACCTGAGTCCCACAATAACTTCAAATCCTCGATCAAAGGATCCAGATAAACATCAATATCGTTACCTGGTTGTTTTGGTCCTGATATAAGCATAGATAACATGATTAATTTCTACTTCATGCATAATCAGGGTGGCAAGTTATAATTTACCAACATAACAGGCCATGTACTATGAGTGCTGGTTTGAAAACCAAAAGGATTCACTCCATCTGTAGATAACGCAAGACGAAGGTTTCTCGGCTTTTTTCCAAATTCAGGATACTCATGATCAATTTTCTTCCATTGAGGAGAGTCGGTCGGATGACGTAATAACCCATCTTTATTTCTTTTATCTGCATGCCACAACAATTGTCTTGCAGTTTCTTCACTTCTATATAGATGCCTAAACCTTGGAATAATTGGAAAGTACCATACAACTTTTTTAGGATTGGATTTATCTTTCTTGTATCGAGAAGCACCACACTTTGGGCATTCTATAAGTGATTTGTTCTCTTTGAGAAACAATATACAGTCTTTCGGGCAGACATGTATTCTTTCAGAAATCATTCCCATCGAGCGTAGCATTCGTCTAGCTTCATATGTCCAGCTTGGGAGCTCATTATCTTCCAGGAGCATGTCATTCAAGAGAGCAAGTAGTTCTGTAAAACTGACATCACTCCATCCGTTGTCTACTTTCAATTTATACAACTTCAGTACAGCTGACAATGTTGTATACTTAGTGCAAGCAATATACAATGGCGTCTTTGCACAACTCTTTAACTTCTCAAACAATTTTGGGCAATCATGGAGTTCATCTTGAATTGTCTTTGTCATTTCCTCAATACGATCTTCATCATCATTGACATCTGTAGTCACATCCTCCATACGGTCTTCTTTATTATCCATATTTGTATTCATATCTGACGATCCATAAAACGCAGTTTTATCCCAGCCAGTAGCTACATTCGCTTTTTCTCCGTGTTTATTCTAACATTTATAACTCCGATCTATTCTGTGACATATCAAATGTTCTTCCAACTCCTCTGGAGTAAGTAGTCTAGAATAACAACAACGTAAACACAGACAAAGGATTTGAGAAGGATCCTTTGCGTGATCCTTTGCAAACTTGATGAACTCTTTCACTCCATTCTCGTACTCTATTGTTAAACGATTAGCATCCATCCAATCTTTATTCATCTCCGTCCTATTTGAATCTCAAATATTAGTATTTATGGTTCAAGTACACAAAACAAGAATTCCAAATACAATAGAAGATAACCACTTCCTTATAAAAATGGAGATTAATAGAGCCTAACCATTAGTATTTATTCATCTTCATTAAATATAATTACTTTAGATTCATTATAGTTTCCTCAAATCACCCCAAACCAAACACAAGAATAATCAAGAATGATACATCTACCACTCCTAGGTCTCTACCCTACATTCAATATCATCATGCCTAAATACTCACTGCTAGTGGAAGTGAAACCATTCCTGATGATCATGCCAAGAAGAAATGGAAACCAAAAGGGGGAGTGAATCAAAATACCCCAAACAAGATGGAAAAATATAGTATTTGAGAATAGGTTAGTGGCTTTCATGTTGGCTATACACCTATCCAATAAACTCCACAAGCAGTGATGGCCCCTACAGTTGTTTCACCAGCTGAAACTATCACCTGAGAAGCTGAGATCAATGAGGCCCTTCCTAGCCATGAACTGAACAAACTCCATGATGGCCTTCCTCTAGAATGGGCTTCTACCTTTCCTTTCCTTTGGGTTGGAAATGACATTAAAGTCACCCCCAACAAACAATGGATGATGGTCGGGATCGAAGGTATTTTGTTCAAAAGGACAATCAACCCCCCTCAATTTTTTAAAATACCAATACCATAAACCATTTAAAAACAAGACATTTTAATTTATTTTGGAAATCATTCCCAAAAAAATTCAATAAACAAACACATGCCAAACCATTTGGAATTTTATTTAAAGAATCAACTTATCTTTATTTTAAACCATGATTTTCATTTATAATATCAAATCCACCAACGGTAGAAGGAAACCTAATTTATTTCAATGAAAAAGGTTAATTCACAATAAGATACCATCCATTCCATATATTACTTTCATTAATAGGGTTATTTTGTGCTTCAAAATGATCAAAACATGTCTAACCAACTTCAAATGGATAAAATATGAATTCATGAAACACATGAATCCCAAAAAGAAGATATAGTATAGAAACACCCACTTGGAATCTGAAAGAGTCTACTCAAATGAAGAACATCATACATCTCCAACTACATCGATGCTTTCTCATATACAACGACACCACTAGCTAGATAGTGGCCCTCACTAAGAACATCATACATCTCCAAATAAGAGACTAAAACCACTAACCATGAAGAACATCATAAGATGGAAATATACTAAGAACACATCCCTTCACCCAAATAAGAGACTACAACCACTAACCATGAAGAACCACTAAGAGCATAATTTGAAACCTAAGGAAAGGTACACCCAAAACATACCAATGAATTCAAATGAAATACTTTCTAAACCAAACCATTGAAATCCTCAAATGTTCCTAACATCAAACCCCATCATATCTCCTAATAAAATTCTTTGATAACACTATTTCATGGGCTATACCCATTTAGACCCCTCTATTAGTTAGTAAATTATAGTGTAGTGACCCCCTAAAACCATCCTCCAACATGTCATGGGTTAGTGAATGCACCGAGGGTATTTATCACAACCATGTGCAATGTACTTCTAATAATAAATAATTGACATAGTTTAACATCAAGTTGTATAGATGATTTTCCGAACGATACCAAGTGAAAGTTAGTATGGTAGATATGTGTGATAAGACATTTTTGGTCTAACTAAAAGGGGATATAGCCTAATGAGTGTATTTTGGATTCACAAAAAATATGACTCTATGTGGTGTAGGGTTTTTTCAACTAGTAGGAGTATGGACCACTTAGTGAATATGGTCCTCTATGTGTGGGAATGTTTTCATTTAGAGTATGGCCTAATATGTATGGTTCCCATAGAATAAGGCCCATTTGAATTGGATATTTGGGCTCATGGGTAATTTTTTGATGCCTCTACTGGGGAAATCACTCAGGCTTGAATCTGTTTCCTTGGGCTAACCACAATCCTCATAACCTACCTTAACTATTTCCATAGGTGGAAAGATTCCACCTCTATGGTTGATAATATTGTCCCCTTGATTGGAATGGGAATATGGGATGTTAGATATTCCTTCTATAGTTTCCTTCTTGGAGTATGATTCCTATTATGGGTCTCTGTTCTAGATATAAGACATGTTTCTGAATCTAGTTTTTGGTTCTACTCTTTAGTGGACACGAGTTAATTACAATTATTATTCTAGTTACAGGGAATATACTTTTAGTTGAATATAATAATGGTGATGAGTGTATTGATAAACTATAAAATTCATCTAAAATTGAGGTTATTAATTTTTCATTAGCTCATGACATGAGGTGTATTATCTGTAATACATGAGTCATACCATGATTGATAATTGGTAACTTATTCTTATTGTAGAAGGAATTCAAGTCTTATAACCTCTATAATCTTATGCTCATTACACAAGGTGGATCACATTTTTCATGTGAGGAATCTACACCAATTTGGTTCATAAAATATATTCATAGCACATAAGGATTTCTATATTCATCAACTAATGAATCGTGTTCTTATCACACCAGGTAAGAACATAAGATCATCTACTAAGGGAAGTGTTTAGAGATCGTATGCTCATCACATAGGGGATTCTTTGGCACATCGCCTAAGGAATCTCATGCTCCTCATGTGAGGTATAATCCTAGGATCATTACCTAGGAGATGAATAAGAGATCTTATGATCATCACTTAGGGGATTCTTAGGCATATCCCCTAATGAATCTATTTATAATCTCATGAGGTATAATCAAGGGAACATTATTTGGGAGATAAAGAAGATCTCATATTCCCATAACATAGGGACTTCATATTCTCGTCACCTAAGGCAACCTAGGATTATCACCTAGAGTTGGATGTTTCCTGAATTAAGAGTGGTCATAGGTTTATATCTCGGTAAAGGAACTCACATATTTGAATTTTAGAAGAGGTAACCACCCAATACACTCATCGCGTAGGGGGTGAGCAGAGTTTTATAGCCACCATTTCATTTTTATCCATGAAGTTATTCAATTCCCACCAAACCCTTTTCAATTTCATCATTAATAACTATATTCTATGTCACTGGGAAACTAAAAGGAAAACCCATATCAACTAACGATGTCATCTCCCACAATAACCCACTCATTACATCTTTTTAACAATGGAAAGGTTGATGCTTCCCCACTGCACAATTTACCACCTCAACCATCTCACATTTTCCCCTAATGGAATCTATCACAACCAAACTAACAAAAAACTTCTCAAACAACCCCACCAAAAAACAATGATGATTTTCAACAATAAAAGTAAACAAGCACCATGTTCTTGAGAAGTATAATGAAAATTAGTAAACACATGTGAATCATCCCCTTTACATCATTTTCCATCAAGTATGGTTCATTTTCTTCAATCGGTCAATCCATAATACTCACCCATAGAATAAAAAAGCATGTTAAAAAAATGATATACAAATGGGAGATGAGAACAATATTGAAAAAAGATTTGGAAAACATGTCTTAAAGGAGGTCCGGCAAACCGAAGCTTGAAAGCGTTGCAGGCAGCGGAGGTCCGGCAATGTGATCTCAGCGGGCGGCAGAGGGGAGTCGCAGGGTTCCAGTACCGCGAGAGCTTTAGGTCACGATAAAACGAGGGCATTGTGCGACCGACTTTATAAAAAAATGCACTAAGGTTTTATCAGCGCTAAAAAAACGCTGATAAAGACTACCTTTATCAGCGCTAACATTTTAGCACTGATAATAGTACCCTTTATTAGCGCATTTCTAGCACTGATAAATGTTTTCTTTATTAGCACTTTTCTAGCGCTAATATAGGGCCTCTTTATCAGCGCTAGAAAAGCGCTGATACAGGGTAACCTTTATCAGCGGTTTTGCTTAGCGCTGATATAAGGGGGCGCTTCCCTTGCTCGTATTTGTAGTAGTGTTAGTCATCTATTAGTAAAGGAAAAGAAATTATTTCATAATTCATAAAGGAAAAGAAATGAAAAGAAATGATTTTGATTTCTCTTCATTTTGTTTAGACGTGAAATTTAGTAAAAGAAAATAAATGATTGTCATTTCTTTCCATCTTGTTTTGTGACAATTTTTAAAAGAAAAAAAAAAGAAATTGTTTTGGTGTAAATTACACAAATAACCTTTGTTAAAAAAATAATACATACAAGATTAAAGGGCATCATTTCCCGAGATAAAAAACCACCATAGATTATATCTTCATGGATAGCACACCGACCACATGTCTGCCCAACATCAATAATTTACGTAAAATGACACAAATAACCCCTTTTAAAAAATGTGTTTTTATTACCTTTTTTATAACAAATAAAAAAATAATAATTTTGATTTTAATCAATGACTATCCTTCATATCACTAAAATTTGGTGAACATTAAACTACGAGCATATATTAATAAAAAAAATTAAATTTAAAAAAAATAATTAAACAGATATACTAACCAATGCATTTCATAAAAATTACAATATAATTTTTGTTTTTGTTTTTTGATAACTAATTTATCTAAAACATAATTGGTAATTTAAAAAATAATGGAGTTCACCCAGTTGAAAATTAATAACTGAAATTTCATACAAAAAACCATATTACTTCCTTATAATGTATTTCATTTTATTTACTGTTATTTATAAAATTATCTTTACGATATTAATATCATAGATTGAATAAAAATATAACATTTCTTTTATAAATTTCTTATAATAATATAAATGGACGGTCATATCCAGAAAATTATATTAATATTAATATTTAATTAAATAGTTCATTAATATTATTCATAATCTCACTTATTTGTATAAATCATAAATTTAGCAATATAACCTAATAATAAATCTATGATAAACTTATTGCAAAAATATGAAATACAATTAACAATAATTAATAAAAATATGATCTTATGAATTTTTCAATAATATATAAATTAACACGACCTATATATTAGGAAATAATTAGAAGTTGTCCAATGAAACACATTGTTTTTTCTTATACTCTTTGCAATCTGTATGACTATTTGTATGTGCATTATATAAATCTCTAAAAGAACAATGTGTTCATAATTTAAATAGTAATCGTGTACTACAAAATAAAGTTGCAAATATAAATTATTAATCTAAAAAACAACCAATTGTAAATCAATATATCATTAAAAAAATAAATACAAGACTCGTAAAAAATGAATTATTTACAACAATGTATAAAGCATGATGGGGACGAGTGAAGATGAATCACGATAGTTGAAAATAAGATGTCGAAAAATAATAATCGGGAGGTGGAATGAAATAATTTTAAGGTATACGATGGATGTGTAGTATCAACTGATTATGAGGAAAATCATGATGGAAATGAAGTTATTTTAAGTAATGAAAGATAGGGATCCGGTGTTTATATAGACACAGATGGGTAATATGAAAAAATCAAAATACTTTGTCTTTGAATCATCCCGATTTTAAGATGATTCTAAATTGGGGGTGGAAGAGAAATTAGTTTCTCCCCGTTTCTCCCCATCACATTTCTCTCCCTCGCTCCGACGCCGCCAAACGAAGGAAATCACCCGGCGCAAAGCGTTTCTTTTCCTCCCAAAATCTTCCCTGCCAAACGAGGGCTAATGGCTCCGAAGGTGAAACCCTCGCAGCCCACTTCAACGATTGAAGACCTCTTCTCCTCTCTCAATGAACACGTTGAGCAGTCAGACTACTCTCAAGTTGTCAGGCTCGCTGATCAAAGTCATTACCGCTCCTTTTGTGTTTGATTTTCTCAAGTGTTTCTGTATCATTCACCTTCCTCCAATTATATAATTTGTTTGATCACTGAACATTTTTGTTGCCAGTCCTCGCAATTGCTCCCGGCGATGAAGATGCAGTTCGATGCAAGGTCGTGGCTCTGATCAAGGTTGACAACTTTGACCAAGCTCTTTTGACGATCCAGTCTTTGCACAGGGTCCCGACTGATCTCAGTTTCTTCAAGGTGAGTTTAAGTATTTGTTTTCGCAGTATACATTATGTTGTCAATACAGACAAAGCGGCTATGTGCTTTATTTTGATCTCATTATGGAGTTTTTTAACAGAGCTCATTGTTGGAGAAATGATCTTACAGTGAAGTTGATGCAGAATTTCAGGGATTATACTATACTGAAGCTTTAGTTGTTTTTTGTTCGTTAAAGATTGCTCTCTTTGCAATTTGGATCTCATTCAATTCAATTTCACGTGACCATAAAAAAAGCCGTCATTCGGGTTGATTTGGGGCTGCAGCCAACGTTTAAAAGTAGCACTGAGAGTAGCAGAGTGCTCATCCTTTTTTTGCGATTCCCGTTGCTAAGCAACATATGTCAGCTGGCGGTATTCTTGTATTGCTTGCATGACGTGAAAACAAGTTCAATCTTATATCACCACCCGAAAATACAGTTCTTATGCTCTAATGAGCCGCTGTCATGCATTTTCAAGAGAACATGAAATGACTCACTTATGAATGTGGACATCAAAAAGTGGTTATTAAATTAACTGACTAGTCCGGTCTGGTGTTTATCTGTGAAAATTGAATTCATTGGATTAGTTTTTGGGATGCTGCTTCTGGGCATGACGCAAGCCACTAACACTCATAACTACTTTTAAGAAATTCTGCAGAGATTGATTTTGGATGCAATCTTAATTCAATCAGATAGGCTCTATGATGTTTTAATAAATCACATTTGATAACAGCCCCTAGAGTTGGTTCAGTGGCAGAGAGGGGGAGAAGAAACAAGATAGAGAAAAGATAAAAAGAAAAAGAATTTAATAGCCTTGATTGATAAGTCGAAACACCACAGTCAAGAATTCCAGGAGAGATTTACCAGTCTAGAAAGGAGATTGTGATAAGAATTAAATGGAGGTTTTCGCTACGAAGTACAGAACTTAGATAAGAAAATTCATGTGGTAACAAAAACCAATGATTTCAAATCACAAAAAACTATTTTTTTACAAAAAAATAGTTTTTTTTTATTAAGAGAATGCATCTATTTAATGTCTAGAACAACCTTTTTGGAATCAGAAACATAAAATTTGAATCTACAACCTGTTTTTCACTTTCAATGCATTAATAACTCCCTTTTAATGCCATCAGCCCTCCACTTTTCAATGTTGCTGTATCTCTCCTCAATTTCAACTCAATCAACACTTTTTAGAGAATGCTACAATCATTGTCTTGTCCCTTCTCAATTCCAGCACAATCAATGCAATAAAATCCATCCAGTTAGAGTGTTACAAGGCGGATTGGTATTAAAATGTCTTAACTCTTATTTGGTTTTGTTTTCAACACATTTATGGGCCCCACATGTTACATTTATTCTTTCTGACAATTGATTTAAAAATGGGAACTTAACAAATGACACATCATTCATCCCTTGAGAAAAGCTGACGTTAAATTCTATTAATCAATGCGTTCAACGAAATCTAGTATATATGGGGACAGACTGCACACATTGAAAGTTGGAACTTGCATTGTATTCTCTAGGAAGCTCTCACATGGGAGCATTCTCATAAATCTGCACAAAATCTGTTTTCTTTTTCCCTTTCTTGTACATCCTTTCAGGAGTGGGTAGTACACTGAAACCATGATATGTAATTATATAGGATTCGTCTTAAATCTCTGCATGCTTTGCTTGAACATTACGACAGGTGTGAAATTTTCCCCCAACTGCACTTGTCCAATCTTTTATTGAATATTTAGATCTTGACAAATAACAAACTACTCTCCATCTTTTGCATACATGTGATGCTCCTCTTCAACTTGAATAAGTTTGGAGGCTTTTCTAAGGGTGCACGGTTTGAGCACTGTTAGGGAAAATCGTGCAGGTTCTCCAGGTAACCGTGCAGGGGGAGACAGTGGGCTTCGCACGGTCTGCGCCCATGCGAGCCAACCGTGCGGGACCCCTTCTCTTGAGGCAATGGCATGCGCACGGTTTGCCACACCGTGCGAGCTAACCGCGCGACCACTTAAAAGGGGGATTTTTAAATCCAGATTCACTCGGGCTTGACCTATTTCACTCCAAACTTCCTCCCACTCGAGCCTCACTCGGGATTTTCGGTTCTCAAGGGTTTGAGGGGCTATCCCACTCATTTTGGAAGCGATTAGAAGGAGTTTCAAGGTGGTTTGAAGGTGGTTTCTCCCGGGTAAGTCTCTTCTCTTGGTTTCTCTTTGGTTTTCTCCAGATCTACTCTTCTCTCTCTCAGTTTTCTAGATCTACATCCGTTTTGTGTAGATCTAGGGTTGTTGTAGCCTAAAGTGATGATTTTAGGGCTTGTTGATGATAGAGAAGAGGATCTAGAGCGGTTTCGGTGGTGCGTTCGCCGGATTTGTGGTGCGGTTGCTTGTGGGTCGATTTCGCCGGAACCTTAAAGGTAGGTGGCTTCTCTCTCGACTCCACTTGGTTAGAACTAGTGACTTTGGTTGAAATTAATTGGTGTTTCTTGAAATTAATCGTGATAATGATGTGCGAATCTTGTTGGAAATCCATTTGGTGATGTTTTGGGGATTTTGGGGAAAATGGGTTATTGTTGCAAAAAGGGGCTTTGTTGTGTGATTTTAAAATGTTAATTTTAAAATTGTTAGTGGTTTGATTATGAAAAATGTTTAGTGAAAGATGGTTTTCGATAAAGATGTTTATTGAAATGTGGTTGGGCAAGGGAAATGGTTAAAGGGTGTTTTCAATAAATGAGTGATTTATTGAAGTGAAATGACTTGTGTTGGAATTGTGGATGCGCTTAAGGTTTTGTTTGGCGGTAGATGAATTGTTGGCATAACATGGTGACCTTGATGTGATATACTTGTTGTTGTATAAGTATTGTGAATTGTGTGTGTGTGAAGTGGGTGGGAAGTACCACTATAAAAAGAGGATGGATAGTAGACGGAAGGACCACCATCAAAGGATAAGTGGGTGGTAAGTACCACTAGATGAGGAAAGGATAACGGGCTTGGATGGAAGTGCCACTGTGGTTGTTTACCGGTTTGGGTGTGTGAGTCACCATTATATGATTGTTTGTGTAATGTTATGCAAGATGGAAATGGGTGTGCTAATGTGAAATGGTAAATGGTTTGTGGCATGGTTGTTTGGCTTTCCTATGTGTTGCGGGCATTTGGGTGAAAATGGCTTGGTAAAGGAGTGTTTGACTTGTTGTAAGTTGTTGCATTATTTAATGTTTTATATAAACTATTTTATATAAATGTGCTAACGGTTTTATTCTAGTGGCGTGTGTAGTAAAGTCATTTGGGGAAAACCTACCGAGTATTTGTACTCACCCCCTGCTTTAGCACTTTGGTGCTTTTGCAGATGTTGTTTTCCGGGACACTGGTAAGGGTAAAACATCTCATTTTGCTAGCGGTTCGACATGTGGCTTTGGTGATTTTGTGGTGCTTGCAGCATGAAGCTTGGTGTGGAGCTATGGATGGTGTACTAGTTCTTTGGAGTCTTCCGCTTGGTACTCTGATGTTGGGTTTGGCTGTATTGGTTTTTGGGAATTGTTATGGAATAGTTTAGTGGTCTTTTGGTAATGTATGGATTGGGTTGCTTGTTGACATGCATCATATAGTTTATTTTGATAATTGCTTGTTGGTTGGTTGATTCTATCTTAAGGGCAAATCGTTCCCTAATGATTCTTGAAGCCCTTGGCATTTATTGCCAGCCTTTGGCGTTTTAGGAACGTCGCTTAAGGCCAATTAGTATTCCTCCGCCCTCTCAAGCCAATTGGATGGGGCGGGATGTTACAAGTTGTATCAGTTTGTTCGGTCATTGGCTTTCAAGTGAGAGCAGTTGTTCGGTCCTTTGGTGTTGATCGTTGGTCTTGGTGTTGAAATTCGTTCTTGGCCCATTCCTTGGGTCGGGATGGTAGCAAGGCATAGGATTGTCGAAACTTGGAATGTATAACATAAAAGGACGTAGCTAACCCTTTTATGTTGAACTTCAAGTTACCAGGGAGTTGGATATATAAGTGTTTTGAAGATACTTATAGGAAATGGAAATCTCATTGTCGCGGGTGTAGTCAATGAGATGAGCATGACATGCATGGTAGAAATGACTTCCCACCAGGATGCATATTTCATTGGGGTATAATGATTTATGGTGTGATATGAATGTGTGGATTTTGAAAATCTGAATTGGGTTTCAAAATGGAAGGATTTGAAACATGAAAACTTGAGGTATTTTGGAAATGTGAACTTGTGGAAAGCCTGGTGGTGATAGTTGCAATGTATTGAATTTGAAAATTGTATGCCTTTTCTTGTTAAAGGAGTGAGACTTATGGTTGTTTTTGTATTGATAGAAATGACACCGGTTACGTGTCGTAGAGACCAATCGGAGGAAGCTGTTGAAAATGTGGTTGCACCTGAGCCTCAGGTGAACCAACAGCTAGTGCAGATTATAGTGCAAGCTTTCCAGGTTGTGGAAAGTGTGAATAAAGCGGATGAACCGAAGCATGGGGATCACGCGGTTCAGTTTCAAAAGCAGAATCCACCCATCTTTAGAGGTAATTCAGAGCTGAAAAGGGCAGAAGGGTGGCTGAATTGCATGAATAGGATATTTGAATTCTTGGAAACACCGGCAGAGTTGAAAGTAAAATTAACCACGTACATGTTAGAAGATCTTGCCCTTTAGTGGTGGGAGTTGGCAGTCCAAGCTGGGACGGACCAAGGTGTGACATGAGAGAGTTTTGAGGAATTGTTTAATAAACAATTCTACCTTCATACATTCAGAATTCATCGTACAACAGATTTCTTCCGTTTGAAGGAAGGGAACACGTCGGTAATGGAATATGCGGCTAAGTTTATGAACTTAGTGCGATTTGCACCTGAGGTGGCAGGTAACATATCGTTGAAGGCACGAATTTTTGAAGTTGGGTTGAACCAGAAAATCCGGTCCAAGATATCGGTGCTGCGTATAGACGATTGCACAAAAATGGTGAATAAAGCTACGTTGGCTGAACGAGATCTTTTGGGGGCTATAGACAGGTGAAGCATGTTGGTACCCATGAGAAATAGTGGGAACTCGAACGTTGGGTTCAAGCAGAAGAGGGACACTTATTTCCAGAGTGGGAGCACGACTCAGAATCCTACGACAAGATCGGTGAATCTTCCTCTGAAGCCTTAAGCCGAGATGTTTTCAGTGGCTCTACGGGACACATCAAGCTGGATTGTACGACACAACCTCAAGCATGTCATAACTGTAAGCAGATGGAGCATCTTTAGCGGTATTGCCGTAATGCTCTGAGGTCGGGTGTCCGTGACACTCCTCAGGGGTCGCAGGGGTCTTATGCCTCGACGGGACGGGGGCAGCAACATACCCCTCGTCAGCAGAGCAAAGTGCGTCATGGTGATTCTCGGAATACCACGACGCCTTAGCAGGGTAATAAAGAGCAGAGTGTGGCAAACAAACAGTTGTTCGGAGTTGAACAGGTTGTGGTGGATGATCAGTCGGGACCATTCACGGTGCGAGGTACGATTCTTTTAAATTCCACGTTGATGCAAGCTTTGTTTGATACAGGTGCTTCCCATTCTTTTCTTGCTTCTTGCATCGTTGATTTATTTGGTTTAACTGTGGAAATGATGACTTCTGTTTTGAAACTACAAACTTTTCTGGGTCAAAGAGAGTGTCGAGCCTTCCTTTGTAGAGCGTGTTGCTTAGTTGTGGACGACATTGAATTGATGTGGGATTTCTCAGTGCTTGAGATGGATGCTTATGATATAATCTTTGGAATGGATTTGTTGGCGATGTTTAAGGCCCACATTGATTGCTACGTGCGAACGGTTGGTTTTACGATGGAGGATGGCGTTGAACTTCTCTTTAGAGAGGAGAAGAATGAAAAGCTGGGTGCAACGGATTTGTTGACACCAGCTGTTGGCACGATCTCGTATTAGTTAGCGACTTTGTCGTTGGCATCAGTGGAAGGTATTGATTAGAGTGTTCTTCCGGCAGTTGTGGATTAGTTTATGGATATCTTTCCTGAAGAATTCTCAGGGTTGCCACCCACGAGAGAAGTGAAGTTTACGATTGATCTCCTTCCGGGGACCAGTTCTATCTCACTTCTGTCTTACCGAATGACACCACCAGAATTGCGGGAATTAAATGCGTAGTTGGAGGAGTTAGAAAACAAAGGGTTCATCTGACCTAGCACGTTTCTGTGAGCAGCGTCAGTGTTGTTTGTTAAAAAGGCGGCTAAAACTCTATGGCTCTATATTGATTATCGTAGACTTAATCAGGTTACGATAAAGAACCGATATCCACTTCCACGCATTGATGATTTGTTTGACCAGTTGAGGGGAGCTCAGTGGTTCTCCAAGATTGACTTGAGGTCAGGATATCATCAATTGCGTGTGAGGAAGGAGAATATTGCCAAAACAACTTTCAGAAGTAGATATGACCATTACGAGTACGTGGTTATGCCCTTTGGTCTAACAAATGCACCAACAGTGTTCATGGCATTGATGAATTAGATATTTCAGAGATATCTGGATTCTTTTGTGGTGGTATTTGTTGATGATATATTGGTGTATTCACGAACAATGGTGGAGCATGAACAACACTTGACGATAGTGCTGAGGGTCTTGAGGGACCATCGGTTGTATGCCAAATTGTCAAAGTGTGACTTTTGGATACAAGAGGTTCGTTTCCTTGGCCATGTGATTTCTGAGAAAGGTGTTTCAGTTGATCCAGAAAAGATAGAGGCTGTTATTTCATGGCAACCGCCAAAGAACGTTTTCGAGATACAGAGTTTCCTTGGTCTAGCTGGCCATTATCGACGTTTTGTTCGTGATTTCTCACGATTGACCTCACCAATGACAGCTTTGACAAGGAAGAATATCCCATTTCAATGGGATGAACAGTGTCAGAAATGTTTTGAAGAGTTAAAGAGTTGTCTTACATCAGCACCAATCTTGGTTTTGCCTGAACTAGAGAAAGAGTACGTGGTGTATTGTGACGAATCGGGATCAGGGTTGGGTTGTGTTCTCATGCAGGGGGATCATGTGGTCGCATATGGATCACGACAGTTAAGGTTGCATGAGAACTACTCAACACATGATTTGGAATTGGCGGCAGTGGTTCATGCTTTAAAAATGTGGTGTCACTATCTCTTCGGTGAGAAATTCACGTTGTTTATTGATCATAAGAGTTTAAAGCATATTTTCTCACAAAGAGATTTGAACTTGAGGCAAAGAAGATAGATGAAATATCTCCAGATGTTTGATTTTGATTTAATGTACACACCGGGTAAAGGAAATTCGGTGGCGGATGCATTAAGTAGAAAATCATATGCTTAAGTGGTGAAACAAGCATCGAATCAGTGACAGTTGATGTCGGTCATAGCCGACATGCGGTTGGAATGTGAGGACCGAGGTCATAGAGCAGTCTTCTTTTCGGTTTCGTTGGTTCCTGACCTGGTTGGTTTGGTTAAGGAGGCACAAACATCTGATTCTGAGTGTATGGTGATGAGGTCGAAACTCAATGGTGGGGAGATTTTTGAGGGCTGGGAACTGAATGGGTATTCAGTTTTGTGTTTTCGGAATCGGATGGTGGTACCAGCGCCTTGTCAGGAGGAACTTTTCAGGGTTTATCATCATTCTCGGTGGGCTGTCCATCTTGGAATTTAGAAAATGTATAAGGCGTTGAAAGCGCAGTTTTGGTGGACTGGTATGAAAAGGAAAGTGATCGAGTTTGTTTCGTGATGCTTGACCTGTCAGCAAGTCAAGGCAGAGCATCAGCGGCCAATAGGAATGTTGCTGTCCTTACCTATCCTAGTGTGGAAATGAGAGCAGATAGCGATGAATTTTGTGACAGGTCTTTCGAGAACGGTCAGGAAACACGATGCCATATGGGTGATTGTGGATCGACTCACAAAGTCGGCCCATTTCATTCTGATTCGTGAATCCCATACGGTGGAGGATCTGTCCAAAATCTATATCCGGGTAGTGGTAAAGAGGCATGGTGTTCTAGTTTCAATTGTATCTGTAGAATGAGGAAACCCCCTTCGCCTCCCTTACCTCAAAGTGAGGAGGGAGACGTTCTTTTATAATGAAGGAAATGACCACAAGTCCGATGTGGGATACAGACTCCAACACTCCCCCTCAAGCTAGGTGTACCTAGCTTGGACACATAATGAAAAGAAAGCAACAAAAACAGACGCTAACACTCCCCCTCAAGCTGGACAGACCCAGCTTGATGACAAAACAAGACGAAATAAAATATAAAGCTGCTGCTGCTGCTCCCCCTTCCTCAAAGTGAGGAGGGAGGCGTTCTTTTATAATGAAGGAAATGACCACATCGGACCACAAGTCCGATGTGGGATACAGACTCCAACAGTATCAAATAGAGATCTGAGGTTCATATCTCGTTTTTGGAAATCCTTGCAGCAAGCCCTTGGGACACAGTTGACGATGAGCACGGCGTATCATCCTCAGACGGTTGACCAATCCGAGAGGACGATACAAACTTTAGAGGATATGCTAAGGGCTTGTGTGATGGATTTTGCATGTTTATGGGAGGAGCACTTACCGTTGGTAGAGTTCTATAATAACAGTTATCTGGCTTCAATACATTGGCTCCGTTTGAGGCATTGTATGGGCGTCCGTGTCGTTTTTCACTATGTTGGGTGGAAACGGGTGAGACTTCGATGATCGACCCGAGCCTTGTTCAAGAGACTACGGAGAAAATCAAGTTGATCAGAAAGAGGATGGAGACGGCTCAAAGTCGTCAGAAATCGTATGCGGACCATCGTCGACAACCGTTGTCATTCGAGGTGGGTGATCATGTGTTTTTGAAGATCTCTCCTAGGTTGGGACATTGTCGGTTTTGAAAGCAGGGTTAAGTGATCTCCAAGGTATATTGGGCCTTTTGAGATACTTGAACGGATTGGAGAGGTGGCTTATCGGTTGGCTTTGCCACCGCGGTTTAGTGCGGTACACAATGTGTTTCATGTGTCGCTGTTGAAAAAATATCAGTCGGATCGTGACCATGTGATTCGTTGGGATCATGTTGAGCTAGAATCAGATGATCTTTGGTGCACGTGCCAGTGCGGATTGTGGGCAGGTAAGAAAAAGTCTTGCGTGGTAAAAGCATCGGTTTAGTTCAGGTTTTGTGGTAGCATGGTCAGATTCAGGAGGAGACCTGGGAGCGGGAGAAAGTGATGACCAAGCAATGACCCGAGCTCTTTCAGCAAAGTGATGGTTCTCTGCTTTCTGAGGACGGAAAGTCCAATGGTGGGGAGAATGTATCACCCCCAGTTTGAGGTATGTAGTCTTTGTTTATGTCTTTTTATGTGTTCAAAGTGCTTGGGATGAGTTGGGAAGAGGTTGAGAGAGTTTGGAATGGTTTTGAATAAGTTTGGAGGCTTTTCTAAGAGTGCATGGTTTGAGCACGGTTAGGGAAAACCGTGTAGGTTCTCCAGGTAGTCTTTGTTTATGTCTTTTTATGTGTTCAAAGTGCTTGGGATGAGTTGGGAAGACGTTGGAAGAGTTTGGAATGGTTTTGAATAAGTTTGAAGGCTTTTCTAAGGGTGCACAGTTTGAGCAAGGTTAGGGAAAACCGTGTAGGTTCTCCAGGTAACCGTGCAGAGGGAGACAATTGGCTTCGCACGGACGTGCTCATGGTTTGCCAAACCGTGTGAGGCAACCGCACGGGTCCCCTTCTCTTGAGGTAGTGGCGTGCACACGGTTAGCGCACGGTTTGCCAAACCGTGCGGCCACTTTAAAAGGGGATTTTTAAATTCGGGTTCACTCGGGCTTGATCTATTTCACTCCAAACTTCCTCCCACTCGAGCCTCACTCGGGATTTTCGGTTCTCAAGGGTTTGAGGGGCGCTCCCACTCATTTTGGAAGCGATTAGAAGGGGTTTCAAGGTGGTTTGATGGCGGTTTCTCCCGGGTAAGTCTCTTCTCTTGGTTTCTCTTTGGGTCTCTCTAGATCTACTCTTCCCTCTCTCTCGGTTTTCTAGATCTAAATACGTTGTGTGTAGATCTAGGGTTGTTGTAGCCTAAAGTGATGATTTTAGGGCTTGTTGATGATAGGGAAGAGGATCCAGTGTGGTTTCGGTGGTGCGTTCGCCGGATTTGTGGTGCTGTTGCTTGTGAGTCGATTTCGCCAGAACCCTAAAGGTAGGTGGCTTCTTTCTCAACTCCACTTGGTTAGAATTAGTGACTTTGGTTGAAATTAATTGGTATTTCTTGAAATTAATCGTGATAATGATGTGCGAATTTTGTTGAAAACCCATTTGGTGATGATTTGAGGATTTTGGGGAAAATGGGTTATTGTTACAAAAATGGGCTTTGTTGTGTGATTTTAAAATGTTGATTTTAAAATTGTTGGTGATTTGATTATGAAAAATGTTTTGTGAAATATGGTTTTCAATAAAGATGTTTATTGAAATGTGGTTGGGCAAGGAAAATGGTTAAATGGTGTTTTCAATAAATGGGTGATTTATTGAAGTGAAATGGCTTGTGTTGGAATTGTGGATGCGCTTAAGGTTTTGTTTGGTGGTAGATAAATTGTTGGCATAACGTGGTGACCTTGATGTGATATACTTGTTGTTGGATAAGTATTGTGAATTGTGCGTGTGTGAAGTGGGCGGGGAGTACCACTATAAAAAGAGGATGGATAGTGGACGGAAGGGCCACCATCAAAGGATAAGTGGGCGGGAAGTACCACTGGATGGGGAAAGGATAACGGGCTTGGACGGAAGTGCCACTGTGGTTGTTTACCGGTTTGGGTGTGTGAGTCACCATTGTATGATTGTTTGTGTAATGTTATGCAAGATGGAAATGGGTGTGCTAATGTGAAATGGTAAATGGTTTGTGGCATGGTTGTTTGGCTTTTCTATGTGTTGCGGGGATTTGGGTGAAAATGATGACTTGATAAAGGAGTGTTTGACTTGTTGTAAGTTGTTGCATTATTTAATGTTTTATATAAACTGTTTTATATAAATGTGCTAACGGTTTTATTCTAGTGGCGTGTGTAGGAAAGTCATTTGGGGAAAACCTACTGAGTATTTGTACTCACCCCCTGCTTTGACACTTTAGTGTTTTTGCAGATGTCGTTTTCTGAGACACAGGTAAGGGTAAAACATCTCATTTTGCTAGTGGTTCGACATGAGGTTGTGGTGATGTTGTGGTGCTTGGAGCATGAAGTTTGGTGTGGAGCTATGGATGGTGTCCTAGTTCTTTGGGGTCTTGTTGTGGAGTCTTCCGCTTGGTACTCTGATGTTGGGTTTGGCTGTATTGGTTTTTGGGAATTGTTATGGAATAGTTTGGTGGTCTTTTGGTAATGTATACGTTGGGTTGCTTGTTGACATGCATCATATAGTTTATTTTGATAATGGCTTGTTGGTTGGTTGATTCTATCTTAAGGGAAAATCGTTGAAGCCCTTGGCATTTATTGCCGGCCTTTGACGCCCTGAGAATGTTGCGTAAGGCCAAGTAGTATTCCTCCGCCCTCTCAAGCTAATGGGATGGGGCGGGATGTTGCACAAATTTTCGACTTTGTGAAGCTGGATGAGAAATTTTGACATTGTCATTTTTTCCGGAAGAAACTGACAGACTTATTCGAGTTCCTCATCTCCTTTGGTTTGGAATTACCATCAGAATATGGCATCGGTGAATTTTCTCCAAAATCAGAGGGTCCTCTCATCTTTGCTGTGGTAGAGTTTTCCAGCTCCTGTTTACAATAAGCAGACACAAACCTTTTTTTCCATGGTATGTTTCATTTGTCCCCAATAGTTAATGGGATCATCATTGTAGTACCCCCGGTTTGAGGTATGTGGCCTTTGTTTATGCCTTTTTATGCGTTTAAAGTGCTTAAGTTGAGTTCGGAAGAGGTTATGAGAGTTTGGGTTGGTTTTGGTTGTGTTTGGAGGCTTTTAAAGGGGGTGCACGGTTTGAGCACGGTTAGTGTAAACCGTGCGGATTTCCCAGGAAACCGTGCAGACCCGTGTTCTCAAGACAGTAGGCCTCGCACGGCCTGCGCACGGTTTGCCAGACCGTGCGAGGAAACCGTGCGGACCCTAGCTCTCGAGGCAGTGGAGTGCGCACGGTTTGCCAAACCGTGCGGGCTAACCGTGCGGCCACTTAAAATTAGGGTTATAAAACCCGGGCTCACTCGGGATTGCCTCATTTCACTCCTATCTTCCTCCCACTCGAGCCTCGCTCGGGATTTTGGGTTCTCAGGGGTCTAGGGTGCTCTCCCACTCGGTTTGGAAGGTTTTTGAGGGGGATTCAAGGTGGTTTGAAGGTGATTGCTCCGGATAAGTCTCTCCTCTTGTTTCTTTTGTGTTCTCTTCTAGATCTACATCCCTATCTTTCTTGGTTTTCTAGATCTACACTTGTGGTGTGTAGATCTAGGGTTGGGGTTGCCTTGGATGATGATTTTAAGGCTTGTGAATGGTAGGGGAAGGGATCTAGAGAAGTTTCGGTGGTACGTTCGCCGGATTGGAGGTGCGGTTGGTTGTGGGTCAAGTCCGCCGGAACCCTAGAGGTAGGTGGCTTCTCTCTCGACTCTACTTGGTTAGAATTTGTGCTTACATGTTACAATTAATTTGTTGTGCTGAAAATTATTTGTATTTGTTATGCGAAATTGGTTGGAAATCCATTTGGGGATTTTTGGGAAAAAGGGGGTTCCATGGTGAAATGCTATTGTGGTGAATTTTAAAATTGGGATTTTAAAATGGAATGCTATGGTTGAGTTGTGAAACGATTGATGGAAAATGGTTTTCAATAAAAAGGGTGGTTTTATTGGATTGGGGTTTGGTATGGAAAATGGTTTTCAATAAATGAGGATTTATTGAGGTGGAATAATATGAAATGGAATTTGGTTGATTGCATGATGTTGTATGCTTGGTTGTGATTGTTGAAATGTTGTGTGGAAGTGGGCGGGAAGTACCACTATAATGAAGGGGGATGGATAGTGGACGGAAGAGCCACCATCAAAGTATAAGTGGACGGGAAGTGCCACTAATTGTGAATGGGTGAACGGGTTGGACGGAAGCGCCACCGTTTGGTTGTTTTGGTTGTTTTTGTGCATTGCTTTTCAAGATGGAATGGTTGTGCTAACGTATAAATGTTGGAATGGCTTGGTAAGAGTGTGGTTGGCTTATGGTAATGGTTGCACTTGAAATTATTTTATATAAATTGTTTTATATAAATGTGCTAACGGTTTTATTCTAGTGGCGTGTGTAGGGAAGTCATTTGGGGAAATCCTACTGAGTAGTTGTACTCACCCCCTGCTTTGGCACTTTGGTGTCTTTGCAGATGTAGTATACCGGGACATGGGCAAAGGTAAGACATCTCCATCTTTTAGCAGTGCCTCGTGATGCTTGGTGGTGCATGGAGTTTGGAGCTGGAGTGGAGCTGTGGTGGTGTCACGGATTGTCTTGATTGTCTTTTAGTTTCCGTTGTACTCTGATGTTTTGGAAATATTGGGTTGTATGAACCTTGGGTTGTTATGGTATGATTGGTTGAAAACAAATGCATGCATTATCGTTGTTGATTGTTGGCTGGTTGGGTTATCCTCTTGAGGGCAAATCATTCCCCACTTCTCTTTTGAAGCCCTCGGCATTTATTGCCAGTCTTTGGCGCCTTGGGAACGTCGCTTAAGGCCAAGTAACCCTCACCACCTCCTCAAACCAATGAGGTAGGGGCGGGGTGTTACGTCACGTTTACGTTGTGCCCGTTTACGTTGAGGCTTTACGTACTCTTATCAAATACTAACATAATCTTGTGAATTTAAGGACTGTGAGTCGCACCTTATTAAATGCAGAATAATCATTATATTTGAAAACCTTATCCAGTTGCTGTATCGACCCCAAGAATTCTTTTGGAGAGCATACTGTTGAATGGAAGAGTCTTTCACTGGACATTTTAATGAAGTTAATCTTGCTGCATTTTTTGCCTGGGTAGATTTGGAACCTGGTCTTGTTGTCATTGTATGCCAATAGTCACTGATAAGGGAGAAAGTTTTCCCACCATTTTTTTTTGACTTTGCTGGATATTGAGAAGTCGTGCTTGGTTCATTGTCAGCCCTCTTCGAACGTCTTTTCCTTCTGTGATAAATATTTGGAGCTCTGATACCAAATGATAAGAAACAAGACAGAGCAAAGACGAAAAGAATAATCCAGGGGTCTTGATTAATAAGTCGAGATGCTACAATCAAGAACAGGAGAGATTCACCTCAATCTAGAAAAGGAAAGGGAGAGTGATGAGAAACAAATGAGGGTTTTTGCCACTAAGTATAGAAATTAGATAAGAAAATTCATGTGGAAACGAAGCTACTGATTTCAGATCACCAAAAGCTAGTTTTTTTTTTTCATTAAGAGAATCTATCTATTTAAAGTCAAGAACAATCATTTTGGCATAGGAAGCATAAAATTCGAATTTATAACCCGTTTCTCACTTTCAATGCGTTAATAACCCCCTTCTAATGACATCAACTTTCTACATTCCAATGCTGCCTTATCTCTACTCAATTTTATTTCAATCAAGACTTTATAGAGAAAGCAATAATCAATGCTTTACCTCTTCTCAATTCCAGCACAATCAATACAGAAATCCATGCAATAAAATTCATCTATATGTGAGTTTCAAGACAGATTGGACCTGCATGTTCGCTGGATTTTTTCTGACGATTGAAAATTGGTGTCCTCCTTAACAAATGGCATATCAGAAAGAGCCCTTTAATAACTCGTTTGGCAGCGGAGAGTAGGGAGGAAAAAAATGATTCGGAGCAATTGAAACTCATTTCGCTAGTTTGGTGAGACCGAAGCGATGGAAGGAAATGTGGGGGGAGAGAAACGGGGAGAAATATTTCTCTCCGACCCTCCGTTTCCAATCATCTCAAAATTGGGATGATTCGGACGAAAATAGTGTGTAGCTTGAGGTTTTTTTTTTGAAATTTACAATATTATCCTTATATGTCTATATAAACAATCGGGTCACACCTTTTATGACTTCAAACGGTCGCGCCATTCCCCATTAATGTTTATATAAATGAACATAATTTTAATTATTAATAATAACAACAAACAATATTTTCATGGGGCAAACAATATTATTAATTTTCGTGTGGGGGCAAACGAAATATTTAGATACCCATAAAAATATTGTTTGGGGACGCTGGTCGCGGGGTCGAGTCCTGTTTGTGGATTTTCCTTGTAGTGTGCGTGAGCCGTCATTTGACAGTTGTACCCAATCTTTTTTAGTAATAACAATTAAATATAAATAATTTTGATAATGTGTATATAAATAATTTTGACTATAACTAATTATGTGTATATAAATAATCATAAATAATTTATAAATAATTTTGATTATAGATAATTTTGATTATAAATAATTATGATTATCTTGAATTAATTGTTTATATAAATAATTTATAAATAATTTTGAATTAATAAATATTTTGAATTAATAATTTGGAATTAATAAATGTTTTGAATTAGTAATTATTTTAAATTAATAATTATTTTGAATTTATAATTTTGATTGCCTTGAATTAATAATTTTGAATTAATAAATTATATAAATAATTTTGATTATCTTTAATTAATTTTTTAAAATTTAAAATTTGTATTAATATATGTTCGTAGTTTAATGTTTACTTAATTTTGGTGATGTGAAATATAATGATTGATTAAAATCAAAATTAATCTGTTGACTTATTATAAAAAAGATAATGATTTAAAATTAAATTTTTATTATTTAAACACTTTTTTGGAAAAAGTGAGAAACCATGGGTTCAGACACAAAAGGAAATAACCGAACCATTAAAAGACAATTGAACACGACCAAATTTTAGCTCCCTAAATAATTTCCAGGATATATTGCGTACTTGAGTGTCCGGTTCATGCATTAAGAGATCCTAAAGTCTAGACGTCACTTTGTCCCATGTCTGAATGTACTCCTCAAGGCTGATCTTCCAATCCCCTTACTAAAATCAAGTCTTGCCTGTCGATCCTGTTATACTGCTCATTGAGATCTAACCTCAATGGCCTCCCCATCGCTCTAGTAGCTTCTTCTTCAATAGCGTTAAGAAGCAAAACCTGTTCAACCGTTTCTTCATCCGAACTCAAGTAATTCTAAGGGTTGATCAAGAACATCGTTGTCCATCTGCTTGGCGTTTAATTTCTTCGCCGAACGTGTCTCCATGGGAGGTGGCAAGTATGAGTAATCTTTGCGCTCTTTACGGATGCCCCTCATGTGCCCATCACTGCTCGTGTTCCTCGGTGCGTGCTGCTCATCTATAGGATGTCTGTTATGATCGGTTTCAACCTCCTACACTGGATCTTCATTAGGCAATCCATCAAAACGGTTGCCGAGCTCAATATCAAACACTTTTCTTCTAGGTCCTGATCTGATTGAATCCTTAGGGGCCTCATCTGTCCTCCAACAGTGGGACCTTCCCCTGACCAGACTGCCTCCGCATGTGAACCATCAACAGGAGTCCTGTAAACTCCCTCAAACTCCCATTGAACTTCCACAGTGGCATTAGAAATAGAAGCTCTGGCAATGCCCTCACCCGAGGCCTCTCCTGCAGTGCCATCACCAGAAGCCGCTGCATCACCCTGAATCACCACAACACCTGTAGGACTCCCCACCCTCAGATCATGTTTCAACCTACTAAAAATGTCAGAAATTTTTGGATCCTTAGGCGTGTCCTTGACATGCTTGGACATCCCCTTAACTTCCTCCTGCAAGTTCAGCATCTCAGCATCTTGGTTGTGAGGACGATCAGAGTCAGCCAACTCACAACCTGCAATTGTTTCACTGCAGTCTGCCACCGAATGACTACCACCATCAACTGAAACCTCTCCTGGAACCAAGCTTATCTGCTTAGCGCGCAGGTCTGACTCCTTCTGCAACAACTTCCCATTCTTGCATACCTCCATACTATGCCCCAATTTCTTGCACAGGGTGCAGAAACCACACCATGATTCATAAATAACCGGCTGCTTATAACGAAACTCTTCACCTACAACAACCCACAAGAACTCCACTGGGGGCTTTGACATATCGACTTCAACGCATATCTTGGGAGAAATCGGATGGCATACAACCCTAGTCCTACTATCCGAACAGAGATATCGACCAACGAGATTGCCAAGCATACAAATAATCGACGGGTTTTGAAACAGAATAGGGAGTTCTGGTAATCTTACCCATACCACCATTGTAGGTGAGTCGTGTTTCATATGGAAATCGTATGTCCATCGGAAGAGAAGAAAATGAGAGCCGTTGCAGATACGAGGCGCAAACGACCATGCTTGTATCGGATCTTCCTCAGGGGAAAACCTTATCATGACGTGTCTTGAGTCGAGAAGCCCCACTGTCGCTCGCTCGTGCAGTCCCCAGGATCCAAAGACGAAGCGGTCATTGCAAACATATAGGGTATGCACTTAATTTTTACAATTGTGTTGTGGAACCATTGAATTGATGGGTGAACTTCATTTGGTGTTGGAGTTGAAAATAATCTTCAAGTAGCAGCCTATATTGCAAACTAATGCCTCTTTCTAAAGACTATTCCGAGCCTAGAGTTCATTGCAAACATATAGGGTATGCACTTAATTTTTACAATTGTGTTGTGGAACCATTGAATTGATGGGTGAACTTCATTTGGTGTTGGAATGATTGTAACTTCTGTAAGGGTCTACTCGACAACATATTAACATTTATCTTAGGTACTTTTGGAAAAGAGCTCTCATATTGATTTTTTTTTTGATTTTTTCATTTTTAAATGCGATTTTATTTAACTGTTTTAGTGTAAGTGTTTTTTCAGAAATCTAACAAACACAACTTATTTATTTGCATCACCAAGTGATAGCCAAGGCTTTTCTTTATGATCTCCTATTTTGTTGTTGGAATAATGATAAAATATGATACTAACTTGCTTCATTGAGAGTGTGGATTATGAAGAAACATAATTTGCAGACTATTCCACATAGTTTGTATTTATTTTATTTTTTTCTTTTATGTGTTCTAGGAAAATTTGGTGATCTTGTCACAATCAAAAAACCATATAAAACTACCAAGAGTTAGAGATGGAGAGGCTTTTCCTATAAGGAAACATCATTATACCATCAATCAAACTATATTGGTTCTTTTGAGAATCCAAATTGATAACCATGATCTTTGATGCATTTCAATAACGAAGCTACCATTTTTTGCAAATATCAAAACTGCGACACACACATGCACATATAATTAGGGGGTGTTGGTTAAGAAGTGAGAAATAGTGACATGTATGGTCTGTATAAGGTTCTGATTAACAACACTTATTGAAAACTGGTTACAATTCTTATTAAAAAATGAGTGATGTTTGTTCTGTTTCTGAAAAAGACATTTCAATTTAACACTGGCATGCACAGTCTGTATATGGTTCCGATTAACAAACTGCTTATAACACTCTGATTCATCATTTGTTGCAGGCATACTGTTTATACAAACAGAACAAGTTAGATGAAGCTTTGCAGTCCTTAATGGCCCAAGAGAGAAGCTCAACATCCATGGTTTTAGAATCCCAGATTTTATTTCGTCTAGGGAAAATGGATGGCTGTGTTGAGGTCTATCAAAAGCTTCTAATGTCCAAGATCGATTCATTAGAGAATAACATTGTTGCTAGTCTGGTTTTAGCTGGAAGGGCTTCTGAGGTCCCTGGGTTGATGGAGACTCTCAGGGTGAAGGCAACCAGTAGCTTTGATTTGGCATTCAACACTGCTTGTTCTTTTATCGAAACAAAGAACTACACAGAGGCCGAACAACTTCTATTGTCCGCCCGCAGGTAAATTAAACCAGGAATTATTTATTATTTATTATTTTTAGTTCCTTAATAGTCATTCCATTGAAAATTTTATCATCGTTTAAGAGGTTATAACTGGCTGGCTGTTTATCCTTGTCCTTCTTTTGCACTAGAATTGGTCGGGAAACATTAATGGAAGACAATGAGGCTGATGATGAGATTGAAAAGGTATTGGCTCCAGTAGCGGTTCAGCTGGCCTATGTGCAGCAGGTAACCATGGCAGGCGATGAATTTGTTAATATATTCATGATTAAGGATCTGTTTGGCAGCACTTATTAAAAATTGCTTATACTAATTAAAAACTGTTTATAGCACTTATCGCTTATGATAATCAGTTGAAAAAACAAGTGATGTTTGTTCTGTTTCTGAAAAAACACTAAAAGAATTACTAAAAGAAGAAAACCACTAAAAGAAGTAGCATAAAAGCACTTTTTCTTTAAGTAATCTGGAAAAATTTATACAGAATAAGTGGTAAGTGTGATAATCAGTTTCCATTGTGTTTTCATATGGACCCTAAGGCTGTGTTTGACAGAACTTATTGATTAGTGATCGCAATACATATTCCTTATAATAACTAGTTTGAAGAAATAACTGGGGTTTGTTTTGTTTTTGAAAAAAAACTATTACTCTTAAAATTTCTAAAAAAATCACTTTACAAATATGAACTTCTCATTAAGAGTTGTCAAACGCAACTTGATACAAACAAGTCTGCTTTTTCAGCTCCTTGGGTGCACTGAAGAAGCCTTTGAGTCCTACAGCAACATCATAAACCGAAACATGGCTGATGAATCATCTCTCGCCGTGGCAATAAACAATCTTATCACCTTGAGATGTCTTAAGGAAATCTTCGATAGCATTAGAAAGATGGATCGTCTCTTTGACAAAAGCAACGGGGCCCGGACCTTCCAACTTTCTGAAGAACTTGATTCAAAGCTTCAATCTAGACAGAAGGAAGTAATATATGCTAACCGGCTTCTTCTTATGCTTCATGCAAATCGAATCGGTCAGGTCTGTTTATCTGCAACCTTGGTTCTCCCTTTTCTTTTGTTTTCTGGTGACAGTTCTCCGTTATGTTTTAATCTCATGGATAAACAAGTCTCTCTGATTCTTTGGCTTTTAGTAAGGCTTTGTTTGGGAACGCTTACTGAAAAAGTGATTATAGCTGGTGTTTCTATATTGCTTATTGAAAAAGTGATTTTCTTATTTAGAATGTTTCAGCTTTAAAAATATCTAATTTTGAGTTATTTTTAAAGTGTTTTTTTAAAAGTTGATTTTAGAAAAACCAGTAGCTGTGATAAAAAAACAATTTTTCTTTTCTATCTCAGAATAAATTTTTGGAAGTCACATTTTTTTTCATTCTCAGAATCAATTTTTTTAAAAAGCTACTTTTTTCATTCTGTCTCATAATAAAAAAGCTGTTAAGAATAATTTCCAAGAAAATTTTGAAATGCGATAATTTTTTAGATTTTTCTTTTTAAAAAAATCTTCAGCAAACTGCCTAAATTTTGGATCGGTGTTTTTAAAAAAAAGAAAATGTTCTTATTAAGTCTCCGTTTGAGAACGCTTACCGAGAAAATGATTATAGTTCTGTATAGGTGTTTCTAGACTGGTTGTTGAAAGTGTTTTTCTCTTATTTAGAATGTTTCAGCTTAAAAAATATGTGATTTTGAGTTTTTTTAATGTGTTTTTTAAAAATTGATTTTAGAAAAATCAGAAGCTATAATTAAAAAACATATTTTTATTTTCATTCACATAATTAATTTAAAAAAAAACTACATATTTCATTCGATTGCATAATAAAAAAACTAATTGGACAGCTTTTCAAAAAAATGTTGAAAAATGATATTTTTTTAGATTCTTTTTTTTTTAAAGGGCCCAAAGTAGTTTTATTGTATAATTTAACTGTATCCTGTTTGTTTTCGCTTAAAAATAAGTGATTCTTGGATAGTTTTAATAAATGATTTTAGAAAAAAGCTAAAAGGTATTTTTTTCAGATTATTTTTTTTAAGAAAAGCTTTTAGTAGGAAACAATATTAAACAAAAGGGCTTGGAGTGTTGTTATTCTGAAACAGAACCAGCTCTAAACAGCTTATCATCATCTGTTTGAAATGGAAAAGGCAAGAGAACTCGCGGTCGTGCTGCTGGAAAAGTTTCCTGACAGCGTAATGCCTGTTCTCCTCCACGCGGCCGTCCTCGCAAGAGAGAACAAACCCAGCAGAGCTGAAGAAATTCTGTCCGAGTTTGCCAAAAAGTTTCCCGACAAATCACGGCCTGTTCTCCTCGCAAGGGCCCAGGTGGCAGCCACAGCCTGCCACCCTCAAATTGCGTGCGACTCTCTTACCAACATATCTGACATTCGCCACATGCCCGCCACCATTGCGACTCTAGTGTCTCTCAAAGAACACGCCGGAGACACTGACGGTGCCCATGCCGTCTTCGACTCATCCCTTGAGTTCTGGTCCAACGCCATGACAGAAGACAACAAGCTTAGTGTGGTGATGCGGGAGGCCGCAGCCTTCAAGGCCCGGCACGGGCAGGAGGTGGCGGCGGCTCGTCTCTACGAGGAGCTTGTCAGAGGCGGTGAGTCCACGGAGACACTGGCTGGGCTTGTGGCTGCCACAGCCCGGGTGAATGTTGAGAAGGCGGAAGCATATGCGAAGAGGCTGAGGCCTCTCCGGGGTGTCGGGGGGATTGATGTTGACAGTTTGGAGAGGAGCGGCGGGGCGAAGCCGGTGGAGGGTAGTTTTAGTTATGGAGGGAAGGAGAAGGGGAAGGGGAAAAAGAAGAGGAAGAGGAAGCCGAGGTACCCGAAGGGGTTTGATCCGGCGAACCCGGGACCAGGGCCGGACCCGGAACGGTGGCTACCGAAGCGGGAGAGGTCTTCTTATAGGCCCAAGAGGAGGGATAGAAGGGCAGGGGCGGCTCAGGTGAGGGGGTCTCAGGGGGCTGTTGGGAGGGAGAGGCATGAGGGTGGTGCCGGGTCGGAAGCAGGCAGATCGAATCAGGCCAATCAGGCCAAGGGGGGTTCCCAGAATTCGGCTCCGGGGCCATCTAAACCTTCATCTAAATCTTCGAAAAAGAAATCTAGGAGGTAACTGGTAGGGAGGATGAAACTTTACATAGTTATTTTATTTTATTTTATTTTGATGTAAGGATTAAATTTACCTTTTCAAGTATCAAGACTTCGTATCCTATCAAAACTTCATTTATCGTATCTTCATTGATACTATCAAGGATTAAACTTTAAAGGTGGGTTCCATTCATATGCACGCTACGCTACATGAAAAGCAATTCGGGGATTCGACTCAATGATTGGCGCCCTGCCACCCCAGACGCTTGCAGGGGGGGGGGGGGGTGGGGTGGGCAACGAAGGATTAAATTTTATTCTTTTAAGTATCAAGTGTTTGTATTCTATCAAAATATATTTATTGCGACCATCTTTAGGGAATATCATTCATCAACAATGATCATAATAAAATGATACACATGCAACGTTGGACAACATCTCAAAAAGAAAAAGTAAACCAGTAGGGGCAAAATAATTATAAAACAATATGAAAGATCGTCAACTCCCAAGATATGATGCCCATGCCAATGGCTTCAACACTTGCACCAACACGCTTATGAAAATCTGCAATGTATGTATATATAGGAGTGAGTACAAATTACTCAATATGTTCCTCCCATGAAATGCTTGAGTGTCAAAGTGGCTTGATCATATTAATGCACCCATGCGATGAGATAAATTCCTACAACACACAACAAACACACTCCTCCAAAATGTAAGATGTATACATAATTCAACTCACGCCCCTGCCCCTGCAGACCATCACCAACTGAGTAGTCACTGCTAGTCTAATGTTACCCATCATACATCTCAACCTGCCACATCATCATCACATAAACCAGCTAGTCACAATCCACATACCAAACTGGTCATAATCCACATCATTCATACCACATCATCAACACAACAGAGGAGATGAGATAATCTATCATCCAACTGTTAGTCACCTACTTTTTGGATGTTAAATGAAGGTTGCAGAGTGAATGATGGAATACAACATCCTCTTGCTCAAATAACAAAATATAATATAGAAAGAGTGAATGATGGAATACAACATCCTCTTTTGCTCAAATAGCAAAATATAATATAGAAAGACTCAAAAACCCCATAACACAAGTAAAATATTAACACAACCATCAACAACTCCAAAACCAAATTGTAAACTAGTAGTAGTCATCCCACATCTAAATACCATATCAAACTCACACTCGCAAGTCCATCTGGATCTCACCACCCAACAAACCAATACATTACCTCCACCTAGACCTATTCATCACAAAAGGTCCTACGGAGTCACCACCACATAATTCCACTTATCCGGAGTAAACAAAATACAAAATAGAAAAGTATGATTTCAATAGTCTGCCTACCATTTTAAACTACTTAGAAACACTTGGTCCTACCATTTTACACCACTTAAAAACCACTTCCACTGATTCCACACTATCTGCTTTCCAACCATCCACCGAACCACACTCTCCAAAACACATTACATGCACCCTCTAAAATACTATTCTTTCATCATCCTCTGAATTCAGTGTAGCAACATTCAGAGTCACACTATTTGATCGTCAACCTCCACACCTTCCTTCAAAACTTTACCTTGTACATCAACCCCTCAGTTCTTATTTTTTTTTGTAAACCATGTACTAAACAACCTTTTAACCACCCTTCAAAACTTACATCATGTAAGGTCAACTACCAGAACTCGCTACTGGAAATCTAGACTATACTAATAGTTTTAAACCATCGATATAGGTTGGGAAATTGATGGTATAACCTATACCAACGATTTCTCAAACCGTTGGTCATACCTCTGTTGGGATAGGGTTATACCAATGGTTTCCTGAAACCCTTGGTATAGAGCCATTGGTATAGTCTGATACCAATGGTTCAAAGAAACCCTTGGTATAACCTTATACCAATGATTACATGAACCATTGATATAGCCCTTTTATACCAATAGTTCAACGAATTGTTGGTATAACCTCTCCACCAAGCAACAACTTCCATCCAGTCTGCACCCCCTATAGACAACCTACAAACAAAACATATATACAACCAGTCACAATATGCATTCAAAACATGAAACATATTATATGATTCCAAAAGAACAAATGCTCCATCATTCCTCCACATGTTGTCATTTCAAGACCGCATTCTCAAGATACAACTCAAGGTTACGATGCCACCAACGCCATTTAAAGGATCAACACAAGAATACAAAATTTATGTAACCTGAGTGTTAACGCATGATATGATTTGGTGCCTACGTATTATCAAGGAAGGATGCGCATGACTACGTTGCATGGATTAACACACTGTTAAGAAGACCACAAGGTTACGTTGCATGCAGAACGTTGTGTTAAGTATGAATGTGAGGTTACATTGAGGAGAAATCTATATTAAAGACCTGGAACATGAGAATTCCATTATTCGTGACACATGATATTTCAATATACAGGTAACAATATTATGTTTGGTTTAGGTATGTTTAAAACGAGTCAAGTGTGTTTTGACTAGTATAGTTATGTTTGGTTCATTTTAGATCTATTCCGGTTTGATTAGGTTGAATCAAATCAGTTATGTTCTGGTTAGTTCTAGTTCATCCAGTTCAATTTAGTTTTGTTTAATGTGATTTTGGTTGATTTAGGTTTGGTACAATTTGTTTTTATCAGTTCATATCACTTTGATTTATTTTTGTTTATATTTGGGTTAGGTCATTTTGGATCAATTTGATTTAGTTTGGGTCTGTTTGACTTGTTTGCGGTTCATTCTGTTATATTCGATTCAGTTTGATTCAGTTTTATTCAATTTATTCTAGGAATATTTTTTCAGTTTGATTTACAATGGTTAATTCATTTTGTGTTAATTTTGGTTACTTCAATTCAGTTTGGTTTGGTTTGAGTCGGGTTGGGATGTCCAAGTTGAACTAACGGAACTAAACCACACCAAACTCGCTCAAATTGAAATAAACCAACCTAAACCAACCCAAATTAATCTAGGAAAAACCAACATAAACCCAAAGGAACCAAACCAAAGAAGAAAAGTGAAATGAAATTAAATGAATTCAATTGAAATTAAAAAAATAAAACCAAATTGAATGGACTATATGAAAATTTAATTAAATTCAACCAAAATAAACAAAACTAAACCAAACCGAACCTTCCAAACCGAAACTAACATGAACAAATTAAATAAAAAAATTCTTAATAATTGAAAAAATTGGCCTAGTATTTTTAAGGAAAAACCACAATTTATCAAATTAAAACAAAAATAAACTCAAGGTATCACTATCACTATTTCTAATTTTGATTTATACATTTTAACCAGATCATTTGTTTTTTATATCTACTTTTATCCATCTATTATTTTTGAAACATTTCTTGTCAAATCATATCTTCTAAAAGTCATATTTCAAAATTTGATTTTAATATTTTTTGATCAATTTAACTTCAATTTATTAGTCATTCTTGTATCTCATTTTTTTTTCATTTCTCAATTTTAAATCTAAAATCTCTCACTTTTAATCATCATTAACAAAGATATAAAATAATTATATTCTCTCTCATCTTATGAATTTTATTCCAATTCATCATCTCCAATTCTTTCACTTAGTTTTTATTCATTTAAAATAATCCATGCATGCTAGTTTTATTTCCTAAAACAAACTAAGCACAGGAACAATGAAAATGAACTAATAATGGGTTGCCTCCCATGAAGTGGGAAGTGTGCTATATTCAGTCAGATTAATGAACATAGATAATTTTTTTGTCCCACTCGTTCAGAATTCTTTGATCTATTTTCTATGCTTGAAGCAGTGTTCTCTAACTCAAAAGATCTTTTCTTGAGGTTCGACTTCTCAAACTTTTCAGCAAGGAACCACTCATGAGGCAATTTGAACTTCTTCCTACCATCCCTTCTACACAACTCATGAGGAAGTTTGATCCAAATCTCAAGAGGGGAAGCGAATGTCATCTCTGATTCATTTGATTAAGACATCTTCATCAACTACACCCACAAAGTGAGAATCAGTAAACAAAGATCATGAAATTTAAAAGTAGTTGGGTTGTGTGACACCCTGACCCGAATCACCCAGTCCGGGCCAGAGAGGCCACATGACCTCATGAATGCCTCCCCACACGCAAGAGGCTGTAAACTAGTGGCGAGTCCCTAACGACCCCATGGGGAGACTATGCCCTCAGTATTATTCTTTAAAGTATCAAGTGTTTGTATTCTATCAAAATATATTTATTGCTACCATCTTTAGGGAATATCATTCATCAACAATGATCATAATAAAATGATACACATGCAACGTTGGACAACATCTCAAAAAGAAAAATAAACCACTAGGGGAAAAATAATTATAAAACAATATGAAAGATCTTCAACTCCCAAGATATGATGCCCATGCCAATGGCTTCAACACTTGCACCAACACGCTTATAAAAATCTGCATTGTGTGTATATATAGGAGTGAGTACAAATTACTCAATATGTTCCTCCCATGAAATGCTCGAGTGTCAAAGTGGTTTGATCATATTAATGCACCCATGGGATGAGATAAATTCCTACAACACACAACAAACACACTCCTCCAAAATGTAAGATATATACATAATTCAACTCACGCCCCTGCCCCTGCAGACCATCACCAACTGAGTAGTCACTGCTAGTCTAATGTTACCCATCATACATCTCAACCTGCCACATCATCATCACATAAACCATCTAGTCACAATCCACATAAAAAACTGGTCCAAATTCACATCATTCATACCACATCATCAACACAACATATAGGAGATGGGATAATCTATCATCCAACTATTAGTCACCTAATTTTTGGATGTTAAATGAAGGTTGCAGAGTAAATGATGGAATACAAAATCCTCTTTTTCTCAAATAACAAAATATAATATAGAAAGACTCAAAAACCTCATAACACAAGTAAAATATTAACACAACCATCAACAACTCCAAAACCAAATTGTAAACTAGTAGTAGTCATCCCACATCTAAATACCATATCAAACTCACACTCGCAAGTCCATCCGGATCTCACCACCCAACAAACCAATACATTACCTCCACCTAGACCTATTCATCACAAAAGGTCCTAGGGAGTCACCACCACATAATTCCACTTATCCCGAGTATACAAAATACAAAATAGAAAAGTATGATTTCAATAGTCTGCCTACCATTTTAAACTACTTAGAAACACACACCACTTAAAAACCACTTCCACTGATTCCACACTATCTACTTTCCAACCATCCACCGAACCACACTCTCCAAAACACATTACATGCACCCTGTAAAATACCATTCTTTCATCATCCTCCGAATTCAGTGTAGCAACATTTAGAGTCACACTATTCGATCGTCAACCTCCACACCTTCCTTCAAAACTTTACCTCGTACATCAACCCCTTAGTTCATATTTTTTTTTGTAAACCATGTACTAAACAACCTTTTAACCACCCTTCAAAACTTACATCATGTAAGGCCAACTACCAGAACTCGCTATTGGAAATCTAGACTATACTAATAGTTTTAAACCATCGATATAGGTTGGGAAATTGATGGCATAACCTATACCAATGATTTCTCAAACCGTTGGTCATACCTATGTTGGGATAGGGCTATACCAACGGTTTCCTGAAACCATTGGTATAGAGCCATTGGTATAGCCTGATACCAATGGTTCAAAGAAACCCTTGGTATAGAGGAGCTATACTAGTGTTTCATGGAACCGTTGGTATAACCTTATACCAACGATTACATGAACCATTGATATAGTCCTTTTATACCAATAGTTCAACGAATTGTTGGTATAACCTCTCCACCAAGCAACAACTTTCATCCAGTCTGCACCCCCTATAGACAACCTACAAACAAAACATATATACAACCAGTCATAATATGCATTCAAAACATGTCACATATTATACGATTCCAAAAGAACAGATGCTCCATCATTCCTCCACATGTTGTCATTTCAAGATTGCATTCTCAAGATACAACTCGAGGTTACGATGCCACCAACGCCATTTAAAGGATCAACACAAGAATACAAAATTGATGTAACCCAAGTGTTAACGCATGATATGATTTGGTGCCTATGTATTATCAAGGAAGGATGCGCATGACTACGTTTCATGGATTAACACACTGTTAAGAAGACCACAAGGTTACGTTGCATGCAGAACGTTGTGTTAAGTATGAATGTGAGGTTACATTGAGGATAAATCTATATTAAAGACCTGGAATGTGAGAATTCCATTATTGGTGACACATGATATTTCAATATACAGGTAACAATATTATGTTTGGTTTAGGTATGTTTAAAATGAGTCAAGTGTGTTTTGACTGGTATAGTTATGTTTGGTTCATTTTAGATCTATTCCGATTTGATTAGGTTGAATCAAATTAGTTATGTTCTGATTAGTTCTAGTTCATCCAGTTCAATTTAGTTTGGTTTAATGTGATTTTGGTTGATTTAGGTTTGGTACAATTTGTTTTTATCAGTTCATATCACTTTGATTTATTTTTGTTTATATTTGGGTTAGGTCATTTTGGATCAATTTGATTTAGTTTGGGTCTGTTTGACTTGTTTGCGGTTCATTATGTTATATTCGATTCAGTTTGATTCAGTTTTATTCAATTTATTCTAGGAATATTTTTTCAGTTTGATTTACAATGGTTAATTCATTTTGTGTTAATTTTGGTTACTTCAATTCAGTTTGGTTTGGTTTGAGTCGGGTTGGGATGTCCAAGTTGAACTAAAGGAACTAAACCACACCAAACTCGCTCAAACTGAAATAAACCAACCTAAACCAACCCAAATTAATCTAGGAAAAACCAACATAAACCCAATGGAACCAAACCAAAGAAGAAAAATGAAATGAAATTAAATGAATTCAATTGAAATTAAAAAAATAAAACCAAATTGAATGGACTATATGAAAATTTAATTAAATTCAACCAAAATAAACGAAACTAAACCAAACCGAACCTTCCAAACCGAAACTAACATGAACAAATTAAATAAAAAAAATTCTTAATAATTGAAAAAATTGGCATAGTGTTTTTAAGGAAAAACCACAATTTATCAAATTAAAATAAAAATAAACTCAGGGTATCACTATCACTATTTATAATTTTGATTTATACATTTTAACCAGATCATTTGTTTTTTATATCTACTTTTATCCATCTATTATTTTTGAAATATTTCTTGTCAAATCATATCTTCTAAAAGTCATATTTCAAAATTTGATTTTAATATTTTTTGATCAATTTAACTTCAATTTATTAGTCATTCTTGTATCTCATTTTTTTTTCATTTCTCAATTTTAAATCTAAAATCTCTCACTTTTAATCATCATTAACAAAGATATAAAATAATTATATTCTCTCTCATCTTATGAATTTTATTCCAATTCATCATCTCCAATTTTTTCACTTAGTTTTTATTCATTTAAAATAATCATGCATGCTAGTTTTATTTCCTAAAAAAAACTAAGCACAGAAACAATGAAAATGAACTAATGATGGGTTGCCTCCCATGAAGTGGGAAGTGTGCTATATTCAGTCAGATGAATGAACATAGATAATTTTTTTGTCCCACTCGTTCAGAATTCTTTGATCTATTTTCTATGCTTGAAGCAGCGTTCTCTAACTCAAAAGATCTTTTCTTGAGGTTCGACTTCTCAAACTTTTCAGCAAGGAACCACTCATGAGGCAATTTGAACTTCTTCCTACCATCCCTTCTACACAACTCATAAGGAAGTTTGATACAAATCTCAAGAGGGGAAGCAAATGTCATCTCTGATTCATTTGATTAAGATATCTTCATCAACTACACCCATAAAGTGAGAATCAGTAAACAAAGATCATGAAATTTAAAAGTAGTTGGGTTGTGTGACACCCTGACCCGAATCACCTAGTCCGGGCTAGAGGGGCCACATGACCTCATGAATGCCTCCCCACACGCAAGAGGCTGTAAACTAGTGGCGAGGCCCTAACGACCCTATGGGGAGACTATGCCCTCAGTATTAGATAACCATCAAAGTAATGCAATAACAGAAGTAATATAAATATGGAAAACAACATAAGATCACATAACAAAAGCAATAATAATAATAACATAAACCCATGAGATATCATAATGTCATAAAACAAGTCATACAGCAGTCAAAAGGGATCCCTACACATGAAAGATAAATGTATACAAATAACTAAAGAATAAAATAAATAAAAGTGGCATTACAACAAAAGATCATAAGGTATGTCCTGATACCGCCTTTGTCCCTATCAACTGGCATCTACTCAGCAGTCTGTTGCAGGGCCCTTGACCTTGGCTAGATCCCTGGCCATAAAGTCCGCCTGCATGCCGGGGTGCCTGTGTAGGGTGTTAGTATAAACCCATAAGAACGCTACCAATACATCCTTAACATAAGTGCATCATCCATATAAAAGTGTATGCGATGACAGAAAATAAATACATATATAAACACCCAACCAACTGGGTAATCTTGAACTAACTAGGATTCCAAAAACCCTGACCCTATCTAATTCAATTCCATGATGGAAGGAAAGTATGTCGAGATGTCAGTAGTAAATGAGACATATGGTCCGTGCCTTATCACTCAGGTTATGACCTCATCAAGCACACCGACCCATCCCCGCGCACTCAAGGGAGGTCACATCAAGCACATCGACCCATCCTCGCATAATCTAGAGAGGTATCATCAAGCACATCGACCCATACCCTCACACTCAAAGGAGGTCACATTAAGCACATTGACCCATCCCCACACACTAAAGGGAGGTCACATCAAGCACACTGACCCATCCCTGCATACTCTAGAGAGGTCACATCAAGAAGCAAGAAATAAGCAACAATATATATAAAAATCCAACATAAGAAAGGGAATTAATCCCTATAATCTCTACATCATTTTATCCAATCATTATAGCCTTTTCGAAACTCAAATGACCCTTTCCAAGCCCAATTACCCAAACAGATAGCCCTACCCTTATCCTTGGTACAAGGCTCATGTTCATTGATTTCAAGGCACCCAACCTGGACTCCCCCTCCATGGGACCAACTACATCGATAATGACCTCACACGATCACCCTATAGCTAAAAGTAGAGGTCTCATAGGCTACACATGCACCCACATGAAAAATAGAGGCATGCAATTCCATAAAAGTGTCATAGCATGATAATGGCTTCCTTCCTCAAGAATGATGGAACTTAATCACTAATAATCACCACTCGAAACAATTACAATGCACCATATCACTAAAATCACCCCAATATCACTATATTAGGGTTTTAGAAAGGGGAAACAAGAAATAAAAAAGGAAAAGGACACCTAGGGCATGGACAAGGTTAGACTTACCGAGAGAATACCACCGTAATGCATGAAACTTGAAACGACCAAGAGATGAGGTGGAGGGAGAAAAAACCACAAAGGAGAAGCCTTTACATACTAAAATACAAAGTGAGGTCAAGGGAGGTGAGGAGAAACTCAAATAGGGGTCCAAGGGGAAGTTATAGTTTTAAACCTAAAAAATACTACTTAGGAGGGCATTCATGACATGACCACAAGGTTCATGCAGCGAACCACTATAGGTAGTAAGCCTACAGTTCTACCTAAGCTATTCACGAAATGAACCAGAGGGTTTACACCGTGAATGCTGCCCGCTGTAGCATTCTGGCAGCAGGCTCAGGTCTTTTTCCAATAATTTATCCCAAGCTACCCAACCCCTCAAATGGATAAAACCATGTATTATTTACATGATTAGGTAGGAAAATTAAACTGTAATTATTGAAATTTGAGGGGCGTTACAAACCCCCCCTAAGGTCTTCTCATCCCCAAGAAGCATCTCTAGGGGTCTTCTTTGAGAAACTCCATCCACTACTCCCATATATCTGAAAAATGCTCCCAAGATTCCTCTTGTATATGTCTATGCTTCCATAAAACTTGAGCAAGAGACACTGTCTTCCCTCACAACAACTTATCACTCCAGTCCATGATCCACATTGGGCATTCCTTAAACAAAGAATTTTCCTCTAACTCGACATCACTACTATCAATCACATGCATTGGGATTAGCTCATAAATATGTAGCTGAAACAAATAAAACACATCATGCATACCTCAATGTCGTGGATGAAGATTCAACTAGTAATCCACCATACCAATCCATTCCATAATCTAAAACAAACCAATAAATCACAACGCTAGCTTTCCCTGCTTCCTAAAACACTAATGCCCTAACTGAGGCGACACCCATAGAAACAACCGGTTTCCCACAACAAAATCCAAGGGTCATCACCTCTGATTGGTATATGAACACTACCTAATCTGATTGGTAACAACCTCTTCCAAATCAACTAAACTTATTCAGAAGTGTCCCACACCAGGTTTGGCCCGACCACTACTGACTCTTCCACTTCAAGCCAACACAGCGGTGAACGAAATGGTTGACTATAAAGAGACTCAAAATGATCCATCCAAATCAAATCTCAAAATATTTTATTGTACACAAACTCTATAAAATCTGGATGGTCATCCCATGAACCACCAAAATGAAGCATGCATGTTTGGATCATATCGTCTAGAATCCAGACCATCTTCTCAAATTATCCTTCTTTATGTGGATGATATGTTGTACTCAACTTTAGTTGTGACCCCATTTCCTTTTGTAGGTCTTACCAAAATTGTGACATGAAACACACATCCCTATCTGACATGATACTCATAGGCACACCATTAAACTGCACTATTCCCCACACATAAATCCCACCCAACTAATCCAAAAATTGAGTTTCTTGAATCAACAAGAAGTGTGTAACCTTCTTTAGTTGATCAACCACCACCCACATAGTATCATAACTCCTCAAAGTTCTAGGTAGTCTCATAAAAAAGTATATGGTCACTTCACCCCACTACTATACTAGCACTGGAAGAGGCTGGTGAAAACCACCTGGTCACTGGTGCTTCACCTTTTCCTTCTGATAGGTAAGGTGATAATTAATAAACCCCACAATATCTTTCTTCATAACCAACCACCAGAAATGACATTTCCTATCATGATAAATCTTGTTCAATCCCGGATTTATTGACCACTATGAGGCATGTGAGTCCCTCATCAACTCCTCCCTCATAGACGCGGGAAGCACCACCCTTCAATGGAGATGTACATGTCATTTCCATCAAAAGGACATCCTGGAATAAGATCATTTCCTATTAACCACTCTCACATCACTAGACAATATGAATCAGACTAGATGTCCTTTACTCGATCCACTAATGAGTAAGTAATGAGTATAAGAGTATAGGTTACTACCCCTTGATCTTTAGATACAATTACTTTCCAATCCACCAGCAAGCTCATAATCTTCCACTCTTCCTTCGATGTATGTGCCCCCAATTTCTGCAATTTCCTACTAAAGGAATCTACGACAACATTCCCCTTTCCCGATCCACATGCCATCTCAATGTCGAACGTCTGAAGATATTCAACCCAAAATTTCTATCATAGATTCCTATCTCACTGATTAAAGATACATTTCAAGATTTTTTGTTCTGTATAGATGACGCACCTCTTGCTGAAGAGATAATGATTCCAAAAATTTAAAGCATGAACCACCGCAACTAGCTCCCAGTTGTGTGTTGGGACTAAGAGGTTTTGAGATGTTTCAAAGAAGCTTTAAGTGTTAAGAAGAACTTGGTTTGGCTTGAATAAGTTTTTCTTAAAGTTTTTATTTTATTATTCAATGTAAAACACCTAACATTGTTAAGAACATAAATAATATAACATTGTTGAGTTAAAAAAGCGGCTGGACAGAGTGTCCATCAAACGGACATCAACGAATGGAGTTCATCAATCAGAAGACAACATACAAAGTACGTAATAGAATGTTCATCCAAGAATACTCACAAGTTCCATCAAACATAATGTTCAATGAAGTAAAATTATACAATGCTTTACTATCCCTAAAAGTTCCTAAAATCATTAGTACTAAAATATCTCATGATCCAATCTTGATTCAAAGGGGGGAGAATAACATTTGTGTATATAAAGTTCATGATACACAGTTATGTGGTGATCACTGGACAAATGTTATTGGTGTAACGTCCCGGTTCCGGAATCCACCCAGAGGCGCCCCGTACCCGGTTGGTCAAATGGCCTCAAGTGCATTTCCCCGAACACCAAAGGATGCCGACTAGAAGCGAGGGCCTTAAGTGTGATGGTGGGGAAACTATGCCCTCATTGGCAGAGTACACAGCGGAAGTAAACAACACACAATAGCAGAAGTAGTAATAATAGAATAGAGTAGTAATAACAAAAGGATGGAAGTATAAACTGGAGAACACATATATAAAAATGAAGCATGATACATATGTCTAGGAAAACAGCCAAACAAGTCACAATGCTAGAATACAACAGTGCTAAACCAAAGTGCAAAAGAAATCAGATAAACTCCTCAGCATTGAAAGCCATAGCTTGGTCCCATGCTCTCTAGCTCCCCAGCAAGTCAAGCACCTGAAGTAGAAGGGTGCTTGCCCTTATCTATACCTGCAACAATATAATCTGTTTGGGCCCAAAATCATGACCCAAACAGGGTGTGAAACTAAATCCCAGTAGGAAACCACCTGAAGATCTGTGCCTAATAGTCAGTGAGTATATGGCAGGTAAAAGTACAGAAAGCAGTAAACAGGAAAGCACTAAGCAGTAAACAATCCACAGTTTAAGCATTCAAAACACCACATAGCATGCAATGGAAAAATAGATAACACAGCAGGTAACCCTTTGGGAAGTACCCATAGCCTATCCCATCTGGTCCTACCTATCAAGTATAAGCAACCCTCTGGGCAGCACACACAATCTCACCCCTCTGTTTTAGCTAAATTATAGACTCTCTGAGGAAGCACTCACTGTCAATTCTCCCTATAGTCTTGTATCGTACTAAAGGTGTTCTGGAGAAGTACTCAACGTCAATTCCCCCTGTGGCCCACATCGAGTAACTACATACACTCTGGGGAAACACTCAACGTCAATTCCCCCCGTGGTCTCACATCGTATAACTATAAAGACACTCTGGAGAAGCCCTCAATGTCAATTCTTCCTATGGTCTATACACCAGGTTCTCACGGCCCTGTGTAAGTCAAACAAGCATAACATCGCGTAATGACCAAATTAAACCTCAAGAACCACTTGGCTAGAATTCTACAGCACAACAACATATCCGATCAACATGCACACCATCCTATAATACTAGGCATGGAAAAGGAAACAACAACCAAACAGGAAAAATATGCATGGGAAATACATCCAAATCACAATGATTCACCCTATTCACAATCAATAACCTCTACTCAGGAATACAAGCAAAACAGGTAAACAATAGGGCTAAAACGGTAAACGCGCAATACCCCGTTCAAGGGTATTGGGAAAATTTGCACATAAAACCCAAAGAATTTCTACAGAAAGGCACAAACCACCTACCTCGAGGTTAGGAGATTAATATACTTGAACTTTAAAGCTTGAATCTCCTTAGAACGTCGTAGATCTATGAAAACACATAAAACATTCAACCCACGATAACTTGGAAAAGAGGAGGAATTGGAAAATGATGCTCTAGAAGAAGGAAGAACTTACCGCTGTGGTTCCAACGCAATTGACGGTGGTTGATTTAGAGAACGGATGCGCGATCGGGGGCTCAGGGAAGTCTCAGTACTATACGAGTGCTCTGGGATGTTTCGACCGAAGAAGAAGACACCCCTGTCCATCAGACGCGACCCTGACCCATTTAATGAAAAAAAATACACAACATGTACTTTTAAAGTACACAGCATGTACTTTACCTTTCCATACTTCACTTTAGGCGGCCTCCACGTCACCCCACACGACCGTGTGTGTGACCATGACACGGCCAGCACACGGCCTCCTGTGGCAACGAAGTACACGGCGTGTACTCATAAAGTACACAGTGTGTACTTCAAAAATTTCTAGAAACTTCTCTTTTCTAAAAAAATCTAGAAAAAAGGAAAAACATACCTAAAAAGAAGGCCCAGGTTCTTACAAACTTTCCCCCTTAAAAGTAATTCATCCCCAAATTTCCTTAGCATGACGTGGAATAAGAAACCCCAAACAACTCTGGCCACTACGATCGTACATCGGCCTCCCTCTCCCAAGTCTCTTCCTGTACTCACCCATGCTGCCATAGCACCCATACTAGAGGAACATACCAGCCACAAAGAACTTTCGTACTGCGATCGACAATCCAGATAAGATGTTCCTTGAAAGATGCATCCACCTCCAACTCGACTTCCTCGGGTTGGAAGGCATGAGACGGGTCTGAAAAGTAATGTTGAAGCTGAGAAACGTGGAAGACTTCATGCATAGCTCGGTACCTCTGAGGTAACTGTAACTGATAGGCAACCGGACCAACTCTCTCCAACACCTCAAACGGCCCGACGTACCTCAGTGAAAGCTTACCCTGTCTCCTAATCCTCTTGTGTCCCAACCTCGGTGTGACACGCAGGAAAACCTGATCCCCAACCTTGAACTCCAGAGGTCATCTCCTCTGATCAGCAAAAGACTTCTGATGAGACTGTGCAGTAGTCATCCTCTTCCGAATCAACTCTATCTATTCTGTGGTATCCTGAATAAGACGAGGTCCCAGCAAAGCTGCCTCTCCTACCTCTATCCAACATAAGGGTGATCGACATAGCCTACCGTACAAGGCCTCATAAGGTGCCATCTTAATAGTCACTTGAAAACTATTATTGTAGGAAAACTTCACAAGAGGTATATGTTTCTCCCAAGAACCTCCAAAATCCAGAATTCATGCTCAAAGCATGTCCTCAAGCACCTGAAGTATAAGGGAGCTTACCCTCTACACCTGCAACAATATAATCTGTTTGGTCCCAAAAGCATGACTCAAACAGGGTGTGAGACTAAATCCCAGTAAGCAACCACCCGAAGATCTATGCCTAACAGCCAATGAGTATATGGCAGGTAAAAGTACAAAAAGCAGTAAATAGGAAAACACTAAGCAGTAAACAATCCACAGTTTAAGCATTCAAAACACCACATAGCATGCAACAACAAAACAGATAACACAATAGGTAACCCTCTGGGAATTACCCATAGCCTATCCCCTCTGGTCCTACCTATCAAGTATAAGAAACCCTCTGGGAAGCACACACAGTATCACCCCTCTGGTTCAGCTAAAGTATAGACTCTCTGAAGAAGCACTCACCGTCAATTCCCCCTATAGTCTCGTATCGTACTAAAGACGCTCTGGGGAAGCACTCAATGTCAATTGCCCCTGTGGCCCACGTCGAGGAACTACAAACACTCTGGGGAAGCACTCAACGTCAATTCCCCCTGTGGTCTCACATCGTATAACTATAAAGACACTCTGGAGAAGCCCTCAATGTCAATTCTCCCTATGGTCTATACACCAAGTTCTCACGGCCCTGTGTAAGTCAAACAAGCATAGAATCATGTAACGACCAAATTAAACCTCAAGAACTACTTGGTTAGAATTCTACAGCATAACAGCATATCAGAGCAACATGCACACCATCCTATAATACTAGGCATGGAAAAGGAAACAACAGCCAAACAGGCAAAACATGCATGGGAAATACATCCAAATCACAACGATTCACCCTATTCACAATCAATAACCTCTACTCAGGCATACAAGCAAAACAGGCAAACAATAGGGCCAAAACGGTAAATGCGCAATACCCCATTCAAGAGTATTGGGAAAATTTGCACATAAAACCCAAAGACTTTCTACAGAAAGGCACAAACCACCTACCTCGGGGTTAAGAGATCAATATACTTGAACTTCGAAGCTTGAATCTACTTAGAACATCGTAGATATACGAAAACACATAAAACATTCAACCCACGATAACTTGGAAAAGAGGAGGAATTGGAAAGCGATTCTCTAGAAGAAGGAAGAGCTTACCGCTGCAGTTCCAACACAATTGACGATGGTCGATTTAGAGAACAGATGCACGATCGGGGGCTTAGGGAAGTCTCGACACCATATGGGTACTCCGGGACGTTTCAGCCGAAGAAAAAGACACCCCTGTCCATCAGACGCGACCCCAGTCCGTTTAATGAAAAAAAACACTCTGCTTTAGGCAGCCTCCACGTCACCCCACACGACCGTGTGTGTGGCCATGACACGGCCAGTACACGGCCTCCTGCGGCAATGAAGTACACGACGTGTACCTATAAAGTACACGGCGTGTACTTCAAAAAATTCCAGAAACTCCTCTTTTCTCAAAAAATCTAGAAAAAAGGAAAAACATACCTGAAAAGAAGGCCCGAGTTCTTACAATTGGTTAGAAGTTTGACTGAGAAAATTTCAAAGTTTGAAGGTTATGAAGATATGATGTTGCGATGTTATAAAGTTTTGTTAGTCAGACTTTGTATGAAGTCAAAATGATCAAACTTGTATAAGTTACTTAGACAAAAGGATTTTTATTGGATCATCAGATGGGGAATCTCAAAGTCATTGGATTGAGTTCACCGAACAAGGTGGAGGTTGTTTCTTATATAAGAAAACATAAAAATAAGAGATAACTGATTCACCCCCTCCCCCTCATAGTGATCACACAAATATAGACCAGTCCTTTAAATTGGTATTAGAGAAAAGATTTCATTTATTGAATATTTGTTGAAGTTTAAAGAAAAGGAAAGTGGACATGGATGTTCATAACTCTTTGAATAGTAAGGGTATTACTGTATTTATTTGAAAAAAACTATCATATTTGGAAGGATAATATGTTACGTTATCATATATCCATTGGCTATAAAGTTCTTGAAGATCCTACATATGGTTTTCCTCCTCTTTCCGATGGTGTTCTTGTAATGACTATTGATAAGAGGAATTTGGAGAATGATGGGAGTGCCAGGATTTTTATACTTTCCTCACTCTATGAAAGTGAATTTATAAGGGTTAAAGGTATTGGAATAGCTGAAGGCATTTAGGACAAGCTAAAAAATATCTATGAAGGATATATGAAAATAAATAAAGTGAAGTTACAGATATAGAGATTAAAGTATGAATATCTTAAAGTGGGTGAAGATGAATCTTTTGGTTACTTCTTTATAAGAGTTAATGACATTATAAGCACCATAAGATGTTTTAGTGAGAAGTTGAAAGATTTTGTTGTTGTTGAAAATATACTTAGAATTGTTCAAGATAAATTTGATGCCTAGGTATCATCATTGGAAGATAGAGATCCTGAAACTCTATCTTTGGATGATCTACATAACATTCTCATCACCTACGAAATGAGAATATAAAAGATTATGAAGAACAAAGAAAAGTATGATCGAGAAATTTCTTTCAATGCTGTTAAGTAAGGAAAATTTAAGAAATTTCTCAAGGAAGAAGTTAGTGAACCTAACACCAAAGATGAGGTATGTAAATTTTTTGAGGAATTTATGTCTTTGTTTTCTAAATGGGTGAAATAGTCACATGTGAGTGCAAAGAAAAGTTACCTATGAAGTGATTTAGTTGCAGATCCATTAGAAAATTCACAACAAACTACTCATAGTTAAAGTAAGAAGAAGAAAGTGATGAATATGATGGAAAGTCAAGAAGATACCTCAAGAATAAGGAAGAAAAATCAAATTCCTATTCAAAAGGAAAGGATAAGAAGTTATCTAAATATAAAAGGATAACATTTTTTTTCAAATACAAGGAAGACGATGATAGCGAGGAGGAAGACGAAAACTCCAGTGATGCTGCTACTGGAAAATTACTGATTGCAAAAGTGAATGATGAAAAGTTCACTAGTGATGAAAGTTGTTGTTTTGAAAAAGAATAGGAGCAGACTCAGATAGAGTTTATTCTTAAAAGAGAGTTGAGAGAAATTCTCTCAAATATAGTTAAAATTGAGGGAGAGATCAAGAAATTAAATAAATAAGATATTTCAACAACCAAATAAGAATCATTTCTTGAATAAAAATCCAAGTCACTATAAAAAATTAGTGATTTGAAGAAGTTACTTGATAAAGAGAAAAACATTAACATTAAGATTCAAGAAAATATAAAGGTGAAGGAAAAATAAATTGATCTTGTTTAATAAAAAAATGTTGAAGTTGATCGAGGAACAACAAACTTATAAAACTCAATTTCAGAAGTTGGTGAAAGTTTTAAGAAATTTAAATCTTATAAGGATTCAAAAAAAATCATCCTCCTAGGTTAACAACAAGGTTGAAGATGTTTAGAATAAAAAGTAATTGAAGATGAGTCTGAATGTATCCAAATTAATTAGAGTTGTGAATCCTAAAATTTATAAGGTTTCAAAGTCTGAACCAAAAGCTGCTACTACTAGAGATCTTATTAAGGTTGAGAAGAAATATATTAAGAAGAAGAAGTTTTTGATATGTTACTAAAACTTTGGTACATAACAAATTTCCAGGGTGGATGGTAATAAATATTATGGAAATCATGTACACATGTCTGACCAACATGTAAGTTACAGAGAAAAATATGATTTCTATGGATATTGCTGGCACTATAGAGGTTTTGGGAATACATAAAAGACATATTGGTTCAATAATAAACACTATAATGAATACAATAGAAACTGTTGGAAAATATTGAGATGGATTCAACCCACTCAAAGAATACAACTTGAGAAAGTCATCTTGAAGATTGGAAATAGATCCCAACCTTTAGAACAATTTGATAAAGATGTGAATAGACAATACATCTTGTAAAAGTATGTATTTTTATGTTACCAGAACAAAAAAGGTTTATATAACAAATCTTTAAATCTATATGAGAAGGAAGAAAAAGGCATGGAGAAGGCCTTAGTTTTTGAAACTACACTAAAAGATAAAAAATGAGAATGACCTTAGATACTGATAGTGAGTGTTCTTCACACATGACCAGAGATTTTATGTTTTTGAAGAATGTGAAAGATTACAAAGAAGTTAGAATGACATTTGGAAATGATGAGTCCCTAATAATTAAAGGCGTTGGGTCTACTATTTTTGGAAAAGAAAAATTAAAATCCAAGAGAGAACTATTTGTTGATGGACCAAAACACAACATGATAAGTGTTTTGCAAAACTGTGATAAAGGAAACAAATTTGTTTTCAGAAGAAATGAATTTGTTTTCAAAATCCTTGAAGTTTGTGGAGTTGTCACAAGAGGGAAATGAACCAAGGGAAACTTGTTTCAAGTTGGTTATGTACAAAGCTCATGCTATCTGAGCATGATAAAAGAAAAACAACTATGGAATAAGAGGTTTGGGCATATGTTCTAGAGGAATATGAGTAATCTAAAAAATCCAGAAAGTATTCATGATATTCCTAACATGATAATAAGAAGAGACTGATGCTATTCCAAATTCCATAAAAAAAAGATTCCAAAATTAGTATATAATAAATTTGAGATACATTCAACTCATCCCTTGGAGTTGATTCACTTCGATATATGCAATCCCATGAGAAAGAAATCAACAAGTGAAGATAAGTAATTTATTTCCTTTATTGATGATTTTACTTGCATTACATGTCTTATGTTTCTAAAACACAATTTAGAGGCTCTCAAAATGTTTAGGAGTTTTAGGAGAAGTGTTGAAAAAAATGTGGATATTTTGTGAAGAAGATACAAATTGATAATGATGCTAAATACATGAATGATAAGTTTAAAGATTATCTTGAAAATCACAACATTCATAATGAATTCAGTTCACTATACACACCACAACAAAATGGTGTTGTTTAAAGAAGGAATAGAAGTTTGGTGGATATGGATCGAACTATGTTGACTGAACATGATACTTATCAATACTTTTGGAGAAAATCTATTAAAGAATCAATTAATATTCAGAATTAATTTTCCTATAGGCCAAAATCTGACATAAATGCTTAGAAGATGTATTACAAAGAAAACCCATGTTTGAAATACCTAAAGGTGTTTGGTAGTCCTCATTTTATCAAAGTAAAAGATGAAAATCTTGGGAAGTTTGATAAAAGAGGTGTTGATGGAATATTTATTGGCTACCCTTCTAATGGTAGATGATTCAAATGATATAATAAATAAGCATTTAAAATTATTTACTTTAAAGATGTGAAATTTTAAAAAAATTATGATAAGAAAGTTTCACTATCAATTACAGATATGAGAGAAAGTGGAGATGAAGTTGTTATTATTAAGAAACATAAAAAAATTTCTAAAAAATGTAATGATGCTGAAAAAAAAACATGATGAATATGCTGATTCATCCCTTTCAAGTGATGAAGAACAAACTCATTCATCTCATTCTAGGATGAGAAATCAAGTGGAAGTCCAAAATATCATTAGTGATCAATAGAAAGTGGTTCAAACCAGAAGAAAATAAAGGATAGTCTCACATAATTCCTTATATTCATAGGCTGATCCAAGATATGTTAAAGAAGATTTAGATCATCAAAAGTTGATTGATGCCACGAATGAAGAGCTGGATCATATTGTGAAGAATGATTCCTGAGAACTTATACCCAAATAAAACAATAAGAATTTGATTGGTAAAAAATGGGTTTTCTGTAACAAGTTTGATAAAAAAAGGTGAAATGATAAGAAACAAGGCATGACTAATTTGTAAAGTCTACTCACAAATTAAAGGCATAGATTTTTATGATACCTTTTCTCCAGTGCCAAGGCTTGAAACTATTAGAATATTTCTTTCTATCACCACACAATGAAGATATAATATATTCTAGATGGATGTCAAGTCGAATTTTCTTAATGGAGAGATCGATGAAGAAGTTTATATTGAGAAACCTTATGGATTCATGCTTGGTAAAGATGGAAATTATGTGTAAAATTTGAAGAAGTATTTTTATGGGTTGAAGAAATCTCTAAGATCTTAGTATTCTAAATTAGATACTTGCTTAAGGAAGTTGAATTTCAAGAAAGAAATAGTTGATAGTAACATCTACATAAAATAAAATCAAGAGGTTTCCCTCATTAAGATTGAATATGTTGATGACATTATATTTGAAGGGAATGATAAAGAAACATGTGAAAAGTTTTCTAAGGAGATGAAGAAGTTATTTGAAATGTCTATTCTGGCTGAAATGAAATACTTTATTGGATTACAAATCTCTCAAAAAAATAAGTCATCTTCCTATCTCAAGGGAAGTATGACAATGAAATTATGAAGAAGTTCGGTATGGAGGATTAAAATCCAGTTTCTATACCCATTTTAGTGGGAATAAAGTTTTCAAAAGATAGGGAATGAAAGGTGGTTGATCTTAAATAGTTTAGAAAGTTGGTTGGAATCTTATTATATCTAATGACTTCAATGCCATATATTGTGTATGATGTTACATTGTGTGCTAGGTATCAAAGTGATATAAAAGAATCTTATCTTATGTAAGGAAAATTAATTCTCCAATATACAAATGAATGATTGGTTTCAGAATAAAATATGAAATCTTAGGAAATATTGATCTGCTTGGTTACATAGATGTAGGTTGGGCAGGTTGTATTGATGAAATAAGATCCACATATGGTGGATTTTTCTTCTTGTGAGAAAGATGTTTAAGTTGACATACAAATAAGAAAAATTTAGTTACTCTTAGCACTGCTAAAGATGAGTATGTAACTGTCACTCAAGCTACAACACAACTAACGTGGATGGAGATACAAATAGAAGATTTTTTGGTGGATGTGAAGTTTCCACTTCTCTTGGGCTATGATAATCAAATTTCTATAAATATATCTAAGAATACTATACAAAATTATCAATGCAAGCACAATAATATTAAATATAACTTCATCAAAGAGCATGTGGAAATAAATGAACTAAAGCTAGATTTTTTTCCTGTAATGTAGAAAGTTGTTGATATTTTTAATAAACCATTTCCAAAGGAAAAATTTCATAAATTAAGGTTGATCATGGGTGTCCAAACTCAATATCTTCAAGGAAAAGGTATATGATACCATCCCCTATACCATATTGTATTTGGATATTGTTTTCAAAGGGGGAGAAAAATTATGTAACATAAATTTATCCATTGGGTATGTGTTTTACAATTTGAGGAAGAGAATATACTTAGGGGGAATTTTTGAAGGGGGTAATATGTAATTTCAGCATGTGTGAACTATCTTAACAGTTTGTTAAATTAGATTAAGGAAGTTGTTTCTTATAGGTTCCTAAGATGTGGGAATGAAATACATTTAAGAAACGAATAGTTTCTTAAATCACTTCTTAAGGACAACATGGTATTTTTTTCAATGATTCTTATTTCCTACACTGAGTTCACTCATGTAGGCTTAGAATTGTTGGATAAGTGATCCGTTGCTTGATTTACAAAGTTTCAATGATTTATGTTCCTTGGTTGACAACAAAATAAAAAGGGGTATATTGTTGGGACCAAGGGGTTTTGAGGTGTTTCAAAGAATCCAGAGATGTTAAAAAGAAGTTGGTTTGGCTTGAATAAGGTTTTATTAATGTGTTGTTTTATTTTTTTCAACGTAAAACACTTAAAATTTTTAATAACATAAATCAATTAACATTATTGAGTTACAAAATTGATAGGATAGAGTGTCTATCAGACCGAAATCAATGGATGGAGTCCATTAGTTAGAAGATAATAGACAGAGTGTGGTGAAAAATGTTTATCCAAGAATACTCACAATTTCCATCAAACAGAATGTTTGATGAAGCAAAATTAGATGATTATTTGATATTCCTAAAAGTTACTAACATCATGAGTATTGAAAGATCTCATGATCCAAGCTTTATGCTAAAGGGGGAGACTAATGTTCATGTGTAAAAATTTCATGCTTTGAAGTTTCGTGGAGATCACCAGACAAATATTATTAGACAATGGTTCGACTAAGAAAAGTTCAAAGTTCTAAGGTTATGGAGATATGATGCTGTGATGATACAAATTTTTGTTAGTAAGACTTTGTATGAAGTTAAGATGATCAAAATTGTGTATGTTCACTGGATAAAAGGATGTGCATTAGTTCATTGGATGAGGAATCTCAAAGTTATCAGATTGAGTTCACCAAACAAAACTTTTTCAAAGTCATTAGACAAAGGAATGATTATGGAAGATCAGTATGTAAGGGTGTTAAATAAAGCTCTATGAATTCATCAGAAAAATGTTTCTCTATGGAGTTCATCAGATATAGGTTTTCAAGTGAAGGGAATGGTTGAAGATTTTTAAAGAGGGAACATCAGATAAAGTTTTATCAAATGGAAGAAGTATTATAAAGGTGTACTAGATGGAATATTCGAATGGATTTATGAAATTTTTATAAATTCATTAAAATGATGATGCTGAGCTGGTTAATCAACATTCCATAAATCATAAAGGAAAGAATCATGATTCTCATCAAGATATAAGGAAGGTTTGAAGGAGTTCATTAACATTGGGTCTTAAGGAAATTCAAATGCTATTTTTAAGGATCTTTAAAGATGGTAAAATGTTTTATAGTTTAAGAAGGATATTTAAATTGAAGTTTGTGCGCTTCCCTTAATCCTTGGAGAAACTCTACCTATATAAAGGGGTGACTATGCATCAAGTTTGGTGTGGATTTTTGATAGCTGGGTGAAGCATTGTAGAATTAAAGATTCAATCAAATGAACATTGTGAAGAAGTATCGATCTTATGGGTATTAAACAAAGTTTCCTATTAGTTGGTGTCAGAAAATCATTGTATAAAGGTGATCAATCGAACATGTTGTAGAAGAATTGAAAAAATAGTGTTCTAAAGAGATCGAGAAAATAGGGTATTATATTGGTATCAGTCTACAAAAGGCACCATATAGAGTATAGTGAATGGACTCACCAGATGAAGTATAGCGGACAAGCTTAATGAACAACCTGCCATCAAATGAAATATGGTTCTTGCCCGCTACTATGTAAGAAAGTGAAGAGGAATAAAAAGTACTTTCAAGAAGAGTAAGTGTGAATAAAATTCAAAAAACATAGTGAACATATATTAAAGCCTGTTGATGAAGGTTCTTACAGTTGTTACAAAACATTTTTATATCATTTATCTGTGCAAGGAGCACATGCACTGTTAATTGACTATAGTTTTATGAAAGTGAAAGGATATTCCCAATTTTTTTTAACAAAAAAATATTATTTTATAGTGTTTTGTGTGGTCTTTGATTACTTTCAAACCATGACAAGAGCTAGAACCATTATCGAGTAGCGACCATTGTAAATACCTATGTTCCTATGGTTGTGCTTGTTTGATGTTTACCAGTAGAGTCGATTCTCATTAATCATAGGTCAAGTTTGTTTCTTATATAAGGAAAAATAAAAAGAAGATATCGATGATTCACCCCTCCTAGTGATCACACAATTCCTGATTGTTCCTTTCATCATGAGTGGGGTAGTTCTACTCACAAGGTCATAATTGAGGAGACCCATAAACAACTACCTGATCTCCCCGCATCAAGACAACCCCCAAACCAACTCTTGAAGAATTTTAGTAGACTTTACAACTAATCCATGTGTTTGGAAGAATCATAATCCGAGAAAACATCTGGAAGGCCTCCTCACACCGATCCATCTAGAAGAACTTCACTCCCTTCGCGGTAAGCCCGATCATAGGCATTTCCAAGTGAGAGAAGTTCTGGATAAATCACCTTTAATACCCAACCAAACCAATAAAACTATGGATTATAAACACATACCTAGGTTGATCCCATGATATAACTGCCACCACCTTCTCCGAATCAACATAGATTCCTACCTCAGAAATCACGTGCTTAAGGAAACATACCTCTTGAATCCAAAAGAGACACTTTGAATACTTGACATAAAGATGATGGACCCAGAGTGTACTTAAAATGATTTCAAGATGTCTGGTATGTAACTATAGGGTCCAAAAATACACCATAATATCATCAATGAATACCATAATGAAGTATTCCAGGTAAGGGTGAAAAATCCTGTTCATGAAATCCATGGACACTATTGACACATTCTTTAGACTGAATGGAATCACAAGGTACTCATATAACTCATACCTTCTCTTGAATTCTATCTTTGGTATATCCTCAACCTTAACAATAGCTCATGGTTTCCAAAATGCATATTAATCCTGGAGAACCATCAGGATCACCTTAACTAGTCAAAAAGCCACCGATCCTTGGAAATGAATACCTATTTTTCACCGTAACTTCAGATTTCGGCAATCCATGCATAGTTGAAGACCACCATATATATTTTTAGAGAATAATACATAAGATCACCAAATATAAGTACTTGATTAAATAAATCCCTTCACCTACATATTATCAAGTTTCACCTTAATCTCTCTCAACTCATCTGATTCCATGCAATATGGAGGAATCTATATAGTTTATGCACCTGACACAAGTTTAATTTCAAAATCAATCCACATTTTAGGATGTATTATTGAGAAATATTCAATAAAAATATCCTAATAACTACCCAAAATAGGAGAAAAAATGGCTAGAACCATCACCTGACCTACTGTGAGAACCTTACATGCTACCTGTGCTATAATTCTCCCAATCTAGTTAAGGTATAGTTCTTATATACTTGCCTCCAGATTCCATTCCTCAGTAAGAATGTACTCCTCTCCCTTAGGGGATGTAAAAGTCACCCACCAAGGATAACAATTGATGCGAGCTTGAAAATATGTCAACCAATCCATGCCAAAAATGACATCAAAATTGGTCATATCCAAAATCTAAAAATCCCATAGATTTCCATAGCCTGAAAATACTACTGGACACTCTAGGTACCTATAAATATGATCTAACCTCTTCTCGAGAGGCGTATCAAGGGCTAACAACCTAGGGGAGAACTTCACTAGAAACTCTAAACTAGGAAAAAACTCAAGAAAAAACAAATGAGTGAGATTATCCTGTATCAAAATAGTAGAGAGTAGTGACATAAGAAAAACCACACCTCTAACCATTGAAGGTCCATCTACACCATCTGTTGGAACCTGATCGAGTGCATAAACCCTACCCACCTAGGATCTATGACCCTTCCCCATGATCCATAACTCGCTTGTGGGACTGAACCCTGAGATGTTTGTTGTTGTGGTTGCTGAGACCCTCAACCAACTCCACAACCAGACTTCCTAGATGTAGCCTAACTATCCATCCAGGGTCCACTTGACCAAAATCTAGAGGTCCACATCTATCCCAAACCTCTTCCCACACCTAACTGGGATAACCTTGAACAAAAGGGCTGAAGATTCCCTATTCTTCCACAAGTATGGAACTACCTCAACTGGATAGCATACATCCTATGGTAATGCCTAAGCTACCTATACTAAAAACACATGGGAGGGGTCCCTCATAGAACCAGAAGAGATGAAACCCTTTCCTACCCTGACTGCTTATTTACCTTGGAATATCTCCTCATATATCCTCTTCTTACCTATAAAATAAGTATCCATAATGCCACTCAAGAGGCCACCACTGAAGAAGGGAGGAATCACCACTACATTGTCCTATGCTTGGATCTTTTTTATAGTGAGATACTTATAGATGATACCCGAGTATGAGTTCAGGTTAAAAGTCTAGACCTATCACCTCACCTCAGGATGAAGGGTGATCTCAAACTTCCTAGACTTTTGATCCTCATTTCCACCCAACAACACATAAAAATGGACTAAATCCCAAAAATGGGTTTCATAGTTGGCCACCGATGTCATCCCCTACTGGAGATCTATAAAATCCTGTGCCCTATCCAACCCCAACATCTCTAGAAATAACTCCTAAAAAAGTGGTCCTTGAAAGCTTCCCATGTTAGACCCTCATGTCTCTGATCCTGGATCATCAATCCCCACTACATCCTATCTGGTCCCTATTTCATAAATATCACCAACTTCACTCTAAGATCTGTAGGCATCTTCAAAAGATCAAATATTCCATCAAGAATCTCAATCCATTCTTTAGCATCTTGAGGACCACCAATGGCCTGAAAGGCTGGTGGGTGTTGTAGCTAGAAATCCCAAGATAAATCTACCATTATCAGCCCTCCTCAATGGAAACATCCACCTCCCACTGACATGATATAAAAAACACTCATATGAAGAGGCTCTCTTACCTGAACTATATGAGTATCATCTAGAGTATGCTTAGCCTGACCCTATTGAATATCTGGAGGTACAACAGGGATATTCCCTACTCTAGGAACATCCTCACCCAAGTCCCTAGGTGTCACCACAAGATGTCGATGAGGTTACCTTATCTAAAATTCCAATACAGATACTTAGAAACACCCTTAATAACTCAAATATTAAAATACTTAAGAAATTAACATGCATGCACACATACACACAGATGATGATCCTAGGAACACACCCTAGAGTTACCCATAACCACTTGACATATACCCTTATAACCTACTCAAGTTCTAATCCCACATCACGACACCTTCATGCTAGTCACAATAACATATATATAACAAAAAAGAGACATGCTCGGGTTAAATTAATTAAAGTTCACCAATTAGGTATTTGGGAAAACACCGAATATATAATTTCTAGCATTTAATTAATTTAAAACTATATCAACCACAATAAACTGAGCGCATGACATGTGAAACTTCATACCTATTCGTGGTGCATAAAATCACCCACTATTTATTTATGAGTTAAGAGAAAATACCATAAACTATAACCACAAAATAACACCCAATGAAAACAAAAAAAATGAAAATAAAAAAACCAGTAAAACTACTCCACTACCCCAATAACTCAGAGGTCCACTACACAAGTGAAAACCAGACACAAGATTATCTCCCTTACCTAAGTCCTATCTCCATTCTATCAATCACTAATAGTAAATTAAAATAAAATAGGGATTTGATACCACTTATGACATCTCAAACCAAATCACTCGATCTGGGATGGAGGGGCATCATGACCTCATGCATGCCTCCCTATATGAAAGAGCCTACTAACTAGTGGCGAGGGACTAAATGAACCTTTGGGGACACTATGACCACAATATCAGATAACCTCCAGAGTAATGTATTAACAAAATTAATATAAATATGCTAAATAGTGTAATATCACACAATGGAAGCAATAATAATAACAAAATCAACCCATGAGATATCAGTGGACATACATGAAGTCATAAAATTGTCAAAAGGGATCCCCATATGTGGAAATAAATGTATACAATGAAAAAAAGAACAAAATAAATAAAAAAGGCATCATTGAAAAAGATATTGGATAATGTATTGATATCATATCTTTATCTATACACTGACATTTACTCAACAGTATATCACAGGGCCCTTGCCCTTGGCTATATCCTTGACCATAAATTCTGCACATGTACTGGGGTTCCCATGTAGGGTGTGAGTATAAAACTAGTAGAAAAAACACCAAAAAATTCTTAAAATAAGTGAAATAGTTATATAAAATTGTATGTGACGACAAAAAATAAGTATAAATATAAAAACCAAACCAACCAAATCATCACACACTAACAAGGCCACCAAAAACCCCGACCCTACATGATTTGGATCTATACTAGACAGAAAGCCTCTTGGGATCTAATTATTACATGTGACACACGACCTGTGCCATATCTATCAGGTCGCAACCTTATCAAGAACACTGAGCGATCCCCACACACTAAAGGGAGGACACATAAGTCACACTAACCCATTCCTGCATATAGGAAGGTCACATCAAGCATATCAAACCATCCCTGTGCACTTAAGAGAGGCCACATCAAGTACACTAACCCATCACCTCACACTTAGGGGAGGTCACATCAAGTATAATGAACCATATCCACATACTCTAGGGAGGTCACATCAAGCAACAAGAAACAATAAAAAATATTCATCAAAATCCAACACAATTAAGGGAATTCATCAATTGTATCCCTACATCATTTACCCAATCATTATAGCCTTTTCTAAACTCAAATGACTATTTCCAATCCTATCTATACAAATGGAAAACCCTACCCTTATCCCTAGTACAATGCTCATGTTCATGAATTTTAAGGCACAAAAATTGTGCCTCCCCTTTAATGTACCAACTACATTGATACAAACCTCACCCAATTTCTTTAAGACTAAAAGTAGATGTATTACAGGACACATAGGAACCCGAAAAAAAATTAAGGCATATAATTCCATATAGGTTCCATAGCATGGTAAGGACTTACTACCTCAAGCGTGAAAAATCTCAATCTCAAAAAATCACTACCCAAAAAAAGACTAATAAACTAAATCCCTAAAATCAGTTCTAACATCACTATATTAGGTTTTTAGAATGGAGAAACAAGAAACATAGATGGAAAGGGAAACCTAGGGAATGGGATGGGTTAGACTTACTAAGATAAGACCATTGAAACAAACAACACTTGAAATTACTAGGAGATGAGGAGGAGGGATACAAAACCACCAAGGATAAGCCTTTACATACCAAAATATTTAGTGGGGCTTATGGGAGGTGAGGGGAAACTCAAATAGGGGTCTGGGGGGAAGTTAAAGTTTAAACCCTAAAAAACTACCTAGGATGGAATTCATGGCATGGACACATGGTTCATGCTATGAACCACTATAGGTAGCAGGAGTGTAGTTCTTCTCAAGCTATGCACGGCGTGAACCATATGGTTTACATCGTGGATGCTTCATGCTACAACATTTAGGCTGTAGGCTTGGGTATTTTTAAAAAAATCGACCCCTAAGCCACTTCCGACCCCTCAAATGGATAAAACCATTTAAGATACAATTGGGTAAAACACAATTCACCTTGAAACTCAAGGGATGTTACAACATTCCTCCTGATTAAAGCTATGTTTAATGACTTCTTTCAGAAAAAAACCTCTCATTTTAAGAGGATATCTTCAATGATTCCTATCATATCTGAAGTGTGATAGAGTTTGAGGTATTGTCCATTCACCTTAAATGGTGGAGTCTTCCCATAAAAAATTTCAACAATACCACGGGGATGTACAATTATGACTATTTATGGTTTTAACCATTTTGATTTTAGTTTTCCTTCTATAACAATTTTTTTGTGCTTTTCTATTGAAGTCTTGGTCACTGAATTTTAGTATGTTTCATTGTAGAGAAAAAGAAAATTTTAAAAGTTAATAAAATACAGAATGCGTGTTACAAATTTATTCATTTATGAAGGAATTCAGTCCAAGTTTGTTGTTTTCTTTATTTTTAGGGTATATTCACAAAGCATTACATTGTTCATCATGGTGAAAGATAAGTACACCTATAAAAAATAGAGATCCCACTCCTATAAGATTTAAACAAATGAGAGTCAAAGAACAATCTCTAATTAAAAATATGATTTTTATTGTTGAATAAAGTTAATCTATTACCCCATCAAGAAGAAGTTGGATTGAGAGGAAATCCATCTACTAATCTGAATACTTGGGTGAAAAGAATCGTGCTTGAGAAGAAAAATTTAGTTGAAGTTTCTTGCATTGAAAGCGATGGTGATAGAATATGGATACTAAATAGTGGTTATTGTTCCAATACAATAAGAAATAATAATTTTATGAAGAATATAAAGAAAGGATGATGGTACTATGATTTTTATAAAATAAATATCTCTTCAAATAAAGTATCTATAAAATATAACATGGGTGGAAAGGATATGAATAATTCTTATGTGCTATATGTTGAGGGATTATAGTGTAATATTTTATGTTTGAGTTAATTTTTTTATCATTGGGTATGAAATAAAAGTCATCTCATTAAAAAAAAGAGAAACTAATATATTACTATCACAATTTTATAATCAATAATAAATACAATTTAATCTTAAATAAAAATACAATTAAGTTAATGAAAGCAGTCATGCTTATGAAAACTAAAGGAAACATGAAGAACCACCTACCAAAAATGATAAATCCAATGACACTCCAATATTATTTCACTAAGAGAAAAAAATAAAGTTCCTAAGTTATTGTTTATGAAAAAAAACAAAAAAAAACCATGCAATATGAAACCCTAGGGAACCATTGAAATCTAGGGAATGAAGAATACAAAAAAACAAAATATAAAAAAGATAAAAGGTGAAGGTAAACAACATAACTTGATGATTCCACATAAAAAATATTTATAAAATTATAAATACAAAATTAAGACTAAGGGGAATCAAAGGGGAGGGAGAAAATGACCAAAGGGGAGTGTAAATCGGTCTAGGAATGGGATGTTGCATGCCTTGTATAAGGAAGAACCCTATACCAATGGTTTAAAAAAAAAATTGTATAATGTTAACATATACCAATGGTTTTTGAAACCATTAGTATAGGGAAAACCTATATCAATAGTTTTAGGGAACCATTAGTATGGGTGACATATACTAATGGTTTTTAAAACCATTGGTATAGGTCTATTGATATAGACCATATTTGTAGTAGTGAATTCGAGACAAGGAGAGTGGAAAATCATAAAAAATAATCCACAACCCACAAGAATGAAATATTTCATAATACAATCCTATTGAACATACCATTTAATCATAGATAAATAAGGGAGATAAAATTCTACCAAGGAATGGACCTAAACCCACCTTTCAAAAATATTCCACCTGTATTTTCTATCAGCAACAAGACCATCCAAATTGCATATTCAATGCAAAAATTGAAATTTGAAAAATGATATACAAACTACGGTAAACAAATATCCTAGGTTATTATAACACAACTATTAATTTCAAAAAAATTATGTATTAATTAACTATAATGAATGATAAATTGAAAGGATTAGAGTCACTTATCTCAACCTATGGAAAATCTAACTTCAAAACATTGATCCTTAGCCTCTGGATAGTCTAGTCCAACCTAACTATCACCACTAACTACCAAATTATAATACTTGGATATGATCGACCCTCCAACTCTAATAAAATGATCCTTGTAAGATATTAGTTTTTTTAAAGTGGTATATTTTTATTTGATTGGGTTTAACCATTTTGGGAGAGAATTGGTACTTTAGGAGAGGCTCATTAAGTCTAAGGATAATGTGTTGAAAGGTGGGAGGTTTTTGGAGGTGAAAAAGGGTGAATTACTTGAGACAGAGGAAAATAAATAGTTAACTGCATGATTTGGAAAACCATGCAAAAAAAACCATGCACTATGGTTGATGACAGTTGAAAATTCATAGTTTGGGAAACTGTGAATTTGTTAAAAAATGGCCTAAAAATTTGTAGTTTTATCCAAACACTCTCATACCTCCCTTATTTTGAAACTATCATCGAAGAGGCTATTCGTAAGTGTTTTTTTGGGGATTTTAGGGTGATTTATTCCTCACCAAGCTTCATGGATCTAAGGTACAACCCTCCTCACCTATTCCCATCTGCATGTTCTTGATCTTTTATTTTAGGGATTTGGGTTAAGAGTTTTATTGGGGTATAGAGAATGTAACAACTTTGATGTTTCCATGTATTATTTTGGAATATTATACAGATTATTTATGAATCTAGGAACTTAGAAAATATGAGATTTTGAGGCCCAGTGTTCCCGAAATTAATTTCTTAAATATATTAAATATATTAAATGCACACACATGTTGTTTTCCTAAAAAAGTGGAATAATTTATAAAAAAAGGATTAGATTGGAAATATGAGGCCACTGTTGAGTTTAGAGTGTGGGTTTTACCATAAGCGTGATATAACCTTGGAACGTGTCGGGTGTTTGGATTGAGGTCAGTTGTGGTTGAAATTTTAAAATAAATTAATTGAATAAATAAATAAATTTATTTAATTATCTGACCTAATTATTTTTAATAAATAAAAAGGTATAGGAGAATCTTTGAGTTAGCTGTATAACCTTGGAGATCTAGAGGATCCATTGGAGGAGCTTTCATTGGCGAACGACAATCGGACTGAGGGTCATTGATTGGTGTGCAATGAAATTTTAGGATCTCGCAGGTACTATTCGATACTGTAGCAGCTAGAACTATTCATCCATACGGGCCTTTGGGCCACCGGTTTGGTCCTCGGGTCCTGCAAGGCTTTCAGGCCACCCAAGGCCTTTGGGCCAGTTATCTCTCAAGGCCTTCAGGCCACCCCAAGGCCTTCAAGCCACATGAATTTGCAGATGAACTAGTCAGACTACAAGGGACAAAGCTTCAGATGAGGATCATAGAAAACACATTCACTAGAGCAGAGCTAACCAGAATTGTAAGAAAGAGAGGGTATGACATTTCCATCGGTACCGGGCCTATGTAGATTTACATAGGATAGCTAGCTGACCAACCTTGCAAAGGGGGAGTGCTGATATCATGACATGCACTGGGGAGGAGCAGTCCAAGTTATCTTGTCCAAGTGATTTCCTCTAAGACCTACGAGTCATGTAATTGTATCTAAGCCTTTGGGCCTTGTAAGGGTTCCACCTCACCCCTTTAAAGGTGTATTATCAAAATAATAATAAAAGGCCTTCGGTCCATTCAGTCAGTCAACATGAATCAATCAATGAATGGATTGATTCACAGATCGGTTGTATTGCGGGATAGGTTTATCTGTGGGGATTTTATTTGGTGAATTGTTTATTTATTTTTGGTTCTTCATTATACATTATAATAGTAACAAATTGAGACCAACTGAAAATGACTGAGGTTCATTCCTCTTTGGGTGTCTCTTGGATTTCTTCCACCGTTCTTATGTGTTCACCGCTGATATTCATTTTGACCGATGGTTTGACCAAAATACCGAGTAACCAACCATTACGCACCCGTTTCTTGAAAAAACAGTTTGATATCTCAGATTCGGTCTTGGATCGATGATGGGATCAAGCTACGAAAGAAACAATAGTAAATTAGAAGGATTTAAAGATACCTGATCTCCACGTTCTTTGGTGTGCAACAGCGGACAACGCATGTCGATGATTCCCGAATGAAATCGAAGGGTCGAAACTTGGTGATTGACGATGGCATGACTCATCAGGTTGTGTTTCTTGATTTTTTGGTGATATAAATTACTTTATTGAGGTCCATAGGAGTGATCGAATATGTGAGATATAGATCTGGGATTTTGGAAAATCCCATAACACACAACATGTAATCCGGGATCACATGGAATGTGGGACCCCTGATGCGGCATTGGGGTTTCTGTGTGAAGTTAAGAATCACACAGTGTGTGGACCCTATCACACAATGTGTGACCCCTCCCTAGTGTCTCTATGTGTACCTAAGAGGGTACACGAACACATGCAAGAGCACATGGGCTCGGACACACAGTGTACTCTGACATAGATATGTCTAGACTGGGTGTACATGAGAAGATCCATGTACTATGACATATCTAGATGTACACAGACATAGTCAGGTATACACAGACACAAACATTCTGTGTACTATGACACAGACATGGTCACAAGCTATGATACACAGGTAGGATCCAGTGTTGAAGGGGCACACCTTGAACTATTAGTACACATTGTGTACTCTCCTAAAGAATTCTTAGAGCCCTTGTCCTCATCATCTTGGATGAGTTTCATTAGGGTGTGACCCCTTGATCCATTCCCTGAGGGTTATTATGGAATTACATCCAACACATAGGATAGTGACCCATTTAATGTGAATTCTTAGATTGAGTTGTTGGAATCCTTTCATGAGGCCCAGAGTGAGATCCTCTATCATCATCTTTCCCTAGGTGGATTTCTTGGTATCATCATGACCGACACTACACGAGCACAGATCCTTTACTTAGAAAGTTTTTCTTGACTAATTTGTTGGTATACCCCACAGTCTTGGGTGTGATCATCATCTATGTATATTTATACTCTAACTTCCATAGTATACTTCTTATGGAGAGACCCGATGAGAAGTATATCTCAAACAGATGCCATCAGTGCTATGTGATTTGTGGAGTGAGTTATCCTAGATGAGTGCTATGTGGAACCCTCAAGTATGTTTCCTAGGATGGTATTATGGCGTGAATTTACTTTGAGATTGTGTGTCTTTGTTGAGTATATCTGGATATTCTTGTTACATGTGTTGTAGACATATACCTATGATGATCTGACCATTATTCCTATTTTTATATTCCTACTAATTTTGGGGTGTCCTACTGGGCATTTTTATACTCACCCCTACATGGCCTTTCCCGCACATGTTGTGTCTTATACAGACGATCAAACTTTTGATGGAGTCCTAGAGGGACCAAGTCCAGGCAGATCTTAGTAAGCCGAACAGACCAAGGTGTGTTCCTATAGTTACCTTGACAATAGTCCCCTTCTATAATTTTAGGTTAGACTTATTTTCAAACTATTTGTGGTGGAATTGTATTTGGACCTTTTTACTTTCTAGTGCTTGTTATCATACTCTGATTGTTGGATTTAGATGTATGCATGCATGATTTATCAATTGTTTTAAATTTCAGTATTGTATGAGCTTGGAGATGTGTGTGTGTGTACATGTTCTTTAGCCTAAGCCCTCCCATGTTAGTGATATGCCAAAATCGACACTAGTCGCTAACCCATGGACTATTTGAGGTGGGATTGGGGATTCACAACATGATCCCCATTGGGATGGGTCACGAAAGAGTGGCATCAGAGGTATTTGGTTCAACCTTAGGACCAGAGTCCATGAGATTGGTTTGGGGCGATAATGTTAAGTGTTTTGAGTTTATTGTTTAGGCCAGGGACTCTAGTGTTGGTGTGGAGACCGTTGTATCCATACACCAGGACTCTGATCACTTGCCTTTTGACTTGCTACATGTAGACACTGGTTGTAGGGAAAACTATTGTACATGCATCATATAGGAATGGTTTTTGGTTTCCATGTCCTTATTAAGTCATCTCTCTAGATATAATCATTAATCATGGTACATCTTGTCTATTTCAGGATTCCTTCACTACGTATGACATCTAGGATTTAGAATCAGTATCATGAGGATAATCTCTTCAGTGATGAGGCATCGATACATGTACCTATCTTAGAGGTGTTACCTACAAGTGGTGCACCAGTTATACTGCCACTTATCAAGAAGTAGATGGTACTAGCAGTACCAGTAGATGAGGCGTTCATGCTAAGCATGCTTTATGAGTTTCAGTGATAGAGACCCCTCAGGTTCTGAGGAAACCCCGACCCAAATGTAAACGAGGACTAGATTGAGGTGGTGACATGAGTTTTTTATCTTTTTAGGACACTGTATCATTAGATGGTGGTGCTGGCAGCAAGCCTTCTCCATGGATCTATAGGACGATGGTGTGGTTTAGTGACCTAGTCATACAACAAGGTGAATCTAGCATGGTCAGAGTTTGATCAAATTTTCAAAGAGGTGTTCTCTTGAGTTATATTGAGGTACTTATACATCTAGGAGCTTCTACAACTTAAGCAGGGCAATATGATAGTGGCTGATTATTCATCGAGGTTCAACAACCTTTCTAGGTACTCGATGGATATGGTTCGTGATTAGTTCTTTCAGGATCATACCTTCAAGAGAGGAACCCATAGAGACATACAAGACAACATTATACCTCTATGCATTCCTACCTATGATGGGGTGATAGAGAGAGATTTGGTGGTCCAGAGTTTCCCAGTTGAGCAGACACAAAAATTTGTATTCGATAGTGGGCACACAGAAGCAGAGACTTCCGAATTCAGGAGATGATGTCAGTATTAGGGACCTAAATATGAAATATGTTTTTGGAGGATATATTAAGACAGAGGGTATGCAGTTTAGGGATCACATGATGGGTCTAGTTAGCCCAGGAAAAGGCAATGCTACTCTTGTGATGACATGGGGCATCTTGCATGAGATTGTTTGACCCACTGTATGGCTGATAGGGAGATAGTGGATAGGCCGAATAGAAAGAGGAAACAAAAGGAGAAGATAGGAATACATGGAAGAATATGTGGAATAGAAGTTGGGAGACTATTTGGAGGTGGTATATGTTTTTACTTGTTGCCACCACCACCTCCAGGTGGTCCACACCAGGCTCAGGGAGCTGGGGGACAAGGGTGAAGGTAGATGCAGGCGATCAAGGTGTATGACCCAAAGGCTCTAGGGATGATATGAGGTATGATATGTGTATTTTCTACCTTATTTTTTGTACTTATAGACACAATTGTGAGTCATTACTTTATTTCCACTTATTTGGTTCGAGACTTAAAGATTTTGGTTGAGCCCTTAGCTTGACCTTACACTTGGAGACTCCTACAGAAGGTGACTTAGTGATCACAAACTTATTCCGATGGTGTGACCTGACTATCAGAGGCAAGAGTTTCTATTGGGATCTATTTGTGGCAACGATGATGCCTTATGATGTCATCTTAGATATGGTTAGGTTATCCATAGTTCACACCTAGATAGATTGTTTCAAGTGCAATATGCGACGTGTCTTGAGTGATGGGACTAGGTTTTTCTTTATGGGTGAAAAGGAAACCCATAAAAATCAGGATGGACTCATGCATTGGAGGATGTAGCCAATTTCTCATTAGTTGGATAGAATGAACCTTAGTGTAGTGGATACTAAGAGTTTTCAGTTCCCTGCAGTGGTGGTAGAATATGAGGATGTCTTTCCTGAGGATATTCCAGGTTTATTTCCCCACTAGGGGATAGACTTATATATTGATTTATACCCCAGTAAGACCCTGATATCTGTGATATCATATCAGATGGATACTATAGAGATTCACAATCTGAGGGTACAATTGGGGGTCTTGCAGAGGAGGGTCTTTGTTAGAACTAGTGTTTCACCTTGGGCATCCCCAATGTTGTTCTCCAAGAAGGCGGATAGGAGCTTGAGGTTATGTGTGGACCACCGTTTCCAAAACGAGGTGAACATTAAGAAAAAGTATCCACTACCAAGGATCAATGACCTCTTTGATCATTTGAGAGGGGCATGATGGTTCTTGAAGATTAACCTTATATCGGACTATCATCAATTATGAGTACGGGATGAGGATGTACTGAAGATGAAATTCACATGCTACTACAGTCACTATGAGTACTTGGTGATTTCCTTTGGTGTGAAAAACTCCCCAAAAATGTTCATGAGACTCATGAAATTGATCTTGTATCCTTTCTTAGACTTATTCATGGCTATCTTCATCAATGATATCCTAATGTACTCGATATCCAAGGAGGAGCACACAAGACACTTGAGTATGGTTCTAGATGTACTCTGAGAGCACCAGCTATATGGGAATATCTCAAAGTGCCAGTTTTGGATTCATGAGGTCCACTTTTTAAGAAATTTCATCTTATTAGATGGTGTAGTAGTGGGACCGACAAAGGTTAAGGCAATGTTATATTGGGATCCATCCAAGAGCATGATTGAGGTACACAACTTCCTTGGGTTAGAAAACTACTATTAGAGATTCATACCTAATTTATCCAGGATATCTGCTCTATTGAAAGATTTGAATAAAAAGGGTTAGCCTTTCATGTGGAAAGAGAGGTTCCAATAGGCTTTCTAGGAGTTGAGGTAGATATTGGAAAGTGCTCCCATATTGAGATATCTAGAGGAGGGTGTCGAGTACGTAGTGTTCTGTGATGCATCAAGGAATGAGTTTGGTTTTTTATGGATGCATTGGTAGGCAGTGATTGACTACGGTTAACATTAGTTGAGACCACACAAGCAGAACTACATGACCCACAATCTTGAATTAGTAGTGGTAGTCTTCGCACTGAAGATGTGGCGACACTACCTGATGGGAAAGTGACATTTATCATCTATTCTGACCATAAGAGTCTAAAGTATATCTTATCTTAGAAGGATCTTAACTTGAGATACAAATTATGAATAGAGTTCCTCCAGGATTATGACTTCGATATTTTCTATACTCCTAGGAAGGGGAACATAGTAGTATATGCTCTTAGTAGGAGATATTGTTTGCAGTTTCCAAGTGATGCGTTGGAGCAGTTACCCTCATTGTAGTTATCCTTTATGGATGGAGATATAGCAGCTTACATCTAGTTGATGGTTGTTACTCCTTCAATTTTACAGTGGGTTAGGGAGGTACAACTTGGGGATACCGACTATGTGACCCTACCTTTTCAAATATCCATTGGACATGCTTCTAATGGATTCTCTAAATAAGGGGAGCATTTCATTCTTTTCAGAGGACATATGATGGAACTAGTGACATTGTGGGAGGAGATTCTAATATAGTTTCATACATATCCTTTGGCGGTATATCTAGGTGTGTAAAAGATATACCAGGACCTTTGACATCAGTTTTGGTGGACAAGGATGAAGAAATGAGTTGTAGAGTTTATCTCTCAATGCCTTACTTGTCAGTAGGTGGAGGCTGAGCACCGGGTTCCAGTGGGTTTAACTCAACCTCTTGAGGTTCCATAGTAGAAGTGGGTGGGAATATCCATAGAATTTGTGATAGGGTTTCCACATACGTCTAGGGGACACAATTCCATATGGGTTATCATAGACCAACTCACCAAGTTAGACCACTTCCTAGCTATTCGGGAGCAGATTTTGGTAGAGATCTTAGGATGCCTCTATATGTAGAAGATAGTATGAATCCATGTTGTTCCCTCAACGATCATTTTTGATCATGATTCTTGTTTCACATCTCAGTTTTTGAAGGGATTACATGAGGCTTTTGGGACTCAACTATGTTTGAGCATTGCTTTTCACCCCAGACTAATGGCCAGATAGAGCGATCCATTCAAATTTTGGAGGACATTCTACAAGCTTTCATGTTGGACTTTGGCTGTATTTGGGAGGATCACATACTATGGTGGAGTTTGCATACAACAAAAAATACCATTCCACCATTGGTATGGCACCATTCGAGGCCTTGTACGAGTGACCTTGTAGGTCACCCCGATGTTGGACTGAACCAGGAGAGTCATTACTTATGGGACCAGAGTTGATGAGACCCACTACAGAGAAGGTGTAAATCATCTTGGAAAGGATGATGACTACATAGAGCCATCGTAAGTCTTATGAATACTGATGAAAATTTCCACTATAGTTCAAGGTGGAAGACCATGTGTTCCTAAGGGTATCACCTCAATGTGGATTACAGAAATTTTCTGAGGCAACAATCTATCTTTGAGATTTATTGGTCATTTTCAAATACTACTCAGATTTGGAGAGGTGGCATACCGCATAGATATACCACCATAATTAGACCGGGTACACGATGCCTTTCATGCGTCGTAACTGAGGAGGTACATGCACGAATCGTAGCATGTTATCAACTGGGGTGAGATGGACATTGATGATGGAGATATCAATGATAAGTACCCATTAGAGATTGACGATTGGTAGGAGAGGATCCTTCATGGGAGAGTGATTCCTTTAGTGCATGTCTGGTGGTAGCACAAGAATCTTCCGAAGAATATCTAGGAGTGGGAGACTCATATGCATTCTCTGTACCCACACATTTTTGAGTAGCCTTTGTTTTGGATTTCTAAGATGTAAAGCCCCAAGATGGGGAGAATGTAACAACTCCAATTTTTCTATTTATTGTTTTGGAATATTATATGGATTATTTATGGACCTAGTTGTTCATACAACTTGATATTTTGAGTTCTGGTGTGCCCAAAATTAATTTTTGAAATATATTAAATATATTAAATGCACACACATTCATTTTTCCTGAAAAAGTGGAATAACTTCTAAAGAGAGGATCAAATCTAAAATCTAAGGCAACTTGTTGAGTTCAGAATATGGGTTTTACTCTAGGTGTGATATAATATCCGAATGCATCAGGCATTCGGATTGAGGTGTGACCATGGACGAATGTTTAAAATAAATTAATTGAATAAATAAATAAATTTATTTAATTACCTGACCTAATTATTTTATATAAATACACAGCTATGGGATAATCTCAAGGTTAGACACATAACCCTGGAGATCTAGAGGATCCATTGGAGGCACTTCTATTAGTGAATGACAACTAGATCGAGGATCATTGATCCGTGTGCAATGGAATTTGAGGATCTCACCAACAAAAATGATGTGACTTTGTTCTTTGTCATAGATCAATCCATATAGAGGTAGGATTTTGTTTTATTTGGATTATTTCCCCATTGTTTATTTCTACGATGAATTCAAATCAATTGAAGAATGAATTGATTTGCGGACCTATAATATTGCAGGATGGGTTTATCTGTGGGGATTTTATTGGGAGAATTGTTTATTTATTTTTAGTTCTTCATTCATCATTATAATGATAATGAATCGAGGCCAATCGAACACATATGAGGTTCATTCCTCTTGTATGTTTCTTAAATTTCTCCCACCATTCTTTTGAGTTTATCACCAGTATTCATTTTGACCGACAGTTTGACCAAAATACTGAGTAATAAACCATTATGCAACCATTTCTTGGTGAAACAATTTGATATCAAAAATCTAGTTTTGGATCGATGACAGGATTGAGCTACAATGAAAGAAGCAACAGATCAGATAGATTTGGAGATAACTGATATTCATGTTCTTTGGAGTGTGATGATGAACGACGCATGTGGATGATTCTCAAATGGAATTGAAGGGCTAAAACTTGGTGATCAATAATGGAATGACTTTTCAGGCTGCATTTATTGATTTTTTTGGTGATATTCATTGCTGGATTGAGGGTCAGAGGAGCGACTAAAGATGTGGGATCCAAATATGGGATTCTGGAAAATCCTGTAATACATGACATGTAATCCGGGATTACATAGTGTGCGGGACCCCTAGTGTGGGTCTAGGGTTTCCATGTTAAGTGAAAGGACCACATAGTATGTGACCACTCCCCGGTGGCTTGACATGTACCTTGGAGGGCACATAGACATGGGTAAGAGTGCACGGGCTTAGACACGCCGTGTACTCTAACACGAACACGGATAGACCAGGTGTACACATGCAGAGCCATATACATGGACACAACTAGATGTACACAAACATGGTCAGGTGTACATGGGAATGAACATGCTATGTACTATGACAAAGACATGGGCATGGGCTGTGATACACATGTAGAACCCGATGTTGAAGGGGCATGCTGTGCACTACCAGTACATGATGTGTACTCTCCCAAAGAAGGCTTAGATCCCTTTTCCTCATCAGTTTGGATGAGTTTCATTAGGGTGAAACCCCTTGATCCATTCCCTAAGGGTTAGTTTGGAATCACATCCTATAAATAAGATAATGATCCCTTCATTGGGACTTCTTGGATAGAGTTGTTTGAATCCTTATGTGAGGCCCAAAGTGAGATCCTTTATCATCATATTTCCATAGGTGGAGTTCTTGGTATCTTCACAACCAACACTACATGGGCACTGATCCTATACTTAGTGGTTATTATAGATTGATTTGTTAGTATACCCCATGTATTAGTGTGTGATCCTCATCTGTGTATCATTATATTTTTACTTCTAGCATACACTTCTTATGGAGATACCCGATGAGAAGTACATCTCGAACATACTCCATTAGTGCTATGTGAATCATGGAGTGAGTTCTCCTGGAGGAGTGCTATGTGGAACCTTCGAGCATGTTTCCTAGGTTGGAATTATGGTACAACTTTACTTTGAGATTATGTGTCTTTATTGAGTATATCTGGATATTCTTGTTATATGTGTTGTAGACATATACCTGTGATGAGATGATTGTTATTACCATTGTTATATGCTTAGTGATTTTGAGGTGCCCTACTGGGTATTGTTATACTCACCCCTACATGGGCTTGGCCCACACATGTCATTTCTTATGCAGATGATCAACCTTTTGATAGAGTTCTAGAGGTACTAGGACTAGGAAAAACTTAGTGAGTTAGGTAAACCAAGGTGTGTTCCTACGGTTACCTTTACAGTAATCCCCTTATATACTTTCAAGTTGGACTTATTTTCATACTATTTGTGGTGGGATTGTATTTGGCCCTTTTTGCTTTCCAGTGCTTGTTGTCATACTCTGGTTGTGAGACTTATATGTATGCATGAATGGTTTATTAATTTTTTTACATTTTAGCATTATATGGGATTAGATATGTGTGCGTATGTATAGGTTCTTTATGCTAAGACCTCCTATGTTAGTGATATGCCTACTCGGTGCTAGTCGCTAGCCCATGGTCTATTGGAGGTTGGCTTGGGGAGTCACAAAACGAGCCCCTTTGGGATGTTTCATGATAGAGAAACCATAATGAATGGTGGGGATTTTGTTCAGGATGGATAAAGTGTCACAAACCGTCCCAGAGGGGCTCATTCCGTGACTACCCCAAGCCCACCTCCAATAGACCAGGGGCTAGCGACCAGCACCGAGTAGGCATATCCCACAAATAGGAGGCATTATCCTAAAGTAACCACACAGACACACACTTCTCCAAGCCCACACAATACTAAAATATAAAATAACTTAAAAAATATATGCACACATCTAAGATCCCACAATAGAGTATGACAATGAATGTACTGTAAATAGAAAAGGGGCCAAAAACAAGAAAATACAAAATTTTAAATATTAAAACCTTCTCCAAGGGTGAAGGATAAGTCAAAAGTACATTCCTAGTAAACACATCAGTCTGTAAAGATCCATCTATGCTCCACCTTCTCCCTACCCTCCTAGGACACTATAAAAAGGTCCATTTTCTACACAAGTCACAACATGTGCGGGTGAAGCCCGTGTAGGGGTGAGTATAATAATACTCAGTAGGACATCCCGAAAACACTAAACACAAAGAACCAAGTAAGTCGGATCAATAAAATATGTAAGAATATATGTATAATAGATACACGTAGTACAAAAAGAAAAATATAGATATACTTAGGAGAGACTTCACGCTATCAGGTGGTCATAACCAACTACCATCCACAAGATTCTACTCAAAGCAATGATCATTCTGGGAGAACTCACTCCTTGAGCCATGATATCATCAGAGGCACTTGACGAAGAGGTCTAGCTCATTTGGGCCCTACCCAAATAGAACACACTAGTTTGATAAGACTATGATACATAGAGAGGTGGTCATGTCCAAAACCACTGGGGGACACCATGAACCTAATCTCGATCAACCTGCTATGTTGGGGATTGTATACCAATGATTCCACAAACCGTAATAATGTGGACTATTAGATGTAAGATCAAAGTCCTACTCAAGGTGGTCATGTTGATTCCACAAAATCTAATAGGGATGATAGAGGATCACACTCTAGTCTCGCGAAGGCACTTCACAACTCTATTTGAGACTTAGCCTCTAGAGGGGATTATAATCCACTGATATGGATGTAATGCTGCATTGTAACCTTGAGGAAAGGACCAAGGGAACACACTCAACCTATAATGGTCCAAAATAGAAAAAATAAGAGGTAGAAATCCCAATAAGGCACCCAACATTGGTCTTGAGTCAACTATCTTAAAATTCAGGTCACGTTGCCACTGATGGAACATCTTTTGGACGGTCCGTTTAGAAGTTATGACTGTTTGAATGAATCTACCGACAAACCTACCAGGGCCTACGAACCTACTTTCATGGAAGGTCCACCTACCATCGTGGTTGGTCCACCCACTACCATGGTCGACCCACTTACCATGTGGACCGACCACCCGTAGACCGACCATCATGGTCAGTCCACCTTCCGTGCCTGACAGGCCGCTGCGGTTGATTACTGTGGTCAATCGCCCATGGACTGGCCACACAGTCACTATGCCCATGGCAGATCGAGCTGCCATGACACCACGGTTGACCACTATGGTCGATTGTAATGGGGTTCCACCCTGGTTTCCCCAAATCCAACCTGATTCTGACTCGAGTCCATCTCGTCCGATCTGGCCCACCGGCCCGACCTGATCCACTGATCTGACTCGGACCATCAGCCTTACCTGACCCATCAGTCAGCTATGTGTTCATCGATGCTCCCACATCCACTACCACACTACCACATCTGATGCCATGTCCACCTCCACCGACTCCACCGCATCATCTGCGATCTCACGGCCTCCAACCCACATGCCCCCCCGCCGCGGCCGCACGTGACTCCGCCGCCCGCACGCAGGCAGCCTCTGCACACCGCTACCACTACCGCATGCCAGTGGTCCCTTATTCGGACCACCATGCCTTCTTAGATCCCCAAAAATTGAAAAAATCATAGATCCAAGCTCCTTGGATCCTGATCTACATTGATTCAAACTTGGTTGTCGATTTACCTCAAATCCGGGGGTCCGATCGAGTTCGAAACCACCCGACAACATCAAGCTAGGACCACATGGATCCAACTAGTGAAGAATGTGAGTAAGGAGGGAGAAAGGCCCAATAATAAAGGTTTATCATCATTGTCCAATAATTCTTAGCGAACGATCAAGAATGGAGGATTTGGGTTAGAAAACAAGGCTAAATAAATCCCATGAAATAAAACCCTTCCCACAAAGCGATAAATCTACAAATCAATACATTCATCGATTTATTTGCGTTCATCATAGAAATTAAGAATAGAGAATAAAAAAATTAAATCACATTACCTACCTCAATTTGGATTGATCTCTCATGAAGAATTAAGCCTCATTGCATTCGTTGGTGAGATCCTTCAAAATCAATGTGTGTCGATCATTGATCCTCAATCCATTGTTGTTCACCATAAAGGATTACTAGAGCTCTCTCTCCATGATCCTCTAGAAGTTATAGGGTTATGCAGATAACCCTGGAATTCTGACCTAAGGATACACTTAAAGAACAAGTTGCTGCGTCAATAAAATAATTTAATTATTTTATTCATTTTGTGCCTGCGATAATTTTTTCACAAAAAACCTACGCTGACCAATGTTAGGTCGTACCTAGGGTAAATCCACTATTCTGAAATCAATGGTGCCCTCATATTTCTGATTTAGGCACCTATTTAATAGTTATTCCTCTTTTTTAGGAAACTTTCATGCGCGTGCTATTAGATATTTTAATATTTTTTAAACATTTGTTTCGGGAACACCGGGTCTAAGAATCACATGCCATCTTAGCACCCAGTCTCTAAAATAATACATATAATATCTAGAATAATACATGGAAAATTAGAGATGTTACATTCTCACCACCTTAGGGATTTACATCCCTGAAAACCAAAACAAGGTCCACTAAAACAGATGGGGGTACTGAGCACGAATCTGAGCCTCCTGCTCCCATGTGATCTTCTAGAGATTCCTGTGCTTCCATAGGATGCACAATAAAGAAATTTATTACCCCCAAAGGATCCTCTCTTACCAATACTTTATCTCCACTAGGTAATCATCAAAGTTTTCTCCATCCTCAATGACCATCTCTCCCCAATCGATAACGTGCAATGGGTCATGCACGTACTTCCTCAGCTGTGAAATGTGGAAGATGCCGTGTACCCGATCTAACTATAGAGGTAAATCTAAGTGGTATGCCACCTCGCCAACTCTATGCAGTATCTAGAAAGAGCTGATAAACCTCATAGATAAATTTCCATCTCGTCCAAATCTCCGTAATCTCCATCAAGGTGAAACCTAAAGGAACACATGGTCTCCTTCCTTAAACTCCAAAGGCCTCCATTTCCTATCGGCATAAGACTTCTGACAACTCTACACAGTATTCATCCAATCCTGGATGATCCAAACCTTCTCTATAGTAACTTTCACCAACTCTGAGCCCATGAGTACTGACTCTCCCAGGTTAGTTTAGTAAAGCGGGGACCAGTAGGGTTGCCCGTAAAAGCCTCGAATGGTGTCATTCCAATGGTGGAATAATATCTATTTTTGTATGAAAACTCTACTAGTGGTAGGTGGTCCTACCAACTATGACCAAAGTCTAACATGAAAGTTCGCAACATGTCCTCCAGAACCTAAATGGTCCGTTCATTCTTGTCATCTATCTGTGGGTGAAATGCTGTGCTCAAGCATAAATGGGTCCCAAACGCCTCTTGTAATCCCTTCCAAAACTGGGATATAAAGAGAGAATCAGGATTTGAAACAATTGTTAATGGAACTCAATGGAGCCAAACTATCTTTTGAACATAGAAGCGTCCCAAGCTCTTTAATGAACTATGCTCTCAGATATCTAGGAAGTGGGATGACTTGGTGAGTCAGTCAACAATCACTCAAATGGAATCGTGTCCCCTAGACGTATGTGGTAAACCCATCATGAAGTTCATAGATATCCCATCCCACTTCCATCCTGGTACCTCAAGGGGTTGAGCTAAACCTGCTAGGACCTAGTGCTTGGTCTTCACTTACTGATAAATAAGGCATCAAGAAACAAACTCTATAACTCCTTTCTTTATCCATGGCCTCCAAAACTGATTTCAGAAGTCCCAATACATCTTCACCACACTTGGATGTACCGCTAAAGGGGTTTTATGAAAATACCTCAGAACTTCCTCCCGAAATGTCACTAGTACGATCGTGCATCCTCTGAAAAGAATGACGTGCTCACTACCTTTTGGATATCCATTAGGAGCATGCCCTATAGACATTTGAGCACGTAGGGTCTTGCAGTCGGTATCCCCAATTTATGCCTTCCTAAATCACTGTAAGAGTGGAGGGGTGACAACCATCGATTAGAGGTAAGCTTATCCATATCCATCTATAAATGATATATGCAATGGGGCTAACTATTCCAACACCTCATTCGATAACTGTGAACTAGATCTCCTACTGAGACCATCTGCCGCTATGTTCCCCTTCCCAAGAGTATAGACAATATCAAAGCCATATTCATTGAGGAACTCTATCCACCGCCTTTTTCTCAAGTTACGATATTTATGAGAGAAGATATACTTGAGACTCTTGTGATTAGAGTAGATGATCAATTTCTCACCCATCAGATAGTATCTCCACATCTTCAAAATGAAGACTACCATGACTAACTCAAGATCATGGGTTTTGTATTTCTTCTCATGGGTTCGTAACTGGCATGAACCATAGGTAATAATCACTTGCCTCTACATCAATACACAAACAAGACCGATCCCTGATACATTGAAGAACACCACATACTCGATGCCTTCCTCTGGTAACCTCAAGATGAGAGTGCTCGTCAACCTATGACTCAGATCCTGAAAGCACTACTGGCACTTTTTCGTCCACACTAAAGGATTACCCTTTCATGTCAAATATTTTAAGGGTGCTGCCACTATAGAGAAGTCAAGTAAAAACCTCTGATAGTACCCTTTCAATCCAAGGAAAATCCACACCTCAATAACACTCTTGGGTGGATCCCAAGTAAGAATTTCCTCAACCTTCATTTGATCCACTTCAATGCCAGCCTCTGAGATGATGTATCCTAGAAAATGGACCTCTTGAATCAAAAAATGGAACTTCGATATCTTCCCATAAATTTGGTTCTCTAAGAGTGTGTACGGAACTATCCTTATGTGTTTTTCATGCTTCTCTTAAGATGCCAAATACACTAGGATATCATCGATGAAGATCACCATGAATTGGTCTAAGTAAGGCTAAAAGATCTGGTTCATGATTCCCATGAACACTGCTAGGGAATTATTTATGCCAAATGGAATCACTGAGTACTCATAATGAACATAACGACATCTGAAAGCTGTCTTTGGTATATCCTAATCTCGTACTCATAGCTGGTGATAACTTGATCTAAGGTCAATCTTTGAGAACCATCACGAGCCTTTCAACTGATAAAAGAGGTCATTGATCCTTGATAGTGGATAATTTTTCTTCAAGGTCACCTGGTTTAAGAACCAAAAATCCACACATAACCTCAATCTCCTACCTACCTTCTTGGTAAACAAAATCGGGGATGACGAGGGTGAAACACTAGGTCTCATGAAGCCATTCCTCTACAAGTACTCCAATTGTACCCTCAGCTCATGAAGCTCTGTGGTAGCCATAAAATATGCAAGTATAGATATCGGTGCCATCCCAGGGTGTAGATCAATACATAAGTCTATCTTCCTATGGGGAGGTAAAGCTAGAATATGTTTAGGAAAGACTTCCTCATACTCCTCCACCACTGTAAGAAACTGAGGACTCATAACATCCACTACACCAAGGGTCAGGTTAGCTAACTAATGAGTAATTGGATACACCCTCCTATGAGTGAGTCCGTCCTACACTGCCTGAATTTACTTTTCACCAAAAAAGGAAAACTTGGTCTCATCACTATGGGAACATGTCACTCTTCACATAAAAAAGTCTATCTAAGCATGAAATATGGATAAACAATCCATACCAAGAATGAAGTTGTAAGGCCTCGATGATGCTACTAGGAGATCCCAACTAAAACTCTTGCCACCAAGAGTAAGGTAACAATGTTAGCACCTCCAAGAGTATGTTAAAACTGTTGGCACCAGTGCATGATCATTGAGTCTCCTCCACTAGGAGTCTCCAAGTGTAAGGGTGGAGTCAATGGTTCAACCAAAATCTCTAAGTCTCGAACAAGATTCGTGGAAAGAAAATAATGGCTATCACCTATGTCTATCAATACAAAAAATAAGGTAGAAAAGACATAGATCATATCTTGTATCATCCCTAGAGAATCGAGGTCATAATTTCCCATATAATTTAGCTACCCTTGTCTTTATCCACTAGCTCCCTGAGTATGGTGTGGACCACCTGGGTGGTGGTGGTGGTAATAGGTCAAACCTCCGACCACTTCCTGATACCCTGTTAGCCCCTCTACTACATTCTCTACCCTATAAAACACCTTGATCCTATCTCTGTCTAGGCAGTCCCTCAACCGTATCCCAATAAGCTGTATGATGGGTCAGAAAATCGCTTTCCAGATGTCCTTGATCACTGCATGAGAAACACCGCCCGTCCCTTGGATGATTTGAGACACCTTGGGAGCCCTGCACCACTAGCCTTGAGTCTTGGGATCACCTCCTGAAGTGCCTAACCTGCTTGGATCCATGTTTCTGCTGTTGGCTACTTGCCGCTGAGGTCTCAGCTACTAGGTGCTCACTACTAGCTCCCACTACTGGTTTCTTCTCCCCCATAACACTTTTTACTAACAGGGCTTGCTCAATTACCCCCAAATAAGTAAAAATTAGAAGGTAGACCACTAATGCCCTGATGTCCCGGTGTAAGCCCTACTCGAAGGTTTGAGCTCTGAAGAATTGGTCTCATACCATATTTAAGGAGTAGTGTGAAAGATTAGTAAAATTATATGAATACTCTTCCATGATCATACTACCCTAATATAGATATAAGAGATCCTGAATGCATACCGATCGCAATGTATCAGGATAAAAATTCTCTCTGAAGAGTTGATCAAAGTATGTCTAGGAGAGAGCTGTCTCATCATGTGACTGAGTCACCAAGATCCACCATTTCCCCATAGAGTCCTAAATAAGACCCACAGAAAGAACTTCCCTCTGATCATAAGACATCCTCACAAGGTGGAAAATATGGGTGACTACCTCTATCCAATCCTCATCCATATGAGGGTATGGCTCACCTTGAAACTTGGAAGGTCGCTGCCTCTGAAACTCATGTAATGAACTTATCCAGCATGCATGCTTAGCTGGTAGTTCTAGTAGTAGTTGTTGCTCGATGGGTGGTGGTATAACTGGTAAACCACCTGAAGGTGCTATCTCTAGTACATGCCCCTGTATCGATGCCTCTCCACTGGGTGGATCATCCTCATAATCACATAGTGGAATCTTGGATGGATATCTTCATGGAGGAATCTTGAAATAAAACAAGATGTACCATAGTTAATAGAGTATATCTGGGGAGCTGACTTAAGAAGGACATGGAAGAAACAACCATTCCTATATGATGCATGAACCATTGTTTTTCCCTACAACCATTTTTCTTATGTATCGAGTTGAAAAGTAGGTGTTCAGAGTCATGGTGTATGGATACATCAACTATCGCACTAACACTGGAGTCCTTAACCAAAAATCAAAACTCGAAACACTTAACACTGTTTCCCCAAACCAACCTCACAAAATCTCAGTCCTAAAGTAGAACCAACCTCTTCTGATACCACTCTGTCACAACCTATCCTAGAGGGGCCCATTCCATGACTACCCCAAACTCTCCTCCAATAGGACAGGGGATGGAAACCAACTTAGAGTAGTAATATCCCACAAATGGGAGGCATTAACCTAAATTAGTTGCACACACACACACACATCTCTAAGCCCAAAAAATTATAAAATAATTGAAAGGATGCATGCATACATCTAAGATCCCACAATAGAGTACAACAATGAAAGTACTGTAAACAGAAAAGGAAAATAAAGACCAAACAAAATGGTAAAGATTCCAACCTGCTCCAAGGGAGAGGACTAAGTCAAAAGTATGCTCCTATTAAACACCTCGGTCTATCAAGCTCTAGATACACTCTACCCACTCCCTATCCTCCCAGGACACCGCCAAAAAGGGCTTTCATCTACACAAGACACAACATGTGTGGGTGAAGCCCATCCAAGGGTGATTATAACAATACTTAGTAGGACACCCTAAGAAAACTAAAAACGAAGCACCAAGTAAGTCAGATCAATAAAAGATGTAACAATATATGTATAAAATATACAAGTAGTATAAAAATAAAAACCTAGATATACTCAGGAGAGACTCCATGCCATCAGGTGGTCATAACCAACTGTCAGCCACCTGATTCTATTCGAAGCAACACTCATTCTAGGAGAACTCACTCCTTGAGACATGATATCATCAGAGAAACTTGAAAAAGAGGTCTATCTCATTTGGAACCTTCCCAAATGAGCCCAAAATAGAGTACAATAGTGAAAGTACTGTAAATAGAAAAGGTAAAAAAAGCCCAACCAAAACTATAAAGAGTCCAACCTCCTCCAAGGGAGAGGACTAAGACAAAATTACACTCCCAGTAAACACCTTGATCTATCAAACTCCAGCTAAGCTCCAATCTCTCCCTGTCCTCCTAGAACACCATAAAAAAGGACATCATCTACATAAGACACAACACATGCGGGCAAAGCCCGTGTAAGGGTGAGTATAAAAATACTTAGTAGGACACACCAAAAACACTAAACATGAAGCACCATGTAAGTTAGCTCAATACAAGATGTAATAATCTATGTATAAAAGTTAAAAGTAGTACAAAAAGAAAAAAATAGATATACTCAGGAGAGACTCCACACCATTAGGAGATCATAAACAACTACCAACCACATGATTCTTCTCAAAGAAACACTCGTTTTGGGAGAACTCACTCCTCGAGCCATGATATCATCAGAGACACTCAATGAAGAGGTCTAGCTTATTTGGTCCCCACCCAAAGAGAATAAATTGGTCTGAGAAGACTATGATATATGGAGAGGAGGTCATGCCTAGAATTACTGGGGGACACCACAAACCCAATCTGGATGAACCCCCTACCTAGGGGATCATATGCCAATGATTCCAAAAACCTTACTAATGCATCCCACTAGATGGAGGATCAAAATACTACTCAGGGAGGTCATGCTGATTCCAAAACTCCACTAGGGATGATAGAGTATCACAATCTAGTCTTACGAAGGGATGCCACAAATCTATCTGAGACTCGACCTCAAGAGGGGATTATAATCCAGTGATGTGGATGTAATGCTGCACTGTACCCTCGAGGAAAGGAATAAGGGAACACACTCAACCCATACCATTCCAAACTAGGAAAAATAAAGAGCCTCAAATACAAATAAGGTACCAAACATTGTCCTTGAGTAAAATTTCTTAAAATTAGGGTCATGCTGCCACTGAAGGCACATTGTTTGGATGTCCCATTTAGGAGTTATGACCATTTGAATGAAGATGCCCGTAGACCTTCCAGGGCCTACAAACTGACCGCTGCAATTGGTCCACCTACTACTGCGGTTGGTCCACCTACTGTGTGGATCGGTCGCCAGTGGACCGACTGTTGTGGTTAGTCCACTGACTACGCCTAACCGGCCGCTACGGTCGATCGCCCGCGGACTGGCTGCGCAGTCACTGGGCCCATAGTAGCTCAAGCTTCCTCTTCACCATGGTCGACTGCAATGGGGATTCACCTCGGTTTCCCTAGATCTGACCCGAGTTCGACCTGAGCCCATCTCATCTAACCCGACCCACCGACCCTTAAGGAACCAAGCATGCAGTGGAAGCCCTAAGTAGGTGGGATTTGAAAATTTTTCCACTGACGATCGAAATAAACTTGTCGATGTTGGTGCATAGAATCTTGGTCTTAGTTGAGGATCACACATGAAGGGTTTTAAGCACAAAAATAAACCTTAAAAATACCCAGTTAATCTGAATCCGCGCACGATGTCTGCTCATCATTAGCGATCGCTACTCAAAGAATCCAAATTCTAATTCCTCTGATCGTCTACACACACTTCAAGGAATATGTGGGAGCACTATTCATTGTAATCTAGGTACTAGCACAGAATTACAACGATTCCTTCGATTCTTTAATGATCACCACATCGCTTCACTGGCAATGCCTGAGAGAGTTCTCGATATGAGGTCTTTGGATCCAGAGCCTATCTCTATAGATCATGAGAGAGAATCGAGGAGAGATAAGTTCCATGAATAGTACTTGGAAAAATCCCCTCCTCTTCTATTTATAGTTCTTAATTAAAATACCTGATATAGCCTCACCGGCCCCGAATACTTAACGCACTATCAACGACATTTTATGACTATTAAAATGAGTCATAAATATTATTATCATTTAATTGTAATATATTAAATATATTAATTGAAAATAATTGAGTCCAAAACTTTACTCGGCATTCCCATAAATATTACTTGAACCTTGAATTATTTAATATTCTTCAATTAATATTTTTCATGTATTTTTTTAAAACTCATAAATACATTTAATAAATAAATTAAATTCTCATTATTATAAACTCAAATAATATAAATTTATTTATTAAATTGGTGATCTTTTAACCTTGGAAAAAACCCAAACCCCAGCGGTGGGGCCCATAAAGTCTAAAACTCATATTCAACTGAATAAGGCACATTCTTGAACACACTTTTGCGTGTGACCCTCTAGGACCTTATCTCAATAGTAGTGAATTGTATTCATAGATAAAGAGCGGGATCTAGCAACTCATCATGGCCCCTGAGAGATAAGGATTTTCACAATAGAGACAACCAACCTATGAACACTCACTATTTAATATAATCTCTTTGTCTGTAATATCTCATAAAGCAGGACGCACTCTCGTGTCATCGCCCTTTTCTTGTTTTATTGTTTGTTGATGTAACTGGATGGATTTATCCTCGACTACCATGGACATGGTCTTATAAAAGTACTTACATCCATATCAACATGGCCTAAGATATATTACTTCCATAACTCGGAAGTGAAAAATCATTTTTTGAGCATTCAACCAATGCCATGCCACCAATGACACACCCAACACAAACTACCTCGCCATGACTTCATTTCCATGGTTTTCATATTGCATCAAAGTACGTAATCAAATGACATACATTGGTAATGATCTCAAGTGAGGAGACCATTAAACATGATCATAGATAGGAACATCCAATGACACCCGAAACATGTGGTGTTCCTATTGGAGGGTCAGTCCTCATGATCTCACTACTAGAGATCACCAAGTGAAAACTTCATGAGAAGAAGTCTCAATGCTTATGATCCCCCAACACATGATAGTCAAACATCTACTATATACAATCAGTAAGATGTATCTAGACCATAGAACACATATTTAAGATTAATGTCATAGTATCTAGAGGTTCTAATTATTGTCTGGGAACTACTATAACCTTTTGATACGACAATTAATATTTGGAAATTACCATTTCAATAGTGGATGTAGAAAAGTCTACACTATAATGATAAGATAACATCATGTATAACTAACTGTATACATGATATGGTAATCAAAAGAACTGAATAGTTGGGTCTAGGGCACCCACTATTTCAACACTCCCACTTGCACTAGAGCCAACTTTCTAACCAAACTTGTTAGCTACTCACATGATGAACATCATGTTTCAGTTGAGTAAAGACTTTAGCTATTGGGTCCACCACGTTTCTTCCGCGTGGCTATTCTTATATAGTGACCTCATATCCTTGAGTAAAACTTCTCAAGAGATGGTATCCTGAGTATATCCCTTTTGTGCACTGTTATAACTTGAAATCTTGGCTAATAAGAATATCATAATCTACATTATGATAATACTTTTCTTACCAGGTGAGATTCCAAGAACTGGAACAAATCATTGCATTTAACTACTTATTAACTGTCTTAGAAAAAACAACGTACTCGATCTTTGTAGGTTGGCTACCACCAACTTTTATGAGCTTGTCTCACTCATCGTCTTTAGACTAATTACGATAGTAGATCATATTGTTCTATGGAAACTAGTTTGTATCTCCGAAAACTATCATCCTTTCTTCTCCACTTACCAGGTACATATCTTTTGTACTTACTGAAGTACAATTAGATAGTTCTGACTACATCCCTTGCAGTGCTCCTAGATATAACTGATATTTGCTTATTATAGAGCATTCTTGGAAATATCAATTCTTTTACATATCATGGCATACGTGATTGATCCATCTCTTAAGTGTATGGACTTCAACTCACCATGTTTATCTCTTTCCATGTCCCAGACATGTTAACTTGAAGATATTATGCCCTATGACATAAGCAACAATTTATTTATTGAATTGTTACAAATTTTATTTTTCAATAAAATGTCACTATATGTATGATTGACTAGGACCAAGCAACCTACAGTTCTACCTTAGTAGATCCTGTTCCCTAGAACTCAGGTTTCTACTTTAAGTTAATCACTAGAGAATAAATTTGATTTTGGTCTTAACTAACTTGAAGACCAATGTTTGTTTTTCCATATGTGGTCGAACATATTTTTCTTTGAAAACTTTGAAACTCCCACTAACCTCTTGTAGACACATGGAAAACATTTGTTGCAAATGTATATTCTATGATCATGTTTCTTACTTTAATACTAAACCAGATTTTAATAACTTGCAACCTTTATTAGCATTCTGTGATGTGAACATCCCTTTCTGGTTGCATCGTATAGACACCATCCATGATTGGTGGTCATGACATCCAACGCTAAATAATATGATCATAGATTTTAGCTATGATAAGTAAAATGCCAACAGATTTAGGCATAACAACTTGGTAAAACCAATCGAGACTTATTGGTACTAAACTTGTACCATTTATGTATCATCTCACTTGAATACCCACCTAGCATTCAAAATAATAATCCTATTTTGAATTTTGATACATGGAATCCATTAATTGAATTTTAGTTAGTGTTATCAATTTTAGCTAATTTCCATACACTGCTTACTTGTAGGAAATATTATTTATATTGAATAATAGATCACTGACCACAATGAATATAAAAACCATCACCATGGTTTTATCCTTCCTACGCAGTATGTGTCTCTGGAACACTCTGTTCCACATGTGCTTGTGGAACTAGTTCCTATGCCAACTATTTGTGTATCTTGAGCATTGACTAAACACAAGTCAATACAATTCCCACTATCTCTAATAAAGATATGAACCCGCTTGTAGAATGCAGTATATCACTTGAATATAACTTTTCTATCTTAGGTGTTTATGTAATATCCTAAGAAATCATTAGGATAAGTACCTTAAATGCACAATGTGTTTATCTTGGTGCAAGTTTTTTTGTATCCAAACAAACTATTTGCATCCAAACACATGTCCTTATGACACAATGGATTTCTATCATACTATGTATCATATGATATCCATTTTTCATTATAGTTGGCATATGGTTGTGGAATATTGATGTTATTTTCAAATCATTTCATGAAATATAATGGAGGTTTTTGCAAGTTACAACATTGATACTACTTACATCAAAATTTTGATGTATAACATATGCATTTAGGAATTTCTCTATGCTACATGTTTGTTGATAAATGTTGATATGTAAGACTTCATCATCAATCCTATTCATTAACATAAATGTCGTGATGTCGATAAGGTAATTTGAATTTAAGAATTACTCCATGCTACATTATCATGATTGATGAATGCTTGGTCAAGATATTCTTTAGTATCCCAACCCAAAGCAACTCATATCTTCTGACCATGCATATACTTCACTTTATTATTCCTTAATTACTTAAAGGAATATTTTGAAGTATATATACCTCTATCTTATACTTGGAATAGTTCATGCTTACTTGTTGAACTATTTCCAAAAGCTTTGTGACATACCTTTATTTCTAAAGGCTCCTTTGTCCAAACTAAAGGCATCGATAATACCAAAAGTATTTAGCTGTGCCGAGCCTAAATACCATACTTGGTATATTCATGACGTTCACTTTTAGTATTACTTGAAAAAGTATTATCTTTTCACAAATGGGTATAAGTCTTACAATTATATTCATCACTAATATCCTATGATTCATGTATTACTAAACTAGTGATTGAGTTTACCAAAAACAACATTCATTCCAGAACCTGAAATAATGTCTCCTTGTGTCCAAGGACACATGAGATTAATGTTTGTGGTTATATTTAATAATAGTTCAACACGAATCTTTCAATTGGAAATTAAAGAAGTCATATACTTCTCACCACTAGCCTAGGTTTCACCCTTTCACAACCACTTGGAGAATACACCTGACTTCTAGTAATATTTCTATACTTACTTGGTTGCTGTATTTAAATACACATATGTAAAAATCATATAGTATTAAATACCCAAGTAGTAAAAGGAAACATTACATTGATGAATATGCCTAATTTAGAAGTGGAAACTTTCTCCTTTAAACCATTTTATTGCTTTTAAACTTCCATTTTATTATTTTATAATATGTAATGCAAATAACCTTTGTTAATACCAAATTAATTAAAGGATGTCGCGAATATACCATTGGCACTAATTGCCTATTGACCTTTTCACATTGTCTTTCAATGTATTCACCATAAGAATTAAAGATGAAATTATCTTTGATATTATTATTATCTTTCAGAACCTTACCTAAATTGGTAATGAAGAATTTACTCAATACTTGTTCGTTTTGTAACTTAAAACGAGACTTGAGTAAAGTGGTTAAAATGATTTGAGAAAGAGATCCATTTAAAGATAATGATCGATATTTAAATTTACACATGTCGATGTAACATTACCTTATCCATATCATTGCTTCGCTTTCTCCTTGCAAACATCTTGGAGATGATACTTCATGTTTATATCATCGATGTCCTAGTGTAGCGATTGCAACTGACACCAGACATTGATGAAAGCATAATGATATAACTGTCATATGATTTTCACATTAGTCTCCTGTAAGCAGTTTCACACTCACTTCTTGAGGTAGTTTAACAGTGTTGGGGACACTGGCACCTTGAGTTTCCTATATCATAGTACTATGCGCACGCTCTTGTACTATTCATGGATACTCTTTTCAGTGAGGACATTTACTTTGTCCATTATAATATCGCAGTTTTTAAACTTGTGGTATAAACTTCCATTTTATACAAAAATAAATTTCAGCATATTATTTCTTTTATCATGATTACCAGTTAAGACATTTTTATTAAATACTTAAATCATTTAATGTCTCCCACTATTTTATCGGATTCTAGGAACTCTTTGTGCTAGAATTTGAATACTCTGTCACTTGAGTATTCTAGTGGCAATGATCCCAGAACCATCCCTCATAGTCTACAAGATATGGCTACGTTACTACTCGGAGGGTTCAAGGTGGGATTTTGGCTGGTCGACTGCTTTAACTTGCGATTCCTTGAACTATTGAGTGAAGTCCCAGTTTCTAAAATCAGAACTTGATTTACTCAATGCTTGCCTCTAAAATTACAACAAGATAGCTATGGATATTTCTTTCCTACAATTTTATTTAAGTCAACCCATCATTCTTATAAGGACTCCCCAGTTGTAAGAGGCTCCCTCAGCTATGGCATGACTGACACCTCAAAAAGTTGGTTTTCTCCAAATTTGAATGACAGAAGGCTACTTAGACTTAATATATCTTTGAGGGTTTTATTATTTTTAGTGTGATGAAAGAAATCATTTTCTATTTTTATAAGCACGCACTATGTGATCGCACTCACAATTGACCGTGCAAGAAATATAAATTTCATTACGTCACATGTTCATTTTATCTTGCATGCTTGTTTATTATTATACTATGTGATCGCGCAATAAACTACACATGCACAAAAATATTAAACCATGCAAAACAAAATAAACACCTGATCATGATCCGGTTTTAATGGTTGATCTATTGAGTGAATAATGGACCAACCGAGACCGTAGGGACAATACCTTTAGTCGCGGGGCTTGCAACTTGAATAGCAACGTCTGCTCATCCAATGCATCCAACTCCTATCTGGTGCATCGCCGTCACTTGGCATGAAGTGCGTCATTTGTCATCTCATCATTATATAACATTACTTGAACACAAGTGAGGGGGTCTCAGGGCATAGAATACAACTATAAGAATGGGTACACATGCTGTTATACATATAATGACACTTGAGATGACACGCAAATCGTCTTTTATTTAATTAAACTAATTATTATAAAACCATGAAATAATTAAATAAATAAATAAAATAAATAAACAAGCACCAGATATGCATTGGTTGGTCTCCAGCTCATGATCAGTCATATATGCATTAAACTCGCGTATATTAAATAAATGCATAATAAAAATTAAATTTGCATTAAAATAAATTTGAGGGAATTTAATGGAATTAAAAAAATCCACTCTTGTTTTTAATTAAATTTAATGTCGTTCAGTCCAGATTAATTAATTTAATTTTAAAACAAAAAATTAAAATAATTAATTAATTGAATTAATCACCAAATTAAATTAATCATGACACATTAAAAAATTAATAACCCAAATTAATGTTTAATTAATTTAATTCTTAACTGAAATTAAATTAATTATTTTAATTAATTTTGATTAAATTAAAACACTTGGTCCCTTAAAACTTTGGGTAGGGCCTGTGTGGGTTGGGGCGAACCTACGTAGGCCCAGTCCAGGCTGTACCGACCCCATGCATGGGCGTTATGGGTCGGGACCGTCTTCCCAAGCCCATTCTGGGGTGAGTAGACCCGCCTATACCTATTTTGGGTCTGATCTGGTCAAACCCCATGCATATGGGTTACCTCACGGTGATACGCACCGCGCTGCGGGTTCCGACGGAGCAGCGAGTGCTGCGAGGAGGCGGTTGGGGTTTCCCTTACTACACTTAGGATGGTCTGCATTGGTGGCGAGGGAGGAGTCCAGAGGGTTTTGGTGTGTGTGTGGGGGGGGGGGGGGGGATCTGGTCGAGAGCAACTGGCTTGGAGGTCCGCCGGTCGAGGTGCCGGTGTGGGTGAATGCTGTGGTGGTGCGCCACTGCACGGGTCTCCATGGGAGATTGTGGAGGAGGCTGGACCGGTAGGGCAGTGGGGCATGTCACGTGAGGCGGCGGGCAACCTGGTTTGCCATAGGGTGGCCGCTACGAGCGGCTGGAGGAACCACTGCCTCTGGTGTGGGTTGCCACGGATCGGTGCAGGGAAGGATGGAGGCCACAAGGCCACTGCGCTCGGGGCAGGTGGTCACCGGGGAGGAAGCCCAGGTGGAGGGTGGCATCCCTAGTTCGCCGGCCTGGTGCAATGCGTCTGGGAGTGGCCTGACCGGGTAGGTGTTGCGCAGGGAGTTTTGGAGGAGAGCCTTACCTGGGTGGTGTGGCTGATGCTTGCCACTTCGGGAAGAGGGGAGAGGCGGTCAGAGAGTCACCAGCCTGGCTGGGAGGAGGCGGCCCTGCAGGGGCCGCCGTTCTACTGGTTCAATGCGCAGGTCGAGCGCATGCAGTGGGAAGATAGGAGGCGACCTGCAACCTGCAAGGGCTGACGCGCGCTGGTCTTTTGGTGTGCTGCAGCACGACAGGTAGAGGTGGGCGGAGGTGCTGGCTGGCCACGAGTGGCCTTGGTGAACCACGACACTGTAGGGAAGACCAGAGGGCTGTGGGGGTCGCTGCACCTAGCTGATCGGTGGGGGGCACTCGACCCCCCAAAGCACATTTTTTTATAACACGGCCTGCATTTGCAGGTCTTAAATCATTTTTGTTGTTGTTGTTGGTTTTCCCCAAAAGAGGCGCGAGCCTAATCAACCTCCCTTTTTATATTTCCACACTCCTCCTTATTATTTTTAAAGTCCAAGCCCTTTAATTTTTTTAAATAATTTCTAAAGCCTATATTAGGCTTTGGAAAAATAAAAATTAATTAAAATAAAATTTTCTTATGTCAATGGATAGACTATAAAAATAACACCTTATAATAATAAAATATTATTATAATAGAATATTATAATAATAAAATTATTATTATAATAAAACTATTATTATTCTAATTAAATTATTATTATAATAATAATCATTAAACATCACCGAAAAATACTATTCCGGTAATTGAATGTCCAACCGATGATCATAAAACAACCGGTTTAACTTTGATTTCAAACTTCGGATGACCGCAGATGGGTCGTCCGATATCAGATTCAAATGTGGTCTGCAGCGCTGGGACCGTATCAACACCCTCTTCATAGCTTAATGAAAATTTAATTTTTCTTGGCTTAAAATCGACACGCTTGATCTGATACCACTTGAAGTAACCGGGCATGCAGCAGAAGCCCCAAACAGGTGGGATTTTAAAATTTTTCCATCGACGATCGACGTAAACTTGTCGATGTCGGTGCATAGTAGCCTGGTCTTAGCCAAGGACCACACATGAAGGGTTTTAAGCACAAAAAAACACTGTAAAAATACCTGGTTTAATCCGAAGCTGCGCATGACGTCTGCTCGTCATTGGTGATTTTTGATCAAAAAATCTGAAGTCGAATTCCTCTATATCATCCACACACACTTCAAGGAATCTGTGGGGTCACCGTTCGTCGTAATCCGGATGCCAGCATGGAATTCTAAAGATGCCTTCGACGCTCCAATAATCACCACATCACTTTGCTGGCGATGCCTGAGAGAGTGCTCGATCCGAGCTCCTTGGATCCAGAGCCTCTCTCTCTAGATCATGGGAGAGAGGAGAGGAGAGATATGTGACATGAATAGTACTTGGCAAAATTCCCTCTTCTATTTATAGTGCTTAATTAAAATATATGGTATATCCTCACCGACCTCGAATACTTAACGCACTATCCCTGACATTTTATGACGATTAAGCTGAGTCATAAATATTATTATCATTTACTTATAATATATTAAATATATTACATGACAATAATTGAGTCCAAAACTTGACTCGCCGTTCCTATAAATATTAATTGAACCTTGAATAATTTAATATTTGTCAATTAATATTTTTCATGTATTTACTTAAAACTCGTAAATATATTTAATAAATAAATTCAATGATCATTATTCTAAACTCGAATAATATGAATTTATTTATTACATTGGTGATTGTTTAACCTTTCAAAAAACCCAAACCCCAGTGGTGGGCCCCACAAAGTCCAAAACTCCTATTCAACTGAATACGAAAGATTCTTGAATACGATTTTGTGTGTGACCCTCTAGGACCTTATCTCGACAGTAGTGAATTGTATTCACAGACCGAGAGAGAGATTTAGTAACCCATCATGGCCCCTGAAGAGATAAAGATAATCACAACAGCGGCAACCAACCTACGAACATGCACTGTGTAATATAATATCTTTGTCTGTAATATCTCATAAATGAAGACACACTCTCATGTCATCACCCTTTTCTTTATTTATTGTTTATTGATGTAACTAGACAAATTTACCCTTGACTGCCATGGCCATGGTCTTATAAAGGTACTGCCATCCATATCAACATGGCCTGAGATATATTACTTCCATAACCCAGAAGTGACAAATCCTTTTTTGACCATTCAACCAATGCCATGCCACCAACGACGCACCCAACATAAACTACCTCGCCACGACTTCATTGCTATGGTTTTCATCTTGCATCAAAGTACATAATCAAATGACAAACATTGGTAATGATCTCAAGTCAGAAAACCATTACACAAGATCGTATATAGGTACATCCAATGACACTCGAAACGTGTGATGTTCCTATTAGCAGGTCAGTCCTCATGATCTCACTACTATAGATCACAAAGTGCGAACTTCATGAGAAAAAGTCTCAATGCTTATGAGCCCCCATCACCTAATAGTCAAACATCTACTGTGTCCAATCTGTAAGATGTATCTAGACCATAGAACATATATTTAAGATTAATGTCATAGTATCTAGAGGTTCTCATTATAGCCTGGGAACTCGTATAACCTTTCGATATGAAAATTAATCTTTGGACATTACCATTTCAATAGTGGATGCAGAAAAGTCTACACTATAATGGTAATATGAAATCATGTATAATTAACTGTATACACGATATGGTAATCAAAATCACTAAATAGTTGGGTCTAGGGAACCCACTATTCCAACAGGCCTGACCCAACCCACTAATCTAACTAGGTCCACTAGCCTGGCCCTGCCCACCAGCCCACTCCACATTCGCTGCTTCTCTCGCATCCGCCTCTGCACTCCCGCATTCGCCGCCGAACTCCTGCGTCCGATGCTGCACTCCCGCGTCTGCCACCACACTCCCACGTCTGCCAAAACACTCCCGCATCCACCACCACATCCGCCTCCACCGGCCTCATTGGCTCTATTGTGTCCACCACATTCCCGCGACCTTTAACCCACATGGCCTGCCTTCGCCACAACTGCACGCGGGACGCTGTCGACCACTGGAACCGCTTCCACATGCTGGTGGTCCCTTCTACGGACCACCACACCTCCTCTGATGCCAAAAAACTGAAACGATTATAGATATGTGCTTCTTGGGTCCAAACCTACACTGATCCATCATTGGTTGTCGATTTACCTCAAATCCAGGGGTCTGATCAAGTTCAGAACCACCCAGAAATGTCGAGATGGGACCATGAGGATCCAACCAGTGAAGAACATGAGAAAGGAGGGAGAAAGTCACAAGAACAAAGGTTTATCATCATTGGACAAGCATTCTTGGTCAACAATCAAGAATAGAGAATTTGGGTTAGAAAACCAAATCAAATAAATCCCATGGAATAAAACCCTTCCCACAAAGCGATCGATATGAAAATCAATCTGTTCATTGATTGATTTGCATTTTTTGTAGAAATTAAGAATGGGGAATAAACCAATTAAATCACACAACCTACCTCAATTTGGATCAATCATTGATGAAGAATGAAGCTATGCTACGTTCCTTGGTGAGATCCTTCAAAATCGACATGCATCGATCATCGATCATCGATACATTATTGTTCACCAGAAAGGATTCCCAGAGCTCTCTCTCCATGATCCTCTATAAGTTTCTGGGTTATGTAGCTAACCCTATAATTTTTACATAAGGATACACTTAAAGAAAAGTCACTGTATCAATAAAATAATTTAATTATTTTATTCATTTTACTCCTTTGATAACTTTTTCACAAACGGCCCACACCGACCAATGTTAGGTCACACCTAGGGTAAAGTTTCTATTTTGAACTCAACAGTGCCCTCATATTTTTGATCCAGACATCTATTTAAGATTTATTCCAATTTTTCAAGAAAAATGAGTGCACATGCTATTAAATATTTTAATTTTTTTTTCAAACATTTGTTTTGGGCACACCGAACCTTAGAATCGCATGCTATATTAGTGTCTGGTCTTGAAAATAATATATATAATATCTAAAAATAATACACATAAAATCCGAGACATTACATAAGGTATGATTAAATTTACACTCCACACATTGTTTTAAGGGGCATTGATGTTATTTTAAATCAAAGTGAGTATATCTTTTATTTTGATTGTTTGGGTGGATTTTATATAAAAGTTAATTATGTAAATTGATCCATTTACTTATCTTGGGGTTGAATGAGGCTTATTATGATTGTGATGAAAAAAATGAATTTATGAAATCAATACAAGGTAGTTGTATTCTCATACTCACTATGATTTGATAAATTTGGTTGGCTTGTATATTGTATTTTGTAATAAATATTTTTCAATGGAATTTTAATGATTTATGAAAAGTATATTTTGTAAATATGCTTTATTAAAGTAGTGTGCATTGGTGGATTCTCTATAAAGTTGGGTCTTGTGTGTAATATTTATGTAAAGTTTTGTAGAGATAAGGTTGGGACACATGGCCCTAGTCCAATGGTCCTATAATATTACCTTATCCACTTGTATCATACCCATGTGTCTATAAAAAAATATTATTCGAATGAAAGAGAACACAAACTTTGGGAGAACGATCCTTCTTCCACTATGATAATAATATTCTATATTTCCATATTGTTTGAAATATTCTTTTTGTTCTCCATTTAATTTTTGTTACACCGTGTAAACATAATGCCTTCTCACCAAAGTCAATAGCTACCTTATAACCCTTTGATATCTCTATACTTGGTTGATAGAGAGTATAGTACATGGTTGAATCTCTGTAAGGATCCTTCACACCAAAAATATTGATATTAGAAGTCCTTATGGTTGTATTTTTATTATGGTATCTCTATGAGTGGTGTTATGAGTGAATCTATGTTATAAGCTGGGGGTTAATTCTATCATTTCCATCTGTGAAGGTGACTAAGAGAGCTATATGTACCAAATAACCAGATCTTATCCAAATCTTAATCCTAGAGTAAATAAAGTTTTAATTGTTGAATCCACAATAGGAATTATGTGTTTAACATTACCTAAAGTTATGAAGGGTTATTCCAAGTCAAGGTTATCCTAGTAAGTCAGAAAGCCATAGAAACATCATCAAAGGATCCTTCACTTTCCCAATTCATACCTTTTCATTAGTCTTTAGGAAACCCTTTACAAATATATTCCAATTCTTATTTCTTATAAATAGATATTATTAGTGTCCAGATGACATGATTTTGCTTCATTGAAAAGGAATTTTTCTTCCATGTCAAAGAAATTTCTCAAACACCATTCAAGTTTTGGTGATCCCTCTTCAAGACCCTCATCTTTAGATATGGATAACCATTACAAGGTAAAGTATCTCTAAGATAATAAAATACTGATTACAAGCCTAAATATGCTAAAATATTTACTATATCTTTGAAAGACCTTTCTATATTATTTCTTTTTGAATTCTTAAACTAACCATCAATTTTTATAAACATATAAAAAAGAAAAATGGTGATACTACTTTAAAGTAGTGTCTTATCCCAATAATCAAAGAAGAGAAAATGTTTTTTTAGTTATGGAGGAATCATATAATCTGAAGTGAAAATATAGGGTTTATACTCATCTTAGTTATGGTGCTATCAAAATTTATCTCACTCTTCATGTGTATAAATGATTACCAGCTATTTCAAGGCTCAATTTTATCGATACTTTATATAAGCAGTATGAGAATGCTTGTATATAAATTTTTCAGATCACCCTCAATGCAGGCATAATGTTTATTACACTCCATACTAATTATAATATACCATTAGAGGGTTCACACATCATAAACATTCTCTAATTTAAAATTGATATCATTGGAGCTACACTAAGTGAAGACACCTTTATTGCAACCTTGCACCATCAAATAGGATTCAGAGTCCATAATCACAACTTAGATCTTAATGTTACAAAAAACATAGTGGAATATTTATACTTATAAGTAAAATATGATCATAATAAGATATTCACACATATTTCAAAAAAAAAATTCTAATATATGAGTTACAATGTATTCTTCTTAAATCATGGATATCTGAATATGAGATGTCTAGATAAGAAATTCTGATGATTTATTCATCAAAAACATTTTTCTAATGGAAAAATGATGGAAGAATTGAAATATATTTTTTGATAGATTTACATGAGGTATCTGTATCTCTATCTGATATCAAAATCATTGAGGAGACTTCTATGCCTCTTTAGATTTCCACTCTAGGTGTCCTAATTCTATATTTTTGAGAAAATGAAAATCTGGTCCATACATTAAAGGGAAAATATCACGTTTTATTTGATGTATGTTCTTATAAGTACCACACTAGATGATATAGTTGTGATAAAGAACCTAAAAAACGATGTAAATCCAAGAGGTGTTCATCAAAAAAGGTTATTGAAGAGAGATACATAGCTGGTTACCCTATAGTCGGTATTTTAGGTGAAAACATGGGTAAGAAATTTGAGTAAAATGTTCTTTAATCTAGGGATGTTGGGTCGATAATAAAATATCTTATAGAAATAAACATGTTTCAACCCATTAATTTTTTCAAACAAGAATTGGAAAATAAAGTTGCACTAATTCATGGAAGATTAAGCCACCAACTACATAAAAACATGATGGGTTGACCCATTCTATTATTCTTATAGAGACACAAATTAGAAGTTTTAAAAATATATGGTATAAAATGTGATCTTACAAGATATTTTAGAAAGAAATGTTAATCTACTTAGAAGTATAAATTTTTTAGTATATTCCATCCTTTTGAGAGAATAACTTCAATGAAATATAAATTCATTACATCATGAGATGATCCATCTTGTGAATTCAACAGGTTTTAAAAGCCCAAACCTTATAAAAAAGTACAGATTAAACATCTCAAGGCACAACAACACTCTATCTAGAACTAACCTTAGAAAAAACCTTATCTAAACCCTCTTCCATCACACCTGGTGATTTTTCCTGGTTATTCATAGCTATTACCCACCTTCTACTCAAATAAAACAAACCCCTTCAATAATGTTACCTTTTTTCCAAATAACATTACCCATAGAAACCAATATAATTACAAAAATGAAATATTACCATGTATGAAAGGCCTTATTCTACTCTAGTAAGAGATTATCCTTGATCACCATCTCATCCAGATAGGATTGACTATCCACCAAAACATATGGTGACAAATCCTATAAGTGAGTATCATCTCCAATAACCTAAAAAAATACAAAGAGAGAAAGATAGTAATTAAAATACATATATATCTTTATGGGTTCATGTATCTAAATTTAAATATGAAGAAATGTATATTCTTAAACTTGTGATTGAAGAATCCAAAGGAGGAGCTGATTTTATTTTTATGGATGATTCAACTGATGGTCCTGAGGTGGATGCACTTGATGGAACTCCTTCTAAGGAATTTTCTTCCAATAACCCATTAGGTGATTTTCATATTTCCTACTCTCTTGAACAAATCCATTTATCAAAAATAGAGGGATAATATTTTTGAAACACATGCATGGTGTACTGCTGAGGTGCTCCAACTTATGGCTACTATCACCTCAATTATCACCAAATTTGTTATGAGATTACATGGTTGACTCTAAATATGGTGGATCTCCCTTAGAGAGTATCTAAATCTATATATAAAATATCTACCTATGATTGATGCATTTATTATGGTAATTCACAAAGAATTTCTTATAAATTGGGATCATTATACCTTCCAAATCAAAGAATAATTTATAACGGGAAAGTTTCATTCATTAAATTGAAAAGTTATTCAGAGGCATTGTGATCAAGTGTCTAAAAGGTATTATGATTTAGGGGGAATTTATAATTTTCATCTCAAACAATAATATTTAAACTTTTTTCTAAACCCTCTTGTAGTAAATATTTTGGCTCTTCTAAAGTTCAAGAAAATTTAATTGGGATATGCCTCAATAGGAGAAATATTCATGCACCCTATCATAGTTTTAGATGAACTCTATAGATAATAGAAAATAATATGGAAAATTAAATAGGATAATAGGATTCTTTGATATGATTTTTATTGGTCAAAATTGAAAATAAAATATGGAAAATAACCTTCATGTATATGTTGTTACAAAGAAAAACCCTCCTTAAGAAAGTCTCTACCTTCTTTTTTGGGGGAAAAAGGAATCAAAATAAGTGGATCTTATTTCATAAAAAATATTTTCTAGGAATAAAAAATTAAACTAGGTGTAATACTTATGGTCAAAAGGAAATTTTTTCTAAATAATTTCCTAATCAAAAGGCTAATGTGAATCTCAATAATCAACATTGAAATATTAATGATCATGAGGATAATGATGTTGAGAGTCTATTATATCTTGATGATGAACCAACCAAAAATACCATGTTAGATTTATCCAAGGATGATCCAGATGTGGAGGATATTTTGATAGTTAATTCATGTTTTCTTAATATCCTTATGATTAATAGTCCAAGTTATCTAAAAGACTTTAATAATAGAATAAATGACCATCCATTGGAAATGCACTAGCATATTTTTCAAAAACCCATGGAAAGTAAAATCCTATAAAATTTCATGATCCCTCAACTAGATTATGTGAAGAGGCATGGAATTAATATAGGACCAGTATAAGGCTTAAAATTCCAACCCTCATATCCTTATCTATAGGTATTTTGTATCACAAATTAATTTTAGTAATACTTTATAGAGAAGTTGTTTTATTTTTTCACCATACACCCTACAAACATTTTATTGGGATGAATTTTAAATTAGGACTTATTTTTAAATAGTTATATGTAAGATTTAGTCATGAGAATTTTATAAATATTTTTCATTGGTTTTCCATGTTTAGATATGAAACATTTTGGTTTGATACCCTCTAGAGTGAAAAGGTTATAGAAAAATACCTTCTGGAAATCAAGGAAGCATTAATCTTCTTCAAAATTGATATACATGTAATTTTTCTTGGGTGATGACCTTTCATTTCTTAATAGATACGAGGAAATATTTTTTAATTTCAATCCATATCCTGATATAGACTTCATCCAAAATTTCCCCTAACTTTGCATAACAACAAGTACTGATCACAATTAAATTCTATATAGGTTATTCATTAAATATTAAATAATATGGAAGATGTGGGATATAAATGAACATAATCTACAACCTTATTCATTATTGAAGCTAGATAGATTGAGAATGATATATTTTCTACTGAGGCATTAGGTCAGAGTCACATTTAATAAATCATGTAGACCATCCAATTGTGGTGCATTATGAAAGTGGTAGTAAATGGACTATGCATTGAATCTACTTTTATAAAGTTTTGGTTGACAGTTTCTATATAAAATTTTCTTTATATAATTCTTCTTAGATCATCTTAGAACATGTATATAGTGTGTATAATGTTAAATAAAGTAGATTTTTTAAATTTGATTTAGTAAAGTAGTTTGTATGGGTGGTTTCTTTATGTAGTCAGGTTCTATGTGTAAGATTTGTGTAAATTGTTGCGGAGATAAGGTTTGGACACATGGAATTGGGATATTGTTCCTATATGATCACCTTATCCCCTTGTGTCTACCATGCGTGACTATAAAAAATATAACTCATACAGAGGAGAACTCAATTATTGGTCTTTTAGGGTTACCTTATCCACTTGTGTCTACCCTGTGTGGCTATAAATAATATAATTATGAAAGAGGAGAACTCCACCTTGGGAGAGGTATCCTTCTTCCATTATGATAATAACATTCCATATTTTCATATTCTTTTAAGGGAATCATAACAAAAAGGAAATTAAGAACATGAAGAATAGTTATAGATTGTGGTAATATATAATATTATTATCACGATGGAAAAAGGATCCCTCTCATAAAGGTTGAGTCCTCTTCCACCCAGGTTATATTATTTATAGCCACACAAGACTGACATAAGTAGATAAGGTAATTCCACAAGACTAATATCCCAGTTTCATGTTTCCAAACCTTATACTTACAACACTTTACATAAAGATTACACATGAACCTCAACTACATAATGAAATCACCCATGAAAACAACTTTAATAAAACAACTTTACAAAATCTACTTTATCAATGATTACAAATCACACCACACACAAGTTTGATTAAAACCTAAGAAACTTTATATAATGATACTTTTACACAAAAACTCTCAACCACATATATATAAAAGAATATTCTCCACATAGCCTGCATTCCATCACTGACATTATTCTTTGCCCTCGTCTAGTCCACATATTTTATTAAAGGTTAATTTTACCTGATTTTATACCTATAATGATGGTCCACCACATGTCTTCCTCCTGCAAAGAACTCCAATATTTTATAAATAATATTTACATGGCTTGGTATATAAAAATACTACCCTATATTGAAAAGTAATTACACATACATGTGATCCTCCCCCTAATCAAAAAGGGTTATATTGCTAACAAAAAAGATCAATATTATAATGAAGAACTATAAGATAATTCCTTGAGTTGATGATACTCATCAGGAGTTTTATTGTCATTGCTATAAATTTTTCTAACACATGATTGAATATCATAGATATAATCTTCAGGATAAGTAACTATATTATTCCATGTTGTTCTTTCAGGATCAATAATTTGGTGTGGGATTTTAGTTGGATCAAGGTGATTAATACCCCACGTTTTAACTCTTTCTTTAGTAAAATCATTTATTCCTTTATGATCACATATTAAAAAATATTTAATAGAATAAAAATATATTCTAGTGACTGAGATTCTTTCATCATTCTTAAATTTTTATTGATGATCATAGAAGAAAGTAATCATGAAAATCAAATCTTATTACCTTCAAATGACTAAAATTTTAGTTTTAACTCTTACCGCTAGGATTTTGTGGTCTTGAAAATATTTAATAATTTTTATAATTTCTAATATATTTTATGAAATTGGTTGAGTTAGTAGTGGGTGAGACAGAGAAGTAATTTATCACACTCAAATATGATTCCAATTGTATAGAGTTTTGGAAAATAAAATAAGACAAGGAATGCATCCCTAGGAAAGTTGAATAAGTAATCAGAGTGATGCCTACTCGAATCCTACCTTGAGATCGAATGTTGAAAAAATTTTAACTTAGGGAAGTTTCTTGAAAAGGGTTTCTATATTTGTTAGATGAAAATTTTAATCCTAAATAAAATTATTAATAGGGTGATAATTGATCATAATTATGAGTTTAAATCTATTTTTTTAACATAAATTGCCACATAATCCCATTGGGATTTTATAGCTTCAATAAGAACTTGCTCCTGGAGTTCAAAAACTTCTTTGAGAGCATGTTGAAAGATTTTTGGATTCATAAATTTGCGACTTTACATTATTGGATTAACATATTTATTCCTTTTAAAAGGAAGAATGATAAAGAAATTAGGATTTTCCCATAATGGATGACAATTCATATAGAGACCCAAAATTTACATACATAAATACATCATATTTTTATTAGGATATTCATTACATATAAATATGATCCATGATATAACCATAAAGGTTTACTATACAATAACATGATCATGAATTATAATAATCATACCCAATCAAGCAATGATCTTTAATCATGAAACATGGTGTCAGGTTTTTTTAAACAAAAGATACACTACATAAGAGTTTGGAATCATCAATAATAAATCATAAGTTTTGAGAATACAACATAAGAATAAGGCATAAATTTTTGACATACACATAATCATAGAAAATTAATTTCCTTAGTCAAGGATCACTACTAAGACTATCATGGTGGATTGGGTTCACTCCCCATTCCATCATTTCCTTAGTCAAGGTTCACTCCCAAGACTATCTTATTGGAAAAAGTCCCTTACTAAACCAGGTTCACTCTCTATTCTAGACCTTATTATCTCATGATATATCCATATTTAACCAATGAATCTGAGGGATATATAATTATATTACTACCTATCTCATAATGAAAATCATACATATGTGTGCCACAAGATCATTAAACATTCATCATAATATCATATCATAACCTATAAAAAGGATATGAGTTTCATAACCATTTCATCATAATAATCATAAACTATACAGATATATAATAAATATGGTAACATTGGATCATATACTTATTAAATCATAATAAACACAAAAGGATGTTGTTATATATGAAAATACCATTAAAATATCACTAGAGCATTTCTTTAGTAAAATAAACTTTTCATTTTGAAATCACTTATTTAAAATATAAAAATGTCCAACATATTAAGGAAGAAATTTTACTTTTAAAGAAACAAGGAATCTTATAAAGTAAGATTCAAATTAAACAGTATTCATGATGATAGGTAAATTCGTTCACACGGTGTATGTTAAAACAAAGATTCCTTTCACTTTTTTGGTAACAAGTCAAAAGTACCACATTTGGAAACTGATAAGAAGATTAATTTTAAACCTTTATAAAGAAATTAAAATATAATAAAAAATTAATTTAAATAATATTTATAGAATAGTAAAAAAATTCTTGAAAATATTTTAAATAAAATATGTACATGGAAGAAAAGATTCTTGACCGAAGAGAAAAATAAGGCAAGCTTTCCTTAAAAACATTATTTCGGTCTCTTGAGTACATAAAGAGAGGAAAGTGAAAGAAAAAAAATATAATCTATAGAAATAACTAAAGGATAATAAAATGAATAATATTTTATATAGATATATCATATAATTTCATCGTAGTAAATTTAAGCATAAACAATCCCAGTAAAAAAGTGATTCTAACATAAAACCCTTACCTCATGTCCATCTTGCTTCATAAGCACTCTAAGATCTTCTATAATAAATTAAAATTTAATATATTTATATACCAAAACCATATAAATACCTATAATACCATACATGGTTTAATTATAATATCTTATCACTCGTTCATTAATATTATTTCATTATCATCATTATTTCAGGTGTTAACTCTACGTTTTTCATCTATGTTTTGGTTCGATAGTTATGGTTCTTGCAATTTTATCATGGATCATTCATCTAAAGGATGTTAATAATGATATAAATATCATATATATTCATTATATATGCATTTATTACCATTAATATAAATCAATGATGAAAAATGAATTACATCACTACATAGAGACGGTAGTCCGTACGTATGCATGAGTGATGTTTCCATTTTCCATGGATGGAATGAATGAAAGGTAAACAATAATTCAAATTTATATAAAAATTATTATATAATAAATAATATATATATATATATATATATTAAATCTATCATAATAACCAAAAATGAAATATGGGGATGAAAAATGAATTATATCACTATGTGGAGGTGGTAGTTCACACGTATGCACGAGCAATAATTTCATCTACTATTTTATGGGGAAGATGTGGTAAGTGGTTATTAAATAATCATAATAAAATATAAATATATTTATAATAATTTATTAATCATGTTATTATGAATAAAACATGTTTATATGAAGTATAAGAAGTAATAAAATTGAAAGATCTTGGTTAAGATTTATACTTCTTCTTTGAGAGATCTCCTTTGGCTTACACCTCAATCATTGAAGGATTGGTATTAGGAGAAGACCATAAGATATAGGATTAAGGGAAATAATATATTAAGGTTTTTTATTAAGTATTTTCTTAGATATAAGGCTCAAATGGTGTGAATAATGTAGGAGAATAGGTACACTTTTATAAGTGAGAGGAGGGATACACATGGAATTTCTTAAAAGATTTCAATGATATGAGGTAAATTTCATAGGAAAGTGCCTCAAAGTGGACAAGGAGTAGAATTTAGGATAATATAATTTTATAATATCTTCAACCAATAATAATTATATAGGTTTTTGTGGCATTCCTACCCATATATCTTGGTTTAGACCTAGATAAACCTATTATAACCTTAACTATGGTAACAAAATTTTACTATTTGTACCATTAAATATGAAAAAATTAAATTGAAACCATTTAATTATATTAATTATTATGATTAAAAATATGTATTATATTTTATTATATTAAATTTCTATAATTTATGTAATTTAATTTTAAATAAGCATGCAAACCGTAATGAAAATCCATTTTTGAAAAATGCATTTTAAGCATAAAATTAATTTTACTTCCATTCCTTGACTTATAAAAAAATTAAATGAATGATAAAATATACGATTGAATATATAATATATCAATTTTATTAAAACAATTAATAAATATATATTAATTTAATTTATTAAGATAATAATATATTTCACGCATAAAAATAGTTTTTATAAAAATGTGTTTTAATCCCAAAAAAGAACTTATAATAAAATCAATTATAATGATGATACCTATGTAATTAATTATATTATTTATAATTAAATAATTATTATGTTAATTTAATATAAAATTCTAAACATAATGAGAATTTTTCTTGAAAATAAATGACAGTTTTTATAAAAATCAGTATTTTCCACTATTCATTGAAACATAAATATTTTTAGCACTACTGGAATGGGAGGTTTTACCCATGCTTCTGGAAAACCTTTACCAATGGTTCTAGTGAACCTTTGGTAAAGGGTACCCCTTTGCCAACGGTTTCCTAAAACCATTGGTAAAATTTTACCCCAAATACACTCGGCCTCTCCTCTCCCCCATTTGTGAGACAGAACCCTAAATGTTCAGTGCTCATCTCGTGACTTCCCCCATCCGAACCACTGAAAATCTATCCGAATCACCTCAAATCAGGTATTTTCTTTTTTATACACATAATATATTTAAGTGTTACCTTGTTTTTATTATTATTCATCTAATATTTTAGTTTTAAGTTTTGATTTTTATGTGTATACTATTTTTTTTGTGTTTTGATTTAATCTAGAATTTCTCAATTCCAATCCATTTAATTAATTAAATCCTTAACCCTCCATCGAAGAAGAAACATCTCAAATTCATTGCGGTTGGATTTCAGATTTTCTAAGTACGTGTTTTTATGCCTTTTCTTTATCTTCTTATTAATTGTTACTTGGGAATTTATTTATATGTGTTTATTAATTTTTAGCAAAGTTTCTATAAATTTTTTCCTTAAAAATCCTTGTGAAATATTATTTAACCCTATTCTCATTGAATTGAAATGGATTTCGAAAGATATTTCAGAAATGATTTAATCTTGAGGAAAGTGTTTTATTAAAATGAGAATTTTTTTTAATAAGGCTTGTGTAATGTAATTTTTTATAGTACACTTGTTATGTGAATATGTTTGGTATTTAATAACACATGAGATAACTGGTGTGTGAGAATATGTTGTGAAAGAGATTCCATGGTTGGTTCAAGATTATATTTACGTTTTGAGCCTATTAATGAGTTGTTTTAAAGATATTTTGAGATATTTATCTTATGTTTATTGGTGAAAACTGGGATCTGTAGAGGTGGTTCATGATTAAGACATTAATTACTGCTAAACATGTGGATAAACCATGCATAATAGTGAATTCTTGAAATGTTTGATGCTTTTAGTCCTTTTTTATTTGGAGTTTCTTTTGATGCTGATGTTTCTTATTGATACCTATGATGAAAATTTATTTTAGTTTCTAAATCAGCTGAGACTCCCCCACCATGCACAATGTATACAACCTCTACCCTTATTTAATCATTCTGTTTACACAGCCTATGCAACCTCTACCCTCATTTAATCAGTGAAGTCAAGTCATTAATTCAAGCCTTCATTCTCACTAGCATGTAAGAAATTGAATGATGTAAACCCATCCTCACATGATTTATTACCTTAGATAGTGTCCAACATATGGAATAAGAGCTTTTGAATTCATCAGTTAACCAGGATCATATATTCCATTTCCCCTAAGATGACTGTACTAATATAACTTTAGGGTCAATTAAATATGGTTCTCATTGTACGTTGTATATTATGTGTCCTTGGCCAATACTCACTTTTATGAGGGTGGGGTGCTTTTCACTAGCCATGCTGGCATGTGTAGACATCCATAAAAATGTTAGATAAATCACAAGTTTAATTCAGTAATGTTGTTATCATTGACATACTTTATTATTAATCTCAAATTTAAAAATAAATGTTTTTGTCTATACTTTATGAAATTAAATCTTTTTACAATCCATGAACAACATATTAGTGTAGAAGCCTAAAATTTATTCACCCATGGGGTGCGCTTTACTTGGGGAAGTAATTGGGTAATGAAAGGTATGGCCATAGAGGTGCCAATAACGAGTTATTGAACATGAGTGAATGATTTGGGATGCCTATAATACATAATGGGACCTGAGGCATGTGCCTCTTATAGACCTAATGAAAATGAATATAAATAAATTTTAATTTAATTTATGAGTACTTGTTCTTTACATTATTTTAATAGTTCACTACATCAACTAGAAACTTCTTCCTTTATCATTTACTTAAATGTATTTTCTATTAAAGTTTAATCCTATTGAATTGTTTATGACAAAATGAATTATATAAATTCTTTTTACAGAATGGACATAAGTTGGATGTATGAAATCGATCGGATCTCAAGCGATTTTCAAAAAAATTTAGAGAGCTTTATAGATTTTGCATTTCACAATGCTTCAGATAGTGGTCGCATACACTTCCCATGTTCCAATTGTGTTGGTAGACCTTGGTTGAGACATGAAGAAGTAAGCTACCACATAACCAAATATGGTTATCAATAAAACTACTTTGTGTGGTATCATAATGGGGAGAAAATGATATCTCAAATTGGTGATGATCGAAATGAAAGGACTGGAATGGATAATTTGTTAGATGATCGGTTTCCGTTTATTCTTCATCATGAAAAAAAAGGATTTAGACTCAAGAAGACTTCGATATGAGGATAGATGATGCATCTAGTGAAAATGATGATATTGATAGGGTGAAAAAATTGAATGATGCTGCCACGACTCCAGTATATCGACAATGCGATAAAATGAAAAAGTTGGAATTTTTAATCCGATTGTTTCATGCGAAAACTATGTATGGGATTTCTAATACAAAAATCGATTACATTCTTAACCTATTGAAGGATTTACTTACAGATGATGCAGATATTCCCTCAAACCACTATATGGCATGGAAGTTTGTTGAAGAACTTGGATTTTTAAGAAACAAAATTCATGCTTTCCCGAAAGATTGTAGTTTATTTTGGGAGGAAACCAATGAATGAAATGATTGTATAAAATGTGGCACATCTCACTGGAAGTCAAAATATGATGGAACACCATCCCGAATTCCACAGAAAGTAATGTGGCACTTTCCATTGATCCAAAGACTCCAGAATCTTTTTATGTCTGATGAAATATTAATAAAAATGAGATGGAATGATACCAAGAGAAAGAAGACTAATGATGAGTTAGTTCATCCTGTAGATGGATTTGCATGGCAGAGATTTGATGTTCGAAATCCTGATTTTGCAGCTGATGTGTGTAATGTGCGGCTGAGTCTTTCATGTGACAGTTTTAATCCATTTAGGTAGATGCTTACTTCGCACAGCACATGGCTAGTTTTTATACACATTTATAATCTTCCCCCATGGTTGTGTATGAAAAAGCCTTTCACTTTCATGAGTATACTCATATCTGGTCCTTCTGATCCTGACATTGATATTGATGTATACATGCAACCTTTAATAAAAGAGTTGGAACTTCTTTGGAATGTGGGTGTGCACACATACGATGCATGTTCGAAAGACATATTTCAGATGCGTGCTGTGCTTATGTGGACGATCAATGATTTTCTGGATTATACAATGATGTCTAGATGGAGCACGAAGAGAAAACTGTCATGTTCAGTTTGTATGAAGAATACACAATCTAGAGGACTGAAACATCGTTGTAGTTTTAGTTTTATAGGACATCGATGATTCATGCCAAAGGATCATCCATATAGAATGAATCGTCTAAGATTTGATAATACCACAGAGACCGATGATCAACCTCAGCATATGTTTGGAACTGATGTGCTTAATGAATTGAAATATTTTAGCTTTTCATTCAGGAAGAGTCAAATGAAATCTGGAAAGAGAAAGAATGTTTCCACTGAAACCTGTTACAATTGGAGGAAGAGGAGTATCTTTTTTGATTTGCCTTATTGGTCAACCAATTTTTTACGTCATTGATTAGACGTAATGCATATTGAAAATAATATATGTGAAATGTTGCTTTCGGTTATTCTAAATTTCAAGGGGAAGACAAAAGATGATTTATGATCTTAGCGTGACTTGGTGGATTGGGGTATCAGACCAGAATTGCATCCTATGCGTATCAGTGAAAATAAATGGAAACTTCCACATGCTTCTTATGTGATGACACATATAAAAAAAACAATTTCTGAAATTATTAGAGAATATTAAAGTTCCTGATGGCTATTCAAGAAACATATCTAAACGGGTCAACAGAAGAGAGTTGAAGCTAAAATATTTGAAGACTAATGATTATCATGTTCTACTGCATGAGTTGCTTCCAATAGCAATCTTCCATCTTTTATCCAATAATTTAAGGGTGTCTGTTATTTGGTTGTACCATTTGTTTAGAGATCTTTGTGCTAAGAAGTTGTCCAAGTATTTCTTGCAAAAAATGTTGACAAATGCCCCATTAATTTTGTGTGAGTTGGAGAAAATATTTCCTCCATCATTTTTCACATGCATGCTGCATCTGACTGTCCATATTCCCACTGAAATACTTCTCGGAGGACCTGTTTATTTTCGTTGGATGTATCCAACTGAAAGAAATATGTACACATTAAAGTCTTATGTCTGAAATAGGAATCATCCCAAAGGTTCTATCATGAACGGTTACTTGGCTCAAGAATGTATGGATTTATGCTCATTGTATTTGTCTGATCTTACTACAAGAATGAAAAGACAAATGAGAAATGAATAAGAACAGTATGAGAAAATTGAACCCAGTTTTCCATCACTTCCTCAAATAGAAGGAATTTCTGGATCATATACATTGAAGACATTCAGCCATGAAGAGCGAGAGATGGCACATCGCATAGTTTTGTTCAACTGTGATTTGTTCGATGACTATATCAGGTAACTAAATTGAATATGTATATATTACATATATATCTATTAAAATATTTATATTTTTTATTTACAAGGAACATAAAACAATGATAAATAGAAAGCATCGTTCTTTATCTTTGAGAAGGAGAGATACTTTGCAAAGAAAAGAGTTTTCTGCTTGGTTAAAATTGAAGGTAAAAATATTACTGTTTAAAATAATTATATCAATATTTAATTAAGTTTAATAGTCATTTATATTGTAGTTATTGAGTTTTTCTACTGACTTTGTCTCTGAGGAAATAAGATATTTGGCTTTTGGTCCTAAAACCGTGGTTCGTGACTGTAAATCAATTGTTATCAATGAGTACAAATTTATTGTCACTGAACGAGCAAAGAACATGAGAAAAAACCATGATGGTGTTATGGTTACTACCACAACATATTGTTATGCCAGTGCATCAGATAGTAGACCGTGATTTGAAAATGTGGGTTATTATGGAGTCTTTGAGAAAATAATAATATTGGATTATTAATCTCATGGACGAGTCACAATGATGAAATGCCATTGGTTTGATTTGATGATGATACAGGGCACATTTATTGATGATTTTGGATTTTGAGTAATTAATATGACTAACACTCTTGCTGCCGAAGAACCATATGTGTTGGCATCAATGGCTAAACAAGTTTTTTATGTCAAAGACCAACTTCGACTTGAATTTGGTGTCATAGTTGAAGTAATTCCAATATATATTTTTGAAGTAATTCCAATAAATATTTTTGATGATGGAATTGATACTATCCCTAGTTCCATTAGAACCAATCCATTTATTTCTTTTGATGACTCCAATAGCTCAATTTTCAGAGTTGATTGTGAACCTGAAGTTGTGGTTGAAAATATATAGAATCATTCAACCATGCTTTCAATTCTTTTGATTTACCTCAAGTTGGGTTGTTAAGGTTGGTAATATTCAAATTGATTTAGTATTGATCACAAATATGTTTTAGCTGACTTGACCATTATGTGAATTTTCAATGTTTATTGGTTGCAGTTTTATTTGAATTGCATTATCTAATTTGGAATTGAACCGTATTCAAACCTAGTCCAACAATATTTATAAATTGGTGAACATTACAACTTGTATTATTTATTAAATTTATTTAAGCTCTTCTAAAACAATTGATAGCTAAATTACCAATAAATCCCCCTATTCCCTCATATATTTAGTTTTTTGGGTTACACATTAGTTTCATTTTTCTAATTAATTACATATTTTTTTTCAAAAGTAGGAAATACTGCCAATTGAAGAGAGACGAAGGAAAAAAATAATGGAGAACAATCATCTAATGGAGGAGATGGGCTTTCCACCATTAGTGCCTGTAGTGAGTACTTTATTTCAAATATATATTTAAATAATATATAATGTCATGTGATTAATTTTTTTTAAACATTTTTGTAGGATCCACCTATACGTCGACAATTATTTGACGAGGTGCCTAGTACTGGTCCTAGCACTCAGGCCGGTGGTACAAGGAGGGTTCGTACCAGAGGTGGACGAGCAGCTTCGCATACCCGACTAGACCCTGCCCCTCCCACTGACATGTCATCCTTCCCACATTCTGATCCTGTTGTGTTGTTAGGGACACACATGATATTTAGGCCTCCCATGTTTTCACCACCTTTTGCATCTTCTGGCCCATCTTTTTCATATCCCATGATGATTCCCACTCCCTAGCCAGAATCCGGTCATACAACTATCCCATCTTCTTTTCCTTCTACTTCTGTCTCTCTAAGCTTCTATATTCCATTATCTTCGACTCCTATTCCACCACAGGGTGTTCTACCAGTTTCTGTGGATCCAGCGGTGCTTAGCGATCAGACTGGCGCAGGTATATTTATAGAACCCTAACAAATTTTTATGCCAATATTTATTTTCATTAAAACATATTTTGATAAAATATTTGTTTTTATTTCATGACAGATACATATATTGTTAGGAGGTGGGGGTGGGGGCGTACACGCATGTGTGCGGTTTGGAACCGCCATGCACAGATAATGGTGGATTACAATGAAGACAACCAAATGGTTGAGAAAACAGGGCAGCAATGTCGGAGTTTTTTGGCGACGCTTGCCAAATACTCTGACATCATTCCTATAAACACGATATCATGGAGACAGTTGCCACATGAGGTCAAGGATAGAGCTTGGGCAGAGATATGGGTAAAAAAATCTGTTGTATTTAATGCACTGAATTATTTTTGTATTTATATGAATTAATATTTTGGTGTCAGCTTCGATTTAATTTTCTCAATGATGAGGGAGCATGAATAACACGTCTGAAGGATTTAGGTGAGATTTGGAGAGCCTACAAGAATGAGTTGTATATTGGATGGTGTGCTAGAGTTGGCACTGAGTTAGAGGTGGTACCAGTCATGGATTATTGTCCTATAGAGTAGTATCGGTAGATGATTACCCATTGAATGAATACTCAGTTTAAGGTATTAATTACATTTGAGGTATTTAAATAATAAATTTAATGTTTTTCATTAATATTATCCTTTGAATTATCGAATTTTATTTAGAATCATCTGGAAAAAATAAAAAAAACATTGATGCAAAAAAATACCTCCACACACTGGGACGTACTACAATGCAAGATCATGAGAGGAAGCTGGTATGACAATTTTTTATAAGTTTTATTTAAAACTTACAGTTTCTTTTGTTTCCTCAATTATTTAATTATTTGCTAAAGTTTTCATATAAATTTAGTTTTTAATGTCATTGTAGAGGCAACAACAGAATATTGAAGGATGTGTGGCTCGAGCAAAACTGTTTTGCTTGAGTAGACGAAAAAAGGATGGAAGTGCCGTCAACAAACCGAATCAGCAGTAGATTGTAAGTTTTAATCTATTGATTTTATATTTTAATATCTATTTTTAACTTAATAATATATTTATATTTGTAACAGACTGCTTTAGAGGCCCTCGATGCCCAAGAACCAGACAATTTTGGGCCAACTGATCACTTACATCAGGTGTTGGGAGAGGAGAATTCTGGCAGAGTATACTGCCGACCTAGGATAGCCCCGACGAAGTATTGGCCCTCCTCAGGTATGAGTTTTAGTGACACTGAGCTGTAGTAAGTTAGGGCACAGGCAGAACAGGCTGAAAAAAGGGCCATAGAGACGGCATAACAGTCTTCTAGGGAAAACAGTGCATTTATGAAATTTATTGAAGTTCTACATCCAACACTTCCACCAGAGGCTAGCCCGGCTTTTGATGAATATATGTCATCGATACGTTCTATATATGGTGCACCAGGTGGCAGTTCTAGTGGTGGTCAAGACGATGTCTAGCTTGATGATGATGATGGTGAGGAGTTTGATGCGGAAGAGGAGGTAGAGGAGGAGGGCGAGGCGGAGGAGGCGGGCGAGGCAGAGGGCGAGGGCGAGGAGGAGGGCATTGAGGAGGGTGAGGACGATGATGGGGATGATGACGAGGGTGATGATGATGGTGATGGTGATGTGGGACAAATTGATCCGTTACATTTTTGACTAATATTACTGATATTTGATGTTTAATCTATTCTAGTTTTTGGTTTTATCTAGACTTGTAGTATAGTATTGGAGTTGGGTTATTTTTATATATTGTCTGTTTTCATGGATGTTGATGTCTTTTAGTGGCTGTGGTGTATCTTGAGCATGTTTATAGAGTTTTGTGTGTTTGGGAACTCCCTGGATATCCCCCCTCTTTCCTGGACCCTGGACAACCCCACACCATCCTCCTTGGACCCCGGATAGCCCCCCACCCTCCTCATTGGTCCCCAAACATCTCCCCGGACACCCCTCGGATAGCCGCACAGACAGCTCCCCGGACAGCCCCCCGGACAGCCCCCTGGACAACCCCCCAGACAGCCCCCTGAACACCCCCTGGATAACCCCCCGCACAGCCCCCACCCTCCTCCTTGGTCCCTGGACAGCCCCCCAGACAGCCCCTGGATAGCCCCCCGGACAGCCCCCCGGATAGCCCCCCGTACAGCCCCCCGGACAGCCCCCCCACCCTCCTCCCTTCCCCCTCGGACAGCCCCCCTCGGACAGCCCCCCCACCCTCCTCCCTGGACCCCCAGACAGCCCCCACCCTCCTTGATTTCACATGCCTTTTTTATTTCTCTAATCATGCAATGTTATTTAGGATTATTCCATTTTTGTATGTCTTGAATTATATGAATGTCTTAGTAAGATTATTAGCTCATGCTCATCAAATTCATGTGATGATATGCTTTAATTTGAATACAAAGCCTTGTTGTACATTCTCCATGTTATGTGAATTATTCCTTGTTTGATTTAGTTTACTTTTCAATTGTTAGGATAAGACATGGGTTACATGTTAAGGACTCATGGACGGACTCATCATGCTCAGGGAATTTAGTCTTAAAATTCCAGGATGTATGCTTTGGTTTCTAGGCGAGAGCTACGAGGATGGTTTCTATTACTCATGAGTGATATTGGTTCCTTGAAGATAAACCGAGGACATGTTTATTTTTCAATATGGTAATACCATGCCTCAGGTGTGGCCGACACCACTCAAAATGTCTTAGGTTTATTTGAAATAGACAACATTTTAAGTGAAAATAAAAACTGGCATACGAAAAACCAACCAAAATCATTTGTATTGTGTTGATACTTTAGAAAAATGATCCATGGGTCATTTTTGATTTGTATAAGTCAACCCCATCTAAATCCAAGGCGTGGTGTGGCCAGTAGCACTCTAACTGTGTCTCTTTTATTTAAAATGGATGGGATTTTAAGTTAAAAGAACAACTGACATACGGAAAACTGACCAAACACATTCAAATTCTATTGATACTTTATTAAATCGATCCATGGGTCATATGTGACATTTATGAGTCAACCCCATCTCAATATAAGGTGTGGTGTGGCCGAAACCATTCGAAGTGTCTCACTTTTGTTTGAAATGGATAACATTTTAATTAAAAAGTACAACTGACATACAGAAAACTGACAAAACACATTCGTATTGTGTTGATACTTTAGGAAAATGATCCTTAGGTCATTTCTGATGTGTACGAGTCAACCCCGCCTCAATATGAGGCCCGGTGTGTCCGACACCACTCAAAGTGTCTCAGGTTTATTTGAAATGGACAATATTTTAAGTGAAAATAACAACTAGCATACAAAAAACTGACCAAACACATTCAGATTGTGTTTATACTTTAGCACAATGATCCATGGGTCATATGTGACATGTATGAGTTAACCACGCCTCAATCCAAGTCACAGTGTGGCCGACACCACCCAAAGTGTCTCTTATGTTTAAAGTGGACAACATTTTAAGTACATACAGAAAACCAACCAAATGGATTCTGATTCTGTTGTTTCTTTAAGACAACGATCCATGGGTCATATGTGACGTGTATGAGTTAACCTTGCCTCAATCCGAGGCGTAGTGTGGCCGACACCATTCTAAGTGTCTCACTTTTGTTTGAAATGGATAACATTTTAAGTGAAAAGTACAACTGACATACGGAAAACTGACCAAACACATTCTAATTGTGTTGATAATTTAGTAAAATGATACTTGGGTCATTTTTGATGTTTAAAAGTCAATCCTGTCTAAATCTGAGGCGCGGTGTGGCCAGTATCACTCTAACTATGTCTCTTTTGTTTAAAATGGATGAGATTTTAAGTGAAAAGAACAACTGAAATACAGAAAACCAACCAAACGCATTTGGATTCTATTTTACTTTATCACAACGATCCATGGGTCATATTTGAAGTGTACGAGTCAACCCCAGCTCAATCTGAGGTGCGGTGTGGCCGACACCATTCGAAGTGTCTCACTTTTGTTTGAAATGGATAACATTTTAAGTGAAAAGTACAACTAACATACGGAAAAATGACCAAACGTATTCAGATTGTGTTGATACTTTAGGAAAATGATCCTTAGGTCAATTTTGACGTGTATGAGTCAACCCTGCCTCAATCCAAGGCCCGGTGTGGCCGAAACAACTCAAAGTGTCTCTGGTTTATTTGAAATGGACAACATTTTAAGTAAAAATAAAAACTAGCATACGGAAAACCGACCAAACACATTCGGATTGTGTTGATACATTAGCACAACAATCCATGGGTCATATGTGACATGTATGAGTCAACCCCGCCTCAATCCAAGGTATGATGTTTCTAGCACCACTCAAAGTGTCTTTCTTTTGTTTAAAATGAACATCATTTTAAGTGAAAACAACAACTGACATATGGAAAAATGACCAAACACATTCAGAATGTGTTGATGCTTTAGGAAAATGCTCTATGAGTCATTTTTAACGTTTACGAGTCAACCCCATATCAATCCAAGATGCAGTGTGGCTGACACCACTCAAAGTGTCTCTTTTTAGTTTAAAATGGACTTCATGTTAAGTGAAAACAACAACTGACATACGGAAAACCGACCAAAGACATTCAGATTCTATTGAAAATTTATAAAAACGTTCCATGAGTCATTTGTAATGTTTATGAGTCAACCACACCTCAATCCGAGGACCGGTGTGGCCGACACCACCCAAAGTGTCTCAGGTTTATTTGAAATGGACAACATTTTAAGTACATACAGAAAACTGACCAAACAGATTCTGATTGTGTTGATACTTTAGCACAACAATATATGGGTCATATGTGACGTGTAAGAGTCAACCCTGCCTCAATCAAAGGTGCAGTGTGTCCAGTACCACTCAAAGTGTCTCTCTCTCTTTTTTTAAAATGGACTTAATTTTAAGTGAAAACAACAACTAAAATATGGAAAACCAACCAAACACATTTAGAATGTGTTGATTCTTTAGGAAAATGATCCATAAGTCATATGTGACGTGTACGATTCAACCCCGTCTCAATCCAAGATGTGGTGTGGCCAACACCACTCAAAGTGTCTCTCTTTAGTTTAAAATGGACTTCATATTAAGTGAAAACAGCAACTGATATATGGAAAACCAACCAAACACATTCGGATTCTGTTGAAACTTTAGGAAAATGATCCATGGGTCATATGTGATGTGTACGAGTCAACTGTTCCTCAATCTGAGTCGCAGTGTGGCCAACACCACCAAAAGTGTCTCTTATGTTTAAAATGGACAACATTTTAAGTACATACAGAAAACCGACCAAAAGGATTATGATTGTGTTTATACTTTATCACAAAGATCCATGGGTCATATGTGACGTGTACGAGTCAACCCTGCCTCAATTCAAGGCGTAGTGTGGCCGGAACCACTCAAAGTGTCTCTCTTTTGTTTAAAATGGACTTAATTTTAAGTGAAAACAACAACTGACATACGGAAAACTGAACAAACACATTCGGAATGTATTGTTTCTTTAGGAAAATGATCCATGAGTCATATGTGATGTGTACGAGTCAACCCTGCCTCAATCTGAGACCCGGTGTGGCCGGTACCATTCGAAGTGTCTCACTTTTGTTTGAAATGGATAACATTTTAAGTGAAAAGTACAACTGACATACAGAAAACTGACTAATCGCATTCAGATTGTGTTGATACTTTAGGAAAATGATACTTGGGTCATTTTTGAAATGTATGAGTCAACCCTATATAAATCCGAGGTGTGGTGTGGCCGGTAACACTCTAACTGTGTCTCTTTTGTTTAAAATGGATGGGATTTTAAGTGAAAAGAACAACTGACATACGGAAAACCAACCAAACACATTCGGATTCTATTGATAATTTATCACAATGATCCATGAGTCATATGTGACGTGTATGAGTCAACCCCACCTCAATATGAGGTGCAGTGTGGCCTACACCATCCGAAGTGTCTCACTTTTGTTCGAAATGGATAACATTTTAAATGAAAAGTACAAATGACATACAGAAATCTGACCAAACACATTTGGATTGTGTTGATACTTTAGGAAAATGATCCTTGGGTTAATTGTGACATGTATGAGTCAACCCTGCCTCAATCTGAGGCCCAGTGTGGCTGGCACAACTCAAAGTGTCTCAGGTTTATTCGAAATGGACAACATTTTAAGTGAAAATACCAACTAGCATACGAAAAACCGACCAAACGCATTCGGATTGTATTGATACTTTAGCACAAATATCCATAGTCCATATGTGACGTGTACGAGTCAACCCTGTCTCAATCCGAGTCATGGTGTTTATAGCACCGCTCAAAGTGTCTTTCTTTTGTTTAAAATGAACATCATTTTAAGTGAAAACAATAACTGACATACAAAAAACTGAGAAAACGCATTCAGAATGTGTTGATGATTTAGGAAAATGTTCCATGAGTCATTTGTGATGTTTACAAGTCAACCCCATCTCAATCCAAGATGCGGTGTGGCCGACACCACTCAAAGTGTCTCTTTTTAGTTTAAAATGGACTTCATGTTAAGTGAAAACAACAACTGACATACGGAAAACTGACCAAACACATTCAGATTCTGTTGAAACTTTAGGAAAAAGTTCCATGAGTCATTTGTGACGTGTAAGAGTCAATACTGCCTCAATTCGAGGCTCAGTGTGGACGGCACCACTGAAAGTGTCTCAGGTTTATTTGAAATGGACAACATTTTAAGTAAAAATAACAACTAGCATTCGCAAAACTGACCAAATGCATTCGGATTGTGTTGATACTTTAGAAAAAAAATACATGGGTCATATGTGACATGTAAGAGTCAACCCCACCTCAATCAGCGACACTATATTGCCAGCACCACTCAAAGTGTCTTTCTTTTGTTTAAAATGGACATAATTTTAAGTGAAAAACAACAACTGACATACGGAAAACTGAACAAACACATTTGGAATGTGATTATGCTTTAGGAAAACAATGCATGAGTAATATTTGACATGTACGAGTAAACCCCATCTCAATCCAAGACACGGTGTGGCCGACACCACACAAAGTGTCTCTCTTTAATTTAAAATGGACTTCATGTTAAGTGAAAACAACAACTGACATACAGAAAACTGACCAAACACCTTTTGATTCTATTTAAACTTTAGTAAAATGATTCATGGGTCATATGTGACGTGTATGATCCAACCGCGCCTCAATCCGAGTCACAGTGTGGCCGACACCACCCAAAGTGTCTCTTATGTTTAAAATGGAAAACATTTTAAGTACATACAGAAAACTGAGCAAATGGATTCTGATTGTGTTGATACTTTATAAAAAAGATCCATGGGTTATATGTGATGTGTATGAGTCAACCCCACCTCAATCTGAGGTGTGGTGTGTCCGGAACCACTCAAAGTGTCTCTTTTTTTTTAAAATGGACTTAATTTTAAGTGAAAATAACAACTGACATACGAAAAACCAACCAAATGCATTCGGAATGTGTTTTTTCTTTAGGAAAACGATACATGAGTCATATGTGACATGTAATAGTCAACCCTTCCTCAATATGAGACCCAGTGTGGCCGACACCACTAAAAGTGTCTCTCTTTTGTTTCAAAAGGACATCATTTTAAGTGAAAAGAACAACTGACATACAGAAAACTGACCAAATGCATTAGTATTACATTGAAACTTTAGGAAAACGATCCATGAGTCATATATGATGTGTAAAAGTCAACATAGCCTTAATCTAAGGCGCAGTGTGGCTGACACCACTTGGACTGTCTCTCTATAGTTTAAAATGGACAACATTTTAAGTGAAAACAACAACTGACATACAGAAAACTGAACAAACAAATTAATATTCTATTTAAACTTTAGGAAAAAGTTACATGGGTAATTTTTGACGTGTAAGAGTCAACCCTGCATCAATCTGAGGCCCGATGTGGCTGGCACCACTCAAAGTGTCTCAGGTTTATTTGAAATGGACAACATTTTAAGTGAAAACAACAACTGACATACAGAAAACCAACCAAACACATTCGGATTATATTGAAACTTTAAGACAATGATCCATGGGTAATATGTGATGTGTACGTGTCAACCTAGCCTTAATCTGAGGTGCGGAGTGGCCGACACCACTCAAAGTGTCTCTTTATAGTTTAAAATGGACTTCATTTTAATTGAAAACAACAACTGACATACGGTAAACTGACCAAACACATTCATATTCTGTTGAAAATTTAGTACAATAATCCATGGGTCATATGTGATGTTTACGAGTCAGCTGAACCTCAATCTGAGTCACAGTGTGGCCAGTATCACTCTAAGTGTCTCTCTTTTGTTTAAAATGGACAACATTTTAAGTACATACGGAAAACCGACCAAATGGATTCTGATTGTGTTGATACTTTAGGAAAATGATCCATGAGTCATATATGATGTGAATGAGTCAAAATCTCCTTAATCCGAGGCATGGTGTGGCCAGTATCACTCCAAATGTATGTATTCTATTTAAAATGGACATCATTTCTAGAAAAAACACATTTAAATGTGTATGTTTAAATGAATTATGTATGTTTATAATTAAGTTATGAATTCTAATTTAATTATGGATGTGTATAGTTTCAGATAAATTATATGTTAAATGTGTATGAATTTTTTCTGTATATGTATGTGTTAGTTGGTTATTGTAGGTACATTAATCGGAGAGGAGATTTACCTGAATGGATGGACACCCTGCCAGTGCTGTGAAAATTGCAGGCTGCTGTGCAATTTGCATAGCATAGCCTATGCCAACGGTTTCAAAACGTTGGCATAGGGTTTATTGAAAAGTTTTTACCAATGGTTCCCTTGAACCATTGGTAAAAATACATTCCCAACGGTTTCTAAAACCATTGGGAACAATGGGAAAATGTTGGTTTTTCCAACGGTTCAGGGGAAACCATTGGGAAAAACTTTTCCCAATGGTTCCCAAAACTATTGGGATAGGATAATTTTTCTAACCTATCCCAACAGTTCTATGTAAACCATTGGGAAAAGATATCCCAATGGCTTACTTACCAACAGTGCACAGAACTGTTGGTATAAGGTATACCAACGGTTCTGTGGCCTTTACCAACGGTTCAGAATCGTTGGTATATCATCCTTTTCCAGTAGTGTAGAAAAATATGAAAAATTAACCCTAAGATAATATTGAAATTTTTATTTAAAAAATGATATTAATTTATTCAAATATAATTTATAAAAATGGTATAAATTAATTATAATTTTTGTGCATAAAATTAAATAAAAACCAGTTTTTTAGAAAACATTTTTTTGAAGCATAAAACGACTTTACTAAAAATTGTGAACTTATTTATTATGAATTAATCAATAAATTTTCATTATTTAAAACCTTTATATCTATTTTTTATAATTTTATTATTACTATTCATACCTTTATATTTTATGAATTTTTTATAAAGGATTACTTTATTACGGTTCATTTAGACTTGAGGTTGCATGTAAGGAAATATATCAAATAATTTAAGTCTATTTCAAAGGAAGTACTTATAAAATATTGGGCTATTACATTCTAAACCAATTAAAATTAATTGTTCCATTGAAATTACATCACTCTAATACAACAAAATGAGGATATATTTTCTTTATCACATCCTTAGGTTCTTATATAGCTTCCTAAAATTTGTGATTCCTTCAAATAATTTTAACCATATGAGTAGTCTTATTCCATATAACCTTATGTATGTGATGAAAGATTTCTAAAAGTTATTATTCATAGAAAAGATCATGCTCTAGTGGTATAAAATTTGAGTTCAGAACATGCGAAAAATATTGCATGTACTTCCTTAGTAGAGATACATGAAACACATTATGAACTCGAGAGAGGTTCAATAAGATTGTCAAATGATAATTTACAGTCACTATATGATCAATAATATCAAAGGGAAAAATATAGCTAGGGATAAACTTTCCCTTATTTTTGAATATTATAACCTTTTACCATGGATAAATTTATAGGAATATCATCTCCCCAATGTCAAATTATATATCTCTTCGACAATTGTTAGCATAAGTATTATGTATACTCTGATCTACCTGAAATGATGCTTAATGAATCCAACTTTCTCTACTATTTCCTCAGCTAGATTAGATCCCAATATCTTTTTTTCTCCAAATTTATCCTAACATGTCAGATTTTTTCAATTCTTTCTATAGAGGGATTCATAAGGATCCATATGAATACTCGAGTGAAATCTATTATTATAAGAGAATTAGACTAGAGGAAGTTTCTAATCCCAACTAAATTAAAAATATAGAGAATCAAATATCAACATATCCTCCAAGGTTTGAATGGTCCTCTTAGACTGACCATTTATATTAGGATGATAAGCAGTACTAAAATACCACTCTGTATCTAGAACTTGTTGAGGGATTATTTATAACTTCAAGGTAAACCTTAGATCTTGATTAGATATAATAGAATGTGGTACTCCATAAAACCTTACCACTTTATTAATGTATATCCTAGTAAACTAATCAAGAGATAAATATTATCCAATAACAATCAAGCATGCTAACTTTATAAGAATATTGACTATGACCCAAATAGAAGTATAGCCTTTAGATGTTTTGGGGAGTCTAATGATGAAATCCATAGTGATTTTCATCATTTAAATTTTTGGTATGGATAATGGTTATAACATTACATTAGAATTCTATCTCTTATCCTTAACTTGTTGACATAAAAAAGAACCGAGATACATACTCTGTAATATATATCTTCATGTTATCCCACCAAAAATAATCTTTTATATCTATATACATATTTGTACTTCCAAGATGAATAGAGAATGGATAGCTATGAGATTCTTCCAATAGTTCCTTCTCCAAGAATAGTGTTGATGAGACACATATTTAGTTATTAAACCTTATCATTCTATCATAATCAAGGCTAAAATCAGGAATATTTCTCATCTTTTTTATAGATCTACATCCTCCTTCTACACCTCTTTAATCTTCAAATGGATAGATGGCTAAACACTCATTTGAGAGAGATAAGATTTATCCCCTTTATGATTTCATGGCCCATAATTTCCAAATCCATAAATATTGGATCTTTTTTGATCCTCATCATAGAGAATCTTTCACAATACTTTTGATATAAATCATGAACCACCTTGTTTACTTCCCCAGGGTGCTAATGTACTGAACAATCATAATCTTTAATCAAATCCAACCATATTCTCTATAACTTGTTCAACTATTTTTGGGTGAATATATACTTTAAACTTTTATGATCAGTATATCTATCACACCATTATTCATAATGATAATTCCTCCAAATATTTAATGTAAATATTACCACTACTAACTCCAAATTATGAGTTGGGTAATTTTTCTCATGAACCTTAAATTATTGTGGGGTATAGGATATCTCCATATCATTCTGCATAAAAACACATCCCAAACCCTTTTTGATATATAAATATAAATCACAAATCCTTCTCTACACTAGGGAAGTTTGAGCATAAGTGTAATGACTAACCTTCTCTTCAGTTACTTAAAATTTTATTCACATTCATCAGTCTAAAGGAACATAACTACCTTACAAGTTAACTATTCAAGTGGATTAGATATCCATGATAAATCCTTCATAAATAACTAATAATATCCATCGAATCTAATAAAACTACAGATCTCACTCATAGTGGTTAGTCTATGCCAATGTTAAATAACTTCTATCTTCGACAGATCCACTGATATACCCTCACTTGATATTATGTGACCCAAAAATAAAACATTTTGTAGAAATAATTCATACTTGGTAAATTTTTAATACAGATTATACTTCATTAGGGTCTTCAGTATAATCCTCAAGTAATCTTTATGCTATTACTTACCCTTGGAATATATAAGATTATCATATATAAATACTACCAAAAATTGATCAAGGTAGTCTCTAAAGAATATATTCATTAAATCTATGAAGATATCCAGGGAATTAGTAAGAAAAAATGACATCACTATAAATTCATAGTTTCCATACCTCAAATAGAAGGCTGCCTTGGGTATGCATTCACTTTTTACCCTCAAATGATTGTATCCAGACTAAATATAAATCTTGAAAAATCATTGAGCTCCTTGTAATTGATCAAGTAAATCATTAATATGGTGAAGATGATACTTATTATTGATTGTGATCATGTTAAGTTCTTTTGTTATGAACCATATTGGATACCTGGTACACTGATACCTGAGCTGGCTCTAACATTATCAGAAGGTCATTCCTGATCCCCATGGGTTGGAATGTAGCACATGACATCATAAAGAATCAAAAGGGAAAATTTTTTCTATAAAAAGAATAAGATAAATGATATGAGTCGGTATGTCAACACTCCTCAAGGAGAAATTACCAAAATCAAATAGGTAAAACAATACCTATAGTGACCCTATACTTTTATGCATATCATTACATTACTTTAAGCATAATTAAACATAAAATTACAAGCCAAGGATCATAAAGTCTAGTGTCTTGGAAGAATAAGTACATAATTAAACATCATAAAAACAACTTTTATTTAATCTACACATTAATATACTAACTTCCATTATGCTCAAACATATTCATAGGATAACCTGGGGATAACATGAATAAAGGGATGAGCTAGAAATCCCAGTAAGGGAATAATCATAAGAATAAATCTCAGCACATGGTTTAGAAGTCATGGCATAAAGATATAAAAAGGAATGGAAGATATGGAATCATAACATATAAACATGAGATAATATAACCATGGAGTCATAATAATGTATCAACAACATAAAACTTGACTTTATCATGAGTTAAGGATCATTGTACATAGAGGAACATAAGTTAAGGTTAACCACCAAGACTGTTGCACATGGTAGCGCGAGTCAAGGATAACCGCCAAGACCGTTGCACATAATGTCTCACGAGACTCAACTTTACCCAATGCATTGGAGTGATATTTGGGAACACCCATCATAACATGTTCATGAATATGATTTACACATATATAATCATACATAATCAATCATACATAAACATAAGGGTACCCATGGAATGAAATGGGTATCATAATCTTGTCATAAGGCATAATAAATAGGCGTATCATACAAGTGTCCATGAAATAAAGAAATCCAAAAATACATGGAAATTCATAAGGTAAAATAGAAATATATCATGTTAAGTGATTTAAAATATAAGTGAAAACATGTATGAAGAGTATTTAAGAAATTTTAGCATTAAAACATTTTAGTGAGGTTTTAAGGAAAATACTAAAGAGAATTTCAAATAGAAAAAGGAATAATTTTTTATATAAATCCATAAGTAAACCAAGATGGTTTTAAAAATAAAAATACTGATTTTATTAAAACAATGGTGGATTAAAATAGATGATAGAGTGTACTTGAAATTGGGTAAACATTTGGGAAGTTCCCCTTAAAACGGGCTTGCTTATTAGGAAAAATTGAGAAGAGAACCACTTAAAAATATGTATATCACCAAAAGAGAATGAAGAATGGACCTTGATAAATGATTTTGAATCATTTACATATAATTTAGAATATATAAATAAAAATAATATATAAATTAATTTGGGTAAAAATAATGATAGAGCAACTCGTAGGTATAAAGGAGGTTCGGGTAGAATTCCCTACCTTAAGTCTAAATGTGTCCTTTACTTGATCTTAATGTCCTAGATAACCAAATTATATTCATTAATTATCATGTATAGAAAATATTATACATGTAATTGATTTATTATAACCTTTTTTAGTTCTTTTATTACATTTTTGATGGGTTAAGAGATTCAATTTCATCATTTGGGAGCATTTGTTTCCTTGGTTTTCATGATTGGTTTACTTATATACATGTATGGATAATCATGTAAGATGAGGATGGTTGTAAATAATTGAATTTTTATGTTATTAGTGAAATTATAGTAGATTAAATGTTTATAAAATTCATTTGGTTATTTGAAGTGAAGATGAATCATTATATAAAACTTTAATGATAACTGTTTGTGTTAATTGGTGGTTTTTTGATCACAAAAAACTCATTTTTCTTTATAAATTAATATCATGTGTACAAAATATTATAGAAATTAAAATAATAAATAATACATATATTATAGTATAGTTCAACCATAAAAATGGTTTCATGACCAGAATTGAATATGGTAATAGAAATTGAAAACCCATTGTTCTTGAATGTGATAAATTAACACATCTCAGATTCTAGTATAAAAGGAGGAGAAAGGAGATATGGTGATGAATTATTCCATTACCATAACAACATTAAATTATATGTAAGGTAATTTAGTTATCATAAAATTTTGATGAAAGGAGTTGGGAAAATAAAAAGCAAGAAAGGAACTTGAAAGAAAATAAAAGAAATGAAAAGAGGAATTTACCTCTTGAATATATCCTCCTTGAGAACCTCTTTAGGGGAGAGGATTTGGTATTTTGAAGAGACTAAGGGATGATGAAAGTGGGAGAGAATCTTGGGAGGAGATTTTATTTGAATTTAGAGAAGGAACAAGGCTTGAGAGGAGTGAAGAGAAAGGGGGGGGGGTGAGGGTGGTTTTTATAGTGGAGGAGAGGAGGGGTTTCCCATTACTTTAATCATTAGTTTAATATTTTTGCTCAAGACTACAAATAGTATTGATTATTATGACTAAAAATAGTAAATAGAGCATGTGAGTTCTAATCAAGGGTTATTACCTCAGAATAAAATCATCCATGACCCAATATTTCATGTATTTTGCTTATTTTGCAAATTATCATATTTCAATATTCATAAAAAATCCAAGTATTTCAAAAAAATCCAAAAAAATCAACATAACCATTTTTTGACATGTAGAATTCAAAGATGGACTCCAATTTTCAAAATTAATTTTCTAAATATGATAAATTTAATTTTTAATTAAAATCATAATTTATTTGAAAAATATAAATTTTAAAATTAAAATAGGTTTTCTAACACTTTGAAAAATTAACTAAGGTCTCCTAAAATTATTGTCACGACCCGTCCTTGGGCCCGTGCTGTGACTACCCCAAACCCGCCTTCTATAGGCCAAGGGCTGGAGACTAGCAACAAAGGCGTAAATCCCGATAAAAGGGAAGACATTGCCTTTATACAGTAAACAAACAACATAGAGTACACAAGCTGAAGTAAACACTAAGTAAACTGAGTACAAAAGTAAGTGCTGGAAAGTAAATGGGCCAGAATACAAACCCAACTGAAAGTAAAGTACAACTAAAAAGAGAGTAATGTAGTAGAAAAGTAAAGCAGCAACACCGAGCCATCCTCTGGAAATCCCACCTGAAGGGTGGGTACAGATAGTCTCCTCTGCTCCTCGGCTCCAACCGTCTGCTCCGTGTATGTCTCGTCCAGTGATCCACCTCCAGGTACCGTCCAGCTCCATGAGCTCCTAACTCGATCAGTGCTGTCCGTCATCTGCATCCAACACAATGTAGTGCGGGCATAGCCTGTGCAGGGGTGAGTATATGCTACTCAGTAGGGACCCCGAGACCCCCGAATGTCTCCTAGAATCCACGAAGGATAATCCATAAAGGAAAGATACAAACATGAAGTAACAACCAACACTACTTAGGTATATGCCCATACATATACCTAAGTCATCAATTCTAGTTCGGCTCCAACATCTGATCCCAAGTTCAATATAGTCCACACAGGATGGCACAAAGAAATCCACACAGGATAACACAACCCAATCCACACAGGGTCGCAAAACAATCATATCGAAGGTAGTGATTGAAAGTCAAGACTCAGCTCACACAGGTATACTTCTTCATAAGATGATAGAGATGATCAGATGTAGCCACTAATTCATCTAAGCTATCGGACCCACAAAGGATACAAGGCCAACTAAGCTGTCGGACCCACAAAGGATACAAGGCCAGCTACTCTGTCGGACCCACGTAGGATACAAGTATAGAGTCAAAATATTGCCGGACCCACATAGGATACAAGAACAGTAGTCACGTACTGCCGGAACCACATAGGATACAAGAACATTAGTCATCTTCATCGAACCCGTGGAGGATTTCAGTACGGTCGTCGTCGTTGCTGAACCCACGGAGGATCCCAGTACAGTCGTCATCGTCGTCGTAGTCGCAACCAGCTCTAGGGTTCCCGCACACAGCATGCTCGATTCCGGGAGGGTCCAATCCACAATCCAAGGGGGGTCGATACATCAACTAACATGTAGTTTGTAGTTGATGTATCCCAAAGTTCCGTCTCGTTAAAAGGAACTCAAAGTGACAGACGGCGCGTCAATCAGACACCCGGTCTGAAAGTTATTGGCTTTTTCGTCCCAGGGGCCCGGTTGGTTTTTAAGTCAAAACCAACCCTAACGTACTCCAACTGCATCCAAATCTCAAGCGGAGTAAGCCAAAAGAACTGTCTCACTAAGAGGAATCCAACAAAGTCAACGACACATCAATCGGACGTCCGAAGCTCAAGTTATAAGCGTTTCCGCTCCAAGGGCTCGGTTGGTTTCATGTTCGAACCAACCCATCTGTACCCAAAGTTCTCATAAACCTTGAGTGTAATATACTTAAATGACCATATCGATCCAAGGATTGCATCGCAACTGACGGTGCATCGATCGGAGGTCCGTAGCCCACGTTATGGGCGTTTGAACAGATCTGTCCGAAAATAGGGGGTTTGGGCCCAGTCCGACCCGGACCAATACCCCCTGGGCCGGCCCGAACCGGGTCGACCCGACCCAAGTCTGGGTTCGGCCCAGCTCGGCTGGCGCGACCCGACCCAGCTGGTGTGACCCGGCCCGGTGCGGGGATCCGGCCTGACGCGGGCGGCCCGACCCGACAAGGGCGGCCCGGCCCAGTGCGGGCGGTCTAGTCTCATGTGGGCGCGGAAGGGGGGGGGTGGGGTGCTCCCCACTTGCTTTTGAAACGGCATACCCGTGGGGGTCCGCCCTTACTACGCTGGCTGGGGGTTCAAACCCCCGGTTTCTTTGAGTAATGGTCGGCCATTAAGGCTGGCTGGTGTTGCTACCGCGGGACCAGTCGATCCCGACTCCTTGTTTTCCGGCGGCTGGATAAGTCCGAATGCCTCCCTACTGAACCGCCGAAGCCAAGGGCCACGGCTCTTGCCCGTCCGGCACACCGTGACGGCGCCGCGCCCCTCCACCGCAGCCGCCCCGGCCACGGCCCCTTTGACACTCCGGTGCAGCGCGATGGCGCCACACTCCTCCACTGTGGCCCGCTTTGGCCGCGGTTCCCTCATCCCCGTGCGGTACCATTGCACCGCGCCGCCTCCGTTCCAAACCACGAAGAAAAATTCAACAACAAAGGGGAGGAGGGTCGACCGTGTTCGTGCGGTCCAACCTCCTCCCGTTATATTGATAACAAGCAGCCATAAATCAACGAGAACAACAAAAATAATCTTGAACATAAAAATCAACCCCTACCTCGAAGAAGTTGTTGAACGATGATCGTCACGGGAAAACAGAATCTCGAGGTGAATATCCATATATGTTGACGGAGAACGTCCGAGGAGGAGTGGTGTCACCCTTCCTTTGACGTGAGAAGAAGAACTAAGGAAGGCACGTCGTCGTTCTTCGGGAAAGGCGTCACACACCGACTGTGGAGAGGAGAAGAGACAGCTCGTCGATCTCTCCTTGCGGTGATGGCATTCTTCGTCGAAGTCTTGACGTTCTTCACGTTCTATAATGAAGAAGATAAAGATTCTCAAGGCTTTGAGTATCCTCTCCCAAAATCCCCACACAACTAAACAAACCCAAATAAAATAAGGAAGGCTTATTTTATTAACACATGCCATGCATTTTCAAAACATCAAAAAATCAAACTCAAAAATTAATTTCAATTTAATGTAAGGGTTGACATGCAATAAAGAGGGGGAGTGTATGAACCCGGATCTTCTTTTCAGGTATGTTTTTCGTTTTTCTGGAGTTTTTGAGAAAAATAAATTTTCTGGAAATTTCAGAAGTACACACCGTGTACTTTCTGAGTACACGCCGTGTACTCTGTTCTGGCTCGAAGCCGTGTGCTGGACGTGTCCGGGCCACACACACGGTGTGTAAGGCTGAGGTGGAGGCCGGTTTTTCGGAGTACGAAAAAAATTGTGGTACACGCCGTGTACTCCTAAAGTACACGCCGTGTACTTTATCTTTTTTTTCATTAAACGGACCGGGGTCGCATCTAACCCCCATATTCATCTTCTTCTTCAGATTCCGCTCGTCTGACGCGACCCATACGACCGGATCTTCGACGGGTTCCCACCCCACCGTCTGTTCTTCGATTTGAGCACGGTTGATTGCGTTGGAATCGCAGCGGTGAGTTCTTCCTTCTGCTTTAGCCTCGTTTCTTGTTTCCTCCTCGTTTCCAAGTTATCGTGGGATTATTGTTTTGGGAGTTTTCTCAGATCTATGTTGTTCTACGAGGAATCTGTCATCGAGGTTATCGATCTCCTAGGATCGAGGTAGGTGGTTTGTGCCTTTCCGTAGGAAGTTTATGAATATATTGTGCAAATTCCACCAATACCCTTGAATGGGGTATAGCATGTTTCCTGTTTTGCCCTGCTGTTTGCATGCTTTGCTTGTTTTCTTTAGTAGAGGTTATTGCTTGTGAGTAGAATAATTTATTTTGTGCTCAGATTGCTTTGCCATGCTTGTTTTTCCTGTTGGGCGTTTTTGCCAGTTGCCATGCCTAGTTGTAGGATAGCAGAACTGTTGCTTATTTTTGCTGTTGAGCCTTAGTTGACAGCCAAGTAGTTCTTGAGGTTTACTTGGACGACACACACACGCTGAGCATGTTTAGTTTTACTCAGGACTGTGAGAACCTAGAGTGGCAGAACAAAGGGAGAATTGACGAAAGGGCTTCTCCAGAGTGTCTTTTAATTACGACGAGAGACTATAGGGGGAATTGACTGTGTGTGCTTCCCCAGAAAGTCTATAGATCCACAATGTGGGCCACAGGGGAATTGACTGTGTGTGCTTCCCAGAGAGCCTTTAGCACGATATGAGACTATAGGGAGAATTGACGGAAGGGCTTATCTAGAGAGTCTGCTTAATTACGTAGCTGAACCAGAGGGGTGAGACTGTGTGTGCCTCCTAGAGGGTTTCTAGTACTGATAGGTTGGACCATAGGGGTTAGGCTGTGAGAGCTACCCAGAGGGTTACCTGTTTTCTTCTTGATGCTGACTATTACTTGTGTACCTTGTTTGCTAGAACTGTGGTTTGTAGCTGCCTGTACTTTTCTGTTTAATGTTTCCTGTTTATTTACTGCCATGTATTCATTGACTGTTAGGCACAAATCTTTGGGTGATTGCCTACTGAGATTTTATCTCACACCCTGTTTGGGCGATGTTTTTGGGCCCAAGAAGACTATGTTGCTACAGGTATATACAAGGGCAAGCACCCTTCTACTTCAGGATCTTGATTGCACCAGGAGCTGGGGAGCATGGGACCGAGCCATGGCTCGTGATGCTGAGGAGATTACTTGTTTTCTTTTGCACTTGGTTTTAGTTGTATTTCAGCATGTTCTGGTGTTTTTTGTTTTCCTTATATACTTGTATCTACTGCATCATTGTCATCATAGTTATATATCTATATTGCTTCCGCTGTTTGGTTTCTACTGTATGCATGTTGTTTACTGCTTCCGCTATTTATTGTTGTTTCCTACCTTGTATACCTTACCGAATGAGGGCATAGTTTCCCCACTGACTCACCCAGGCCCTTGCTGCTAGTCGGCAGCCTCTGGCATTCGAGGAAACATGCTTGAGGTCATGTGGCGAACCGGGTATGGGGCACCAGTGGAGGGGATCTGGACTCGGGACGTTACAAAGTGGTATCAAAGGAGTTTTTTTCTATTGTCTTACGGTTTGGAGAATTTATCCAGGGATAGGATAGATTTGGTACTTGGTATTAAGCTGTGCCCAGGAGTAACTAACCCGTGTATAGGGAAAATCCATACTACCTCACTAATTGCAGTTTTCTGGTTTTTAGAATTTATGGTTGGTATGTTTTCACCTAGAGTGATTTGTATGACTTGTGCGGTTATTGTTTTGATATTTCGGTTCTATTTTCTATCGCAACCCGATGAGATGAGGGTATTCCATCTCATTCATCATATAGGCACTTGTAGAAATCACATGTCATGCATTCTTGCCATGCCATCTAGGGTGTATTAGCGATTGCATGCTGTTGTGATAGGCTCTGTGTAGATGATGCATGCTGTTGTGATAGATGCTTGATAGATTCTCTACTGTTATGTTAGAAACTGTTGTTTGTTCCTTACTTAAAATGAACGCCAAATTTTGGTTCTTGAGGTGTTATGGGCCCTCATGGATCAGAATTTTTCACCTTTTCCCTTGTTTTAGTGTTTCTGGAATTCTGCGCAGTTTCTGAGTTACTGCCCAGAAAAACCCAGAATACACGACGTGTACTTTTTGGATACACGCCGTGTAGTTTTTAGGCCATGTCACTGACCGTGTGAGTAGAACATGGTGTCATGGAAGTAACTTCAGGGACACGCCGTGTACCATTGGTACACACCGTGTGAGTTCGGGGCAGTGTACCCGGCCGTGTCACGAACAACACGGGCCGACATGACCTTCTTTTCTACACGCCGTGTTTGTTTGAAACACGCCATGTAGTTTGTCTAGGTACCTGGCCGTGTCACGTACAACACGAGACGGGGTCACCTCACCTATGCACGCCGTGTTTGTTCGGAGCACTCCATGTAAGGTTCAGTCGTGTAGACGGCCGTGTGCTTCACAACATGGACTGCCGAAGCCTTGTATAGTGCACACTGTGTATATTTTGAACATGCCGTGTAGTCTCAGGTTAAGTCGGACCATGTGGGTGAGCCGTGTAAGGGAATCGGGCTGGGGAATTGTTACAAGTACACGCCGTGTGTTGGGGTCAACACGCCATGTAGTTTGAAGTGTACACGACTTGTAGGGCAGGAGTACTCGCCCATGTCAGTGGATTAAAAAGACACGCCGTGTAGTTTTATACATGCCGTGTAGTCTGGTTTTTCAATCTTTTGTGTTTTCTTTCCCCTGTTCCCGTTTTTCACTCTTGTGTTCTCTTCCCTTGTTTTCCTGATCTAAGGTGTGCTTTTGATATTTCAGAGGTATGCCTCTGAGACGTCCTCTAGTCGTACGTTTGTTGTCGGGCAGTGATCAGACGCCAGATAGGGATGATCAGGGACTTCCTGTCGATCCCCCAGCCGAGCCAGCCTTGACACCGGTTGTTGTACCAGTCATGGGCGCTGATGTGCAGTTCAAGGAAGGTTTCATGAGGATGATGCAGGCCTTCTAGGGAGCACCACCTCCTTCCTCGTCCATGGCAGACTTGACGTGGGTCTTTCAGTAGTAGCATCCTCCCACATTCTCAGGGGAGGGAGGACCTCAGGCTGCAGAGTCATGGCTGGAAGCCATGCTGACTATATTTGAGTATCTGGAGACGCCTCCAGAGAGGCGGGTCAAGCTCGCCACCTACATTCTCCGAGACTTCACCAAGAGGTGGTGGGACCTGGTCTCGCAGGCGGGTCAGTAGCAGGCTATGGCTTGTGAGGAGTTCCAGCGCGTGTTCTATGACTACTTCTACCCGGAGACCCTGAGGGCCGATTGAGCCCGGGAGTTCATGAGCTTAGAGCAGGGTACTCTATCTGTCATGGAGTATTCCTCTCGTTTCACTGAGCTGCAGCATTTTACACCCCTTCGGGATGGGATTGGGGTGTTCTTGGCAAGGAAGTTTGAGGATGGACTCAGGCGGGAGATTCGATTGCAGGTGAACATCTTCTAGATGACTTCCATTCCTTCCATCGTCAACCAGGCACTGATTGCGGAGCACAATCTGGGAGACTCCGGAGCTACGAGCCAGGGCGGTTCTACTTCCAGAGTTAGATTTACTTCAGATGACAGCAAGAAGCACCTTAGAGAGCCTGCACGCGGTGATTAGAGGAAGCGAGACGCATCATCAGGAAGCCAGGTGACATGCTACCAGTGTGGCTGGTCAGGGCACACGAGGTTGCAGTGCCAGAGGGACCCCGTGGAGTGCCGATCTTGTGGCAAGATGGGTCACCTTCAACATTTCTGTCAGGTTTTCTCACCAGCAGCTGGTGACCAGGGTTCTTCCATGACTCCTCGTTCAGGAGTATCCCCACCAGTTTCTCACCAGTCGGGAAACTGGAGTTCTTCCAGCCGTTCGGGCCGAGGTGGAGGTTGAGGCCATGGTAGTTAGCTACTAGTCCCTCAACACCAGCAGGGAGGTTCAGCTCAGGGTGGTCAGTCAGGGGCATATGACCGCGGTGCAGGCCAGTCTTTCTCCATAGAGCAGACTTACCATGAACATGATCCCGACCCTTCTACTATTCGAGGTACGATTTTAGTAGCCTCAGTTTTATCTTCACCCCTTTTCGATACTGGTGCTATGCATAGTTTTATCTCTGTTGCCGTTGTGGAGAGCCTTGTACTCTGCATCTTTTCTTCTGTCGACTCGTTGACACTAGACACACCTTTGGGAATGAGGACATCTAGTGTACGCCAGTGTAGAGAGTGCCCTCTCGAGGTTGCAGGGTATCACTTTTTATGGGATATCTATGTCCTAGAGATGACAAGCTATGATTTCATCCTCGGCATGGACTGGTTGATTCCCTTTCAGGCAGTCGTTTACTGTTATCACCGCCGAGTTAGTTTCATCTCACTAGAGGGTGAATCCCGTCTTCATAGAGGTGAATGGGACGTTCGGGCGAGTCGGGCGGGACTCGAGAATCTTGGGCTAGGAGGGGTGACAACCTAGATAGCTATTCTTTATCTGGATGATCAGGGGACTCCACAGTTGTATTTTCCCCCAATGGTGGATCTCTTCAGGGATGTCTTTCCTGAGGACTTTTCGGGTTTGCCTCTGAAGCATGAGGTAGACTTTTCTATTGAGCTCGTGCCAGGAGCGGCACCGGTGTCCATTCCTCCCTATAGGATGGCCACACCTGAGTTGCAGGAGCTCAAGAAGCAGTTGGAAGAGCTACAGGCTAAGGGTTTCATCCAACCCAGTACTTCTCCTTAGGGTTCACCTGTTCTGTTTGCGAAAAAGGCAGACGGTACCCTTCGGCTTTGTGTGGATTATCAGAAACTGAACCAGTTGACGGTCAAGAACCGATATCCCTTGCCGCGGATTGATGACATTTTCGATCATATTCAAGGAGCCTGGGTGTTCTCGAAGATCGACTTGAGGTCTGGTTATCATCAGTTGCGTGTTATACCATCAGATATACCTCTAACAACCTTCAGGAGCAGGTATGGTCTATACGAGTATACAGTCATGCCTTTCGGACTCATGAACGCACCTGCAGTTTTCATGGTATTGATGAAATGAGTGTTCCATCCTTACTTGGACTCCTTTTTTGTGGTCTTCATGGATGATATCTTGATGTAATCTCACACTCGACATGACCATGCCACACATCTTGAGATCATTCTGAGTACACTGAGAGGGCATCAGCTTTATGCTAAACTCTCGAAGTGACACTTCTGGATGGATCAGATTAACTTCTTGGGTCACGTCATCTCAGAGGCAGGAGTATCTGTGGACCCAGAGAAAGTGAGAGCTGTAGTTTCCTAGTATCAACCGAAGAACTTTTTTGAGGTACGGAGCTTCCTAGGGTTGGATGGATACTACAGACACTTCATTCAGGAATTTTCTCATCTAGCAGCACCTTTGACAGGTCTGACCAAGAAGGGGGTGAAGTTCTTGTGGTCAGATTCTTGTGAGTCAGCCTTTCAGGAGCTGAAAGGGAGGCTGACGACAGCACCGATACTAGTCTTTCCAGAGCCAGGCAAGAGATACACTGTTTACTGTGATGCTTCGGGTATCAGGCTGGGAGCTGTGCTTATGCAGGGAGATGGAGTCATGGCGTACAGGTCTCAGCAGTTGAGGCCACATGAGAGGAACTACCCTACGCATGATCTGGAGTTGGCAGCTATTGTTCATGCCTTGCGCTGTTGGAGACACTATCTTCTGGGAGATCACTTTGTGGTCTTCACTGACCACAAAATTCTCAAGTATATCTTCACTCAGCGTGATCTGAATCTGAGGCAGTGTAGGTGGGTTGAGTATCTTCAGTATTTTGACTTCAAGCTTGCCTATACGTCGGGAAAGGGAAACACCGTGGCAAATGCGTTGAGCAGGAGAACTTAGATCCAGGTAGTTCAGGAGGCCGGTAGTGAGTGGAAACTGATGGCTCTATTCTCTGAGATGCATCTGGAGGTGCATGACAGACAGGGACAGACTTTTCTATCTTCTGTAGCTATTATATCCATGCTACTTGATCGAGTACGGATGAGGCAGCTATCAGACTCAGAGAGCTTAGTCCTGCGGGAGAGTGTGTCAGGAGAGGAACCTCTTCCTGGATGGATAGTGGGTGAGGATGAGATCTTGCATTTCCAAGGATGCGTATGGGTGCCAGCAGACATACGCGAGGAGCTAATGCAAGATTTCCATTCCTCTGTGTGGGCAGTTCATCCTGGCGTCACTAAGATGTATTGGGACCTTCATCACCAATACTGGTGGCCAGGTATGAAGAAGGATGTCGCTGGGTTTGTCATGATATGCTCTACTTGTCAGTAGGTGAAGGCGGAGCATCAGTGACCAGTAGGACTTTTACAGTAGTTACCCATTTCAGAGTGGAAGTGGAACGATGTGGCGATGGAATTCATAACCGGGTTGCCGAGATCGCCTCGAGGAAACGATGCTGTTTGGGTCGTCGTCGACAGGCTTACGAAGGTTGCTCACTTCTTGCCGATCAAGGAGACCTTCAGTGTCGATGATATGGGATGAATTTACATCCGAGAGATCATTTTTCTGCATGGAGTTCCACACTCCATTGTTTCAGACAGAGATGTGCACTTTACCTCTCGGTTCTGGTAGGGACTTCAGAAGGCCTTGGGTACACAAGTACTTTTGAGTACAGCATACCATTGCCAGACTAATGGCCAGTCTGAGCGCACGATTCAGGTGCTTGAGGATATGCTCCGAGCTTCCATCCTTGACTTTGGCGGTTCTTGGGAGAAGCATATCCCTATGGTGGAGTTCGCCTACAACAACAGTTTCCAGGCGACCATTCAGATGGAACCATATGAGGCTTTGTATGGTAGGCTATGCTGATCACCCTTATGCTGGCTGGAGGCAGGAGAGGTAGCTTTGCTGGGACCTCGTCTTGTTCAGGAGACTTTAGAGTAGATAGAGCTGATTCGAAAGAGGATGGCTACAACGCAGTCTCGATAGAAGTCTTATGCTGATCAGCAGAGACAACCTCTAGAGTTCGAGGTCGGTGATCAGGTTGTCCTGTGTGTCGCACTGAGGTTGGGACACAAAAGGATTCAGAGACAGGGTAAGCTTTCACCGTGGTACGTCGGGCCATTTGAGGTCTTGGGGAGAGTGGGGACGGTCACCTATCGGTTGTAGCTACCTCAGAGGTATCGGGCCGTGCATGACGTCTTCCACGTCTCTCAACTCTGACATTACTTTTCAGACCCTTCTCATGTCTTTCAGCCCGAGGAAGTTGAGCTTGAAGTGGATGCGTCATTCGAGGAGCATCCTATCGGGATTGTCGATCGTAGTACGAAGGTTCTATGTGGGCGGTCTGTTCCTCTGCTACGGGTGCTATGGCAGCACGGGTGAGTGCAGGACGAGACCTGGGAGAGGGAGGCCGATGTGCGATCGCAATGGCTGGAGCTGTTTGGGGTTTCTTCTTCTCCACCTCTTTAGAGAAATTCGGAGACAAATTTCTTTAAGGGGGGAAGTTTGTAAGAACCCATATCTTCTTTACAGGTACGTTTTTCATTTTTCTAGAGTTTTTGAGAAAAATGAATTTTCTGAAAATTTCAGAAGTACCCGCCGTGTACTTTCTGAGTACATGCCATGTACTTTCTGAGTACACATCGTGTACTCTGTTCCGGCTCGAAGCCATGTGCTGGACGTGTCTGGGCTACACACACGGTGTGTAAGGCTGAGGTGGAGGCCGGTTTTTCGAAGTATGGAAAAAATTGAGGTACACGCCGTGTACTCCAAAAGTACACGTCATGTACTTTTTTTTCATTAAACAGACCAGGGTTGCATATAACCCCCATATTCATCTTCTTCTTTAGATTCCGCCTGTCCGACATGACCCGTATGTCCAGATCTTCAACGGGTTCCCGCCCCACCGTCTGTTCTCCGATTCGAGCACGGTTGATTGCGTTGGAATCGCAGCGGTGAGTTATTCCTTCTTCTTTATCCTCGTTTCTTATTTCCTCATCGTTTCCAAGTTATCATGGGATGATTGTTTTGGGACTTTTCTCAGATCTACATTGTTCTATGAGTAATCTGTCATCGAGGTTCACGTATATCAATCTCCTAGGATCGAGGTAGGTGGTTTGTGCCTTTCCGTAGGAAGTTGATGAATATATTGTGAAAATTCCACCAATACCCTTGAACAGGGTATTGCGTGTTTCCTATTTTGTCCTGCTGTTTTCTTGCTTTTCTTGTTTGCTTTAGTAGAGGTTATTGCTTGTGAGTAGAATAATTTATTTTGTGCTTAGATTGCTTTTCCATGCTTGTTTTTCTTGTTGGGAGTTTTTTCCAGTTGCCATGCCTAGTTGTAGGATAGAGGAACTGTTGCTTGTTTTTGCTGTTTAGCCTTAGTTGATAGCCAAGTAGTTCTTGAGGTTTACTTGGAAAACACATGCACGCTGAGCATGTTTAGTTTTACTCAGGACTGTGAGAACCTAGAGTGGCAGACCAAAGGGAGAATTGATGAAAGGGCTTCTCCAGAGTGTATTTTAATTACGACGTGAGACTATAGGGGGAATTAACTGTGTGTGCTTCCCAAGAAAGTCTGTAGATCCATGATGTGGGCCATAGGGTAATTGACTGTGTGTGCTTCCTAGAGAGCCTTTAGCATGATATGAGACTATAGGGATAATTGACGGAAGGGATTCTCTAGAGATTCTTCTTAATTACATAGCTGAACCAGAGGGGTGAGACTGTGTGTGCCTCCCAGAGGGTTTCTAGTACTGATAGGTTGGACCATAGGGGTTAGGCTGTGAGAGCTACCCAGAGGGTTACCTGTTTTCTTCTTGATGCTGACTATTACTTGTGTACCTTGTTTGCTAGAACTGTGGTTTGTAGCTGCCTGTACTTTTCTGTTTACTTCTTCCTGTTTATTTACTGCCATGTATTCATTGACTGTTAGGCACAAATCTTTGGGTGATTTCCTACTGGTATTTTATCTCACACCCTATTTGGGACATGTTTTTGGGCCCAAGTAGACTATGTTGATGCAGGTATAGACAAGGGAAATCGCCCTTCTACTTCAAGATCTTGATTGCACCAGGAGCTGGGGAGCATGGGACCGAGCCGTGGCTCGTGATGCTGAGAAGCTTACTTGTTTTCTTTTGCACTTGGTTTCAGTTTTATTTCAGCACGTTGTGGTGTTTGCTGTTTTACTTAGATACTTGTACCTGCTGCATCATTGTCATCATAGTTATATATCTATATTGCTTCTGCTGTTTGGTTTCTATTGTATGCATGTTGTTTACTGCTTCCGCTGTTTATTGTTGTTTCCTACCTTGTATACCTTACCGAATGAGGGCATAGTTTCCCCACTGACTCACCCAGGCCCTCGTTGCTAGTCGGCAGCCTCTGGCATTCGGGGAAACGTGCTTGAGGTCATGTGGCGAACCGGGTACGGGGCACCAGTGGAGGGGCTCCAGACTCGGGACGTTACAAGGAGTGGGTGAGTTACATATTAAAGGGGGGGGGGGAAGGTTGCCAAAATTAAGAGGGGGTTTAGGGGAATTGAAGGGGTAGGGCTCGTGTGGGCCCCACCTCACTAATATCCTACCAAGTGGAGTTAGGATGTAGTAGGTCCCACCCCAACTTCCACACATAGGTTATAATTACTTAGAATATAAATAAAATTGTAGCGCAAATTTTATTTCACTCTTCAGTTAACCCATTTATTTAACAACACCTCCCAAGCAAACACAACTCCAGAAAAGGTCTTCTCAAGCAATTACCGATGCTGCGGTTTCATCGGTGCCCTCATATTGTGATTCTGAGCACCACTTCAAAAGTTAGGAAAAACCCACTTGTTCATTCACTGAACGTACCTGAGCTCAACTTTGGAAATTGATTCTGGGCACACCGGGCCTCAGAATCAGGTGCCGTTAGAAGCTGCATACACGTAAAATCCCAAAGAATTTAAGAAAAAATTTTCCTCTGAAATTTACAGGTATTTACAATTATATTATAATAATAAGTCATCAAAATACTTATTTATGAATAAATTTTATGAAAATAAATTTTCTTTTAAAATTTTAATTTAATCAAAAAATTGTAATTAAATATACATGACTTAGAAAAATACCAACACTTAATCAATAATTTTTGAAATATTTATTTACTTATAAAATGATATAATTATACCATATTGTCACTTATAAGATGGATAACTTTTATTTATGATTTCATTGGTGAGGTTACTATTACATTGGATGATTTACTATTCACAAGGGTCATATTACTATTACAAAGGTCAAGTTACTATTTCATAGATATATGTTCCTTAACTTCAAGAGATACCTTTTATTTCACTCATTATTTATTTATAAGGTTTGTATTGTGTTCTATAAGTAATCTTATGTGATTATAATATAAGACACAATTATAAGAAGGGAATTACATTGAAAAAATATTGGGTCATTTCAATACCCAAATAGAACATTATCAAAAGACACAAAATCTATCAAAACATGCTCATAAAATCCATTTAACAAGTGGATCACTTCTCCACCGATCACCTCCCTCACTCCAGATCCCATGAATCAAGTACAACCACCTCCTCCAAGAGGCACTTTCCCTTTACTTGGACCTAACATAAGATAATCTAAAAGAGTCTAAATGAAAAGGTATGGTGTGAGATAAACTACCTAGTAGGGTCTTACCAAATGTTCTATAATCATTTCCATAATAATTAAATAATTAATTATTTAAATTTAAATAAAACAAGGCATGAAAATAAATTTACATATTTTAAAAAAAACATTATTTTAATTCAAATAGATGGAATATATATCAAAACATGATAAATAAAAATTTTATATAAAATATTTCTATAAAATAGTTAGAATGAATAAAAAAGTTCTCTAATAAATGGAATGTATAATCAAGTCACAAAATGAAGCACCATGCTCATCATCACAATTCAAGATATTTGTGTACACTCACATCAACACCCCATTAGGGGAGCCCATTATGGTAAATCAATATACACCCCATTAGGGGAGCCCGTTATGGGAAATCATGCTGAATTTTGTTTAGTTAGTATTGTCATCATTAATTCATTTCTAGGGAGTCAGAGTCCTAGAATTATTGTTTCAATATTCCACTAACTGTTGAGGATCACATGTGATTTCAATCAATCAATCAATAAATCATGGTAAATTCAATTCAATTCAAATCAAATCATTATTTCATGATTCAATTTCCCAATTTTAGTTTTAAACATTCCTTTTTATTTCAAAACCAAATCATAAGTTTTCATAAAATTCATGCCTTTTTCAAATCATCTTTCAATTTAAGAAAAATTTCTCAAGAATCAACATCAAATAATTTCATAAAAATAAATTTTCAATTCAAGCCATCATTTTTATCAAAATCACCCAATAATTTCAATTCCATTGAAATTAGGGGTTTTTTCACAATTCCTTTCCCTTTTAAATCAAAGATCAAATCATCTTAAATCAATTTTTTACAATCAATTGAAAACTCATTACAATTTAATTAAGAAATTTATATTTTTAATTGTAGGGTAAAGGCATATGAAACTACCTACCTTTAATCACGCGATCAAAACAATGCCCGAAACAGGAATGACAATGAGAACATATTTGAAATAGATCAAAAAACACAACCTAAAATAAAGATCCATAAAAACAGAGATTAAATCCATCAACAAAATTATGATCAATCACTCTCTAAGAAGGATAGAAGAGAATATTGGAATAAACTACAAGAGAGGTGATCAAATTACCAAATAGAGATCGTACACAATCACCAGTGCTTTGATGCACAAAGAGAAGAGGTTGGAGGAGTGAAAAATTCTTATCGAGAGCCTCCAAATACCAAGAAATCATGTTAGGGTTGAATAAGGGTATTTTGCATCTTAAAAAGGGATCTTGATATTTTTAATTAAAATTTTGGGGTAATTAAAAACCATGCACACAATTTGCTGAAGAGGCTGCATGGTTAGGAGTATCCATGCGCCTTAACTGTGAACTACTATTACTCTTCATGTTGGGGTGTACAGTTTTGACACATGGTTAAACTAACCATGATCCAACCACGCAAAATCCACTATCCCTAGGGTACACGGTTTGGAGGGGCTGTCCATATGGTTTGGGAAAACCATGTGGCCCTTGTAGTGGATCAATATAGACCACACAGTTTCCTAGGACAAACCACATGATTTTACTTAACCATGCACCAACCGTGTATATTCCCATGGGCTTATTTTTTTTCAAAAAACTCCCAAAATGAACCCATAACAAGACCCAACCAAAGCATGATAAAAAAAGGGTTAAGAAGTACCTAAATGAAGGTGACAGTATATTATAACATCCCCACCATAAACACTTTTTGTCCCCAAAAATCATGTCAAGAAGTTTATATATCAAAGAGATGAGGCCACTTCTCTCTCATCAGTGCCTCATGAACCCATGTCTCATATGACTAAAAACCATGATTCCATAACACATAAACTGAATGTATCATCTTCCCATGAAGAACCATTGTCTTAGAATCAAAAATCCTAAATAGATGCTCAATCATGGATAAATTAGGTTCAATATCAAGATCTTTCCAGATCAATACATGATAAGGGTTAAAAAGACACTTCTTGAGATATGACACATGAAAAAATTTATAGATCTAAGTAATCTATGGTGGAAGTTCCAAATAGTAAGACACTTTCCCCACCCGATCAATAATCACAAAAGGACCTACAAACCTCAGTGAAAGTTTCCCCTATTTCCCAAGATTCTAGTGACCCAATCAAGATGAAACTCTAATGAAAACCTATTCACTAATTGAAAACTCCAATGGTCATCAAGGGAAATTAGTATAGGATTTATATCAGATTTGTTCCATAACCATTCTCTAATGAATTATTTGAATATTATCCATCATCTATTAGAAAAAAATCAGTTTGACCAAGGAACTTTCACCAATATCCAACCAACATAATAGAGATATATGAGGTTAACCCTATAAGGCCTCAAAAGGATCCATTCTAATTTCTCCCTTGTAATTCTTTTTATATGTTAAATCAGCCAATCCCAAATGGAAATCCCATGCTCCACCAAACTCAAGAATGCAATAATGAAGCATTTACTCAAGGATCTATATAGCTCACTCTATCTGGTCATCTGTCTACAGATGACATGCCATGATCAAATTTACCTGAGATCCCATTACTTCTTGGAGGACTCTCCAAAAGTGATAAGTAAAACATGGATCTTGATAAGAAACTATAGTAGATGGAACTACATGAAAATGGACAATATCTCTCACATAGAGATTTACCAAGTCTTCAAATTTGGTTGTTTCTCAAATGGGTATATGTGAGGTGATTTGGTCTGCCGATCAATCAATACCCATATCACATTATACCCTCATAGAGTACACAGAAACCTAACCATAAATTTCATAGAGATCTTATCCCACTTATAAATCAATACCAAAAGTGTTTGAAGAATATCCAAAGGTCTTTGGTGCTTTAATTTGACATGTTGGAAAGTATAATAATGAGAAATTTTTTTGGCGATGCCTCATCTCATATCTAGGCACTAGAATCATCACCTCATATCATGAAGCATATTTGTGTTGCCTGAGTGCACTACCCACTAGGAATTATCGTAATCCCTCATCATAACCTTTCTCATAGAAAAAGATACAACATAACAATTAAATAAAAATAAAATACCATCTAAATATAAAGACCACTCAACAATGCTCTTCCCACCATAAATAAAGTCCCCAAATCTACAAAATTAATCATCAAGATACTTCTTTTGAAGAATAATCTAAAGAAGGGATTAGGTCAAATGAACACTCATCAGAATAAACTCAATAAAATCCTCTTGAAATCCCAAATAAAACTAGGAAAATAGATCCATTTGAATCCACTCTTTTGATGATTCTTTCACATCATGGGTTAGAAGTTTTATACCCAAATAATTAGTAATGACATTCACCTTAACAGGGGTGTAGGAAATGTCAAAATAAAAAGACTTTAGGTACTCCACCCAACACCCTATGAAAGATTAAAATATTTTTGAGAGAATATATAAATAAATATTTATGTTCATAAGATCCAACACTAGTTAAAAAGTCAAAATAAATTTTATCTCAACAAAATAAATCATATATTTTTCATCCCATAAGAACTTCACTCCCTTTTGAGTGAGAGAAGTCATTGGAGATTCTAGATTTGAGGAATATTTAATGAACCTGTGGTAATACCCTACCAAACCTAAGAAGATTTGAATCTCAAAAGAATTACGTGGTTACTTCCATGTTATAACAACCTTTACTTTCACAGGATCGATTGTAATACCATGTTTCAAGACCATGTATCCCCAGAACTTCACTTATTGAATCTAGAAATTACATTTCAAAATATTCACCCAAAGTCAATGATTCCTCAATATTTCTAGAACTTTTCTCATATGAAACACATGATCCTCCTCAGTTTCAGAGTAAACTAGGATATCATCCACAAAACCACCACAAAAATATCAAGGTACTCAGGGAATATCCTATTTACCAGTTCCAAAAAAACCATAGGAGAATTATTTAGAACAAATGGTATAAAAATACACTCATAGTGGCCATACCTACTCTTAAATGTGTTATTATGAATGTTAGATTATTTAATTCTAGACTGGTGATAACTTGACTGAAGATTAATCTTCAAGAACCACTTTTCCCATTTTAACTAACCAAACAAATCATGAATCCATGGTAATAGATACTTGTTCTTTACCGTAACTTGAATTAATTTTTAATAATCAACATAGAGGTGAAATGTTCCATTAGATTTCATCATAAAGAGATTATGATCCGCTTATGGTGACATACTCGAGCGTATAAATCCTTTCTCTAGAAGATCATCCAAATAAGTTTTAAACTCTTTCAATTTAGATAGTTCCATATAGTAAAAAGGAATTGACACTGGTTGAGTACTAGATAAAACATCAATATAGAACTCCACCTACCTTATTGGTGGAAATCCATATAAATTAGATGGAAACACATAAGAAAACTTGATGAAAACTACATCAATATCACCACTCAATTATTCTCACTCCAAGTAAAAATAAAACATCTATATTACCCTGAAAACTCTATAAAATAAGGTCTATCACTACTAGACCTTGGGTCCCAATCTCTCTAGAAAATACAACATACACCATCAGGCATAGTAAAGGAGACCCGACGAAGATAACAATCAATTCAGGTCTTATGAGTAATTGGAAAATCCATCTTGAAAATGATGTCAATAGGTTTCATGTCGAGAACTAGAAAATTACAGGTAAGCTCAAACTTAGATAGAGATAAAACATAATTAGGACATCAAAGTCCCCACTATCTCTTCATTATAAGGGGCGTAGTAATATATATCATATAAGAAAAAATATCTATAGAAATATTTATAAATTTTACCATATGAGTCGATATAAACATGTTAGATTTACTAGTATCATATAAAGAAGACATTTAAGATGAATCTATAGTGATTGTACCTATCACCGTTACTGGACCCACATCAGCTATCTCTGTAGACTCTTCTACTATGTGAATAAGCTTTATTTTGGATGCCTGTGGCTAGAACCCCTTAGTTCTTGAAGCATCTGATTGAACCTCAATAATTTTTTGAGTTGAAAAGACTGTGTTGCTTCATAGAGAAAAAAAGACATGTAATAACTTTTGCAAGTGTCCTAAATGACTATAAGAACTATATATATTTTGTGACTCATTACACACTCACTTAGAATAACCAACCTTGACACACTGAAGGCAAGTCAAAGGGCCTATACCAGACAATGTAGGAGTTCTAGATGATTCCTTCTATCAATATCCACCATGATACTCATCATGATTTCTATTTCCTTTAAATAAACTCACATAACTTCTACTAGTAGAAAAAAAAACTCCAATCAAACCTAAATTACCATCCATGTCAATCTTATACATCAATTCTCTATCCAAAATGTCAGCATAAGAAGTGAGTTTCAATATGAATACCTAATATCTAATGTAAGAAAACATTACTATCTCAAATTTTCATGCATTAACTTTCTCATTGGCAACCAAATTAGGATAAAAATAAAGAAGTTTAGAAAAATGTTTCACATACTATGTCACAGTCTTGTCACCTTGCTAAAGGCTAAGAAACTACATAGACTTTTCCAAAACCATCAAATCTAGATAAAACTAATTATTGAAAAGAACTCTAAAGACCTTCTACTCTAATACCTCATGTTTCTTCACTACAACCATTGAATCCCACCATCTTCTTCTAGGCCCTTCATGATTAAAGGTATCACATTTCACCTCTATTGAATTAGAAATTTCTAAGAACTCAAAAAGAATCACAATATTTTTCAACCAATCCTCAGCCTCTTGAGGATCATTAAATCCTTGTAACGTTAGTGGTTTCTAATGAAGAAACACTTGATCATGATATATATTTTTATACCTTTGAGGTTCCACAGTTGGATCCTAAGCAGGAATGGGTTCCAATACCTATCCCAAATATTAGACAACACGAACCACTATCTCAACAATATTATGGTCCAATAGAGAATTCACTCACTGTTTTTCATCAATAGTTTCCTCCCATGGACTATTCAAACATCTTCTCAGAGGCATGATGCTACACAAAAATCAACAGACAACACTGAAACATCAATAAGGGTAAAAATATCAAAAAATCAAATAAGATACATAGGAATATCAATTCCATAAAAAAATTCAATATTTTGATTTTAAAAAACTTAAATCAAGGTTGGTAAAAGACTATAATCACATCAAAACATTTCTCAAAGATGATTTTCTCAAAAAACCATAGTGACTTAAGGCTCATTACAATGAGATCCATCCTAGAAATCACTTGTAACTACCTATTAAGTCCTAAAAAACCCACCTCATGTTTACTAGGACAAACCAATCTATATATCAAAATCAAGGAAATATCCAAAACCTGCACCTTTAACACCACTTTTTTCACGAACAATCCTGAATACCCTAGTACAATAATACCTAATTATGACCTGACATGAATTGAAGGGAATTATTGATGCCCACAGATTAGCGACTAACACCTGACATTATAAAATAATAAAAATGGAACTATTTCAACACAAAACTATGAAAGATAAACGATACTAGTCATTATGTCAATACTCCTAAAGGAGAAAGTACCAGAATCATAAAGGTAAAATAATAACCAAATAGAACATCATCAAAAGACACAACATATATGAAAAAATCTCTAAAATCACATGAAATAGGTGGATAAAATATCCACTAGTCACCTATATCACTCATGGTCCCATGAATTAATTACATCCACCTCCTTCAAGAGGCACTTTCCCTTTTCTTGGACCTAACATAAGATAATCTAAAAAATTATGATGTAAAACGTAGGGTGTGAGTTAAACAGCCCAGTAGGGTCTCACTAAGTGTTACATAATCATTTTCATAATAATTAAAACATTAATGATTTCAATTTAAATAAAAAAGGCATGAAAATACATTTACAAATTTTCAACAAAACATGATTTCAAATTAAAAAGATGTAATATATATGAAAAAGGATTAAATGAAAATTTTATATAAAGAATTTATATAAAATAGGTGACATGAATAAAATTTTTCTATAATCAATTGAATGTATAATCAATTCAAAAAAAATCACCATGCTCATAAGCACTGCGATACATTAGTTTTTGGAAATATGATCCTCAAACTTCTCAATAATCATCACATCTTAAGATATGTGTGCACACTCACATAAACACCCCATTAGGGTATCCCATTATAGGAAATAATGAAAAACTTGGTTTAGTTATTGTTGTTATTTTCAATCCATTTATAGGGATTTAGAGTCCCAGCATGCTTTTCTTAATCACCCACTAACTACCCAGGCTCACATGTGCTTTCAATCAATCAATTAATCAATCATTGGAAATTCATTTCAATTCAAATAAAATCTTCATTTCATGATTTAGTTGCCCAATTTCATTTTTAACATACCTTTTCATTTCAAAACTAAATCATAGGTTTTCATCAAATTCATACATTTTGAAACCATATTTCAATTTAATCCAATTTTCTCAAAAATAAACATAAAATCATTTTATCAAAATACACTTTCAATTCAAGCCATAATTTTTCTCAAAATCACCCAATAATTTCAATTCCATTGAAATTGGGGTTTTTTCATAATTTTATGACATTTTTAAATCAAAGTTAAAATCATCTCAAATCAAGGTTTTACAATCAATTGAAAACTCATTTCAATTTAATAAATCAATTTAGGGTTTCAATTATTGGGTAAAGTCTTATGGAACCACCTACATTTAATTATGCAATCAAAAAAATGCCTGCAATGGGAACACCAATGAAAATTGAGGTGAAATAGATCAAGAAACACAACCTAAAATAAAGATCCATTAAAAAAAGATATTATATACATTAATAACATAATGATATATCAATCTATAATAATAAGAGAAGGGAAGATTAAAGTAAATTATATGAGTGGAGATCCACTTACTGAACTGATATCGAACACAATCATCGATGCTTCAATCTGTCAAGAGAAGAGATTAAAGGATTCAAAAATGATTCTTGAGAGCCTCTAAAGACCAATAAATCATTTTAGGGTCAAATGGGGGTGTTTGAAATCTTAAATGGGGGTCTTTTGAATTTTAGTTATTTTTTTGGTAAATTATAAACTGTACACATGGTTTGTTGGAGAGGCCATATAGTTAGGAGTAATCATGCACCTTAACCATGAAACCCTACTGGACTTTTGGATAGGGTGAACAGTTTGGATTCATAGTTAAACTAACCATGCACTAACCATGAAAAACCCACTATCTATAGGGTGCATAGTTTGTAGGGGATGGTCACACGGTTTGGACATACCGTGAACCACCTTCTAGTGGATCAAAATAGGTCGCATGGTTTCTTTGGATAAACTGTACAGTTTTCCCTAAACATACGCCAACCATGTATAACCCCATGGGATTCCAAAATTTTCAAAACCCCCCAAAAATGAACCAATAACAAGACCCAACTAAAGAACGATCAAAACAAGGGTCAAGAAGTACCTGAAATATGGTAATGGTATGTTACATCTTTATGATCAATGTAGAGTTGCATTAATCCATCTTTCTTCTTAATAAAAAGAATTGGTGCACCCCAAGGAGAAACACTTGGTTGAATGAATACCTTATTAATATTCTCTTAAAGTTTCTTATTCAATTCCTGGAACTCAATTAGAACCATTTTATATATATTCCATGAAATAGTTGTAGCATTGGGTACGAGTTCTATTGAAAACTCAACTTCATAACCAGTAAGTCCATCCAGAAGCTAAGCTTCTGACTTAAAACTCAACTTCATAATTTAGAGTAATAATAGGAAACTCTTTTGGTAAATCTTCAAAAAAATCCTTTAAAATAGGAAAATCATCGATGTTGAGTTTTCCCCCAACTATCTAGGATAAATAACCACTTCAAATAAAAATCAAGACTCATGAAATAGATGTAATTTCCATTGTAAGTTCATATTTATCCTTGCACTAATAGAAAATCATAGGTTGGTTCAAAATATCAAATATAACTTCCCTTCCTCAAAAATTAATATGGTATTAATATAAATATATCCAATACATGCCCAAAATAACATAAAATTCAACTATAGGGAGAATACCAAGATTTACAAGGATCACATTCCAAAAAAAATGAATCGGAGAATAATAATAGACTTGATATGAGACCATCATTCTGTGTGGGGGGACGTATTGTCTGGGACTTCCAAGGTTCAGTGATAATTGCTTTCAGCAGCTTCTATGGGTGGGTTGGTTCTCTCATGCTAAAGGCTCATGATTTTATTAATGGGATGAAGATCTAAATTTCCACTAATATTACCATTGATGAAATTGAAACTGTATCCTTGGTGATTTTTAACTCTCTTAATGGAATGTATGCTCTTACCTGGTCCATTGTTTATCTTATACAAAGATACAAGAATATAATTGGTCAGGAAATCTTAAATCAAATATGATGTGAAGGTAATTACTTTTAAAACTACCTCACCTAAAAGGGAAATTAGAGTAATCCCTGGATTATTTATTTTATCCTGGGATCCCTCCCTACTAAGTGTATTGATTTTGTTTGACCATATGCCCTCAGCCTCCATTACTTCAGGCTTCCTTGAATCCATTGTATCTATTTTCTCCCTATTTTTATTAAAAATTATTACTTTTATAATGAAATAATACATTATTAGTTCTATAATTGTTGATAAGTTTAACTTTCACCAGTTTGTTACCATACCCCACATCAATAATAGTGATTACACGAGATTCCTCTTTTTCTTGGGGATTAAGTGGTTTCTAATTTCAATCATCACCATTAAACCTTAGATTTGAGCATTGGTTAGCATAATTCCTATAATCCTTGAATTTGAAACATTAGAGTTTGGGTGGTGCATTATTTAGAGATTTCTATCCATTTGAATCATTAGCTAACTTATTCACATTACATCAACATTCAATTTCCTGATGACCTTCTTTTCCACACTTAAAACATTTTCCAGTCCCCTTAAGAAAATTTCTTCCACAAATCTTTCCACACTTCTATCATAACGGAAAACTCATCTTCTTTCCTATATAGTGTTTTATTAGAATTTCCTTTGAATTAAATATTTATTTTCTTATCAAAACCATGATATTTATGGGTGACTCCAATATCCATTTCTACCTTAATAGTACATAAAATGATTTCTTCATTGCTAATGAAGTCTCTTATGGATGGAACCCTTCAGAGACTTAGTTTTAAGACAATAAAGAATAATTCAATATTACTTTATAATTCAATGATAATAATAGATTAATACCTCACAAGTCTTGTAAAATTTTCCTCATAGATACTAATAGATTCATCATAATTTTTCTTAAGCATAAGGAATTCCTTCTCTATCTCTATATGAAGAATATGAGGAAATAAAATTTTTAAAAAATAGGCTCCTAAAATCATCTCATACCATGGAGTAAATTTATTATCGTTTCATTGTATTCTTGATAAGATTACACCATTGATCCACTTCACCTTTAAAATGACAAAAAACTAAGATAACCTTTCCACATTCTAAGCATTGGAGAATGGAAAATATTTTTTCAATGGTACCAATCCATTTCTTAGAAATTAGTTGATCAAAAGACCCTCTAAAATAAGGTAGATGTTCCCTCATGAAGGAATTAACAATATATTGTTCTCTAATTTTCTCATTTGGAAGATTGGCATGATTCATGGATTGAGAAAGTTGTGTAAGCATAATAATAATATTTTTATTCCTACTTCTATAACATTTTTTTTTTCAGGATTATAATAATTATATTGTCTTTCAAATTTAGCATTAACATGGTTCTCTCTAGTTCCATCCATTGAATGAAATTGAAAAGCATAGTATGATCAAAACTAATTATAGTGGGAAATCATATAATCATGAAAATAATTTATAATATGGAAAAATATTAACACATTATTTTAAATCTAATACACCTTAGGTTTAACCTTGATTATAATTTATTCAAATAATTCATATTGGTTTATAAAGAAAATGTGGATTAACCTAATCATATCCCCTGGGAGTTTCAAACTTGGTGCGTCATAAAGACCCATTGACCATGCACCATAATGATGACTGGGATATACTCAACCAACTATTTTCAGGGTTATTACCACTAGATGCATCTATTCTAACACCACATTCACTTGTAGTATCAAGATAAGGATGTATTTCTAGGAAAACCACATAATATATATCTTACCAAAGAATTAGGATGTTATCATATACTTAGGCTATCCTAAGGTTTCCTTATCTTAATTTCTGAAAAATAACTAAAATTTTATCTCATACCAACTATAGTGACCCAAACTTTACATACATTAATAATTATTCTTATTATAGGAATATTCATTACATATCAATATGATTTATAACAAAACCATAATGTTTTAGTATCTTTTGGAACTTAGATATAAAAAAAACTAGTACATAAAAAATCTATAATATTTCCCATTAAGTTCATCAAAACTAATACCCCTCTTAGACATATCATAATTAAAACATTTCATCATAACATGGGAAAGGTAAACATAAGAAAGGGTGAGATTAGATGATCAGTAAGGGAAAAAATAAGAGATATTAAACAATGATCATGAGTGAGAATAATATAATCATAAGTGTATGGGTACATGATCATGCCTTACAATAATCATACTCAATTAGTAAAAGTTCTTTAATCATGAAACATGGTGTAGGTTTTTTTAAAGAAATGATATAATTCATAAGAGTAAAGAATAATCAATAATAAATCATAATACATACGAACATTACATAAGAATAAGGAATAATTTTGTGTCATACACATAAGGATATAAAATTCATTTCCTTAATCAAGGATCATTGACAAGATTATTATAGTGTACTAGCTTCACTCCCCATTATATCATTTCCTTAGTCAAGGTTCACTACCAAGACTATCTTATTGGAAAAAGTCACTTACTGGTCCACTCCCCATTCCATTCCTTACTATCTCATGAGATATCCATATTTACCCAATTTAGTAGAGGGATAAATAATTTTAGGCCCACCCATCACATAATGAAAACTATATGTGTTCCATAAGATAATTAAACATTCGTCATAATATCACATCTTAACCCATAAAAGGATACAAGTTTTATAAAAATTTTATCATCATAATCATAAAACATTTAGAGAAAGAATAAATATGGAAAAAATTGGATCATATCCCTAGTAAATTATAAGAAACACTAGAGGATGCTATTATAGATAAAAATACCTTCAAAAGATAACTATAACATTTATTGAGAAAATAACCTTTTCATTTTGAAATCACTTATTTAGAATCTAAAAATATTCAAAATATTAAGGATTTTTTTTATTTTAAAATAAAAAAGGAAAATTATAAAGTAATCTTCAAAGTAAATATTATTCATGATGGAGGTGAAATTTGTTCATATGGTGTATATTAAAAAAACCCCTTTCACATTTTCAATAAAAAGGAAAAAGTACCACATTTGGAAAATGATAATAAGATTACTTTTAATAATTGGTAAATAAAGTATAATATAGTTATAAAATAATTAAAATAATATTTTGAAAATATTAAAAACATTCTTGATTTTTAAAGAAAATACGGTCATGGAAGAAAAGATTCCCGGCTGAAGATAAAAATAAGGTTGATTTTCCTAAAAAACATTCTTTTGGTATCTTGAGTACATAAAGAGAGGAAAAAAAGAAAAAAATGTAATATATAGAAATAAATATAGTATAATAAAATTCATAATATTCAGGAGAGATAGATCATATAATTTTATTATCTGAAATTTAAGCATAAACAATCCTCATAAAAATGAGATTTTATCATAAAACCCTCACCTCAAGTCCGTCTTGCTTTATAAGCACTATTAGATCCTATATAATAAGTTTAAATTTATTATAATTATATAATAGAATCATATTAATACCTATAATACCATAAATTGTTTACTTATAACATCTTATCCCCTTTTCATTAACAATATTTCTTTACCATCACCATTTTAGGTTTTAACCACTTCATTTTTCATGTATGTTTTGGTTTGACAGTTACAGTCCTTGAACTTTTATAATGTTTTCTTCATCTATATAATTTTAATAATGATATAAATATAAAATATATTAATTTTTTTAATATTTATAACTATTTATATAAATCAGTGATGAAAAATTAATTACATCACTACGTGAAGATAATAGTCCGTACGTATGCACGAGTGACATTTCCATTTTGTAATGGATGGAAAGAAAGAAAGGTAAATAATAATTAAACTTTATAGAAACATTATTATATAATAAATACCATATAAATACAAAAATATATCATAATAACCAACTATAAAATATGGGGATGGAAAATGAATCATATCACCACGCAGAGGCGGTAGTCCACACGTACGCACAAGTGATACTTTCATGTCCCATTTGACGGGGAAGAGGTGGTAAATGGTTTTTAAATAATTATAAAAACATCTCATTATATTTATTATACTATATTAATAATGTTATGATGGATACAACATATTTATAGGAAGTATAAGAAGAAATAAAATTGAAAGATCTTGGTTAAGATTTATACCTATTCTTTGAGAGACCTCCTTTGGATTACACCTTAAGCCTTGAAGGAATAGTCTTAGGTGATGAAAAAAATATCTAAGATGAATATAAGGAATATGAAAAGGTTTTTTAGTAGGTATTATCCCAGATATAAGTCTAAAATGGTGCGAATAAGGGAGGATAAGAGGTTCCATTTTATAAGTGATGGGAGGTATACACATGGAATTTGTTAAATGATTTCAATAATACAAGGTCTATTTCATAAGAAAGTAGCTAAAAGTGGATAATTATTAAAATTTAGTATAATGTAAGTCTGAAATATATTTAAAAAATAATAATTATATAGGGTTTTAGGTAATTTTATACCCTTATTTCTTGGTTTAGGCCCCTTAGTAAACCTATTTTAACCTTAACCATGGTAATGAAATTGTACTGTTTTAACGATTCACTATAGAAAAAAATTAATTTAAACATATTAAATTATATTAATTATAATAATTAAAAATATTTAATAAATTTTGACATATTAAATTTATATAAGCGGCAAAATTTAATTTTAAATAAGCCTGTGAACCGCAATTAAAACATTCATTTTTAAGCATAAAACTGATATTACTTCCATTCCTTACCTTGTATTAAAGTAAAATGTATGTTAAAATATATTATTTAATATATAATATATAAATTTAATTAAAACCATTAATTAATATAGATTAATTATATTTATTATGATAAAAATATATTGAGAGCATAAAAATAGTTTTTAGAAAAAATGTGCTTTTAAGCCCAAAAAAGAACTTATAAAAAAAGTAATTATATAATGATTAATATTAATTAATTATATTATTTATAATTAAAGTATTATTATATTAAATTAGAATCAAATTAAAAACATAATGGAACTTTTACTTTAAAATAAATGAAAGTTTTTATAAAAATTGCTATTTTTTACTATTTATTGAGAAATAAATATTTTTAGAAAAATACTAAAAATTAAAACTAAGATAATACTAACATTATAATTTAAAAAATTATATTACATCATTAAAATAAAATTTCTAAAAATGGTATCAATTAATTATACTTTCTATGCACAAAATAAAATAAAATCCACTTTTGTAGAAAACACATTTTTGAAGCATAAAATTACTTTACTGAAAATTAAGAACTTATTTTTTTATGAATTAATCAATAAATTTTAATTATTTAAAACCTTTATACCTATTTTTTACAATGTTGTTATTATTATTCATACCTATAAATTTAACAACTAGGTAATAAAGGATTACTTTATTACTATTTATTTAGAATTGAGGTTACACATAAGGCTAGATATTGAATAATTTATGTATATTTCAAAGGAAATACATTTAAATTATTGATCTATTATAAAAATTATTAAGAAAATTTTTATATGATTTAAGAAAATACGTTTTAATTATATATTATTTTATATATTCAAAAAAATTAAGTAACTAATGATTTGGAACTCTTGTTTAAGAAAATAGATGATTTCCATGTCTTATTAAACCATGAGACCCTATTTAGAGAATGAAGGATTATAAATAAAATAAGAAGATCTTTAGAAAAAAATTTAAAACCATAGACACATTTCTTGATCACATAGCTAGGGAAAATATGAACATGGATATTTTTAATAACCATTGAAATAATAATTATTTCCCCATTTTCTACTCAAAATGGTCTATAGCATGATCCCCAAAGGTTTTTAAGGAGAATTTTAATCTTCATTATTGATGATGCAACTATAGTAATAAATAAAGACATTAATTGAATAGTTTTACCCCATTTTGAGGGATAATTATAGATCTTATCCAAAGACAAAGGCTAAATTCCTATCCTGTATTTGGCTTGAATTTTTTTAGAACATATATTTTCAATAAATTTTAGAAGAAATTAGATAGGATTATGAAAAACCAATGATTTAAAATATTTCCATGAAACATAATCATATCAAAATTACTGTTCACAATTTTCTACTGATTATACCATTAATTAACATATCCTTACTTATTCAATCACTAGATATGGTTTTGATACGTCTAATATTCAATAAATATCACATAATTCATATTTTTCATCATCATTATAGTTCAAATATATTGTTGATATTTGAATGTTTGAAAACTATTTTAGTTTTCTCATTCCATACACTATGAGTACTTCTAATTTATCAATTTTGGTTTCAACCCAGACTATGGAATCTAGGTTTTATTATGTCATTTGTTTTCCACCTTTTTGTTATTGAAAATCCAATAGAACTCTCTCATAAAATGGATTATTATATGAGATATGGTCATTATCATTTTTCTAAGGTTAAAAAAATCATGCACTGGATTCTTTTGGACATATTCGAGGGTATTATATTTACTACTATAAGAAATTTTTGATAGTAGGTACTGTAGAAAACACTGTAGGAGCCAGAACTATTCATCCATCTGGGCCTTTTGGCCACTGGTTTGGTCCTCAGGTCTTGCAAGGCTTTTAGACCACCCAAGATCTTCAGGCCAGTTGTTCCTCAAGGCCTTCGGGATACCTTAAGGCCTTAGGGCCACCCTAAGGCCTTCAGGACACATGATGCAGAAGTACCAATCAGACTACAAGGGACAAGGCTTTAGACGAGAATCAGGGCTGACACATTTACTAGAGTAGAACTAACCAGAATTGGAAGAACAAGAGGGTATGGATTTTACATCGGTATCAGGCCTATGCATATTTTCATAGGATAGCTAGCCGAACAGTCCTATGAAGGTGGAGTGCTGATATTATGACATATACTGGGGATGAGTAGTTCTAAGTTGTCTTGTCTGGGTGATTTCCTCTAATACCTATGGCTCATGTAATTGTCTCTAAGACTTCGGGCCTTGTAAGGGTTCCACCTCACCCCTTGAAAGGTGTATTATCAAAAATAATAAAAAAATGATGGCCTTCAGGCTATTCCAACCAACTGCATAAAAGTATACAAAGAGTTTTTAATGTTATTTATATATATATTAAATGAATACAATTTCTAATAAAGTGGATGTGGTGATATGGGTGTTGAATGAGTATAAGGATAACTTGAACAAGAAGAATGAAAATATGAGCGATTATGTTTCTAACCCATTATTCTTTTTATATGTCCTTTATTTCTCATGCTCTCATAGTCATGGGATGCATGAATGTATATATGGTCTAGGTATTCATAGGAAATATTCTGAGAAAAACGAGTTAAAGAAAATTTTATAGGTGTATATATATAAAGAGAATATAGAGAGGAGTACATCATATAGAAATAATGATTTGACATAAAATAAGTAAAAAGACCTTTTCACTTTGGAAATAACACACTATTTGGAAACTAATTCCATATCTTTTTTCAGGAAATAAAAAAGTGATAAACATTCACAAAAGGTTACTCAAAAAGTAATTAATAGGAATTTACTAGAAAGTCAAAGGGTCCTTTAATATCCTTTTCAAGGATTTATGAATTATTAGGCTAACCTTGAATTAGAATAAATTTATACAACTTCTTATAATGTCAAAAAAACCCTCTTCCATGAATTCAATAATGAATACATTATCCACTACACATTAAGATACCAAAAAGGGATATGAATTTAGTATTTGTAGCTCTTCCAATCACATAAAAAAATGGAAATAATTAATTTAAACCTTTCCTAACACTCTAAATTCACTCCCAACACAACTTACAGAGAGACCTCAAATTAAATCCAACCAGCAGGAGTTATAGTCTCAAGATTTATGGTGAGGTGGATCCTTACTGAGTTACAACCAACAAGCATAATCTCTATTAACCAAGTGTGGAGATATCAAAGGTCCATAAGGTGTCTATGACTTTAGTAAGAAGGCTTGAGGTTTATTCTATAATCATGGATTTGATATTAAGATTACAACCACACAAGAGGTATAAAAACAAAGGATTTTATGGAATAAATTGAAGGAAAATGACACATAAATAAAATTAAGAACAGAAAGAACAATAATAGATTATAATAATGAATAATACTATTATTAATATGGTATAAGGATTCCTATCTCAAAGGTTGAGTTCTACTCAACCCTGTGTTACATTATTTATAGTAACACAATGTTGACATAAGTAGTTAAGGTAATCTTGTAGGAAAAATGGACTAGTTCTATGTGACCCAATATTATCTCCACAAAATTTTATATAAATCTTAAACATGAACCCCAAATACATAAAGAAACCACCCATAGACACTACTTTAATAAAAAAACCTTACAAAAGTTCCTCTATCACAATTAAAATTCACTTTACAAACATGTTTTATGATGACCCAAGTAGTCTTACATAAATATGACTTTACACAAACACATTCAAACACAACTTTATTAAAGGATATTCCTTTAATGGTAACCATGACATTTCTAACATGATTCTCTCTCACCGAATGGTCTAAATTCTTTATTAAAGGAAACTCTGACCCAATACTCAAATAATAAAAATTCTACACCTAGTCCATACACTTGCAATAATGGTCCACCACATGTATTCCTATAGTAAAGCACTCATGTTTATAAATAATGACATAGTTCTTATTTGAGATTACAACCACACAGGAGGTAAAATATTGGATGAGTTTTTGGATCAATCATAAAGACAATGTAACATACATGAAATTGAGAACATTAATAACACTTTATAGAATATGAAAAAAGAATATTACTATCGCAATGTCAAAAGGATCCCTCTCCTAAAGGTTGAGTTCTCCTCTAAATAAGCTACATTATTTATTGCCACACTAGGACGACATATGTATATAAGATAATCCTAAAAAAACAAAAATGGACTAGTTCTATGTATACTAACCTTATCTCCACAAAAATTCATAGAAATATTATACACATACCTCAAATGTATAAAGAAACCACATTTGTTCACTACTTTAATAAATCTACTTTACAAAATCTATTTTATCAAAGATTTTAAGTACACCACACACATGTTCATTAAAAACCAAGTATATTTATATAAATATTCTTTTACAATGACACTATAAACCAAAAATTTATAAAATTAGATTTCATATTTGGTTTTTATGACACCATTGACATGATTATCCACTACCATCTGGTCCATATGATTTATTAAAGATGACTTTGACTTGATACTCTACTAGTAAAGATTCTACACCTGGCCCATCTACCAAAAATGATGCTCTAATACATGTATTCCTCTAGTAAATCACTCCCATATTTTAAAAATAATATTTACATGAAATGATCCATACAACTCCTCACCCTAATCAAAAAAGGAATTGAACATACTTGTGATCCTTACCCTAATAAAAACTGGTTATCCTTTTAGATATAAAAAAAAAAATCCATATGCACATCATAGCTGAGTCAGTTTTAGGGAGAAATGAAGGGGTTGAGATGATGAACTGAATGATCAAGATGATTTAGGTCCCACTTTTAGTGATCCAAGAATATATGAAGAGATTCCATGATCTACCTTGAATAAGGTTGTGGAAAATGTTCATTTTATTACCTTATCATCCATATGAGTTGATCTTGAATTAATATTTAGGATATAATGAAATTAGGATTGACACTGGTAGCTATGAAAAATTGGAGGAAATTTTAGATGAAATATATATTATGATCTAAATTTATTCCCAAAAACTTTGCCTCATATCTATTAATAAATTAAAGGTCATCCATTAAGGAAATAACCAAATTGTTAATTTTGAAAAGGATGAAAACTTAATCAATCACTAGAAGGTATTATTTCATAACCCTTTAATTCTAGAGGGTATCGAGCTAAAAATGTTTCATCCCCAAATATGGAAAAGAAATAGAAAATAATTCATCAATACTCATGAAGAAATACCATATATAACTCTTGAAAAATAAGACCAAGTCAAATGTAATACCAATAAAATGGTATATAGTGAGAATGGTAAGGAAATGAACTAACTCATATAGTAATCATTAATAAAAATATTTTGTAATATTAAAGAATTATAAACAAGGATATCAGGGATAAACTTGTTAGCCTTATATTTTTCCTTGATTAATTATATACTTATTGATATAATTAAGTTAGATATTCATAGTTTTTTATGGATTTTACTTTACATGTGTTTTTAAATGATTTTTTGTGAAAGACCTATGTATGAACAGAACATCACTAATAGTGGGGGAGTGAATTAGTGGTTATCCTAAACACCAAATCTCATCTCACTTTCCCACACTATTAAGTGAAAAAAGTATCTTAATGATGAAAATATAATGATGAGAGAGAGTGAGAAAGAACACACATGGAAAAATGGAAAATATAAGGTTTACTAACTCTTATTATAGAGTAGGTAATACCTAGGTTGAAATGGTTTCAATATCACCACCCACATTCCTATTTTATCCTCAATAAGAATAAGGAAAGGATAATGGAAATGACCCTAAAATATAATGATAAGAAATAATGAATAGCATAAAAAAGTTAATTAATCTTTTATTACCATACCTAAAGTGACTCTAGAATTTGTATCATGTATGATCCCTTGTTCTTCTCCTCAACTGACCACCAAAACCTATAGGAATTCTCCCTATAATGTGTGGTCAAATCTCATAAAAATAACTTTCTTCTTATTTCAAAGAGAGAACCTCTTATTTAAATAAATAAAACCACATGGCATGTCACTCCTCATAACACCCATTTTGGTAGTTATCTATATACTATATATATATATATATATATCCTTAAACTATTATCTCAAGCCATTTCAAATCTCTATACATAACTTTAACTTGAAACAACATTTAAAATGCCCATTATGCTTTATATATTCAACCAATAGGATGTTATAGCATGGTATCTCTTGTACTTTGGTGTGGTCAACTTGGATTCCAACTAACACATCCATACACTACAATCATTTTCTTCTAATCCATTTATTAATGGAATTTTTATCTTCTAAAAAATGATCCACCACACTCATTTTGAACATGAATTCCCATGGAAACTTCTTAGCTCTTCCTTCATGTTCCTAAGGTATAACCTTGGTTCCAAGACCACTTTACTATGAGTATTTTCACCATTTTCCATGACATGTGAAATGCCCATTTTGAGCTACCATGTTTCATACATCTATAAATCCAAGAGGAAACACCCACCAAAATCCCTAGGTTCCCTATAACTCTTTGCAGTCTATTTTAACTTCTCTAGAATTCCTTGTTTCCATGGTGTGGAGGTAGCTATTTTAACTCATTCTAAAAAAATATTCATTACTTTACATCCCCACTCAACTTTAGTGAGCCTAAAACTATTTCATGATCATGGTTTGAATAAATACAATACAATCATGCTTCAAACTCATGAATTAATTGCCTCAATAAACAAGTCATAGTATGCCTCTAATGTGGAGGTTATCTAAAAACCATACCATATGATATAATGGTGTTTTTAATGGTACCTCCAATTCTCAATGTAAATACCAACACTATATCAACCATGTATTAATAGAGAAAAACTCACATCTCCCCCATTATTAACTTAATTCATGATTTCTCTTAAATTTTCAATAGTCATCAATTTTCTTAAGCTCTAGGGACTCATAAATATTCCAAATGGATATTAAATCTCCCATTTTATATTTTCTGGTAACATACGAATCAATATACAAGATTTTATCCAATATTAAATTACCAACACCTCTAGTTTCACCCTTAACGAGAAAAATATCTTCCACTTATATCCCATAATCATCACTTGAAAAATGAAACTAGAGTCTCCACACCTTTTATAAAATACATCCTTTTATATTTTCCCCATTAATTAACATATTAAAATGAATTAAAGAAGGATAATTACCGATAAAAACTTTTATGGATTTTGGGAGAGAATACAATCCTAAAAACACTATCACGTGTTAGAAAAATCCTTCGATAAAGGATTCATCAAGATATCCAAAACTTGATCCTTTGTTGAAATATAATCTAATAAAATATCATCACACTACATCTTATAATTAATTAAGTGGTACTTGATGTAAATATGTTTCGATCTGGAATGATGAACTAGATTCTTTGATAAGTTTATTTAACTTTGTTTGTCACACTAAATAACTAATGGTTGTGAAAAATTCACCCTCATGTTATTAATCCATGACTACATCCAAATAATTTGTGTCATGGATTGATTTTTTATAGCATAATCAACTTATATTGAGTTAAGAGTGATGGAATTTTGCTTCTTGGAGTGCTAACCAACACACCTTCCTCTAATAAATAAAGAACCACCAAAATAATATTTTTGATCACTAACATATCCCACCCAATCTGCATCGATATAGAAATTAATCCAAAAATATATACCATTGTCGCACCTTAATCCACAATCAAGAGTTACTTTGATGTAGTGCAAGATTCACTTCACTATTTTAAGAAACAACTCCTTAGTATTACTTTGTAATCATGCACATAAAGTGATAAAAAACGATATTTGTTTTAAACTCTATTAAATAGAGTAGGCTACTAATGATCCTTCAGAACTTTATTTGCTCAAAACTCCTTACTTCCTCATCTATGGACAACATTTTCTTGACTGATATAAGATTAGATACCTATCTTGATTTCTCTAACCCAAAATTATTGAGTAATTGATGATCATATTTTTATTATGATAAAAATATAGAATATTCTATGTTTATGACTTGAAAGCCCAATAAAAATTTCAACTCATCAATCAATGACATTTCAAAAATTTCTCTCGTTTGGGTAGAACATTCCTTACGAATCTCCTCTATATTTACTACCAAAATTATGTCATCAACATACACAATCACTATGAGTTAGTTTGTTTCATCTCCCTTAATAAAGATATTAGTATAAAATATATATTTCTTGAATTTCATGCTCTTTAAGTTGCTTTCCAACTTTAATATCATGCTTGGGGTTCTTGTTTGAGTCTATATAATTCCTTATTCAACTTGAACACTTGAGAATTATCACCTTCAAGGATAAAACCTTCCATTTTTTCAATGCAAACCTCTTACTTAAGTCCACCATTATGGAACATTGGATTCATATACATCTAATTTTTTTTAGTTTATTAGAGAATAAATCACAGGAAATATTCAAATAGTTCCAAGACTTGTGATTGGAGAAAAGGTCTCATTAAAAAAAATACCCTCAAATTGAGAGTATCACCTAATTTTTTTGAGATTTTTTACATGTCATGTATTATTTACCATTGATCATATTTCAAAAAAACCACTTTATCCCGATCACATTTCCACCTTTGGGACATGATACCAATTCCCAAGTGTCACTATTCTCAATTTAATTCATATATTCTTCCATCATTGCTATCCAAACCTCATGTTCTAAAGATTATTCAACACTATTTACTTTAACTTATGAAATCAATATGGAATGATTAGATTTTTTTTTTAAAAATTTTCAAGTTTTTAAAAACCTTTCTACTATCTCCAAGGGTTTTTTCAAGCTACACATGTTTTATTAGTCTTTAGAACATTGAATATCCTTACTTTGGGACTTACTAATCACTATAATTTTCATAATCATCATGATATTTTTTAAATTTTCTTGTATATTTAGAATACTACCATGGTTTTTAATGTTTTCATTAAGGGTATCTTTAATGTCATCATTAACAATAAATGGTTTTAGTGAATATTTTTTCCAATATAATTATATAAAATATATGGAATATTTTTCTTAGATTATTGTTATAAAACTAGTAAGTCCTTCCACCAGGTGTGTATTGAAGAAATATACCTTCATCATCACTCTCATCAAACTTTACCAACTTCTTTTCTTTGATATGGATGTAACACATGCCACTGAAAACCCTAAAAATCCTCAAGATCAGTTTTTTACAAACCATATATCATATGGTGTGTTGAATAAAATTAGTATGGTTAATAACTAGTTTCTAGACTAGAAAGCTACGATTGTTTATTTTCTTCAAAATAACTTCTAATTGAAATGATTTTACATCATGGTTATTCCCATGTCTACCAGACTTTGATTCTTCTACTCAAAAACATCATTCTATTTGGGTGTGTATAGATCACTATACCCATGTATTATTCCATGATTCTTATGATATACTTCAAAATATTTATTACTATACTTGATTCCATTATTAGACTGAAATCTTTTAATAACACATCCCACTTGATTATCAATAATTCTTCAAAAGTATTTAAACTTATCATGATCTTGTGACTTACTTGACATGAAATAAACATAATTCATGTACATAAAGTTATCAATTAAAATCATGAAATAATTATATCCATTGGTTAAACTCAATATCATTGGTCTATACACATTTGAGTACAACAAATCAAGAGGTTTTTTATCTTTATTTCCAATATCTTGTGTCTTTTATTCATCGTTGTTTACTTTGTGTTGGGTACCACAATCATTGAACCTTTCACGATATATCTTTGGTAGATTAATCATGACTTCATACTTGATGAGATTTTCCCCATTATTTTCCTTTTAATGGATAAATATCCTATGAAATAATTTATTTTCCTCCTTTATGTACATATATTACAAATTTGTTTCATTAAAAATTTAGAATAAATTACCAATTTCTGTCTTCCCCTTTATCAAGATTATACTATAATTTATACTCCTAATGAAACATCTATTATTATAGAAAATAACCCCATTCAAATTATTATAGAGTTGAGAGACACTCAAGTGAATTTTCCTCAACCCATTAACAAAAATAACATCATTTTATTTCTTTTTACCAATATTGGTGTATTAAAATCTTTTCATGTTGAGTGATCTACTATTTTTATAAATAAAAATGAATCCATTATACATTTGGATATCATTTATGAGAATTTTATTTTTAGTCATGTGTGATGAGTGAAATATGAAATTAAGTTATTATATTTTGTTAATATTCAATTCATTTTATCTCATAAATTAATTAATTAATTTTTTGTTAGAGAGTTTTGAGATTAAATGATTATTTTATTGGTTTTTTTTGAATATTTATTTAAATGGATGAAATTGTGAATTTGATTGATTTATTTAATTTATAAAATAAAATTAATGAAAAATTATTAATAATACTATGATTTTTTATTTTTAAGGTGAAGAATAATGCGGTGAAATAAGTATAGAGAAAATTTGGAAAAGTCCATACATCACATTTTATAAAGTTCTAGAAAAATACATAAGAGTTTCCAAATGATATGTAAAAAATTTTCCTTTAACACTTGGGGGATATGATCTTCTTTAGAATATGTTAGAGTTTTATGCTTAAACATAGGAGTTGTATGCTCAAACTTCAAATGATGTTGGGTAAATATGTAAGGATGAGCTGGGGAACTAGAGCTGTTACTACACAAAGTCCTATATAAAGGTTATTAGGTTGTTCAATATAATATATAATGGTTACAATACTAAATATTTAGATATTTAAGCAATTTACCTTATAAAAAAAGTATAAATATTGATATGTAATAGTTAATTTGGAAGCATGAACCTTTTTTAGTTTTCTAATCATAATTTTAATGGATATGTAAGTATTATTTTCACTAATATAAGTGTTAATTTGAATGAATTTATGACAAATATGAGAAACTTTAGTTTAAGATAAGAAACATAAGGTCCCATCTATTGAAAAATATAGAGAACTAAATGTCATGTAAGGATAGATATTTTCAAAACATAAAGAAGGAACTATAACCTTAGAGATCATCTGGATGATATGTGAATCCTATACATGTAGTGGGGACTAGAAGAGAATGTTCAAATCAGAGAAGAATAAATCTCACATGCTAATTATCAACTTGTATAGAGAGGAAAGAATTTAAAGATATAGATTTATAGGAAGCTTGAATTCTCAAAGGGTATATTCCAAATCAAATAGGATAGAATCTCATAAAATCTTAACTAAAATTAATAAGGGAATAAAACATATATTTAAGTGGATAAGGATAATTTCAAATGGGGGATTAATTTAAGTTTGAGTTTTTTTCTACTATATTTTTCTATTTTTCATTTTGATGCATGTATCCTCTCACATTAAGGGGTAATCCCTTTTAGTGATTGGGATGAGGAGGAATAAGGGCCATTTTGTAATGATTGAATATGAACTTAATTGAATAAATTCTTATTAGATTGATTGATTTTAATATTTTGTGGTAGGGTAATATTTTGAATGTGATTGTATTCAGTTTATTATTGCTATAAATTATTACTACATGGGTTGATAATCATAATTCTCCATCCATTTTTTTCTTATATATGATGGAATAATAAATATTTAGTGGTGAGTATCTAGAAATTACTGATGCATGTATGGAAGGAAGTGACTTATTTTTGAATTACCTGGGATCATCTTAACCTGATTGGAATTTTCATGAGTAGTTTAGGGATTGGTTATTATTGATATGTCATATGATATATTCCCACACACATAGAAAGTAGTCTTGACCAATAATGATTATTTATTTACTAAACCTCACAATTTATCTCAACCTATAGTTAAAGATTAAGTAATTGTGTAATATTTCATTGATCAATTAATAAGAATAAGTGGAAACCATTTTTAGGACTAGGATAGAATTATAATTTTTAACCTAACGCTTGAAGCACTCACTAATCATAAATTTTATAAATTACACGTGTTCAAATTTTTTTCTAGTTCTATCATCATAAAATTTACCAATTTTTTTACTAATTATGAAAAAATGATTTTTCATCCCTCCTCAGTGACAATATTTGGTACCCACTATGCTATAGTATAAACTTAGGTTTTTAATTTCTTTTTAAATCACCCCATGATAGGTGTGTCAAAAAATTAGTACTATTTCTGGGGATATGGTTTTAAAATTTCAATCCAATAATTGCATAAACTGATCTAACACCAATTCCATATTCCCTATTGATACATAGATTGAAAAAACCTTGTTAACTAAACTTAGAGAATTAAGAAACACTGAAAATTTTCATCTAGAGTTTGAAAAAATTAATTTAATTGAATCAAGTGAGACTTATAGTGATAACATTGAACCATATTCTGAAATAATTGTATGAAATCCAAAATTAAAATTTATGAGATCCATGTTTACCTAATTTAATAAACCAAAACCACCAGATTATTATAACTACATTTCCAGATGATTTTGAATTGAAAACTATCCCGATTCAACTCTTTACAAAATTTTATGGACTTATAGCTGATTATCCAAACAACCATATCAAGGAATTCAACTTGGTTTATATTATATTGAATATAAGAGGAGTGGATAAATAAAAATTCAAGTGTATAGAATTTCTTTTCTCTATTAAAGGAGTATAAAAGGAATGTCTATATAGCCGAAATCTTAAATAATTCAATGATTGTGATGAATGAGAAAAGATATTTCTTTAATTATTCTTTAAAAACTAAAGGATAAATTCCCTAAGAAAGAGATTTATACAATTAGATAAGCCACAAGATTGAAAATATATGAGTAATAGGAAATATTCAAGAAGCTATGTGAAATTTTTCCTCATCAACCAATAGTGTAACATCAATTTCTAGTCTTAATCTATAAAGGAATTATTGATAATGATCAATTTTTTTTGGATGCATCATCAAGATGATATTTTATTGAAAAGTTAGTAGTTGAATCTAAATGACTAATTGGGATGATAACACAAAATTCAAAATAGTTTGGCATAAGAGATACTAAGATAAGAGGAGTTCATGATGTGAGATCATCTAAATCACCTTTACTTGAATCTAAACTTTAAGAACTAACCAATTTGGTTAGACAGATGGCTATTAAGAAATAAAATGATAAACTCACACTAGTAAAGGTATGTGGTTTTTTTCTTCTCAAAATCACTATACTGATCAATGTGAACAACCCAAAAAATGATAGAGAGAAACTTCAAAAGTTTAATATGGTTTTAGAAATAAATAAGATCTAGTTAGACCTCCATTCTAAAACCAATATCATGAACATAAACCATTACAATAACCCTTCAAGAAAACATACACCCAATAATTCTTCTAACCACAATCCATTCAATAAAATAAATCCTTTGAAAAACCCTCAATAGGTTTATAAACACAAGTAAAAAACCAACCAAATCCTTAGATTGAATAGTTACAAAATGATATGAAAGAATTTAAAAACCATTTAGGGATTCTTTTGGAAATAATGACCAAAAATCCAATTAAACTACCATCTCAACCCATTTCAAATCCAAAAGTTAATGTGAGTATGGTAATAACAAGGAGTGGGAAAGAGATTAAACCTATTCCCAAATCTAATTCCAACAAGTACCAGCCCAACATTGAAAAAAAGGAAGAAGATAATTATGAAAATAATGATAGGAAATCTAAAAATAAATCTAATAAATAGTCTAAGTGAAAAATAAAACATTACCTTATCATTTTACTCAATAATTTTATAATCCAAGAAGACTCATGTGGGAAAAAAAAATTCCAGGCACTTTTAAAAAGGTGTAAATCAATATAACTCTCATTGAATCCCTAAAGAATATTTCAAAGTATTATAAATTACTAAAGGTTTTATGAATTAATAAAATTATACTTCAATGTAATGAAAGAGTGAATTTAGGGAGGAATATTTCAACATTGATATCCCCATAGCTTCCCATCAAATGTCAAGATCCAAAGACATTTTCTATTCCCTTTAGTAAATAGAAATGTCATTTTATGATGTATTATGTGTATTGGACATTACATTAAGGTCATGAATCATTATTATTTTTCATCTTTATAGATTTAAAAACATAAATCAATAAGATTGGTTGTTCAACTAGTGAACAAAACCACTTCTTTCCTAGCTGAAGTTATTGAATATGTTTTGGTAAGAGTACAAAATATTTTATTCCTAGATGATTTTTATGTTTTTAACATGGTGGAAGACAATATACCATCTTAGTCACCCATCATCTTAGGATGAAACTTACTAAAAATATAAAAAAAATTAATGTCTATAAATTTACTATAATAATGGAGTTTAGATAAAACACTTTCCACTTTAATATTTTTTATTCCAAAAATTTTTCTCAAGATGAATACTCACTTTTCCCACTAACACATTCTAAAGAACCAATTTTGTATAAGGAAAATGAAATGTTGAAAGAAATTTTAAATTTGGGTAACAATATGATATATGAAAATACTATGAGAAAAAATATGTGAACAACCTGATGCTCACCTTAGAAACAACATAGGATAAGTTAAATTTTTATTTCATTGATTGTTTTGATTATTTAGTCTCAAAGTATAAAGATAATAGTGAGTTTTTATAGAATAATGTAAGTATATAGAGGCAAGTAAATCCAATATGATTTCATATTTAATCAATCCCTCAAATATTGAATTAAAACACTTTATTCTAGATTTAAAGTATGCATTTTTAATAGAGGGAGACAATCCACCATTAATTTTTTTAGAAACATGCCTTATTATTAAGAAAAAAAATGATAAATCTTTTGAGAGAAAATGCGAGAAATATAATATCAAATTTATAATATATTCCTAGGATCAATTATAAAAATATGAATGCATATAATTCTACTAGAAAGTGATTAAAAAACCATTATAAAACCTTAGAGGAGACTCAACCCAATTATAATTATGGTAGTTAAGAAGGAGATTGAAGAAGTAGGTATTATCTACCCCATTTCTAAATCATAGTGGGTAAAACCCATTCTTATATTGTTAAAAACTAAAAATTAACCATTATAAGGAATGAAAAAATGATCTAACTTCCAAGAGTTTCCAAAATAATTAGAGATTTTGAATTGACTATAAGAAACTAATTCAAGTCATAAGAAAAGATCATTTTCCTATACCATTTATTGACCAAATGATTAAAATATTTTTTTGTTCAACCCATTATTATTTCTTAGATGTATTTTTAGGATATTTCTAGGTTCCCATTACAACCGAGGGCTAAGAAAAAACAAACTTTACCTATCCTTATAGAAAATTTTCTTATAGGAGAATTCTATTTTGATTTTGTAATACTCTAGGAACATTTTAGTGATTCATGGTAAACATTTTCTCTTATTTAATTGAGGATTAACTTGATGTTTTTTGATGATTTCACTATATTTGTAAATTCCTTTGGTTGTTACTTAGTTAATATGGATAAAATATTGAAATTTTTTATAAAAAAGAATCTTTTATTGAATTTTGAAAAGTGTTATTTTATGTATGAGAAAGGCATTGTTCTTGGAAATATAATTTCATAAAAAGACATTGAGGTTGAAAAATATAAAAGTTAATTTATCAATGAATTTATTTTCCAAAATTGTGAGAAACATATTAAATCCTTTTTAGGGCATACACAATTTTATAGACTATTCATCAAGGAATTTAGTAATATTTCTTTGTCACTTTCTTGATAACTTTTTTTTTATTTTTTAATAATCCTTGTAGGTATGGTTTTGATGAAATGAAGTGTAAAATAAACAAAACACTAGTCATATAACCACTTTATTGGGAATTCCCATTTGAGTTACTCTGTGATGCTTCAAACCATGCTATTGGAGAAATGTTGTATCATAAAATTTAAGGAAGACACCATGTTTTTGAATATGATTTTATAACACTATATTCCACTAAAAACCATTATAAAACTATTGAAAATGAGTTTTTAGTTGTTTTATTCCTTTGGATAAATTCAGATAATATATTATTGGTATTAAGGTAAATATTTTCTCTGAACATGTGACCCTTAGGTTCATGATAAATAGGTGATAAGAAAATCCAAGATTGGTAAGATGGATGTTATTTATATTGAAATTTGATGTAGAGATAAAAGAAAATATTGGAGTTGAAAATCATATAGAATATTGCATGAGTAGTCTTTTTGACACAACTGAGATAAAAATTCTAGATAAAAATACAAATTTAATGACTTTATTCAAGGTCAATAACTCTATTTGACTGAATTAGAGGTACTATGGTATGATGATATGGAAAATTTTCTGGTAACTTATTTTTCTCCATCACATATAAACTAAAAAAAAATTTTATACTCAAAGATGAATCAAATTTTTATATGTGGGGTGATCCATATATTTAGAAAATATATAATTCTCAAATAATTAAGAGATATTTTTTTAAAAGTGATGCATAATCTATACTAGAGTTTTTATATACCTTATATTTTTGTGGTAACTTTTAACCTCAAATAACATATAGGGAAGTCTTAGAATTTGGAATATATTAGACCACATTATTGAAAGATTCATGTGTGTTTTCTAAAAAAATTAATCAATTTTAATTCACCAGAAACATATTAAAGAGATAATAAAAGTCTCAAAGGGAAATGGATATTGGTAAAATATTTTATGTATGGGGTATAGATTTTATGGGACCCTTAATAATGACCATTATATATTCTTACATCTTGTTAGCTATATATTATGTTTCAAAATGGGTGAAAGAAACAACAAAAAAACTAACGATTCCACTATTTTTTGTGTTTTTTTCAGGAAAAACATATTTCATAGATTTGGAATCTCAATAGAAATCATCAGTAACCAAGGAACTAAACTTTTCAATAGGATCATGGAATATCTAATGAGGAGATATAGAGTGACCCATGAAATATAAACACCTTTTTATCAAGAAACCCATAAAAATGATGATGTTTCCAAAAGGTAGATTAAATAAATAATATAAAATGCTATTAAGAAAAATAAAAAATATTAGATTAAAAATTTGAAATAAACATTGTGGGAAAATAATACAACTTAAAAAACCCAAACTGCAATGACACCCACTATTTTATTTATGAGAAAAATTATCATCTACCTATAGTGATAAAAAAAATCTTATTAGGTAGTTAAAGATAGGAATATGGATTTGAAAAAATATAGATAGGAAAAAAGATTTCATATTTAAGAACTAGAATAAATAAGGATATAAGTATTTTCAAATTCTAGAATTTACAAGGAAATAATAATAGTAACACATGAAAAGTTATTTAAATAAAGAGAATTCCACCTAAGATACCAAGTGATGATCTCTAACTCACTACTCAAATTGATTCCTAATAAAATTAATTAATATGGGAAGACCTATTTACCATCCCTAATGTTTATCCCTTTGGGTTTGTGTAGATAACTCAGGAATAAGAAAAGAAACCATTCAAAATAAAAGGCCAAAGACTGAAGAAATACTATCAAAATATTCTATAGGAACCAGTGGAGGAGATCACACTCATACAACCATTATACCAATGAAACCTCCTAGTTTTAAAGTTCCTTAAAAATGCTGATAACTATCTTTATATAAAATATACTTAAACTTTCATTTATGTAATAATACACTAGGGGAACTGCATTATTCAAGTGTTGGGGAGGAAAACCTTTATAATTTTATAAATTTTAATTTTAGTGTTTTTTTATTTCATTTTTGTTTTTATTTTTCATTTTTGTGTGTTTTTGAAATGAGTTGAGATAAAATTGAATGAATTTTTAAGTTTAAAATATACACTGTGTAAGGATCCGACCTCAATCATTAAAAATTCTAGTGACTTTAGACTAGAATTACATTTCTTACAATCCTGAGGTTTTTTTGGTCTATCATTTTAAATAATTAGAAAAAAATATTACATAGTAAGACCAAAAATTACTAGTGGACACTTATACTCAATATCTATTTTTCTCACCAAACAAAACTATTAAAAAAATGTGATTTCTTTTCATGAAAAATCTTCTCAATTTTTACATTGACCTCATTCTTGTCCCAAAACTTCCTTAAACCCTATGATTTTTTTTACAAAAATGGAATGAGTATAAAATCTTAGTAAGGGACATAAATAGAAGAAATATATTAGTTCTGTGAAAAACATGAAAACCCATGTAATTATTACCTTTATCTTCAAAGTTATTTAAGCATAATAAAACATTTCTACATAAAAATCACACACAATTTTTGATTAAATAAACATACCTAATGCATTTGAGGTATATAACGGACCCAACCAACTTTGGTTTCTAACAAAACCACCAATTATCATAAAAAATTCCCAATAACCATAACATAATCATAAAACATGAATACTTGTATCATAAAAACATCTCGTGAGGAAAATCACTTATTTAAAAAGAAAACTGCACACATAAAAAATGAAAGAATTTTATTTTAAAATAAACATGTGATATAGTAAAGGAAACTTTAAATAAAATATTATTCATGAATTCAAGAACAACTTCTCATACCATATAATTTTAAAAAACATTCCTTCCATAATGTTTTTAGAAAAGTCACAAAGTACCGTAGAAAAAAACTACTTTCAAACCATTATGTAAAAAAGTAAAAAATGGGTAAAAATAACTTTAAACAATCATTTAATAATATTAAAAATCTCATATAAAACTTTTTTTTAGAAAATATGGATATGTAAGGAAATTATAGTTTTAAAGGAAACTTTAAAAGATGATTTTTAAAAAAAGTCCCTTACCTTGAGTATGAATCTCATGTACATTCTTAATCTTCCTAAATAATAAACATAGATTTTTATACTTGATTAATAACCCTTTTCATTTTAAATTATACTTTTATATCACTTATTTCAATATTATATAAAATTACTTAATTAATTAAGTTCACTTCATATATTTTGATGATATTCAGTTCATAAGTCCAAAATGACTTCGGTATGTAGACTATGGTCAAAGAGTTCATTATTACAACATATCCAGAATAATAATAATTAAATAAGAATCATTTTTTACATCAATTATAAATTTAAATCCATCCATTAAATATATTTATGAAAATTGAACTATGTTACAATCATGGAGACAGTAGGTCACGTGTACACATGAGTAACATTTTCATTTTTCAAAGATCATTATGGAAAGAAGATAAGTATCATTTTTTATTTCAATAATGATAATAATATATTAATTATAATATTAATTATTTAAATATTATTAAATATATCATCCATGTGATGTCACGATGAAAAATGAATCACATCGCTTTATTGACGTGGTAGACCACATGTACGCACGAACGACGTTATCATTTTTTATTGAATATAAAGGTAAGAAATTAAATGATATATTATCATTTAATAATGAGAAATATTTAATTAATATAATATATAAACATTAGTTCTATCATTATAATCAATTATTTAGAGACGGTTATGGAAAATTAATTATATTGGTTCGCGAGGTGGTAGTCTTCCATACACATGAATGATGAATTCATTTGACATTTGATGGAAGTGTAGATAGATAAAAGAAATTATAATAACATTATAAAATATCATTATATTAATGATAATGGATTTATTATTTTATCATGGTTTAATAAGGTTTTATAGATGTGGAAAAATAAATAAAACTAAAACATGTAAATAAAAACGATACCTCTTCTTTAAGAAAACTCTGTTTCTTAACACCTTAAGACCACTAAGATTAGTATTCTACCTAAAAAAAAGAACATTATAATTAGGTTTGAGATTATATGAAGGTAAATTTTTAGGTATTTTATGAAATAATTGGATTTTTAAGTATTAATAAATGATAAGAAGAGGTTCCCTTTTATAATATAGGGGAGGGTCGCTCTTAGCATTTCTCAAAATATTAAATTAATATAAATTAATTTTAAGTTCAAAATGGATAAAAAGTGAGTTATTTATATGATAAAATTATTATGGGTATAAATCCACTAATAAAATAAAAATTAGATAAGTTTTGACTATATTTATACCCTTATCTTTTGGTTTTAACCATTAATTAACTCCTTTAACTCTTACCATGACAACATGAATGTTTATTATTTATGGGTTAATATGGTAACTATAAAATGAAAAAATACCCATAATTAGAACATGGTTGATATTTTAAACCTTATAATAATAAATTTTACAAATTAAATTTTTTATGAATTTAATATCATTTAATAAAATTTTATTTAGTATAAAATATCAACAATGTCAATTTTTAGAACTATTCATTACCTTGAATTTAGTAATATCAATATAAAACTTATAATTAGAACCAAATTTATTATTATATAACTAATATTTCAAGGTTATATATAAAAATCATTGATCACATTTTTTTATCTCTAATTGTATTTATTTTAATATTTTTAATATCATTTATTTGTTTTTTCCAATAATTAAATGATTTCAGCATCAACATTGTCCAAGTATTTAAGGTAATTAATTCTTCTCTTAAAATTAAAAATAAACTAACATGATGAATATAAATGTTTTATATTTTAAAATATTATTTATAGTAAAACATATCCTTTGGATAACACCATATTAAAAAAATTAAACTTATTAAAAACAAGAGTATGATATGTTTGACATTTCTTTAAATAAAATACTATAAAGGTCATAATCTTATCTAAACAGACCCAAAAGTTCATAAATTAAACCCTTTGATGATTATAGTCAATATATACTCATAAAATAATATTTAGGTAAGTTTTTGGGTTATTTTATGGTTCTTATCATTTTATTTTTAACCTAAATTACCCGATTTACCCTTTACTGTGATAATAAAATAACTAAGTTTACTATACATAATGACCAAAAATAAAAATAAAAATAAAAGGGACATACTTAATAAATTTTTACGCACTTATTCCTAATTTGGAATCAATTTTTCTAAATTCAAATCATATAATTTTCATATTTTAATTTAAAATTTATCCTTCAAAACGCAATGAAAAATAGTTTTTCAAAAAATTCCCTTTTTAAATATAAATTTTTTTATACTAAATTCAATTATAAAATCCATTTCCAAAACCAATATGTATTATTTTAAATAAAATTTATTTAATGAAAATTTAAAACAAATCCAAAACATAATTTGACCTTGTAAATTCATTAAAATAAAATACAGTTTTCAATAAAAATCATTATTTTTCACTACTCCTTGAAAAATCAATATTTTCATAAAGTTATCATAAATTCACTCTAATATAATTTTTAGATGATTAATTTAAAAATGAAATTGATTTTTTAAAATAAATTTTCTAAACTTTCCAAAAATTTATTATAATAATAACTCATAAAAATAAATAATAATCAATTTTGAAGAAAAAGTATTTTTGAAGAATAAAATGACTTTACTAAAAATCTAGTAATTATTTAAAAATAATTAATTAATACATTATAAATGATTAATACCATTATATATTACATCATACAATTAATAATATTCATTATTTCTAATTTAACTGCTAGGTTGTAATAGTCACATTTAGATAATAATATTTCTTTGTTTATTTAAAATTAGCATTGAGTATATTGAATGCTATCAATTATAGTGTTTATTTTTTTTTAAAAAATATCAAGATATTAAATTCTCTCCCACTTTAATATATTTTTTCCTCACAATTTGAACTTAGGATAAAAAATTAGGGGTTTGATTTTTCAAAATACCATTGTTGAAATCCCACATCATAAAAAGGATTAATAAAACATACACTTGATAAGAGAGAAAAGAGAAGTATGAAGGTCAAATGGAGTAAAAAATACTAGGTTTCCAAGTAGGTGAACATAAGTGAGAAGTGAAAACATGGATATGAATATAAAAGCAACTCCCAAATATTGATATAGAGTGATCTAGAATATGGTTATGAGAAAGTTAACCACCACCAAACCATAAATAGGTGATGAGTTAGAAGGATATTGATTTATTGATATGAAAAGTAAAAGAATAAAGTTTTTGTTTCAAGATACTTTTCCTAGATTTTATAAATTCCATTTCCATCTATACTAAGAATATAGGGAAATATAGTTACTTAAGAAGTAGAATTTCATCCTTTAATAATTTTCCACCACAAGATAATTTTTATCCAAACGATGAGTATGTATTTTTAATTACTGAAGAAATAGAATTAAATTTTGATAAATCACATAATCCATAAAATAATAACTATCTATTCCTCTTTTCTTTAGGTATTAAAAAAAATCATTAGGATAAGATAATATAATTCCCCAAAATGAGTAAACCTTCATACTAATAAAAACTACTTTAATATCCAAAATTATATAGTAATACCTAAAGTTAAAAATAGACCATTCAATAAATAAATATCCTTAAAACTCATAAAAAATATTCTATACTAATATTGAAACCCAAAAATCTGAAGGATTTGATCACATGGTCTTCCAAGATAAATTTTAACATTTATCTCTAAATAACATCAATCACTCTTAATGAATCATATGAAAAATGTAATTACCTAAACCATATAATATCGAAGATATGCTAACCATTTTCATAAATAAACTGAATCACAAAAAGATAAATTATAATCATATATGCTTCTAAAAGAAAATTAAACCTTTATTTATCAAATAAAATCCCATTGTATTCTATTTATCTTAATTATATAGGTTTCCCAAAATAGTAAACATCTTCCAAAATACCATTAATCACTTAATACTAAATCAATTTCCAATCTTATGTTTATCTATTCAATATAACATATGTTCTAAAAATGAACTTAACCTTTATCATTCAGATAACTTAAACAAAAGAAAACAATGTCATACTAACCATAACATCACATAGGCTAGTGGTAAGTGTTTCACCCTTGTCGCCCTTTGGTTGTGGGTTCAATCATCACATCCTTGTTGGACATGATGGGCTATCACCCATATTATGGGTTATTCTTTTTATAAAACTATATTAATATAATCCTTATAACATTCCCAAAAATGTGATAAAATCATCAAAATAACCTTAATATATTCAACATTAAAGAAACTTTTTAACCTCAAAGGTTATCTCATACCTTTCATTTTACATCCCAAAATGTAATAAACCATAAATATCTCAAAAATAAATGTATCTAAAAATATCATTAGTTAATATAAAATTTCATAAATTAAATCCTAAAAAGGTTTTTCTAAGGCATTGAACTTATGATCAAATTTAAAATTATAAACCGATGATGATATCCATAACTCTTAAGAAAACATCATAATCTATAAAGTTATCTAAACCCTCCTATGATACCAAATTTAAGGACCCAACCTTAATCATTACATATTCAAGTGAATTTAGACTAGAATTATCTTTCTTAAAATCTTGAGGATATTTTCAGTTTAGAGTTTTAGAGAATTAAGAAAAAATATTACATAGTAAAATTATTCATTAAAAGTGGACACTTATACTCACTATCCATTTTACCAAAAAAAATACTATAAAAAAACATGCTTTATTTTCATGAAAAATATTCTCAATTTTCATATTAACCTCATCCTTATCCCTACACTTCCTTAAACCCTATTAAAAACATTTTTAAAAAAATGGTATGAGCTAAAAAAGTTTACCAAGAGAAATAAAAAGAAGAAATTTGTTAGTCCTATGAAATAAATTTAAAACCCATGTAATGATTAACTTTATCTTCATAGTTATTTGATCATAACAAATCATATCCACATTAAAATCACACACATTTTTTGCTCAAAGAAAAAATTTAAAAACCCATAGCAAGTATAGATTAATCATATTGGTAACTTGGGGAATCAATTTCTTATCATACTTACATATGGAGTAACCATCACGACTACAATGGAGTAACCCACATAGTTACACATGGAATAAAACTCATACTTATACTTGAAATAACCCTTGCAGTTATACTTGGAGTAACCATCACAATTACATTTAGAACAACCATCACGGTCAACTTCCAATATAAATATACCCAATTAATTAGAGGGATATAAAGGAAACATCTAAATTTGGTTTATAAAAAAACCACTTATTATCATAAACAATACCCAATAACTATAACATAATAATCAAACAGGAATACTTGTATTGTAAAAACATTCCTTGAAGAAAATCACTTATTTAAGAAGAAAACTGCACACATACAAAGGAAAAAATTTTCTTTGAAAATAACCATGTAATATAGTAAAGGAATATTCAAATAAAATATTATCCATAAAGGTGGGAAAATCTACTCATTCCATATAAGTTAAAAAACATTCCTTCTATATTTTTTTTTGGAAAAGTCACAAAGTAACTCGTTCAGAAACAAAAAAATCCATTAAATTCATTATGTAAAAAAGTAAAACATGGGTACAAATGAATTTAAAAAATAATTTAAGAATGGTAAAAATATTTTTTAAAACATTTTTAGAAGATATGGATATGGAAGAAAAATATAGTTTTAAAGGAAACTTTAAAAGATGATTTTTAAAAGGAAGTCCCTTACCTTGAGTATAACTCATCATGTACATGTCTTAATCTTATTAAATAATAAAAACAGTTTAATTTCTAATAGATTAAGAATACTTTTCATGTTTATTATTCCTTTTATATCACTTATTTTAATTTTATATACAATTACATAATTAATTAAGTTGACTTTAGATATTTTGATGATATTTGGTTCATAAGTCCAAAATCTATTCGTTATGTTGACTATAGTCAAAGATTTAATTATTCCACCATATCTAGAACTGTAATAAAAAAATAAGTATCATTTTTATTCATAAATTATACTTTTAAATCCATACATTAAATATGGCCATGAAAAATGGACTACGTTACAATCATGGAGATGGTAGGCCGTACGTACGCATGTGTAATGTTTCTATTTTTCAAAGATCATTATGAAAAAAGGTAAGTATGATTTTATCTTTGAAGAATAATCATAATATATTAATTATCATATTACTTGGTTAAATATAATTATATATATCATCCATGTGATGTGTTAAAAAATGAATCACATCACTTCCTAGAGGTGGTAGTCCACACGTACGCACAAATAACATTATCATTTTTTAGCGAATATAAAGGTAAGAATGTAAATGATATATTATCACTTTATAATGCTAAATATTTTATTAATATAATATATAAATATTAATTCCATCATTATAATCCAATATCAATAGACGGTGATGGAAAACAAATTACATCAGTTCGTGAGGCGGTAGTCTACCTTACACACGAATAATGAATTCTTCTCCCATTTGATGAAAGTGGATATGAATCTAGGTAATGTAACTAACATTATAAAATCTATATATGTGGATGATACTTTATTTAATATTTTATCATGGTTGAATAAGGTTTTATAGATGTGGATGAAGAAACAAAACTAAAACATGCTGATTAAGACTATACATCTTATTTGGAAAACCTCATTTTCTTAACACCTTATGACCTATATGATTGGTTTTATGATTAAAAAAAGATCTTTAGAACGAGGTTATGGATTTTATTAAGGTAATTTGGTATGTATTGGACAAACTAAATGGGTTTTTAAGAGTGAATAAATGAGAATAATATGTGACCTTTTATAAGATAGGGGAGGGGCACTCTTTGCATTTCTTAAAATATTAAATTAATATAAATTAATTTTCAATTAAAAATAGCTGAAAATTGATTTATTTAGAATATAAGATAAATATTGGTAAAATAACCTCATAAAATAAAAATTAGATAAGTTTTTACTATATTTATACCCCTTTCTTTTGGTTTTAACACTTATTTAACCCCTTTAACTCTTACCATGACAACATGGATATTTATTCTTTATCGGTTAATATAGTAACTATAAAATAAAAAACAAACCATAATTGAAAAATGGATGTTATATTAAACCTTATCATAATAATTTGACCTAATTTAATATTTTTTGGGATTTTATATCATTTAATAAAATATTATTTATTATAAAATAACAATAATGTCAATTTTTAGAACTTTTCATTACCTTAACTTTAATAATATCAAGATAAGAATTATAATTCAGAGAAATGTTTTTATTATAACCCTAATATTTCAAGGTAATATTTAAAATTATTTTATCACATTATTTACAACTAATTATATTTATTTTAATATTTTTAATATCATTTATTTGATTTTTATAATAATTGAAGAATTACTACATTAGCATTGTGTAAGAATTTAAGACAATTATTTCTTCTATAAAAATTAAAAATAAATTACCCTGATGAATATAAATATTTTATATTTCAAAATACTATTTATATTCAAACAATACTCTAGATGACACCATATAAAAAATATTACACTTATTAAAAATTAGAGTGTGATATATTTGATGTTTCTTTAAATAAAATACTATAAAGGTCATTATCTTATCCACGTAAAAAAAGGTCATAAATATAGAGAACATGATTTTATTACATTACTTTTAAATCATTTTAAAGATTAAAAACAAAAAACATTAAACAAAGAGGATTTAAAGGTTTAGTGTCTTGGGAAAACTAAGACCATATATAACTTTTACAACATAAACATAAAAATTTATTTAATTCCTTCTTCTCTAGATTATTATTTCCCCTTGAGTTCTTCTTTGTACACATAATCACCTGAGGATATACATCAAAAAGGGGTGATCTAAAATTCTAGTAAGAGGATAAGAACATGAGATAATATGACATGAGGTGAGCATAATCATTATTATCATAATATAGGAATAGGATTATAAACATGATTGAAAGAATTAATAAAAGTCTTGAAAAGTGGAAATGCATAAAATGAAACCTTATGTCTTCGTGGTTAACTACCAAACATATTTTTGAACAAATATAGAATCATGTTAATGTATATTTTACTTTAACTCATGAGATTCATCATATTACCCAATGCATTGGAGTGCTATATAATTCTAGGTGCACCAGTCACATCCTAACTTCAAAATTGTGCTATATAATTCCGGACGCACCTCTCACATCATAATGTTAAAATTATCATGTATGCCACATATAATGTACATAAATATTGAACATAAAACAACCCAGGAAAAAGAATAAGTTTCACTTCATAAATCCTACATTCATAAACTTTGGGTTCCCAAATGAAAGAGGGAATAACATACTTGATACAAGCACCATCAACCTTGAGTGGGAAGTAAAAGGTGTTTTTTTGAAAGAATAGATATTTTGGAAAACATTGTATTTGACCTAAAATCTAGTGAAAAAAATTTATATCCTAGAAAACGTAATATAATGATGAATAAATTATTTTTAAGGATTAACCATACTGAAAATGGAGAGAAATAGGGAAAACTCAAAGAAAGAAAGTTGGGTTCGAGAATTCCCCTTACCTTGTGTCTGAATGATTTCTTCACTTTAATGTCCTGTATAATGACATTAGATTAATTAATTGAAAACTACATAACTTTTTATACATGAATATGGTTCATTATGGTTTAATTAAGTTCTTTCATAGTCCTGTGGATGAGTTATAGAGTTTAAATTCTTTCTGGGAGTGTTCTTTTTCTTAGTTTTCATGAACAGTTCACTTGTACACATGAATGGAAGTTCATATAGAACATGGATAAACATACAGAACTAGTATTACAAGTTATTAATGATATTACTTAATTTTAAATGATCTTTTAATAAATTATGTTATATACCATGTGGATGAATCATTATTTAGAAATTAATGATGATCTTTTTTAGGTTAATTTGGGCGGTTTTTGGATCACAACGAAAATGTTTTGTTTTATCATTTAGTATTATGTATAAAAGTTTTCTTTAGAACATAAAAGGGGTTAAAAAATAAATATTAAATTGTTTTTCAACCATTTAATGGTTTTATTAACAACCTTTAAGGAGTTAAAGAAAAATGAAAGTGTATCACCCATGATGTAGGTAAATTAAAACATCACGAGCGATGATTTCATTTTTATAAACAAAGAGAGAGAGGGAGGTGTATAATGAATAATCTTCTATTAACATGATAGAATACCTGTATATAAATAATAATGGAATTATCATGAAATTTGGATAAGATAAGTTGATTATAAGAGAAGAAAAGAAATGAAAATTGAAAGAAAATTGAAAGAAACAGAGAGAGAGAAATTACCTCTTGAATATATCTTCTTTGAGAGCCACTTTTGGGAAGAAATTTTGGTATTTTTATGAGACCAAGGGCTACTGGATGTGGGGGAGGATCTTGGGAATATATTTTAGTAAAATTTTGAGTCAGAAAAAGTCTTGATAGGTGTGAGGAAATGAGGTTGTGATGGGTGGTACTTATAGTGGAGGGGAGATGGGTTTTCTCAATATTATATTCATTAATTTATTTTTTCTCCACAAGACAAGAAATAGTGAGGATTATTGTGACTAAAAATAGTAATAAGTGCATGTGAGTTCAAAAAAATGACCATTTACATCATACATGACTCAATCATAATGCATAAATTCATTTATTTATCAAACTTTGTAAATTATCGAATTTCACTATTCACCAAAAATTTAAGTATTTTAGAAAAAACCAAAAACTTCACCCAAACCATTTTTAAATGTGTATAATTTAAAAATGAATTCCATTTTATGAATTTTTTTCTAAATATTATTAATTTAATTTTTAATTAAAATCATACTTTACTTGAAAAATATAAATTTTAAAATTAAGAACTCCTTTTATAACACTTTGAAAAATTAATTAAGGTCTCATAAAATTGTTATATAATCATAATAAATCTAAATAATATTTTATTAATACATTTTATGAAAATACATTTTTTTAAATTTTTAAATTAATCCTTAAATATTCATGAATTACAAAAATACCAACACTATAATGTAATTATATCATATTGTCACTTATAGGATGGATAAATTTTATTTATACTATCATTGGAAAGTTTACTATTCACTTGGATGATTTACTATTCATAAGGGTCATATTACTATTCTTAAGGGTAACATTACTGTTCATAAGGGTATGTTACTATTCACCAAAAATTAAGTTTTTCATATCGAACTCCAAACATCTTAGTGATCACAACATTGTATGTCAGATTATCGAAATTCAAATCATAGAAGTAGAAAATTTATGTTTAAAGGTCACATAGTAGTTTATTTAATGATGATGTGTCACTGTGTTTCCTTATGTGATTTTATGATATTGTGACATTACTATAAGAAGGGAGAAATTTTATTGATAAAAGTTTAGGTCATTACATTCTTCCCCCATTTTGAAATTTCTCCTTAGAAATTTCGTTTTACATAAACAGGTGAGGGTACCTATTCTTCATCAAATCCTTTGGTTCCCAAGTTGTTTCTTCATACTTCTGGTTCCTCCACAAAAATTTGAAAAGGTGGGTTTTCTTATTATATAGAACCTTATCTCTCTAGTCCAGAATCTTTACTGGATACTCCTCATAAGAGAGATCATTTTCCAACTATACCATCTCTGAGTTCAGTACATGTGAGGGATCTGGTATGTACTTAGGAGTGATATGTGAAACACATCATGAACTTGAGAGCCATATTCAGTGGATGTGCAAGCTGATAGGTCACAACTACTATGCAGTCAAGGATCTCAAAGGGGCTAATATACCTTGGGCTTAGCTTCCATTTCTTTCCAAACAGCATGACTCTCTTCCATGGAGGTATCCAAAGGAAGAATTTATCTCCAACATTAAACTTCAAGTCCCTTTGATGGTTTTTAGCATATCTCTTTTGCTGACTCTGAGTAGCTTTGATATGTTTCTAGATTACTTGAACCTTCTTTGTCATATTTTTTGAAATATCAGGTCTAAGTAGCTTTATTTCTCCAACTTCATCTCAAAAGGCTGGAGTTCTATATCGCTTTTCATACAGAGCTTCATATGGAGCCATCTGAATACTTGAGTGGAAGCTATTATTGTATGAGAACTCAACCAATGGGAGATACTGATCCCATCCACCCTTTAATTCTAAAGAGTATGATCTTATAATATCTTCAATTTTCTGAATAATTATTTCAGATTGGCCATTATTTTGGGGGTGATAGGCCATGCTGAAATTTAATTCAGTACTCAAATCATGTTGGAGACTCCTCCAGAATTTATATGTGAACCTTGGATCATGATCCGAGATAATTGAGACTAAAACCCCATGAAGTCTCACCACTTTCTTCACATATATATTTTCAAGTTGTTCAAGAGAGATATCTTCTCAAATAGTGATAAAGTGGGTAGTCTTGGTGAGTCAGTCCACCACAACCCATATCGCATTATTTCCTTTGGATGTCTTCAGGAGACCCGTGACAAAGTCCATAATGACATTCTCCCATTTCCACATGGGTATAAGAAATGGTTTCATCATCCCTTTGGAATTTTTTATATATTCTTTAACTTCTTGACATGTCAAGAACCTTGAGATATATTATATAATCTCTTTCTTCATATTATTCCACCAGAAGTGTTCTTGGAGATCTCAATACATCATGGTGCTACCGAGATGGATCGGGAAAGTTGAGCTATGTGTATTTTCCAATAACTCCTTCTTTATTATGGGTGATAAAGGCACACAAAGCCATGTTCCAAACTTAATCACACCGTCATCATTGATATGTTACTCTTGAAGCTTCCCTTCCTTTACTGCATTCACCTTCTTTTGTAATTCTAGATCATCCCTTTATACCTTCTTAATTTTATCTTAGATAGATAGTTGGGAAATAATTTGGGAAAGGTAGTATGTATTCCCTACTATTATGATTTCCTAATATATTCTTTTTATATCCATGAATATAGGGTCTTTCTCAATCCGCATCATGGATAGAGTAGCAGGTTCTTTTATGCTTAGAGTATCAATTACCTTATTCACCTTTCCAGGATGATAGTGAATAGAGAAATCACAGTCTTTGATTAGTTCTAACCATCTCCTTTGACACATTTTGAGCTCCTTTTGTGTGAATATATACTTTAGACTCTTGTAATCAGTATACATGTCACACTTCTCACCATAAAGGCAGTGTCTTTAGATTTTCATGGCAAAAATCACAGCTGCTAGCTCTAGATCATGCGTTGGGTAGTTCTACTCATTAATATTCAACTGCCGTGAGTCTTAGGCTATCACATTATCATTTTTCATGAGTACACAACCCAAGAATTTCTTTTAATCATAAATTTATATCACAAAAATTTCTCCACTTTTCGATAATGTGAGTACATGTGTAGTGATCACCCTTATCTTTAGCTCCTTGAAGCTTTCCTCACACTCTTCTACCCAGACATACTTTACCCCTTTTCTTATTAAATTAGTTAGTGGGATATACAATCATGAGAAATTTCTCAAAAAACATTGGTAGTACCAAGCTAATCCATGAAAACTATAGATTTCTGTGACACTAAAGGGTTTGGGACATTCCTCAATCACTTTTTTTTGAAGGGTTTAGAGAAATTCCCTCACTTGTGATCACATGTCCCAAGAACATGATTTGCTTCATCCAAAAGTCACATTTTATGAACTTGGCATATAAATTATCTTTTATTAATGTTTCCAACACAATTCTTAGATGTTTTTCATGTTCCTCATTTCTCTTGGAGTAGATGAGAATATCATCTATAAACACTACTGTAATTGTTTTGAGGTAATTTCTAAAGACTCTATTCATCAAATCCAAGAAGATTTCAGGGGCATTAGTAATTCCGAAAGGAATCACCAGAAACTCATAATGCCTATACCTTGTATAGAAGGTAGTCTTCTAAATATCTTCCTTATTCACCTTTAACTGAAGAGATCTAGAATGAAGATCCACCTTTGAGAAGTATTGAGATCCTCATAGCTGATCAAAAAATTCATCAATCCTTGGGAGAGGATACTTTTTATTTCTATTGATCTTGTTGAGTTCCTGATAATCAATACACATCCACATTGATATATCCTTATTCTTTACAAAGAGCAATGGCGCTCCTCAAGGTGATGCACCAGGGCGTATGAACCCTTTTTCAAAATGATCTTGTAGCTGATTATTTAACTCCTCTAGTCCAATAAGAGCCGTCCTGTACATACACTTTAAGATAGGAGTAGCTCTGGGTATGAGTTCTATATAGAACTATACCACATGATCTTGGGGAAGTCCGAGTAACTCTTCAGAAAATACATCACCATATTCCATCATGATGAAAATTTCCACTAGGCTGACACTTTCCTTAGACTCAAATATTTGAGAGTGGTATACCTCTTCATAGGGAATCAACACCCACACAATTGAAGGATTTTTAAAAGGAGATTCATGATATTCCTTTAATTTATAGAGTATCATGGGATGGTTCAGAATATGAAAAGATATTTCCTTTTCTTGACAATTGATATGCACTCTATATAATAAGAGACAATCCATTCCCATGATATCATTGAATTCCACCAAGGGAGGTATCACGAGATTCACTAGAAGAATCTTCCCACATACACCAATAGAAGAAGAGTCCAACAATTGGGTTGCAATGATTTCACAACTTGGTGTTTTTATGGATATATCTACTTCAAGGTTTCAGGGCTTTGATTCAATAGTTCTAGAAAACTTTCAAGATATAAAGGAATGAGTAGGACTAGAATCAAATAAGACTTTTTCCATTCTCAAGTGAATAGGATGTGCACCTTATAGAAATTCATTTTATTGCTCAACTTTTTTAGTAGTTATGGCATAATAATTCCTCCACTCCTTTGTCTTTAGTGGATGATGAAACTAATTACCCTCGAGAACTCAAGGTTTAGTGCACTGGCTTTTATAGTGACCTTTCTCCCTATAGTTGTAGCATCGGACCATGAGTTATGCTCTCCTTTCGTCCACCACATTCTCCTTCCTTATCATGTCCTTTTGACACTCTTGATCTTAGTGGCCTTCTCTACCACACTTGAATAATTTCCCCATCCCTTTGAGGAAATTCCCATGATGCTTCTTCCCACATTTTTGACATGTGGGTGGTTGAGTTTTCTTTCCACCCTTCTCATTAAATCCTATGACATGAAACTAAATATTTAATTTTTTATCACCATAGCCTTAGGAACATTATCCAAACTCTATATCCACTTTTATAGCACATCAAATAGCTTCTTCATAACTCCCAAAGTCTCAAATTGAAAGAGCCTTTTGAAGGTGTGGTTTTAATCCACTAAAGAATCTATCAAATTTTCAATAATTGCTGATAACAAATCCCAAAGAATACCTTGAAAGACTTATGAAATTCCCTTCTTAGGTTGTGATAGATTCTCCATGCTTTTTCTTTATCTCTATTAATTATCTCTCCATATTTGTATGAAGAGTTTGTGGGAAATACTTATTAGGAAACCTTATCTTAAAGTTTTCCCACTCCATCTCTTCAATTTCATCTCTTAGTTTGGTGTTATTAATCAAAGCCCACCATTGGTCGACCTCTCCATCAAGATGATAAACAGTCAGATCCACCTTCTCCATCTCAAAATAGTGAAGCATAGAAAATATCTTCTCCATCGAGTTAAACCACTATTCTGTAACTAGTGGATCATAAGAACCACTAAACATCAGTGGTCATTACTGCATAAAACACTCGATAGCTTGTTTTCCCCTAGTAGGTGAAGGAGGAAATCCACATTATTCAGGTTATTATTCATAGACTGAGACAATTGGGTAAGAATCACCATGAAGTTTTTAAATCCACCTCCCAAAGCATTGGGGATTTCGTTTGGGAAATCACTGTATTGTCCCTTGCACGGGTTGTTGGCCTAGCTTCTCTTAGTTCCCACCATTTTCTAAAATATAAAAGCTTAGATCAAACATAAGTCAACAAGTCATTAATAAATAAGTTATTCCATTTTAAAATTATTACTAAAATCATATCTTATGGGATACCTATATTTAGAAAATATTCTTGTGTGCTTATATATTCTTAGTCACATACCATGGTTTTCACTAAGGTTCTATAATCCTAATTTCCAAATTAACTAAACCATGCCTTTAATACCAACTATAGCAACCCTAATTTTCTTACATTACTTTTACATCATTTAAAGATGAAAAACATAAAAAAATTACTCAAATAGGATCCAAAGATTTAGTGTCTTTGTCAAACTAGGACCATACATAACTTTTACAACATAAACATAAATATTTATTTAATTCCTTCTTCCCTATATTCTTATTGGCCCTTGAGTTCTCCTTAGTACACATAATCACCTGAGGATATACATAAAAAATGGGTGATCTAAAATCCAAGTAAAAGGATAATAACATGAGACAATATAACATGGTTTAATCATAATCATTATTATCATAACATAGGCATATGATCATAAACATGATAGGAAGAATTAATAAAAGGCTTAAAAAGTGGAAATTCATAAAATGAAACCTTATATATTAGTGGTTAACGACCACACATATTTGTGGAAAAATATAGCATCATGTTTATAAATATTTCACTTTAAATCATGAGATTCATCACATAAACCAATGCATTAGAGTTCTATATAATTCCAGGTGCACCCATCACATCATAACATCAACATTACACTATATAATTCCGGGTGCACCCATCACATCATAACGTTAACATTATCCCGAATGCCACATAGAATGTATATCAATATTGAACATAAAACTAACCATATAAAGGAATGTGTTTCACTTTATAAATAATACATTTATTAAATTTGGGTTCCCAAATGAAAGAGGAAATAACATACTTAATACAAGCACCATCAACCTTGAGTGGGAAGTAAAAGGTGAGTTTTTGAAAGAATAGTTCTTTTGGAAAACATTGTGTTTAACATAAACTCCAGTAGAATACATTTATATAAAATAAAAGTTAATATAACGATGTATAAATGATTTTTAAGGAGTAACTATACTGAAAATTAAGTGAAATAGGGAAAACCTAAAGAAAGAAAGTTGGGTTCAAAAATTCCCCTTACCTTGTGTCTGAATGATTTCTTCACTTTAATGCCTTGTATAATGACATTATATTCATTAATTAAATATTATATAACATTTAATACATGAATATAGTTCATTATGTTTTCATTATGTTCTTTTATGGGCCTTTGGATGAGTTATAGAGTTTAAATTCATTGTTTGGGAGTGTTCTTTTTCTTAGTTTTCATGAACGGTTCACTTGTACACATGAATGGAAGTTCATGTAGAACATGGATAAACATCCATAACCAATATTAAAAGTTATTAATGATATTAAAATATTTTAAATGATATTTTAATGAATTATGTTATATACCATGTGAATGAATCATTAGTTAGAATTTAATGATGATTATTTTAGGTTAATTTGGGCTGTTTTTGGATCACAACGAACATGTTTTATTTTATCATTTAGTATTATGTATAAAAGTTGTTTCCAGAACATAAAAGGGGTTAAAACATAGATATTACAATATTTTTCAACCATTTAATGGTTTTATTTATATCCTTGAAGTAGTTAAAGGAAATTGGAAGTGCATCGCCCATGATGTAGGTAAATTAACACATCACAGACATCAATTTCATTTTTATAAGGAAGGATTACAATTAATAATATTCCATTAACATGATAAAAAAAATATATAAATAATAATAGATTTATCATTACATTTGAATAAAATAATTTTAGGATAATATAAGAAAAGAAAATAAATTTTAAAAGAAATTGAAAGAAAAGAGAGAGAGAAATTACCTCTTGAATATATCTTCTTTGAGAGCCTCTTTAGGGGAGAGGTTTTGGTCTTTTTATGAGAAAAATGGATTTTGGACATGGGGGAGGAGCTTAAGAAGATATTTGAGTAGAATTTGGAGTAGGAACAAGTCTTTGGAGGTGTAAGGAAATGAGGTTGTGAGGGGTGGTATTTATAGTGGAGGGGAGAGGGGTTTTCTCAATATTATACTCATTAATTTATTATTTCTACACAAGACAAGAAATAATGATGATTATTGTAACTAAAAATAGTAATAAGTGCATTTGAGTTCAAACCAATGGCCATTTACATGATCCATGACTCAAGCATGATGCATAAATTCATTTATTTAGCATATTTTGTAAATTATCGAATTTCACTATTCACCAAAAATTCAAGTATTTTAGAAAAAACACTAAAATTAACCCAAACCATTTTTTATGGTTTAGAATTTAAAAATAAACTCTATTTTATGAAAATAATTTTCTAAATATTATTAATTTAATTTTTAATTAAAACTATACTTTACTTGAAAAATGTAAATTTTAAAATTAAAAAATGCTTTTCTAACACTTTGAAAAATTAATTAAGGTCTCATAAAATTATCATATAATCATAATAAATCCAGATAATAGTTTGTGAATAAATTTTATGAAAATAAATTTTATTTTAAATTATTAAATTAATCATTAAATATTCACGACTTACAAAAATACCAACACTATAATGTAATTATATCATATTGTCCCTTATAGGATGGATAAATTTTATTTATACTATCATTGCTAAGGTTTATATTAACTTGTATAATTTAATATTCATAAGGGTCATATTACTATTCATAAGGGTAATACTACTATTAATAAGGGTATATTACTAGTCACCAAAAATTATATTTTTCCTATCAGACTCCAAACATCTTACTGATCACAACTGTGTATGTCAGATTTTTGAAATTCAAATCACAGAAGTGGAAAATTTATGTTTAAAGGTCACATAGTAGTTAATTTAAGAATAATGTGGAATTGTGTATCCTAATGTGGTTTTATGTGATTATGACATTACTACAAGAAGTGAGAAATTATATTGATAAAATTTTGGGTCGTTACAATAAATTTATCCCTTGGATGATTAAGGTCGATATATACTCATAAAATAAGATTTAGGTAAGTGTTTGAGTTATTTGATGGTTCTTATCAATTTATTTTTAACCTAAATTACCCGATTTACCCTTTATATTGACAATAAAATTACCAAGTTTACTATTCATAATGAAAAAAAATAAAATAAATAAAAGAGACCTAAATAATAAGTTTGAGCCCAATTATTCAAAATATGGAATTCATTTCTTTAAATAAAAATAACAGAAGTTATAGAATTTAATTTAAAATTAATCTGACATAACATAATAAAAAGTAGTTTTTCATAAAAATTCCCCTTTTAAATATAAAATGTTTTATATGAAATTTAATTTTAAAATCCATTTAAAAAATCATAATTGTATTATTTTAAGTAAATTGAACCAATTAAAATTTAAAACTATTCCACAAAATAATTTTCTGTTGTAAATACTTTAAAATAAAATAAAGTTTTTAATAAAAATCATTATTTTTATCTATTCCTTGAAAAATCAATATTTTTAGAAAATTATCAAAAATTCATCATAAGATAATTTTTAAATGATGTATTTAAAAATAAAAGTAAAATTTTTATATAAAATTTCTAAAATTTATATATATTAATTATAATAATAACTCATGAAAATAAATAATAATCATTTTTGAAGAAAAGTATTTTTTGATGAATTAAATGACTTTTCGAAAAATCTAGTAATTATTTTTAAATAATTAATTAATGCATTATAAATGAGCAATACCATTATATATTTCATAATATTGTTAATACTATTCATTCTCGCCAATTTAACAGCTAGGTTATAACAGTCAGATTTAAATTATAATATTTCTTTGTTCGTTTTAGCTCGACGTTGCGTATCTTATAAGCTATAAAATATAGTATTTTTTAAAATATTGGGATGTTACATTCCAAATGTGGGGACTTGATTTAACTATAGGAAACAAAAATTGAATGAATTTTGAATGAACTTATTTCTAGGTTCAATGTTTGGGAAATTCATAGAAAAACCACTAAATTTTGAATCCCATTACATGATATAATATCTAATATTAAAACCACTCACCTGGGAGGATTATAAACCATTTTTAACATATTATTCAAAATTAAAAAATTTCATGAGAGAACCATTGCATTCTTGAATAACCATAATTTCTACGATTCTATTCAAAACTGAGAAGAATTGATAAAATTTTGTTGAAAATGACAGAGGCCTTATTTTGATTGAAAATTAATTTTAACAATAAACTTATTTTTAATACTACCTTAACATTTTACCATAGAATTATACCATACATTCCATGAGAAACCTTTTTATAAACCCACTTTCCATGCCCAAAATCCCTAACCACCTAACTCTAGAAGTAAATACACCATCATAGTTGAACTTAAATATGGGAGATAAATAGTTTTGTAAGAAGATTTTGGGAAAAAAATCAAATTTGGGAAATATATAAGGGAAAATATCCTTCAAAAAATGGATAAGGAAGTTCAAAAAACTATTTTAGCTTTAAATATTCCCCTCTATATTCAAAATAAAAATTCTATATAAAATTTTTTGGAAATAAAAAAAATAAAAGAGGCTTTAAAATAAGATAATAAAAAATTTCTACTTATAAATTGATTATTATGTAAACATTTAATGTTAATCAATAAATAATTAGGGGTGGAATCAATGAAAATGGGTGTGAGTGAGGATTTCATTCTTTAGTACTTTCTATAGAATAGGTAGATCCATTGGTACAGAGGCTAGATCCATGAATACAAGAATATTGTTGTGTGGGAAGTTAAATATTTTGATCAATGAAATTGAATTTGAATTTTAGGTGTTGGTTTAGATTCTCCAAGGGAAAGATAATCCTCCATGGGATTTGGATTAATATGTTAGGAACTATAGATTAAGAACCAACTAGGGTATTATTGTTGGGCATGTTTGGAGAGAAGGTAACTTTGTGGTAGATGTTTTAGCTTGTTAAGGAAGAGAAGATGGGAAAATAATTTTGTAAATTATCTTGGGTTCCTTTTTGAATTAATTAAAACTCATTATCCAGGGAGATTTATTAAACTTCACTATTTAAGACCACCCTAAATTGTTGTAATGTCTCTCTCCATTTTCTGTTTTTGTTTGAATCACCATTGTCTCAATAAAAAATTAATTTTTAGTAAAAAAAGAATGTAATTCATGGTTAAAATGGAATAAATAACATGTAAGAGGCATGATAAGATTGAGTTAAACAGCTGTTGAAAATGGGACTCACATTTTCTAGTGTTTTGTATTTTTTTGGGGTAACATTTTTGATGTTCACTTTTCTAGGAGTCTAAGGTTTAAGTGTGGGGTAATCAACAAAGACAATTAATTCATTTTATTTTATTAATATAAAATTAATTTTATCCCTTCACATTATTAATTAATTTTTATCTAGAGAGTTTTGGGATTAAAGGATCATTTCATTTGATTCTATGAATATTGATTTAAATGGAAGAAATTATGAATTTAATTAATTTATTTAATTTATATAATAAAATAATTGGCCAACTATTGATAGTCCTTTTATTTTTTTTAAGGTGAAGAAGAATGCGGTTGAATTAGTGTAGATTTTTATTTGAAAATATATATACTTCACATTTTTAAAGTTTTAGTTGAATACTTATGAGTTTGTAGATCATACATACAAAATTTACCATTAAAATCAAGGGACCTAAGTTTCTATAGGATACATAAGAGTTGTATGCTCAAAAATAAGAGTTTTATACTCAAATGTTATATGAATATGGGAAGATACATAAGGATGAGCTGAGGAACCAGATCTTATACCTCAGAAATGAATACATAATGATTACCAGGCCATGTAATAAAATACATAAGGACAACCCCACTGAATTCCTAGATACACAAGTAATTAAACTTGGGAGTAGAATTATAAATATTATTATATAATAGTGACTCTAGAAGCATTAAATATAAATAATAATCTCATAAAAATTTTAAAGGGTATGTAAGTGCTATCTACACTTACATAAGGGTTACTTCGAATGAACTGATGATACGTAAGAAGCAATTCAGTAAAAATAAGTTATTTAAGGTCTTGTAATTTAAAAAATATGGATAATGGAATTTCCCAAGAGGATAAATATTTTCAAAACATTTATAAGGAACTCTGACCACAAAGATCATCTTGATTCCACATGGATCCCATACATATAGAGTGGACTGGGAGTGAATCTTCAAATTAGGCAAGAATCAAGCTCATAAGATAATTGTCAACTAATATATGAATGAATGAATTACATTACATATATTTATAGTAATAATGAAATATATAATGGGATATTAAAAATTAAAGAGGATAGAATCTTGAAAAATCTTGACTAAAATTAATAAGGGAATGAAAAATCTATTTGAGGGGAGGAGTATGATGCCAAAGGGGGGATCCATTTTAGTTTTAGTTTTGTTTTGTTTTTACTACTATATTTTTTTTATCTTCTATTTTAATTTTTGTAACCTAAATCATTATTTATATAACCTTTTAGTTATTAGGATAGGGGGAAAGAGGACCCTTTTGTAATACTTGAGTTTGAACTTCATCGAATAAATTATTCATCTATTGATTTATTTCAGTATCGATTAGAGAGGTATTATTTTGAATATGTTTTTATTTAGTTTATTATTCTTATAAATTGTTACTTATTGGGTTGGTAATTATAATTCTTCCACAATTTAATTGTTCTTATATATGATGTAATATGAAAAATTGTGTGGTGAGTATTTAGTGATTGTTGATATATATATGGAATGATTTGGGTTATTTTTTAAATACATGGGATTACCTTAACCCATTTTAGACTTTCTTAAGTAGTTTAGGGATCAATTATTATTGAGATATAATTTGATATATTCCCATACACCTATAAATTAGGTTTAACTAGAAGTAATGATTTATTTATCAAACCTCAAAATTTCTCTCAACCCAAGGTGGAGGATTAAGTGATTGTAGAATCCTTCATTTACTAATTAATAATAATAATTGGAAACTATTTTTAAAACTAGTATAACATTAAAATTAGTAATCCAACCCTTGAACAAATTACTAATCATCACTTTTATAAATTACACTTGTTTATTTTTTTTTTCTATTTTTATAAACCTAAAATTCGCTAAAAACCCTTTTTACTAATTGTGATAAAATTATTTTGCACCCCTTCTTAGAGAAAAAATCTAGTACCCAATATTCTATAATATAACCACAGATTTATTATATCTTTTTTCACCACCCCATGAAAAATTAGTCAATGATTAACCACTATCAAGTATCCAAGACTTCTATCCCTTTTTTTGGATTTTTATGCAACATCAACCACCATTATTTTATCTTACCTATCCCTCCTCAATATTTAATTTAAATTATATTTTTCCCTTATCTAATCCAATGGTATGATAAATAAATTTTTATTGGTGTGTTTAGGTTTATCAATCCCCCTAAAAGTTTCCTCAAGAGTATTAAAATGATTTTTCAATTTTATCTTCTCTTTTAAATGTTGTCTCAACTAACTTAGAGGAACTTCAGGTTGAATTAACTTGATTAAAATCCTATATTAAATTAGGGAATTGAAAAATTATACCATCACATATATACTTTATTCCTATAAGCACTTCCACACTAATTTATTTTTGTAATGAGAAATATACTCAGGTAGATTCTTCAAAATCTGATTGATGCTATTCCTTATGACTTGATATATGTTTATTGATTTTATCCTTATAATTATTAGGATATTTTTAGCTTAACATTTCCTTTATTATTATACTCAGTGTTCTTCTCCAATGACACATTAATTTTTAGATATTTTAAAACCACTATTTATTTTGATAATAGGCAATTTTTTCCTTTTTAGGTGATGTAACAAATTTTTTATTCCCTTTATCACCACTACCACCATTATTATTACAAGAATAGGTGTCCAAAACAATGTTTATAAAACCATGGGATAATCTCTGAGTTTCTCAATAACATTAGAAGTTTTATCTACTACTTTGGAAACTTCAATGACTTCATTAATATAATTCTGAAACACATGATGAGTTCTCCTCAAGGGATTTTCATAATAAACCAACTTCACATCAACCAATTTTACTTAGTAATTTTTAAAATGATATTTTCTATGGTAATATCAATCATACTATACATATCTTCAACTATTTCATTAATATATCCTATCTTTTATATGAATCTAACTTTTATTTTGGTAATGTATTTGGATTTTGAATTATCATGTTATTTCCTTAACTAATAATTCTAATATTTCAACAATTTATTTTATCTCTTAATATTTCATTTTTCATTCAAGAATACTAAGATATCCATTCTTAATTAGAACTCCTCTGGTATTTACTCATCACTAATTTCTTTTTATCCACTAATTATTTCTTTTTATTCACTCAAGGGATCCTTGGGATGATTTTATTAATCTATAAAATATATTTCTCTTCATCCTATGAGTCCTTCTAGTCTCTCTCACTTTCTTAATCATAAGATTGACTTCATACTTTGAGAATAAATTCTTCTTTTTCAATGTAATGGAATTTCCTTTTCCTTTAAATAACTTTGTACTTTTTTGAATACTTTTCAATTTGTTTTTATTTGATAACCTTTGTAAATAGTGATCCACCTAATACTATTATTTTTCTTTTTAGGAAAATCTATTGAAAAATAACCAATTTTACACAATTGAAACATTTAAACAAGATGTTTCCTTTGTATTTATCTTTAACTTGTTTCATGCTTTTAGAGAATAATGACATGGACACATAAAATTCCATAGAATCATCATCATCATTGATTTATTCATTATGAGACTTATCTATATCTACTGGTTTTGATAATTATATATAGTCCTCTTATTAGATTTTACTTTTCTCTTTAAGAAATTCCCTCTCCTCATTTCATAGGAAATCAAACATTATTAAGTTTATAAATAAAGGACTTATCCAAGTCTTGTTACATTAGGATTGAAATATTTAAAATTAATTTATCCATGAGGATTCTAATTATATGTTACAAAATGGTAGAATATTCAAGGATTTTCCCATAATTTTAGACCGAGATTACAATATTTTCACCAGAATGAAGCACTCGTCCACAATTTCATCTTATCCCATATGAATATCCTCAAAATTATGTTAACATGTTTGTAACCATGAATCCTTTGTGTTTTTTTCGCTTTCACAGATATCATAGAGTTTCCTATATATTTCATTAGTTGTTTTCATCCCCATGGATCATGTAAAATCCCTTTACAAGAGGGATGAAAGTAACACATTTTGAATTCTACCATCAACTTTAATATTCTTCTTATATAATATAGTATAGTTTTTCCCAATTTCAGAAATATGTACACCATTCTCAGTGATGTCAAGAATGTATAAGACAATTGATATTAGATATGAAACCATTCTCTCTATCCACAAATAGAATCCATTTACATCAAACATATAAAATATTTTGTTGTTGACATTGTATATAGACTCTATAGATATCATCAATCAAAGATATAAGTAGTGAAAAAATATTATATCCAAGGGAAAGTTCTGGGTTCTATTGTGGTAAAAACTAAAAAATAGCTAATAAATATAAAAACTTGAAAGAATTGAAGAATTATTTGATACCAAGTGAATGACCCTAGTTAGAGTAGAACACCACTGGGGGGGGGGGGTGAATCAGTGGTTCCCAAAAACACTCTCAACTTTATTTCCCACATCAATTAGTAATAAAATGATATCTATGATGAAAATATGATGATGTGAGAAATAGAAATAAATAATATAAATAGAATAAGGGACAATACAAGGTTCACCGGTTCTTGTTTTCATGTAGATAATCGTCTGTGTGCAACGGTTATGATCTAACTACTCATATTACTATTTTATTATCAATAATAACAAGGAAATGAGAATGGATATGTTCTTGAGTTACAAATATAAGAAAAAATGATGATCATAAATAAGTCGATCAATCAATACTTCTTGTAGCTCAAGTGTCTCTAAAATTTGGATAACTTGTGCACCCATGTTATTCTCCTCAATTGACCACCAAAACCTCTTAGAATTATCCCTAGAATGTGTGGCTTAATCATTTCATAATATCTCACTTCTTGATTTAATAATTTAACCCCTTATTTAAATAAAGAACACCACCATGACATGGATCTACCTATAACACATGTTTTGGTAGTTATCTAGATCCTATATATGTGACTATATCTTCTCAAGATATTATCTCAATCCATTTAAAATATCTATATATAACTTTAACTTGAAACACTATTCAAAATATATTTCGTTATCCTCTTGTCCCATCACTGGTCTATTATGGTGTGTTATATCCTATAATTTGGTGCGGTCAACTAGAATTCCAATTGAAATGCTCAGAAACTACAACTACTATCATATAATCTATTTCTTATAAGTATTTTTTATCTTCTATGACAGGATCCACCACACCTATTTTTAGCATGGTTTCCCATGGTGACTTATCATATCTTCCTTTTAGTTCCTTAAGTGAAACCTATTCTCCACACTCACTTTACTATGAGTATTTTAATGATAATCCATGACATTTAAAACACTAGTTTTGGGTCTCCGTATAGAATACTAAAATAACTACAAGAGACAACACCCATAAAAATTATCAGGTTCCCCTGAACTCTTAATTATCAATGTTGAATTCTTAAAAACATGTTTTCCCATGGCATGTTGGTGGATGTTTTTGAGTATTTCTAAAAAATTTATTCTTTATTTTATATCCCCACTCAAATTTAATGATCATCCAACTCATATATGATCATTTTAATAATAAATACACCACAAATATACTTCAAACACATTAATTAATTGACTCAAGAAACTAGTCATTGCAGAAATCCAATGTAGAGTTTATCTAAATATCAGCCCACAGGACAAAATGGTGGTTTTGAGAGTTATCTAACAACTTAGTGTAAAGAACAACACTATTGACCATGTATTAGAAGATAAGTACTTAAATATCCCCCTTTACCGATTCAATTCATTTGAAATATTCAATTTCTAGCGCTCATAAACTTTCTCAAGATACATGACCTATTCAATATTCCCAATAGATCGTTGGTTGGATGTTTTTTAATATGAGGTAATTTATCCTACCTATCAAGTATTTTGGACAACTTGGAGACAAAATCATATGGATTTTTAGAAAATATAAACTATCCATTACAATTTTCTCATTATCTATGTCACGACCTGTCCCAGTGGGCCCCCCTGCCATGACTCCCCAAGGCCGCCTCTAATAGGCCAGGGGATGGTGACTAGCACCGAGTAGGCATATTACTAACCATGGGAGGCATTTCCTAAATACCTGTACACACACACACATATCCAAGCCCACAAATGATGAAATGTAAAAACACTAAAGAATAAAAATGCATGCATACAACCAAACCCAACCAACATAGTATAACGGAAGGTAAAGTACTGAAAGTAAACTAGGCTAGAATACAAGCCCACCCAAAAAAAAGTCTGAAAACTACAAAGTCCAACCTGTAAACATAAAAGGTACTGGGACTGCTGCTCATAGATGTAGGAATGCCTCGGCATGTAGGGAACTCAGAAAGCTCGGTCCTGTCCTGGTCCGCCCTGGACTCCATCAAAAGGCTTCTCGTCTGCACAAGACACGACATGTGCGGGCAAAGCTCGTGCAGGGGTGAGTATAACAATACTCAGTAGGGGACCCCAAAAAACACAAAGTAGTACACAAAGTAAAGGTATAGTTAGATATGAAAAATATATGTCTATAGAACATATAGCACAAACCAGATATACTCAAAACCCAGAACCGTAGTCTAGAGACAAGTCACACTACCGCATAACCCCAACTAGGGGTTCAGTTCAAAGATTCCACGAAGCAATTATTCTGGGAGAACACACTCCACGAGTCTTATAGCTCTGATGACATCCATCTGAGAAGTACTGTATGTTAGGAAATGTCACAAGAGGTAGTTACACTCATTACGGGAGACACACTCCTGAGTGAGAAGGTTATGATAGATAGATTCACTCATTACAGGAGACACACTCTTGAGTGGGAAAGATCACAATACACAGATGAGGATCACTGCCAGGGCCATGGTGGATACCAAAACTCATCCGAAATTCACCTGATAGGTAGAGGATTGATGCCTAGTGGAGTTGGTCACATCGATGCCAGACTTTACCTAGGGTCAAGAATGGATAGAGGATCTCGATCCGGGCCTCTTGGATGGATGCCTGACTCTATCACAGAAAGTCCTGCTGAAGGGATCATACTCCTGTAGAAGGAAACAATGCCTGAACTTCAGGGGAATGAGAAGAAGAGGCACTAACCCAAATGAAATATGTCTAAGATGTGGTGAACAAGAGGACCATACTGTTTTCCAAAAAGTACACTACGTGTAGAAAAATTACACACCGTGTTGTCTGACCCCAGGTACTACCCGTGTACAATGCCTCATGTCATAAGGTTGGTCGTGTAGAAAAAATGAGTACACGATGTGTAGTACGATGTACACGTTGTGTCTGAGTGACTGGGGTTGGCCCCATGTACGCTGGCCATGTGCCCGTACACAGTCATCAACCCATGTACACCAACCTGTGTAATCGGTACATGGGGTGACCTGCGTTACTAGCCTCACCTGGCTGCGTGATGGAGTACACGGTCGTGTAACCCATCCCGTGTCCATGTACCCCCTGGATACACGCCAAGTTTCACATAACCGCCTCTGCCATGCTGGACACGCCGTGCCGTCTAAAGTCGTGTAGTCCAACCCATGTCCGTGTACTTCCCAAAGTACACGTCGAGCTTCAGGTAAAGTCTAACATGCCATGTGACCAGGGTCACATGTCGTATGATTCTTCTATGGCCCCCGAAACCCTAGTCGCCACCGCCAGTACTACACGGCGTGTTCTTCGGAAGTACACGCCGTGTATTCTGGAAATTTCCAAAAACAACGCTCTTCACCGGCGTGCCTCCCATGCTGCCTCGATCATTGATCCGACTGTCTTATCACCACAAAAATCTTGGGTTTTGGTTGCCCCAATTCCATGAAGATTCTTCTGATGTTTCTAAACCTCCGATCACCCCCGAAAACATGCTTTGATCTTCCCGCGCAAAGAACGCTCAAAGAACTACCCTTCCTAATCCGGTCTAATTCGTCATCCGCCATCGTCATCACACCTCAAAAAGGTTGTATTGGTTTTGATTCTTAAATTTGGGATCGTTGCATCGCAAAATGGATGTCCAACGATCCATAGTTCGTCGCCCCATGAAGAACGCGAAGAACGTGTGAAAAAAAGGGAAGAAATCCAATAAAACGAATTTGAGGAATGAACCTCCACCGTCATTCATCACAGAGTTGATCTGCTCCCGTTAATAGGCTTAAACAGAGCATAAATCAACAACAAAATCAACATGGATTAATTCCTCCAAAATCATCCCAAAGAAAACCCTCCCGCAAGAACATACGAATCCACAGATCAACTTGTTCGTGGTTGATCCGCGTTCATCATGTAAATCAAAGCGGGGAAAAGAAAATTAAATAACAAACCCCTACCTTTAAGGAAGGATTGATCATTGATGAAAGGGTTGTGCTTCTGTCATCGTCGAGATCCTTCAACTTCGTTGGCACCACGATTCGCATCTTCAATCCGTCGTCGTTCGTCGCTGAGAATTTACTCCAACGCTCCATGGATTCTCCAGAGATTTCTCTCAATCATCGCCAACGAGCAATATACGATTATCCTAATAAAAAGGGAAACTTATTTGAAATCCCTTCACACTATGGCATTAATGAGTTGGTATTGCTGTTTCTGAGTCATTATGACATGAAATTAATGATTGAAACAGCTGCCCCATCACTGAACTGCAGTGGATGTTTCCAAAAATAAATAAAATAAACTTTGTGATTTTATTTTATTTTATTTTACTTAAAATGTCTGAAAATTAACTTTTTCCCTCAACCCGTGCCGGTATAGGTTAGGCGCATTCTTAGGTAAAGTCGTCGGCCCAGACGCAATGGTGCCCTCAGATTTTTAATCCAAGCATCCGTTTGGAAACCGCCGCTACCGCGCACAAGTACCGAATCACTTAACTTAAAAAAAGTTCAAACCACCCTTCTAGGCTCTCTGAGACTCATAATTAAGTGCCGTATTTGCACCCGATCTCGAAATAATTCCTTATAATATTAAAAAAAATTACACATAAAATCCGAGACATTACATTATCCCCACCTTGGGGCTTTACGTCCCTGAAAAGCCAAAACAAAGGCTACTAAAAAAGATGTGGGTATTGGGCATGTATCTGGGCCTCCCGCTACCACGTGCTCTCCTGAAGATTCCCATGCTGCCACCAGACGTGCACCAAGGGAATCAATCACCTATGAAGGATCCTCTCCTACAGATCCTCAATATCCATCGGGTACTCAGCAAAGGTCACTCCATCCTCGATGTCCATCTCTCCCCAGTTGATGACGTGTGATGGGTCATGCACGTACCTCCTCAGCTGCGACACGTGGAAGACATCATGTACCTGATGTAACTGTGGTGGTAGAGCTAGGAGGTATGCCACCTCACCAACTCTGCACAGTATCTGGAAAGGTCCGATGAACCTTGGAGATAGCTTGCCGCCTTGGCCAAATCTCCGTAACCCTCATCGAGGTGAGACCCACAGAAAGACATGGTCTCCCTCTTCGAACTCTAAAGGTCTCTGTCGTCTGTCACCATAAGACTTCTGACAGCTCTGTGCAGTCTTCATCTACTCCCGGATGATCTTCACCTTCTCAATGGTAGCTCACACCAACTTTGGACCCATGATTGCTGACTCTCCAGGGTCGGTCTAGCAAAGCGGTGACAGGAAGGGTCTCCCGTACAAGGCCTCGAATGGTGCTATACCAATGGGGGAGTGGTTGCTATTGTTGTATGCAAACACCAATAGTGGTAAGTGGTCCTCACAACTATGACCAAAGACCAAGACATAGGCTCGTAACATATCCTCTAGAACCTTAATGGTCCTCTCCATCTGACCATCAGTTTGGGGATGAAACATTGTGCTCAAGTGTAGCTGAGTCCCAAAATCCTCTAGCGATCCCTTCCACAAATGGAATGTGAAACGAGTGTCTCGGTCTGAGACTATTGTCGAGGGGACTCCATGAAGCCTAACTATATCCTGCACGTAGATGCGTCCCAAGCTCTCTACAGTACTCTGCTCCCTGATAGTTAGGAAGTGGGCTGACTTGGTGAGCCGATCAACAATCAGCCATATGGAATCATGCCCCTTGGATGTCCGTGGTAAGCTTGTCATGAAGTCCATCGATATTCCATCCCACTTCCACTTCGGAACTTCCAGGGGGTGAGACAATCCTACTAGAACCTGGTGCTCGGCCTTCACCTGCTGGCATGTAAGGCATCGAGAAACGAACTCTGCTACTGCCTTCTTCATGCCTAACCACCAGAACTGTCGTCGGAGATCCTGGTACATCTTTGTCACTCTAGGATGTACCGCCAATGGGGATAAATGAAACTCCCTCATGACCTCCTCCTGTAATGCCACTGGTACAATAATGTGTCCTTTGAAAAGAATTACGTTCTCCTCACCTTGCGAATATCCATTAGGAACATGTCCTATGGATGACTGAGCATGTAAGGCCACACGGTCAACATCTCCTAGCTGCACCTCCCTAATCCATTGTAAGAGTGGAGGGTCGACAACCATCAAATGTAGGTAAGCTGTATTCTCTCCATCCATGAAGGACAACTGCAACATGACTAACTGCTTTGTCACCTCACTCAAAAGCTGTGAGCTTGACCTTCTACTAAGAGAATCCACCACCTTGTTCCCCTTTCCAGGAGTATAAATGATCTCGAAATCATAATTCTGGGGGAACTCCAGCTAACGACTCTACCTCAAATTCAGATCCTTCTATGAGAAGATTTACTTGAGGATCTTATGGTCAGAGTAGATGATAAACCGCTCACCCATAAGGTAGTGTCGCCACATCTTCAATGCGAAGACTACCACTGCCAACTTGAGATCATGGGTTGCATAGTTCTAATCATGTGGCCTAAGATGGTGCGAACCATAAGTAATCACCACCTACCTCTGCATGAGGACGCAACCAAGAATGTTCCCTGATGCGTCACAGAAAACTATGTACTCGACACCCTCCTCTGGCAATCTCAAGACTGGGGCGCCCGTCAAACTCTGTCTCAACCGCTCGAAAGCCTGCTGGCACTTCTCCATCCTCATGAAGGGTTTCCTCTTCTTGGTCAAGGCCATCATCGGTGCTGATATTCAGGAGAAATCAGGAATGAATCACCAGTAATATCCTGCAAACCCAAGGAAGCTCCTCACCTCCGTCACGCTCCGAGGTGACTCCCATGCTAACACAGCCTCCACCTTGGATGGGTCTACAGCTACTCCATCTACTGAGATGACAGGTCCCAGAAAGTGGACCTCATGAATCCAGAACTGGAACTTTGAGAGTTTCCCATAAAGCTGGTGCTCCTGAAGTACGTCTAGGACCATCCGCAGGTGTCTCGCGTGATCCTCCTCTGACACCGAGTACACAAGGATGTCATCGATGAAGACCACTACAAACTGGTCCAAGTAAGGTTGGAAGATCTGGTTCATTAGTCCGATGAACATTGCATGGGCATTCGTAACGTCAAAAGGCATCACCAAATACTCATAGTGATCATAGCGACATCTGAAAGCTGTCTTCAGTATATCCTCATCCCATACTCATAACTGGTGATAGCCTGATCGAAGGTCAACCTTCAAGAACCACTGTGTCCCTCTTAGCTGATCGAAGAGGTCATCGATCCTTAGCAGTGGATACTTGTTCTTCACCATAACCTATTTCAGGTGTTGGTAATCCACGCACAACCTTAGACTCCCATCTGCCTTCTTGGAAAAAAAGTCTGGGGCCACCCAGGGCGAAACACTGGGTCTCATGAAACCCTTTCTCTACAAATCCTCCAACTGCACCCTCAGCTCAGGAAGCTCTACAGGAGCCATCCGATATGCTGACGAGGAAATCAGTGTCATCCTGGGGTGTAAGTCGATGCAGAAGTCGATTTCCTAGCGGGGAGGTAATCCTAGAAAATCATTGGGAAAGACGTCCTCATACTCTGCCACCACTGCTAGGAATTGGGAGTTCACAAAATCCACTGCTTTGAGGGAAAGACTATCTAAATCATGAGCGATTGGATACAACCTCCTATGAATAAGCCCATTTTGTGCTATCTGGGTTTCCCTTTCTTCGGCAAAGGAAAAACTCATTCCATCACAGCGGACACACCGCACTCTTCGCCTAAAATAGTCAATCTGGGCATGGACCGAAAAAAACCAATCCATACTGAGAATGACATCGTAAGGCCTCGACGCTACCACCAAGAGTTTCCAACCAAAACTCTCACCTCCAAGGGTAAGATCACACTATCTGCAAAGGTGCGTGATCATCGAGTCTCCTCCCATAGGTGTCTCCAAGCATATGGATCAAGTTAACGGTTCTACCAGAATCTTAAGGTTTCGTACAAGAAATGTGGCTATAAAGGAATTACTGGAACCTGTGTCTATAAGTACGACAACTAAGGTAGAAAAGACATAGATCATACCTCGAATCATCCTTTGATCCCCTGGGTCGTATACCTCGACTGCATGCAGCTGTCCCCACCCCTATCCCCCAGCTCTCTGAGCCTGGTGTGGACCTCCTGGGGGCAGTGGTGGAAGTAAGTCAAAGCATCTGCCACCACCCGCAACTCTCCCTGCTCCTCTGCCATGTCTTCCACCTAACAGGTCTGTCTGCTCCACTCTCTGCCTCTACCTTGGTGGTCCATCCACCGCTTCCCTGTCAGTAGCTCGATGGGTCGGACAATCTCTAGCGAGATGTCCCCTACCTTCGCATACATAACATCACTTCTCACTAGGCTGAATGGATCCAGCCTGATATCCCTGGAATGTTGATCCTCTATCCTGGGTCCTCCTATGACGTCTCCCGCATCCATATCCCTGTTCCTGACGTCAACTCCCTACTACCGGGGTCTTTGCACTTGTCTGCCTGCTACTAACTGCCGTCGGCTATCTCTGCTCTGCCAAAAAGCTCTCGATCACCAAGACCCACTCGAGCAATCCATCATAATTAGAAATGTATAGAGGCATGACACTAGCTCGGATGTCTCATCGTAGACCTCTCTCAAAGGTCCGAGCTCTGAAGTACTGATCCCTGACCATATCCATTGAAAACCGGGCGAGGTTGGTGAACCTCTAGGAATAGTCAGCTACTGTCATACTGCCCTGCTAGAGCTAAATTAGCTCCTGGATGCACACAACTCTCAGCATAACTAGAGATAAATACTCCTAGAAGAGTCGCTCCAACTATGTCCATGAAAGAGTATCCTCATCATGAGTCTATGTGGTCAGACTCCACCATCGTCACACCGAACCCTGAAGAAGGCTCGCTCCTAGGATCACCATCTAGTCTACTGGTGTCCTCACTAGATGGAAAACTCTGGTCACCACCTCAAGCCTATCCTCATCCAACTGAGGGTCGAGCTCACCTCAAAACCTGAGGGGTATCTGTCTCTGGAACTCATGGAGCGCGCTAAGCCTGCGCTCCTCATCGGTCGGTACCACAGGTACCACGGGCTGCTCCACTGGTGGCGGCATAACTGGTGTATCACTTGGTGGAAACGCCTAGGGAATTGGTCCCTGTATCGAAGCCTCTTCACTGAGGGGGTCATCCTCATGATCGCATTGCTAAATCCTAGAGGGTATGCATCACGGAGGCATCCTGTAATGAAACAAGATGTACCATGGTCAATGAGTATATCTGGATAGCTGACACAAAGGACATGGAAAACACAACCCATCCCTATATGATGCATGTACCTTTCTTTTATTTCCCCGCAACTAGTGTTTTTGTGTACCGAGTCGAAAAGCAGGTTATCAGAGTCCTGATGTATGGATACGTCGGTCGCCGCCCCAATACTGGAGTCCCTGGCCTGAAAGCCAAAGTCGAAACACTTAAAACTGTTGCCCCAAACCAATCCCATAGACTCTTGGTCCTAAGGTAGAACCAACCACCTCTGATACCACTCTGTCACGACCCGTCCTAGTAGGGCCCACACCGTGACTCCCCAATCCCACCTCCAATAGGCTAGGGGCTAGTGACTAGCACCGAGTAGGCATATTACTAACCATGAGAGGCATTGCCTAAATAAATGTACACACACACACACACATCTCCAAGCCCACAAATGCTGAAATGTAAAAATACTAAGGAACAAAAATGCATGCATACAACTAAACCCAACCAACAAAGTAAGACAAAAGGTAAAGTACTGAAAGTAAACCGGGCCAGAATACAAGCCCACCGAAACAAAAGTCTGAAAACTAAAAAGTCCAACCTGTAAACACAAAAGGTACTGGGACTGCTGCTTGTAGCCGTAGGAATGCCTTGGCCTGTAGGGAACTCAGAAAGCTTGGTCCTATCTTGGTCCACCCTGGACTCCATCAAAAGGCTGCTCGTCTTCAGAAGACATGACACATGCGAGAAAAGCCAATGCAGGGGTGAGTATAACAATACTCAGTAGAGGACCCCAAAAACCACAAAGCAGTACACAAAGTAAAGGTACAATCATTTATGAATATTATATGTCTACATAACATATAGCACAAACCAGATATACTCAAAACCCAGACCCATAGTCTAAAGACTAGTCACACAACCAGATACCCCCAGCTAAGGGTTCAGTTCAAAGATTCCACAAAGCACTCATTCTAGGAGAACACACTCCACAAGTTTTATAACTCTGATGACATCCGTTCGAGAAGTACTACACGTTGGGAAACATTATGAGAGGTAGTTACACTCATTACGGGAGACACACTCCTGAGTGAGAAGGTTACGATAGATAGATGCACTCATTATGGAAGACACATTACTGAGTGGGAAAGATCATGATACACAGATGAGGATCACTGCCAGGGCCATGGAGGATACCACGACTCATCCGAAATTCACCTTCTAAGTAGAGGATCAATGCCTAGTGGAGTTGGTCACATCGATGCCAGACTCTATCTATGGTCAAGAATGGATAGAGGATCTCGATCCGGGCCTCTCGGATGAATGACTAACACTATCATATAAAGTCCTACTGAAGGGATCATACTTATATAAAAGGAAACAATGCATGACCTTAAGGGGAATGAGAAGAAGGGGCACTAACCCAAACAAAATATTTCCAAGATGTGGTGAACAAGAGGACTATGCTATTTTCCAAAAAGTACACTATGTGTAGAAAAATTACACGCTGTGTTGTCTGACCCTGGGTACTGCCTGTGTACAACGACTCATGTCGTAAGGCTGTTCATGTAGAAAAACTCAGTACATGGAATGTATTATGATGTACACACCATGTACAAGTGACTTGGGTTGGCCGCGTGTACGCTGGACATGTGCCCGTACACGATTATCAACCCGTGTACACCAACCCGTGTAATCGATACACGGGGTGACCCGCGTTACTGGCCTCGCCTGGCTGTGTGATGGAGTACACGGTCGTGTACCCCATCCCATGTCCATGTACCCCTTGGATACGTGCTGAGTTCTACGTAGACGCCTCTGCCATGCTGCACACGCTGTGCCGTCTGAAGCCGTGTAGTCCAACCCGTGTCCATGTACTTCCCAAAGTACACACTGAGCTTCAGAGAAAGTCTAACATGACGTGTGACTAGGGTCACACACCATGTGATTCTTATCTACATGACATGTTCTTTTCAAGTACATTCCGTGTATTCTGGAAATTTCCAGAAACAACGCTCTTCATCGACGCGCCTCCTGTGCTGCCCCGATCGTCGATCTGGCTATTCAATCGCCACAAAACTCCCAGGTTTTGGTAACCCTGATTCCATGAAGCTTCTTCCTATGTTTCTGGACCTCCGATCAGCCCTGAACATGCTTTGATCTTCCGGTGCGAAGAACGCTCGATGAACGACCATTCCCGATCTGGTCCGATTCGTCATCCGCCATCATCGTCGCACCTCCGCAAGGTCGCTGTGGTGTCGATTCTTAAATTTGGGATCGTTGCATCGCAAAATGGATGTGCAACAATCCGTTGTTTGTTTTCCCATGAAGAACGCGAAGAATGCGCAAAAGAAAAGGGAAGAAATCCAATAAAACAAATTTGAGGAATAAACCTCCACCGTCATTCATCACGACATTGATCTACTCCCGTTAATAGGCTTAAACGGAGCCGAAATCAACAACAAAATCAACATGGATTAATTCCCCCATAATCATCCCAAAGAAAACCCTCCCGAAAGAATGTAAGAATCTACGGATCAAATTGTTCATGGCTGATCTGCGTTCGTCATTTAAATAAAAGCGGGGAAAAGAAAATTAAATAACAAAACCCTACCTTTAAGGAAGGATAGATTGTTGATGAAAGGGTCACATTGTCATCATCATCGAGATCCTTGAACTTCGTTGGTTCCGCGATTCACAAATTTGATTCGTCATTGTTCATCGCTGAGAATTTACTCCAACGCTCCATGGATTCTCCAGAGATTTATCTCAATCATCGCCAATGAGCAATATATGATTATCCTAATAAAAAGGGAAACTTATTCGACATCCCATCATGCTGCGGCATTAATGAGTCAGCATTTCTATTTCTGAGTAATTATGACATGACATTAACGACTGAAACAACTACCCCATCGCTGCACTACAGCGGATGTTTTCAAATTGAAATAAAATAAACTTTGCAAATTTATTTTATTTTATTTTACTTAAAACGTCTGAAAATTAACTTTTTCCCTCAACCTGTGCCGGTCAAGTTTAAGCTTGTTCTTAGGTAAAGTCGTCGCCCCAGACGCAACGGTGCCCTCAGATTTTTAATCTGGGAATTTGTTTGGAAACTGCCACTACCACACACAAGTTCCAACTCACTTAACTTAAAAAAATTTCAAACTACCCTTTTGAGTCCTATGGGCCTTGGAATGATGTGCCGTCTTTGCACCCGGTCTCAAAATAATTCCATATAATATTAAAAAAAATTACATGAAAAATTCAAGACATTACAATCTAGTTCATACTCAACAAAATATAATATAATATTTTATGTTAGATCATTATTTAGAGAGAAAATAATCTCAAAATCATCATCCTCAAGATCCTCAATTATTGATTTTTTATTGATAAGATTCACACCTGCCTCTTTATTTGAACATTCTTTATAGAAATACCCATTCTGAGTATAAGTATTACAATTGGATGATTTTTTTCCTAGCCAAGATTTTTTATGGAAGATCTTCCAATTCTTTTGATTCATTATTACCACATAAAAAATAATGTGAATAATTATTTAACGATGTATTTTATTTTTAAAAAACTATACATAGAGGCATTTTCCATATTTTATTTTTAGTTCTAGTAAATCATAATAATTTTAAAGAAGCTTGTTATTCTCATTGATTTTATAAAATATTTTTTACTGGTTACGTAGTTCATCCAAACTTGTGAGAGAGTATATGAATATTTATCCTAGTGAGACATATCCCAATTTCATTTTCTTTAATTTATAAGATCCATAATATTTCTTCAATATATTTAAATCTATTTTGAGTTGGTACACCCGATGGTCTTCCATATTCTGAATTATTTAAACTAGATCTATTGCTCTGATTTTTTATAGTATCTTTACATAAACTCTATAATTATTTGATTATAATGGAGAGACATATTGTAACATAAAAATTATCTTTATGTATATAGGATCCACAACAACAATAATAGCCCCTGAAGATAGATCTTCTATATAACTACTGAGTCTATCTTTCAAAATCTACTTACTATTTTGGTTCAAAATAAGCCTTTTTTGCATAGGTTTTGAAGAGTATTTCTTATTTTGATTACTCTCCACCACCTTATCTAAAATATAATTCATTTGGGGGTTTCTCTCATACCATTTTTTCTTATAATTTCTTATGGATCCTACATTATTAAATTGTATAGATTTAAATTTTTTCATAATTAATTGGTGTATATTTTACTTGAGATGATGAAAAAGGCTTCTAAATGTTCCTTAATGACTCAAAATCATATTCCAAAACATCATAAAAGTCATTTTTTCAATGCTATTTTTAGCTTTAAGACACCTTGATTGGGCTTGGATAAGTTTTTCTTCTTAAACAACCAACTTTATCTGTAATCCATTTAAAATTTTATTATACTAAACAAATTTAACTTTGGGAAGTTTGATCTCCTGAATGTACTCATTATACTTACTATAAAACACTCCTTCAAATTTATTCATATTTTCAATTCCCTTCATGATTTTTTTACCTTCCTTATTGGGTATAATATTCCTTTCAAGAAAGACTTAAATTTATGACCTCAACATGTAAATAATTTAGGATTCATATCCTTTTTCTTCTCCACTACTGGAGTTATCATATTTGATTTTAACATTTTCCATAAAGTTAATGTATTTTCTATCACATTCCTCCACTAAATCACCACTTAAGTAAGAATTTTATTGTTAATATTTTCTCATTATGCTTCTCTTTTTTACTTCTAAATGTTTTCATCTTTTCTTTCATAAAATATATTCTAGCTTTTAGAACATTTGTTTTTTTTATTCCATTGTGGGTTTTGTTCTTATTTTTTATCATCGAAATCCATAGATTTCTTCTTCTTAGGATAGTCTGTATAAAAATGTACAATTCCTCTATATCTAAAAAAGTTAAGTGGAATATTTCATTTTTATTTACCTTTTCCTATTTTGATATTTTTAGATATTCAAGCCATTATTTTCTTGTGATTCTCATCACTCTCATTAACTCTATCTAAATAAATTAGGAGATCATATAGTTATTCCTTATTAATCTTCAATTTGTTTAGTGATTTAAAATTTAGATCTTTGTAAATTTCCTCATTAATTTTTTATCACAGTTGAACCATCTAGGTTATCTATGAAGCCTTTGATATGACTAACTAACTCATTCACCCCAGTGTAATGGTAATCAAAATTATCATCTTCTTCCATTCTGATTTCTTCAAATCCTTCCCTCAATATTTATAGATTTTCTTATTTTATCATGATGATTCCCTCATATATATTCTCAAGATTATCCCATATTTAATTAACTATTTATATCCCAATCTCTTATTGCACACATTTTTGGACAATGATAATAATATTGTATTTCATGGTTTTACATCTATCTAAAGATTCCTCTTATATTCAAATGTTATGGAACCATCTCTTATAATTGGTGGATAACCCACAGTGTTAACATCACTCACTTAAAGTACTTGTGGTAGTAGAAATGGCAGTATTCGATTATTCTATACATGAAAGTTATTTCCATCAAAAAAGGGAACAACTCTTCTATTTACATAATTTTGATTATCCATGATACACCTTAGATGAGTAGAATATTAGGGGAACCTGGTTAACTATGATACTACTTGATGATCCTGGGTCAAATAGGATATCACTGAGATGTGTGAGGGTTTAATAAGTGGTATCAGTATTTTAAAAATTCTTCTTGTGAAATTAAACCCTTATGAAAGATTAATGTCATGATTCAATCTATTGAGTCACTTAATCACCCATATTATAAAAAATAAATTGATGTAGCACACATGAAATTTTACAAGGTTCAACCTCAATGTGATATCCTACTGATTTCTGTGATTAACCTTTGGTTGATACATCAATTTTATTGTAACTATAATTTGTAGTGTTTAAAAATAACTACAAACAATACAAAAAGATCAAGTAGGTTTTAACCACTTATATTTATGGGTAGGTTTTATCAATTTCCCATTGTAATTTGCATGGAGTTATTTAGAATAGAACCACAAGTAGATCAAAATTTCTTCTCTACTCTAATGTTTGAATAATCTATTTAGATTATCATCAAATTATTCAACACCAAAGGATATACCTTCTTCAAGAAATACTTCAACTTCTAAATATATAATAGTGCAATAATAATATACCATTTTTCCTATCACTCTACTTAAGAATAATCATCACATGCATAAGAGAATACATGTATGGGATGACCTTATACCTTCTTAGTAGTAAGTACACAAATTCGATACAAATATATTTGGTATAAAAACGTATCAACTTACTCTAAAAATTATCAAATAGTAAACAATTATTATTTTTCCTGAATAAATATTTACAAACCATGTTAATAATATTCCCTGTTATTTCACCACATTAAAATTCCCTTTATCTCAGACTTAGTAGCTTGAATTCTCTAGATTCCTTAACTTTTATTCTTATTTAAAACTGAGATAATATTCTCCCTTGAGATCTCCTAAATACACAATTTTTTTTTCTCATGTGGTATATAAATATCCTTGAACTTAATAATCCCCAATAATAGCATAGATTATAAATATACATGAATTCATGAAACACCACGACATATCCTATGGCATATAAATCCGCATGTTGTGATTTCAATATAAAACAATTCTCAAAATGGACACCACGAATGAACTACATTGTGGTCCATACTATTTTGATTGTTACCCATTATTTCATTTGAGACACCACAAGAACCAAAAAAACCACTGAAATTTTACTATGGCATGTAAGAGTCTCTGTTTCTCAAAGTTAAACTTTAGACTCACCATTCTCACCAAAACACCAACTTGTAAGACACTACAACATGGTGGCATCTTTATTTCACAGCACCTGTGATGTAACCTCAATTTCTTCAACGTGGTGATCATATCAATTTCATACTTATATATAAATATATTTATTTCATGCTATGACTACTCCTCGTTTGATATCTTCTTAAATCAAAATAATTCTTATTTATTATTATATTAAATTATTGATGATTAGTACCAAATAATCGTATGAATTTCTATAAATATTTTTAATTTATTCAAAATTATTCTAGTGATATTAAGATAAGATTAATTATGAAAAATCCTTAGTATTTTTATACCCTTATGTAGGAAATAAACTCCTATAAAAAACTATCTAAGTAAGTGACGATCAATCATGTGGCAAACAAGTATCCATGAAGATTGACCATGAGGTAGAAAAGTGACCTTATACATTTTTAAACCCAATGGTTCGACTGCATATACAAACTACTGATCATGAATATTGACTATAAGGTAGGTAAGATATCATATAAACAAATTATACTTTAACTTACACTATGATTGTAACATTTATATAGGTATTTAGTTATCTTTATGTAACCATTAATATTCATTTGTTACATTCACACCCCTACTAATAAACTTTATACATCCATTGGTATTAATTTGTTACCTTTACATGATGATTGAATACCTTTATATAGGTATTGGTTTTTTCTCATTACCCTTATGTAGGTCATTGGATTTCCTTTACCTTTACAGAGTTAGTGTTTCTTATAGATTATCCACATGTAGAAATCCAAAATGATTTGACTACATCAAAAAACCTTTTAAATTTAATTTTTGCCACCTCAAATATACTCAAAATTTTTTTAAACATATTTATCATATAGGTTTGACAATAAATAAAAATTATTCAATAATTTAAAGGGAACTTTAGATTAAAGCACTTCTTTAGAGAATATTTATGTGATTCAACACAAGTTGTTTTAATCACATCTTCTTTGATGGATCCTAAGAATTAAACTAGATAAATATTTAGAACTCTTCTCTAATGTAACAAATTATTTCCATTCATAAATCCTTTACTATTCCATGATACCCAATTTATAAAATAAATATTCCAAAATAAAATAAGAATATCATTTTCTGGAAAGTCAAAACCATAAACACATTGCTTGATCACATAATTAGAGAAAAGTTGAATATGGATAGGTTCAATAACCATTTATATAATAACGGTTTTCCCATTTTCTACTAAAAATAGTCTATAAAATTAATCCAAAAGGTCTTTAGTGTAACATATCTACTTTTACCATGTAAAAATTTGGAATATATCTAATAATATTTTTGGAACCAGGCACTGAGATAATGTGAGATTTTGTGGCCCGGTGATCCTTGGTGTTGATATAATTAAAATATTAAGTATATTATGTCACACATGCACAATTTTATTGAAATAGTGTAATAGACCCTGAATGGATTTTTGGATTGGAAATATGAGACCCATATTGAATTAGGGATGTAGTCTTTACCCTAGGCCTAAAATAATGTTTGTTTGTGTTAGGTGTTTGTTAAAAAGTTTTCACTGGAACAAATAATAAAATAAATAAATAAATAAATTTATTTTGTAATGTTTAAACTTAATGACCTAAACCATATATATTTAAACCCACTTATATATAGGGTTATATAGATAAACATATGTATTTAGAGAGGAGATACTGAAGTAGCCTTCATGGATGATCATCATCAGATCATGCTTTGGCGATCAGTGTGCAACACAGTTTATGAATCTCACCAATAACAACAACGCAAGACTGTTATTCACAAATGATTGACCCTAAATTGAGTTAGAATGTTTATTTTTGGATTTATCACATTTTCAATTATCCCATGTTGAACAAAAATAAATTCTTTTAATAGTTTGATTTGTGGGTGGATGGATGATTTTTGGTTGATGTTTATCTTCTTAGAATATTAGGAATTTCTATTATTTTTATTTTTATTTATTATTCCTATTCATTCATTGATTAGTAAGACAAAAAATTGAGTACAACATAAACACTATCCAAGGTTTGTTCCTCACATTTTTTTTCTCCCACTGCTCTTCATGTATTAATCACTGGTATTACTTTTGGCCGGTGGTTTGAAAAGTACCTGATAATCAATCATCATGTAACTAGTCTTCAGTGAAATTGATTAACATAGTGAGATTGGGTTTGAGAATTGATGATGGGACTAAGTTGTGATATAAATGATGACAGATTGTGATTGGATCTACCTTCCCCAATTGCATTTTGGGCATGCATTGATGGTATGGTTCGATGGGAGGTGCGAATCAAGTGGAACAAAGGCTAGATTTCGATCACTAGTGAAGAAAAGGCTTGTATGACCTAGATCCATGTTTTATGGTGATATTGTAATCATAAATTGAGGTGGAAGTGGCTAATGTGAACTACATGAAAAACCTATTGGTTCTGTGAAAAACCTAACCTCATGGTGTGTACTTTAGAAGAACACACACCATGCATCCCTTTCTACAAAGCTAGTATTTTCATGTGAAATAAAATACCTAATGTCATGTGAGAAATGTCACACACCATGGGAATAAACCTAGTGACTTGATGTGTACCCTTGGGGTACACAAGCATAGAACTGGCTAGGTACACATGCACAACCAAGGTACATGGGATTGACTTGGTACTTGGACATGACCAGGTACCCAGACACGACCTGGTACATGACCATGACTTATAGTACATGGGTATGACTTGGAGCACATGGGATAACCAAGGGTAGGAAAGACACATCGTTTAATACTAAAACTAGATATGTACTTTCTAAGAGGATGTTTGAGGCCCTTTTTCTCTTTAGTGTGGATCAGTTTCCTTAGGGTGCATTCACTCAATCCATCCTAATGAGGGTATAATGTGACATTATATCCTAAGTATAGGATTGTGATCCCCTCTAAGGTATTAGTCACAAATAGAGTTCTTGGTTCCCCATGGCCCTGGGTGGGATCCTCTCTCATCTTCTACTCTAGACAGGCTTCAAGGTATCATTGTGACCAATATGCACATGCATTGATCCACTACTTAGCAAGTTAATCCATTTAGGGTTTGTGGTGCCCCCAACCTTGGGTGTGATCTTTTATCTGTGTGATCATCTCTTCTGAATTATACTGTATAATTAATCATGGTGAGACTCAATGATCAAGACCTCTTAGATGAGCATCATCAGTGTTACCCAGATTATGGAGTGAGTTCTCATAGAAGAGCATTATCTTATAATATCGAGTAGAATTCTAGGATGGATTTATAGTCGTGACATCATCCTAAGACTTAGTGTCTATCATGATTATATCTAGATATTATTATTGTATATATCATCTTCCAATTTACATTCCCTTGTGATAATTTGACTACTATCTTGATACTTTATGATTTCTAATTTTGAGGTGTCCTATTGAGTATTGTTATACTCACCCCTACATGGGTTCTTCCCACATATATCATGTCTTATACACACAATAGGCCATTTTATGGGGTTATTCATATACCAGGAGCATATAAATATTAGATTGGTCTAGACAGATTGTGGTTCATACCAAATTTCACATTTTACTGTAGTCTCATATTTCATGTTGGTTGAAATTATTTACTATTTTGGTGGTCTTTTATTTATTCCTTTATGATTTCTAGTACTATTTTCATACTCTGATTGTGGGATTTATATGTATGCATAAATATTTACCAGTTTTATTTAACTTTTTAAATTATATAGGTATTTGGATATGTGTGAGCATACAAGTACCTTAGACCAAGGCCTCCCATATGATTATTATTTCTACTCAGTGCTGGTCACCAGCCTATGGCCTATTAGAGGTGGGATTGGGGTTATCACACTTATCTTACTACTGAAAAGGTGGTCCCTGATAGGTTGGTTCATGACATAGTGGCATCAAATGAGTTTCATACTTGGATTAGAGTTTGTAGTTCTTTCAATCTAGGAGATTGGTTTAGGAATTTGGGAAACAATGTTAAAGTGTTTTGAGTTTATCTCTTAGGACAAGGAATCTAGTATCGGTGTAGAAAATTATGTATTCATTCAACAAGAATTTTATAACTTTCTTTTAGAATCAGTACATGTAGGCACCATTTGTAGGTAAAACATTGGTACATGCATCATAAAAGAATCAGTTATGGTTTCCATGTACTTCTTAAGACATCTATCCAGATAAACTCTTGATCGTGGTACATCCTATATATTTTAGGATTCCTCCACAAAGATTTCTAGCTAGGATTCCATAGTAGGATCATGATAATGATCCACCTAGTGACAAGGATTCAATTTAGGGAACTATTTAGGGGGTGGTACCTTTGGGTGGTTTTCCAGCCATAAATGCACCCATTGAGTAGAAGATGGTACATGTAGTACCAAATGATGAGGCATGCATGCTGAACACACTTTATGAGTTTTAACATAAGTGAACCCTTAGGTTCTAGGGAGATCTCGACCCCAGGTAGCTAAGGATTATCTCAAGGTGGTTATGAAAGTCTTTCTATTAATTAGGGTACCTATAGAAAAAATGGTAGTCCTAGCATCAAGCCTTATTTATAGCTCTATAGGAAGATGTTGGGGCCTAGTTAATCTATCATACAATGAGGAAACTATTTCTTGGATAGATTTTGAGCACATTTTCATAGAGGATTTCTATCATGCTATGCTGTATGATGTGTTCTTCAAAGATCTTCTACAACTTTAGTAGGGTAGCATGACTACAACTTAGCATTCATCGTGGTTCCCCAAACTCTCCGTATACTCAATGGATATGGTTCATGATGAGTTCTTCTAGGAATAAACCCTTGAGAAAAGCTTGTACAGAGACGTCTAGGCTAGTGTGATACCTCTATGAATTTCTATCTATGCTGGGGTGCTGAAGAATTCTTTTTTAGTAGATATATTTTTGGCCAACCAGACATTTACAATGGGTGCTAGTTGTGGGAACATAAGAGTTGAAACTTTGGTAGTGGGTAGTTGATGATAGATGTAGGGATCTGAATGTGTGAGATGTTTTAAGAGGAAATCTTAGGATAATTGTTTTATGGTTTAGGGATCATATTATGATTCTAGTTATCATAGGGAGAGGTGGTACTACTCTTGTGATGGCCAAGGAAATCTCATGTAAGATTGTCTGACCTACCATACAACTAATAGAGTGATAATATATAAACCACCTAGGTAGGTTCCATGATATGAGGAGGAAGTTATTTAGAGATATTCTCATGGAAGAGGACCAAGGAGAGATGCTGGAGGTGGTAGTCGGTTTTACTTGTTGCCACCACCACCCTAAGTGATCTCTGATAGGATTAGGGAGTTGGTGGGATGGGGTGAGGACACATAAAGGTGGTGGAGGTCTATGAACCAGATAATTCAAGTACAATTAGAGGTATGATATATATCTTTTTATATTATCTAAAGTTATTATAGATACAATAATTATCCACTATTTTCTTTCTATATCTATAGTTTGAGACCTAGAGATTCTAGTTGAGCTGTTGGATCAACCCTTTCATTTAGAGACTCCTAATAGAGAGAATTCGATAATCATACACTTCTTCCGATAGTGCGAGATGACTCTTTTAGTAGAGAGATTCCTCTAGGATCATTTTGTAGAATTAATGGAGACTTATGATGTCATATTAGGTATGGAATGGATATTAAAAGTTCATGCCTAGAATGACTGTTTTTGGAAGAGGATGTGGTGTGTCTGTGGTTCTAGATGAAGGTTTTCCTTCATGGGTGATAAGAAAACCCAAGTAGAGTATGATAGGATCATACATAAGAGGATATAGATTACTCACCTTTTAGTTAGTTTTACTATTGGAGTGGTGGATTATATGGAGTATCAGTTTCCTATAGTGGTGGTGGCATATAAGGACATCTTTATAGAGAACATTCTTGACTTACCTCCCCATTGAGAGATATCCTTATGAATATAACAATGCCTAGAGATGGACCTAATATCATTTCTAGCATATTGGATGGCTCCCACAGAGATTCATAAGCTGAAGGTGCAGTGGGAGGACTTGAATAGGAGGAGTTTTGTTAGGCCCACTGGTCACCCTAGGCAGCCCCAATTTTGTTCTCCAAGAAAGAAGATGGGAGCCTGAGTTTATGTTTGGATTACTGTTTTCTGAATCAGGTAATCATAAAGAATAATTATATACTATTGAGAATTAATGATCTCTTTTATTATTTTAGAGGGGTGAGATGGTTCTCAAAGATTGGTCTTATGTTAAGTTATTACCAATAGTGATTTTGAGATGAGGATAAAATGAAGAAAACATTCCGATTTCACTACAATTATTATGAGTACTTGGTGATTCCTTTCAGTGTGAAGAACACCCTGATAATGTTCATGGGACTCATAGAACACATTTTCTATTATTTATTAGACTAATTTGTGGTAGTATACATTAATGACATCTTAGTATACTCAACATATGAGGAGGATCATGCAAGACACTTGAGGATGGTTCTAGAGAGAACCCACTTTATGAGAAGTTCTCAAAGTGTTAGTTATGTATTTAGGAGTTCTAATTTCTAGGACTTTTCCTATCAATAGAGGGTGTTTTAGTGGACCTAGTCAAAGTTTAGGCAGTGTAATATTGTGATCCATACAAGAGTGTGATGGAGGTTCATCGATTCCTTGGGTTGGAAGGCTATTACAAGTGATTTGTGCCCAATTTCTTATTGGCACCTTTTAATGCTTTGTCTCGTAAGAGGTAGAATTTTTTTAAATAGAGAGGTTTTAATAGGATTTTCAGTATTTTCAATATAGGTTTAAGGGAGATCCTATTTTTATATTTCTAGTTGTGGGTGTTGAGTACATAGTGTTATGTAATTCCTTAAGGATAGATCTTGGTTGTGTTCTGATATAGAGGTAGACAATGATTGTCTATGGGTCCAAAAAGTTGAGTCTTCAAGAGTATAACTATGCAACCAATGATCTATAGTTGGTATCTATAGTATTTTACCTGAAGATATGGAGACACCACCTTATAGGAGAGAGGTTTATCATCTATTTTGATAACAAGAGTCTCAATTATATCTTATCATAGAAGGATATTAACTTGATATATAGGTAATGTATAGAATTCCTCTAGGATTATGGCTTTGAGATAGTCTATACTCTTGGGAAGGGTAATTTAGTTACATATGATCTTAGTAGGATATCTTATTCATGGTTATTGGATGAGGATTTAGAGTAATTAGCCTCATTATAGTGGTCCATAGTGGATGAGGATGGTGTGGTTACCTCCAGTATATGGTCGTTACCCAGCCACTTCTACAACATTTTAGGGAGGATCAACATAGAGATACTGACTGTAAGATCCTACATGTTCATATATCCACTAAATGTGATCTTGATGGATTTTATGATGGTGGGGATAACACCATCTTTTTATGAGGATGGATGATGTTACTAGTGACTTTGTGAGAGGAGTTTCTGATAGAGTTCCATACATACCCCTTAGTGGTATATCTAGGTGTAGAGAAGATGTATCAGGACCTACAACATCATTTTTGGTGTCCAAATATGAAGAAGTATGTGGTAGAGTTTGTCTCTAAATTCCTCACTTTTCCACAGGTGAAGACTGACCACCAGGTCCTAGTGAATTTAACTAAACCCCTTGAGATGCCAGAATAGAATTAGGATGATATATATATGGGCTTTGTGATGGGGTTACCATAAAACTCTAGAGGGCATGATGACATTTGGGTGACCATAGAACGAATCACCAAGTCTGACCACTTCCTAGATATCTGAGAGCATATTTCAATTGAGATCTTGGGACACCTTTATGTACAAAAGATAGTCCAACTTCATGGTGTTCCCTCAATGATCATTTCAAACTATTATGCTCATTTCAAATCATGATTATAGAGAGGATTTAATGAGGCCTTTAGGACATGGAGTTCACTTGATGATCATTTTAGACCATGATGCCCATTTTACATTGTGATTATAGAGAGGATTATATGAGGCCTTTAGGACTCAATTTCATTTGAGATTGGTGTTTCACCACCATCCTGATGGCCAGACTGAGAAGACTATTTTTGTTCTAGAGGAAATGCTTCTAGATTTCATGTTATAATTTTTCCATAGTTTGGAGGATTAAGTACCCTTTTTGAATCTTTCATACAACAAAGAATACCATCCCACCCTCAGTATGCAACCATTCGAGGCCTTGTATGGGAGAACTTACAGGTCACCACTATGTTGGACTAAACTAGGAGAGTCAATACTTACGTTCATAGAGTTGGTACGAATGACAATAGAGAAGGTGTAGATCATATAGGAGAGGATTAAGAATTCCCAGATCCATTATAATTTTTATGAAGACCGACAATAGAGGCATTTGGAGTTTGATTATAGAGACCATGTGTTCCTTAAGGTATTAATTTAGTGAGGACTATATAGATTTTTTTGGGGTGTCAATTTATCTATGTGATTCGTTGGACCTTTCTAGATACTATGTAGAGTTGGTGAGGTGGAATACCTATTATCTCTTCCACCATAGTTAGACTGGGTACATGATGTCTTCTACGTGTCACAACTAAGGATGTATGTGAATGAACCATCACAGGTTATCGAATAGGGAGAGATAGCCACCAAGGATGGAGCTACGTTTGTAGAGTACCCAGAGGAGATCAAGGATCAATAAGAGAATATCCTCTGTGGCTATATGATTTCCCTGGTACATATTCAGTGGTAATATGAGAATATTTAAGAGAGAACTTGGAAGCAGGATACCTAGATGCGATCCCAATGCCATCATCTTTTTGTGTATATTTTTTTTCTCTAATCAAAAAATATCCCTATTGCGAGGTGAATGTAATGTCTCTTTTTTCCACGTAAAACTTTAGAATATATCAAATAATATTTTCAGAACTTGGTATTGAGATGATTTGAGATTCTAAGGCTTGGTGAGTCTCATTGTTGATATAATTAAAATATTAAATATATTATATCATGAACACATATTTTTACTAAAATAGGGAAATGAATCTCAAATTGAGTCTTGGATCATAAATCTAAGAATATAGTTGAATATAGGATTCAGGTTTTACCCTAGGCATGGCATAACCTTTTTCAACATTGGAAATTTGTTAAAAAGATTCCATGAGAACAAATAATAAAATTAATTAATTAATTAATTAATTTTATTATGTTTAAATATAGTGAACAAAACCTCCTCTATTTAAAACCACTTAAGAAAAATCGCTAGGGTTATCCTCAATAACCTAGGGATTTTGAGAGGAGTTAGTGAATAAGATTTTATGGATAATCATCATTGGATCATGATTTGCCGATTAGTTCACCAAAGGAGTTCATGGATCTCACAAATGACAATGAAACAAGATCATTCTTCACTAATTATTAATCAAAACCTGAGGTAGGATGTTTATTTGTGGATTTTATCTTGTTTTAAATTATCTCAAATTAAATAAAAATTAATTCTTCTAATTGTTTAATTTGTGGGTCAAAAAATGAGTTATAGCTGATGTTTATCTTCCTATAATATTAATAATTTATATTATTTTAATTTTTCTATGTTATTACTATTCACCAAAAATTATATTTTTGTTTTATTTTCAAAATCTGCTTTTTGGGTGAGCGGGAACTGCCCAATTCCAGATAACCAATTAAAAAACACCACAAAATACACTACAACTTCAACAAAGTCATATGCTTGTCGGTATAATCTAGATTCAAAATTCAAATGTAGATAAACACCACAGCCTTTGGACGCAAACTGATAGCTTTCAGAAAATCAATACACCATCGCCTCAGGATGCCAACCATGCGCTGGCCACAAGCCTTGAGAAATGCCCATCAGATATCGTCCTCCTCAACACCAGAACCACCTCATCAAGCCCACAAAAAAACTATCTTCACAGACACTAAAAATAGAATTAACCAACACAAATTGAATCAAAGAAATAACCAACACTTCACCGTCGTCATCACCATCAACGTCAACTCCAATACCACACTAGAAATAGAATTACTCAAAACATAACAAATTCACCAAGAGAGAACAAATCACATACAATAGTTCACCCAAAATGAGAACACGGTTCAAAAACCAAGGAGCGAAAAACATCACCGAAATAGTAGCCACCCGAATGCCAGAACATGCCAAAAGAAAGGAACCATCACAAGCGTTACCCGAATGTCGATGGTATGACTTGACGGGAGGTGTGATTCAAGTGGAACAAAGGCAGGATTATAGCCACTAAAAATGGTGAGGCTCAAATGAACTAGATCCATGTTTTTTGGTGAGATTAGTGGTGAAAATTACAGAGGAATTGAAGTAAGAGAACCACATAAAGAACCATAAGGTTCAGTGAAAAACCCAACTACCTGGCATGCACTCAAAAAGAACACATGCTATGTATCCCCTTATAAGGTGATAGGTTTTACTCATAAATAAAATATCACAAGCTGAGAAACACATGTCACCCACTACGTGATTTGACCTAGAGACTTAGTGTATAAACTCAAGGTATACAGGCACAAACATGGCTCGGTACATGAGCACAAAAACTACTAGACACATGGTCATGACTGGGGCACATGGGCGTGACCTGGTACTTAGACCAGGCTAGGTACCTAGACACAACCTGGTACATGGGCAAGGCCTGTAGTAAAAAGGCAGAAGCTGGATTACATGGGAAGAATTGGGTTAGTCAAGACACATCATGAAATACTAGTACACATTTTGTAATTTTTCCAAGGATATTTGAGTCCCTTTTTCTATTTAGCATGGACTAGTTTCCTTAGGGTGCATTCCCTCGATCCATCCCCATGAGGGTACTATGAATCATTATGTCCTGAGCATAATATTGTGATCCCTAATAATGTATTAGTCTTGGATAGAATTTTTGGGGTCACTCCATGGACATGGGTAATATCCTATAAAATATTCTACCCTAGGTGAGGTTCAAGAAATCAATGTGACTAACATACACAGAAAATGATTCCCTACTTAGAGAGTTAATCCAGTTAGGGTTTGCAGTGTCTGATGAGTGTGGTACCTTATTCATGTGTTGATATATTTTTATTTTTAGCATGTACTTCATTATGGAGAGACCATATGAGCATGGACTCTCATATGAGTGCCATCAGTGTTACCCCGCTCATGGAGCGAGTTCTCCCAGATGAGCGTTATCTTGTAATCTTGAGTAGAATCCTATGTTAGTTTTGAAGTTGTGACCTTACCCTGAGACTTAGTGTCTATCGTGATTATATTTAGATACTATTATTTTCTGTCTCATATTCTAGTTGACATTCCCTTGTGATGATCTGACTACTATCTTGATGATTTATGGTTGGTGATTTAGGGGTGTCCTACTAGGTATTGTTATATTCACCCCTTCAGGAGCTCTTCCCACACATGTAATATCTTATATATATGAAATACTATTTAATGGGGTTCTTGGTGGACCAAGAGTAGAGAAAGGTTATATTAGGCTACAAAGACTATGGTTCACACCAAGTTTCACATATAACTAGAGTCCCCTCTTTCTAGAAGGCTGGAATTATTTACAGTTTTAGTGGGATTGTATTTGGACCTTTATGCTTTCCAGTATTATTGTCATACTTTTATTGTGGTTTTTATATCTATTCATGAATTGGTATAAATTTTATTTACCTTTACACATTTTATGGGTATTTGGAGATGTGTGCATGTGTATAGGTACTTTAGTCTAATGCCTCATATGTGAGTGTTATGCCAAATTGGTATTGGTTTCTAGCCCCTATCCTATTAGAGGTGGGATTTCATTTTTCACACTCATCTTAACACCATCTAGGTAGGCCCCAGTGGGTTAGTTTTTGAAATTTGGGATAATTTTTAGCTCTATGATTGATGGTGATGCTTTGGTATTAATGAAATCCATGAATAAAATAATCTTATTCCATTTTAATAGATATATATAAATCATATCCCAAGGTAAAGGTTGAGATTTTGGTACTATATTTTCCTTGAAGCATTCTTCAACACCTTAATTTTCAATAAAGTATGGTGTAAATTGGATAGGATTATGATAAACTAGAGATTTCTAAGATTTCCACGAAACATCATCATCTCTAAATCCTATACATCATTTACCCTGAAGACACCTTTAATTCAAATATTATTTTCTCTAGAATAATTGAATCTAGTTTTGAGATGTTTAATATTCTAGAAATATCACATAATACAAAATTTTGATCATAAATACTGGGAAACTCTATAGATGATATTTGATTATTTGAAGACTGTTTTAGACACCTTATACAAGCTTTTATGACTCCTTCCAATTTATCAATTTTGGATTCAACCTAAACTATAGAAATCAAGTTCTCTTATTTCAGTTGGTTACTATCTTGTTGTTGTTTAAAATCCTTTGGAACTATCTCATAAGGTAGATTCTTATATGATATCCAATATAAATTATTTACCTAAGGTTAGGGAAATCATGTCCTATTTTCTTATAGATATATTCAGATGGATCAGAGTTCTTCCTCTAAGTGACTTCTGATGGATATAAAATATCAGATCCATTTGGTATCATATATATGATATTTTAATAGTATATTATTATCATAAGATGCTACATTAATATATATTTATATTCATTAATTTTATTTGGATATAACTACAATGCATAAGATTTCCAATTAGGAGGATATGATTATAGGGGTGTTGAATGATTAGAAGGAGAAATTAAATGAGAAGAATGAGAAAATGAGAAGTTATGTGTCTCACACATGATTATTTTTACACATCCTTTCATTTTCATGCTATCATATTTGGGGGATGCATGAACTTAAGAATGGTGTGGGTATTCATAGAAAACATATAAAGAAAAAAATGAGCTATAAAATATTTTATGGGTGTCTGTTTGAAAGTATAACAGAATAGGAATACAATATAGAGAGATATTGATCTACTATAAAATAAGTAAAACAATCTTATCACCTTATAAATAACACATTTTTGGACACTAATGATATCTATTTTCTTGGAAATGAAAAATTTATAAATATTCATAAATGGTTACCTAGAGAGTAATGAATAAGAATTAATTGTGAAGGATATGGATACTTTGAGGAGTTTTATAGGGATTTTTGAATTACTACGATATACTTTAATTGGAATAACTCACTAAAAATTCAAGAAATTTCAAACACATATGCCTACCATGGATTAAAAAATAAAACTATATCCACTCCATGAATCATACACTGTCAGGGTCTAGGTCTTCGATACTTGTAGCCTTTATAGCCACCTATACATATTGAAGTAATAACACTAAACCTAGAATCATAGACCATATGCACTTCTAACTCCATTCATTGAGAGACTATAATAGAAACCCAAATAATATGGACTTCTATTCTCAAGATTTTTGGTGTGGAGGATCCTCATAAAGGGGAAATTGAATAACAATATCTCTATCAACCAAGTGTAGAGACATAAAAGGAAAATAATGTGGTTATTACTTTAATGAGAAGACACGAGGTTTATGCTATAACCATGGATCTAATAAAAATATTATAACCACTCAGGAGGTTCAACCACAAAGGTGGTTATATAATAAATAAAAGGGAAACAAAATTCAATGTAAATGAAGAACATGATGAAAAATTTGTGATTATGGGAAAATATAATATTATTATCGTGATGGAAAAAGGATTTCTCTCATAAAGGTTATGGTCTCTCTTATCCAGGTTAAATTATTTATAGCCACACAAGGCCCACTTAAGTAGATAAGGTTATCTTACAGGACTAATGCTCTAGTTCCATGTGTTTCTACAAAACATTACATAAAGTTTACACAGAAAACCTAACTATATAAAGTAACCACCCATGTACACTATTTAATAGATCAAATTTACAAAAGTCACTTTTTTGAAATCTTACAAATCACAACACACAAATTTTTGACAATGACCCAAGAATATTTACATAATCTAATTTAACACAGACACTCTAAACTATAAAAATATAAAAGGACTATCCCTGAATGGTTTGTATACCACCACCAACATGATGCTACACCACCAGCTATTCTACATACTCTATTAAAGGTTAATATGACATGATATTTTTCTAAGAAATATTACATGCCTAGTTTATCTACCTATAATGATGGTCATCAAAATTTATTCCTCTAGTAAAGTAATATTGTCTTTTACAAATAATATTTACATTAATTTTTGAACACAAATATTCTATTCTTTTCTTGATATGATTATTATTATTTAGAGGTTTTTCCCACAATTATAAAATTTATTAATAAATTATTGTATGTTATAGATATAATCTTTAGGATATGTAACTGGATCTTAACATGCTATTCCATCAGGGTCAATAAGTTGGTGTGATATTTTATTTGGATTAAGTAGATTAATATTAAACATGATAACTCTTTCTTATATAAACTCCATTGGTCCTTTATAATCATAGATTAAAAAATATTAAATAGAATAAAGATATATTCTTATGACTAAGATAATTACATCATCCTCAAATTTTTATTTATGACCATTAAAGAAAGTAATCATGAAAATTTGAGTTTGGTTACCTTTAAATTATTGAGAATTCAGTCATAAATATTTATTTTAGGATTTTATGGTCATGAAAATATTTAAATATTTTTGAAATTGATGATATATTTTATGTATCTAGTTGAGTTGGAATTTGGAGAGGAAGAGAAGTAATAGACCTCACTCATAGATAATACCAATTATTTAGAGTTTTTAAAATACCACAAGACAAGGAATGTATCCTTTGGAAATTTAAATAAGTTTTATGAGTGATTCCTTATAATTTTTAGAAAAGGCTAAAATGGGTGGAATGATATCCCAAGCAGTGGTCCATCTTCAAGATAGTACCTTATGGTGTATATTTTTTATATTTCCAAAAGATTATGATGAGCTTGAACAGTATGAGTATCATTAAATATGTTTTCCTAGGAAAACTATGAAAACAATTGTGGTTTGAGAGTGTAAACCACAATAAAATACCCTATTATGTTTCCTTAAGAAAAATATTTAGCTATTTGCTATGTTATGATAGTGAAAACTCTCTCTATTTAAATCAAATAATTTGAGGAAATTAGACATATCCATTTCAATAAAAACTTATTTCTCAATGAATTGAATCTATAACTTCTCTATTTACGTTTGGATACTAAAATATATTTTCATGTTGAGTGATAAAAAAGTTCTCAATATTTAAAAGCTCTACTTTTATATCCATAATTTTAGCTTTATTATATCCTTATAGAAGGAATTCTTTCCAATATAAACCCCTTTAATCTGTTTGGTGGATATTAATACTTGATCATGGTATATTTAAATGGGTTAAAGACTTTGAAATAATTTTTAATTTATTCATAATTTTTTTTTGTTAAGATTTCAAGGAGGAGTCTCTTTCCATAGTTGTGTTGATAAAAATGCTACGATGTTTTTCATGATTATGTATGAATTTAACCCTGTAATTAAAAATTCCTAGAAATTACTAAATCTATATGAATGATAAGTCTTGATCTAGAAAATTTTCAAGCTATATGGAAATATAAATTTGTAAATGGTACTGACCTTATGAGATATGAATTCCAATAAATCTATATCCATATGTCCAATCAATATATTCTTTTCTAAGAGAATGATATCATATTATTTAATTATTTTCTAAAACATTGATAACATAATATAATGGTAGTGTATATATTGATAGAATATACACCGAACCATTATCCATTATTGGATTAAATAATCTTGATATAACCTTCAAAAATAATGAGTGGGAAATTTTGAAGCTAACCGGTAAGATATTATAATGAAAATGATTTATTATAATACAAATTTATGTTTAATGTGTATCTTCATTTTTTATAAAAAGATTCTAGAATCCATCCTTCAGATCAAATTTTGAAAAAATTTGATATTGGGTTTTCTTCTAGAAAATAGAATCTCTCTTTGAGAGAGGAAACTTTTCATCCTTAGTAAATTTATTAAAAGGTTGATAATTAATAACTAGTATGAGTTTAATTTAGATTTATTCTAGTATTTTATTAATATAAAATGACACACAGTCCCATTGAATTTTTTTAGCTTCATTAAGAAATTTATCCTGAAGTTTAAACAATTATTTGAGAGCATGTTGAAGGAGGTCATGATTCATAACTTTGTGACTTTCCTTTATTGAATTATCATCTTAATTCCTTTTAAGAGGAAGTGAGAAAAATAAATTAGGATTTTTCCATAATGGATGATAATAATTCCTATGGAAATATATATATATGATTTGTTACAAGATGTTTTAATCATATATTCTTTTATGGATCCCAAAAAATCAATTTGATAAAGATTTGGAACTCTTTTCCAAGGAAATATATGTTTCCATGCCTAATACCTTTACTATTTCAATAATAATAATATCTTTAGCTAGAAATTTAAAACCATAGAAATATTTCTTGATCACATAACCAAGGAAAAGTTAAATATGGATAGGTTTTCTAACCATTTATATAACAAATGTTTCCCTATTTGTTTTTTGAAATAGCCTGTATCATGACCCCTAAAGGGATTTAGGGAGAATTGTCAGTTTCATGGTTGATGATGCATATCCAGTATCAGAGAAATATCTGAATAGAATAAAATTATATAATTTATAGAGATAACAATAGATCTTACCCAATGGTAAAATCAAATATTCCATTCCAATATTTTACTTGAAACATTCTTCAATACCTTCATTTTCAATAAAATATAGAAGAAATTTGATAGTATTATGACAACCCAGGGATTTATGATATTTCCATGAAATATAATCATCTCTAAAATCATGTTCAGAATTTTATATTAAATATAATTATTATTTATATACCCTTTCCTATTCAATAATTTAATCAAGTTTTGAGATGTTTGATATTTGAGAAATAATACATATTCATAAATTTTTATCATCAGTACATTCTAACTATATAGGTGATCTTTCAAGGTTTGAAGAATATTTTAGTTATCTCATTCCATCCTTTATAAGTGATTCCAATTTATAATTTTTTAGATTCAAATCATCTAGTTAACGAATTTTTTTTGAAAATTCTTTGTAACTCTCTTATAATGTGGATTTTTATGTAAGATATGATCCTTATCATTTTATTAAAGTTGGGAAAAACCTATCTTATCTTCTTTTGGAAAAATGGGTGGGGGGGTTGAAGTTTTTACTCTAATCACTTTCCTATGGATATAAAATCTTGAATATATAAGACATCATATGTAAAATGTTTTAGAAACATCTATAGCCTTTCATTTATTATCATAAGTTTTTGTATCAAAGTATACTTAGAGTTTTTAATGTTATTTGGATTTAAATTTGATGAATGTGATTTTATATTAGGAGATAAGGTTTTTGAATAAGTATAAAAAGAACTTGAATGAAAGGCATATTGGTCTGAGTATATATTATATAAATATTTCATCTTTTATATAAAAATTCAATACATCTCACAATAATAAATGCTCTAGTACCATAAAGGTTTAGTGCCTTTAGAAACTAGATACATAATAAACTTAGTTTCATGAAAGATCTTAAACATCTCCCATAATATTATTCACATATAGCACCATTATAGGCTTAATATACTTAATATACTTCTTGATAACCTTGGGAAAGTAGAAACATAAGAAGGGGTGAGATTAGATGATCATTAAGGGTAAACTTGGGAGATATTAGTCAATGATATTAAGTGTACATAAGATAAGCAAAAGGGTAAGTCTTACCTAATCATTCAAGATTATAAATAATGAGTAATGGAATATGAATTTTATCCCAATATAAGACATGTGTATAATCATGAATCAAAAACTCATTATCCATGGAGAATAACATGAGTATATAACATATGAATTCATCACAAGTATAAACTTATGAAATACTATAATTATAAACATGTATAAAAAAAAGTTTGATCATCATATTAAGTACATGTAATCTGTTCACCATATAAAATTATGGACATCACACCTGAACTATGAATAAAATTGTGAACATGTTACAATATGAACAAGTCCATGCTTAATGTTTGGGACATGAAATCAAGTTCATGCATAACATAGTTATATCATGAAATATAAAGCTTTAAATAATGATTTATAGGGATATATAATTCAAAAAATAACCCATCAAATAATTAAAATTATACTTCAGTACAACATAAGATCATAAAAACATTCATCATGTTATTATAGCATAACATGTGAAAAAGATACAAGTTTCATAAAGATTTCATCATCGCTTAACTAACTCATGGGAAAGTAATGAGTCTCATAGAATCATCCTTAAAAAATCACCATAATAAACCATCTAGAGAAATAAACTGGATGGTATCATTACATCATAATCCTAATGAGGAATTAAAATCCTTAAATGATGTTGACATAGATGAAAAGTACCTTTAAAAGGGAATTTGATCATTTCCTTGAAAATAGGGAAAATATAATTTTCTTTTAGTATCTTTAAAAACTAAAAATTCTTAGAATATTGAAAAATATATTTTATTTTAATATAAAAATTTAAACTTATAAGGTAATATTCAAATAAAAAATGATTATAACATTGGGAAAAACCATTCATTCCATATATGTTAAAAATAATATTCTTTTCAAATTTTTGTAAAAAGATAAAAGTGAGTCATTTATAGAACATTTGAAAAGATTAATTTTCATTTTTTTAAAATAAATTAAAATTTAGTAAAAATAATCTTTCTCAAACAGTTATGTTCATATAAAAACTTCATTAACATATTTTGAAGAACATGGACATAGAAGAAAAGTTCATTGACCAAAGAGGAAATAATTTTGGTTTATCTTAAAAAACTTTATTGATCATTTTAAGTACCAGAGAAATGGAAATGGTTTTAATAATTAAAAATTTAAAGAATAACCAGATGAGAAGAAAATATATGGGTTTTAAAAGATAATATCCATATAATTTACCTCAATGTAAATTTATCATAGGCAATACATAAAATAAATGAGATTGTAAATTAAACCCTTACCTAAGACCCCGTCTTACTTTGTATGTGTTTCCACATCCTATATAATAAACATAGATTTATTATAAATATATATAAAATTATATATATATATATATTTACCTTAAAATTTACAATTAACCTTTTATTAAAAATTATTCATTAAAATGAACATTCAGGTGAAAACTTGTTCATTTTCCACACATGTTTGAGTTCTATGGTTTCAATCCTTAAGCTTTGGTAATGGTTTCATAATATAAAGAATTTTAATATTTTTACAATGTCATATTTATTAATTATATAAATTTTTATAACCATTCATATAAATTGGTCATGAAAAATAAATTACGTCACTTTATGGAGACAATAGTTCAAACGTACGCACGAGTAATGTTTCCATTTTCCAAAGGTTGGAACAAAAGAAAGGTAAATAATAATTCATTTTTATAGAATAATTATTATATCATAAATATGATATTTCATTAAATATATCTTTAGTTCTATACATGTAAAGATGAAATTAAAAACGAATCACATTGCTTTGTGGAGATGGTAGTACACACGTATGCACAAGCAACATTATAATTTTCAAGTTGTTGTGAAGGAGATAGAAAATAGATATACCATTAATATAAAAAATATCATTATTGTTATGATAATTATTTAATCATGTTAATATGGTTATAGAATATTGGTAGGAGGTTTAAGAAGAATGAAACATGAAAAGGATCGGTAAGAATATATATATCTTCTTTAGGCATCCTCCTTTGAAAAGAACATTAAGGCTTCTTGGATGGGTCTTTTAAGAAGACCAGAACATAAATGTTGTGTATACGGATATTGGAAGATTATTTTATTAGATATTTTTTGAGATAAATTGGTTATGTGGTTCAGAGAATATAGGATATGATGTACCCTTTTATAAGTGAGGGGAGTGACACACTTGTAATTATTAAGAATATTAAAAAATAACAGTCACTCTCATGGGAAAGTGTCTCAACATTGTATAAAAATTGAATATAGTATAATATATAATGAAAATAAATTCATAAAATAGGTTTTAGACAAGTTTTAGGTCATTTTAACTCTTATATATTTATTTTAACACCTTGTTAAACCTTTTAACCTTTTCTGTAGTAATGTATTTTACCTCAGTGACTATTCATAATGACCAAAAATGAAAATGAAAATATTAATAAATTTGGAAATGATGATTCCAAACATAGAATACATGTTATTATATTCAATTTTTATCATTATAAGAAATTCATAAAAAATAGGTGTGCAAAATGCCACAAAATCTATTTTAAAAAAAATGCAGTTTTAAGCATCAAAATGGATTTATCCTTATTAATTTCTTAGTAAAAACCATTAAATGATTTTTAATATATTTTATTGAATATATTTTCTATAAATTTCATTAAATACATTCATAATTATTTATTAATTCAATTTATTAAGATAAAATTCATTGTACGCAATATATTTTTTTTTCTCTAAAAAATAACTATTTTTACCTTCAAATGATTTTATTTTTACTTTTAACCAATTTTTAATCAATGTATGAAGGATTATTAATTTTTTAAAATTAAAAAACAATAAATTTTTTCAAAATAATAGTTCATTAGTGAAAATACACATGATATATATAGAATCCAATACTTGAAAAAATTTATCTTTTAACATGAAATGATAATTTTTTAACATTTAAAATTGTGTTATTATTTCCTAGCAATTAATAAATATATTTTCATGAAGGAAAAATTATATATATACATATTTTATAATTTAGTTAGTCATATTCATACTCAGTAGTCTAATGTCTAGGCTATTATAGTTATATTTAATAATATTATTTCAATAGTAAATCATGGTTAGTTTAATCCTAGTTTTGAATGTAAAACAAACTATCCAAGAAATAAAATTTATTTAAAGAGAAATATATCATAAAATATTGGGGTGTTACAAAAGAAGTGTATATATGAGTGATTATGTGTCTCACTCATGATTATTTTTCAAGATCCTTTCCTACTCATTCTCTCATAGTCAGGGGATACATGAACGTAAGGTTGATCTATGTATTCATAGGAAATATATAGATAAAAATGAGCCAAAGAAGATTTTATAGGTGTATGTTTAAGGGGAGAATAGATAGAGGAATACACTACATAGACATAATGATCTTAAATAAAATAATTAAAAGACCCTTCTCACCTAGGATACAATACAACATATGGTCACTAATGATATATATTTTAGAGAAAATGAAAATGTGTTATAGATTCAAAAAATTCTACCTAAACCGTAATGAATAGGAATGAATTGGGAAGGTGAAGTATCATTTGAGTAAATTTATAAATCTTTTTATCTCACTAAGAAAAAATTAAACAATAACAACTCTATGATTCTTTAGGTAAGTCCAAAAAAAATTCTTAACATGGTTTCAAGAATGATAATTTTATATACTGTAGGAATCATACACTAGTAGGGGTATGTTTTTAGGTACATGTAGCTCTCCTAGTCACCCACATAGATATAAATAATGGAATTAAATCCTGATGTAAACCCTATTTGGACTCTTAACACCAATCATAGTGATAAAATAGCAGAAACCAAACCAAAAGGACTTCTAATGTAATGTTTTTTGGTATGGAGGATCCCAAATGAGAGGATATATAACATACTCTCCATCAATTATGTGTAAAGATATCAAATGGTCATAAGGTGGATATGAATTTATTTATAAATAACGAGGTTTATGATGTGATCCTAGATCTAATTCAATGATTAAAACAAAAAATAGAGGTACAAAAATAAAGGAGGTATGCCATAAATAGAAGTGTAGCATAATAAAAAGGAAATGGAGAACATAAAGAAAACTTCAGAGAATTTTGAATTATAGAATATTATTATCAAAATGGAAAAAGGATCCATCTATCAAAGGTTGAGTTATCCTCCACCCAAGGTATATTATTTATATCCATAAAAGTAAAAAAAGTAGATAAGTTAACCCTATAGGGATAATGGCCTAGTTTTATGTGTCTTAACCTTATATACACAACACTTCACATAAATTTTATGCAAAAAATATCAATAACATAAATAATCACCCATAGAAACTACTTAAATAAAGAATATTTATAAAAGATACTTTATCAAGATATCATAAATAATACCACAAAAATTTTCAATATTGACCCAATATCACACATTAAATAGGTTTAAGAGCCTAGGTCTTGCAAAGAAGGAAGTGGAGCTTAAGAACCTTAAGGGCTAATTTCACTCTATTCAGAATCAACCCCTAAAAAACCCTAATCTAAAATCAATTCTATTATAATTGATGATTTTTCCTATTTATTCACAACCATTATTCACATTATCCTCAAATGAACCAAACCACTTCAATAGTTATACTTTTTTACCAAAGAAAGAAAACTATACTACAATATAAAAAGACCCACTAAAAGAGAAGTTTATTAGGTATAGAAGACCTACTTCCACTATAATAAGATGTTGTCCTAGATCACTATCATCTTCAAATATGACTGATTTTCTACCACAACATACGGTGAAAAATCATATAAATGAGTTTCTTCTTCATAAATCTAAACAAATACCAATAGATAAGGATATGAATTCAAAGCCTAATGCATCCTTATGGGTTCAAGTATCTAATTTGAAATATAAAAATATGTACCTTTTAGAACTCATGATTGAATAATATAAAGGAGGAGGTGCTGTTTTTTTATGACTGATTCAACTAATGATCTTGAGGTGGATGAACTTGATGAAATTCCTCCTAAGTAATTTTTTAAAATAAATCACCATGTGATTCTCATATTACATTCTATATTGACTAGATTCCTCCATCATAATAGAGGGAAAATTATTTTCAAATTTTTTTCATGGTGTAGTACTAAATTACTCTTACCTAAGGCTACTTCCACCTCAGTTATCACCAAATTTTTTACTAGATTACATGGTCAACTATAGCTATGGTGGATCTACTTTAGAAAGTATCGATAACCATGTATAAAATATCCAATTATAATTGATGCACTAATTATAGTAATTCACAAAGAATTTATTGGAAATTTGGATCATTTTACCTCCCACATCAGAGAAGAATATATTGTAATGATGCATTTTCATTCAAGAGGAAATATATTTAGATACATTATGATCAATTATATAAAAGATATTATGATAGGAGAGAATTTTTGATATTAATATCAAATAAAAATATCAAAAATATTTTCTATATCATCATGGGGAAAATATTGTAGATCTTATAAAGGTCAATAATATTCAATTGAAATATGCCTCACTTGAAAAACTATTCATTCACTCTATCATAAGTTGGGATGAATTTTGTAACCAATATAAAATCATCTAGAAAACTAAATAGGATAATAATATTCTTTGATATGCCTATGATAGACTACAATTGAAAATAAAATATGAAAAAACCCTTTATGTAGAGGTTTTTACAAATAAAAACCTTCCCCACATAAGCATTCAAAGTATTTTTCTAGGGTAATAAGGAAAGAAAATAAGTGGTATTAAATACAAAAAAATGTATTATCTAGGGATAAAGAATTCCACCAAGTGTTATACATGTGGTCAAAAGATAAATTTCTCTAAATTATGTCCTTATTAAAATGGAAATGTGAATCTCATCAATTAAATATAAAATATTGAGGATCTTAAGGATGATTATTTTGTGAGTCCTTTTTATCTTGATGATGAACCAAACAAAAAGACCATGCTAGATTTTACTGAAGATAAGATAGATGAGTAGAAGATTATGATGGTCATATATTATTTATAAATCCATATGATCACTACTCTAAGTTAGTTAAAATAATTTAAATATAGGATAAAGGACCTCCCATTATAAACACACTAATACATATTTAAAAATACATGGAAAGTAAAATTCTAGAAAATTTATAGACACCTCAAAGTATGAAATTAATCAAGTATAAATATTAGGCTTACTAGTACATACTTTATATCCTCATCAATATATCCTCCATATCATATAAGTGTTTTACCAATGTGTTCCAGATGATTCATTTTATTTCCTTACAATTTTCACTGTAATCCATTTTATTGGTATGAATTTTGATGCAGTCCTTATTTTTCAAAAATTTTACATGATATTTTATCACGGGAAGCATTACAATATTTTTTATAAATTTCCCTTGTTACGGGATGGGATATTTTGGCTTGATACCTTATAGAGTGAATGGTTTATAGTAAAATTCCTTCTGGTGATTGATAAAGTTATCATCCTCTCCAAAATTGTCTTCTAGGTCATTTCTTTATGTATTGACCTTGTATTAGTTAATATAAATGAGGCAATTTTTTTTGGAAATTATATCATATCTTTATATAAATTTCCTCTAAAATTTCCAATAATTTTGTATAGTAACCAATAACAATCCCAATTACTTTCCATCTTATATATCAATATTATCACATATGGAATATATGAGGTGAAAATCAATATTTTCGACAAATTTATTCAACCATTTTGTGTAAGATCTTCATATATTTCTTGATCAGTATTGGTGGAACTAAGATCATACTAAAAACCCAGTTTTTCATCTCATAACCTTTGATTATCCATATAACTATAATTCCTTTGATTGTAGGTTTTATTATGGATATATTGTTATTAGGATAACCCTTTTTGATTAGGGAGAGGAGAACACATATGTGATATTCATTTTATGATCACTGGAGGAGTTGTGTGGAGTAAGCCTAGTAAATATTTTTTATAAAAGATATGAGTGATTTATTGGAGGATGATATGTGGTTGAACATCATTGTAGTCAGATGGGCCCTAAATGGAATATATTTTCTAGCATTGAATCAGTTCAAAGTCACCTTTAATAAAAAAATATGGTCTAGAAGATAGTGGTGCATCATGTCAACAGTTGCATGCAAAGTGTTCAAGGAATCTCCTTTTATAAAGTTGTTTTCTGTGTAAAATTTATTTCAAAAATGGATGGGAAACATAAATCAAATGAAATGAAGAACATGAAGAACCTTTTACAGAATACATATCAGTAAATATTATATTATAATATAAGAATGATCCATCTCCCAAAGGTTAAATTCTCCTCCTCCTTAGTTACAATATTTATAGATGAACATGGATGATACCAGTAGATATGGAAAATGATATAAGACTAATGACCTATAACACTTTGCATAAATATTATTCATGGACCCCGAATATATAAAGAAACCAACCATGGACACTACTTTAATAAAGCATATTTTCAAAATCTATTAATCAAATCCTAAAAAATACACCACAAACAAGTCCTATGATGAACCAAAATATTTTCATAAGTCCACTTTTACACATATAATCTCAACCACATCTTTATGGAAGGATATTTCATACATGGTCCACATGTCGCCATTAATATGATGGTCCATCACTAGATATCCCATATAATTTATTAAATGTAAATCTAACTTGGTGATCCACTAGTAAAGATTCCAATCCAGGTCTATCCACATGAAATAATGTCCAACCACTTTTTTCCTCTAATAAATTATTCCGATATTTTATAAATATTATTAATATGAACTAGTATATACAACTCCTCCCTCAGATCAATATATGTATATATATGTTCTCCTCCCCCTGATAAAAAAGGGATAGCCTACTAACCATTAAAATCATAATCATACCCATGATTATAAAAATACTAGTTATAGGGAGAACCAAAGGGGATGGTATGATGAACTGGGTGATTAGGATGATCTTAGGACCACTGGTACTAATCAAGGGATATATGAAGAGATTCCTTGAGATGGTTTGAATAATGTTGTGTAAAATTTTCATTTTTATTCTATATACTATAGATGGGATGATCATTAAAGAAAACCAAAGATGGAATGATATTAGGATTGATACTAGTTGTTGCGAAAATTTTGAAGTAATTTAGGATGAAATATTTTTTATGATCTGGATTGACTCTAAAATATTTTCCTCATATCTATTAACAAATGAATATGGAGACTTAATTGAGGAAGGTTTTTCTCTAAAACAACCTATAAAATAAGGTTTTTCTTCACATTTATATTTCAATTATAGTTAACAACAATCATATCGAATAAACTTATTATCCTATTTAATTTTATAGAGGATTTTTTTGGTTATAAAGTTAAACTAAAATTGTTGAGAGAGTTAACCTAGTGACACATATACAAATTTCATCCTATTGACCATTTAAAGAGCCATAATATTTTCCCCTAGAGTGTGTGGAAAAAAGTTTATATATGCTTTTTTTAGATTAAAATTTTCAAGTCCACACAAATCATAATACCTTTTCAATAGTTTATCATAATTTCTATGAAGATATTTCCTCTTAAATAACAAACACTTAATTGAAATATATTCTTCTCTAATATATCAGGTATAATGATCCCAATTTCTAAGAAATTTTATTATTAATTTCTATAATACATGCATCAAGCATAGATATATATTTTTTATCTAGATCTATTGATGCACTCCAAGGGATATCCACTAGAGTTAGAGTCAACCATTTAGTCTTGTAACAAATTTGGTGATAATCAAGGAGACAATAGCCTTATGTTCGAGTGACTCAGTAGTACACCATGAATGCATTTTAGAAATATTATTCCTATATTTTGATGAAGGGATATTGTTAAGTGAGAATGTAATATGATATTTACCAAATGGTTTATTTGAAATAAATCACCTTGAAGTAATTTTATTAGGTTTATCTACCCCATGAACATTAGTTGAATTATACATATAAATTAAATTTGATCCTCATTATAATTCTTCAATATTGATTTCAAGAATAGATACTCAAACCCATAAGGATATACCAATGTTTGAATCAATATCATTATCTCTTAGTATTTTTTTAGCTCACTAGAGAGAAAACCCACTTATAGTATTTTTCACTATATGTTTTGGTAGACAATAAATACTATTTATAGGTGATTGTGATATTGTATAATATATTTCTAGAGAGTAAATATGTTTTCCATACATGAGAATATTAATTTTTAATGTATCTCTCATTATTTTTTTATAGTTTTCTTTTTTTGGTAAAAAGGAATCACTATTGAATGAGTTTGGTTCATTTGAGGAGAAGGTGACTAATGACTATGAATAATTTGAAAAAATCATTAGGTATGACGGAACATGTTTTTTATATGGGTTTTTATGGGTTAATTCTAGATGAAGTGTTATTGGGTCTTGAGGTACTTAAACTATAATTATTTCTTCACAAGGCTTGGGCTATTGAAACCTATTGAATGCATGAGGTAAATTAAATTTTGATTTTATGAATTTACCTTGAACTAAAATTTTTATATAATAAGGTTGGAGTCCATTGAAAAAGTTTATATAATTTTGAGTAGAATGTTCCAAATTTATATATTCTCTTATAAGATCTCACTTTGTGCCATAGGATTTTCTAACTATAAGTTAATATTTTCCTTTATTAGTGTAATATAATGGGTTGAACCATTATGTTTTCATCTATATAGTGTCTTTATTTTCCAGGAATGAGTATAATTTTCCTTCTTAAATTCCTATTTAAGAAAATTACTAAAGTTCAACTTGTTAATTTCTAGAAGATATTTCACTCAGAAATACAATTATAGGGTCACCAACTCTCTCTCTCTCTCTCTATATATATATATATATTCAAGTGAATTTTTAGATAAAAATCTATTTTAATTACCTTATTTTTTATGTTCTTAATCATTATTATCTCATCTGGTGAAGTATGTACATGAACATATATTAAAGAAAACATGATCTCCATACTTAATGACATGAAATGGATTTAAATTTTCTTGAAAATGAATAATTGGGATCCAAAGAGTGGAATGATAAATAGGTACAAGAGTTTCCTAAATGATATTGATGCTATATAAGGATTCAATTACCTCATGTTAATCTCTATACAAAGAGATTTCAATTATTACATCATTTTTCCATAATAAATATGTTTTTTAATAAATTTATAGGCTTTATTATTTAGAATTCTCATATATGGATATCCTTTCTTTGGGAAGAATATTACACAACTCAGAACTTGGAATATGTTTTGGAATATGTGTGAAATTTTGAATATTCTTATCTTTGACTTATAGGTATAAATTTTCCTCTATATTTATTGCAACATTGTGACATAGGCTACGATTTTGGACTCTAAATTCCATTTGATGATTCAAGTTTTCAATATTTGTTCCTTCACTTAATAAAACTCCAATTAACTAAAGTTGAACATGGAGATTGTCTATGATGTGTAGATCATCCAATGGTAGATTATAATTAGGATGAATTGTGATAAAAAAATTTCCTTTCATTGAGGTTGATTTGGACTATTTTTATGCAATCATGTTCATACTGATTAAAGAAAGTATCAAGAAAATATAGCCTTGAAACAATTGGTAGTCCTTTTTTCCTATAAAGAGTCAGATAAAATTTAGTAACACTATAATAGAGAAAATTATAAACAATATATCACTACTTTATAAGATATGATACCTCCAAAACAAGAGGAATAATTTTTTCAACTTTAGTTATGGGGGAAAGACTACATTAATGTAGTTGTTCAAAATTTTTCTTTTGGTGGTTTCACAAAATTGAGAGTTTGTTTGAGGTTTTGAAATGAATGAATACCAAAATGACTATTAAATCTATGTTAAGGATTTAATATAGTTAGAATTATGACTAGAATTTTACTATCTTATATATAGTCAACCATTTAATGGTCAATCATCTTTGAAGATAGGGGTCTAGAAGAGGAACATCGAAAACATGAATGGAGTTTGATAAATTTGTTTGAGACGGTCAAAAATTTAACTCTTAGTAAATCAACACCACACCTTCTAACAACTAATGATATCTCTTTATAGAAAAATATAATTGGAAGATATTTTCTAAGGGTTACCTAATAAGTAATTACAAGTTATAAACTAGGAAAGTAAAGGCTTTTTTGTATAATTTTGCAAAACTACTTGACTTACTAGGATAAACTAGACTTGCAACTACCCTCTAATTCTTTAGGTAGTTTGAAACACAAAACTTCTATCATGACTTCATAAATGATAAATTTATCAACTATTGAAGTATAACTTGGATATAATCTAGTTCTTCAATACTTATTGATCTCCTAATCATGTTCATGAACAGAAATAATAGAATTAACCCTAGATTAAAACTAGAATCACTCCTAAAACCAATCACAAAGTGATTATAATTAAAACCCTACTATAAAGACTTTTAGTATCAAGATTTTTGGTGTGATGGATCCTCTCAAAGAGTTGATCACTTAGTATGAAATCTATCAACCAAGTGTAGAGATATCAATAGTCCATAAGATATTTATGAATTTGAATAGAAGGTATGAGGTTTATTATGTATGTATGGATTTGATACCAAGATTAAAACAAAAAATGTGGAAAAAAATAGAGTAGGTTATGGAATAAATAGAAGGTCAAAAATACATAAATTAAATAGATAACATAATTAACACTTCAGAGAATATGAACATTGAGAATATTATTATCATAATGGTAAAAGGATTCCTCTCCCAAAGGTTGTATTCTCCTCCACCTAGGTTACATTATTTATTTCCATATAGGTCCGACATAAGTGGATAAGGTAATCCTATAGTATCAATGTCCTAGTTCCATATATCACTACCTTATATCCACAAAACATTACCTAAGATTACACATGGACCCTAACTCATAAATAAACCACCTATGGATACTACCTTAATCAAGCAGCTTTAGACAATATATTTTATGAAATATTACAAGGAACATCACACACATGTCTGGTGATGACCCAATCCATTTTACATAAATCTACTTTTACACATACACTCTCAACCATGACCTTAAAGGAGATTACCCACATGGTTTTAATGTAGTAAATGACATGATACTCCACCCTCAACTGATATACATGATTTATTAAAGGTTAATATAACTTGATTCCCCCCAGAAAATATTCTATACCTGGTCCATCTACCTAAAATGAAAGTCCACCACATTTATTCCTCTAATAAAGCACTCCTATATTTTATAAATAATATTTACATGTCATAGTCCACACAAATCCTTCATCACATCAAAAATGAATTGAACATACATGTGACCCCCCGATCAAACGGGATTGGATTGTTAACAAAAAATATTAATATTATTATAAATATATGTAATTGCATTTCTTGAGTTGATGATCCTTATTAGAATATTTTTTCCATGGATATATAATTTTATAATACATGATTGAATTTTATAGATATAATCATTAGGATAAGTAACTGTTTTATGACATGATACTTTATTAGGACTAATATATTGTTGTGTGATTTCAGTTGGATCACAGTAATTAATAACCCACATGTTAACTATTTATTTAGTAAAATCATTTGGTACATTATGATCACATATGTCAAAATACTAAATATAAAAAAGTTACCTTATTATAATTGAGATACTTCAATCATCCTCAATTTTGTATTTACAATAATTTCATAATGTAATCATGAAAAGTAATATATTTTTACCTTTAAATGACTGATAATTCAGTAAAAAATATTGATTCTAAAATTTAGTGGTCTTGAAAATATTTAACTATTTTTATAATTTCTAATATCTTTTATGTACTTGGTTGAGTTAATAGTAGGTGATATATAAACCTAATTGACCTTTCTCAAATATTATTCCAATTTTATAGAGTTTTTAAACCATAAGGCAAGGAATTACTCCCTTGGAAGTTTAAATAAGTAATTTGAGTGATGGATTATAATTATCAATAGAATATAAACTATGTAGAATTACATCCCAAGTAGTATCCCATCTTAAAAATAGTACCACATGGTGTATATTTCCTAGATAGACAAAATATTATGATTATATTGAATAATAAGAACATCCTATATGATATTATTTTGGTTAGAATTTATAAATAGTTGTGGTTTGATAGTGTAAACCACTAAAAAATCCAATGTGATTATTCTTTAAGTTGTTGATAAAAATTCATCCATGAAATTATTTTTTCTTTTGATATGCCATGATTCAAATTTCCTTTGAGAATAATAATTCAAAAATATGATGGTTTTTGATTGTGGAACCAATTTCTGTTTAAACTAAATCATATTAGGAAAAAGAATAAATATCCGTTTCAATTTAAAAGTATTTCCCAATGAGATAAATTTTTAACTTCTTTATTTCCATTTTTACTATTAAAATATCTTTATATCTTGATCAATATTGAAGTTCTCCATATTTAAAATATCCACTTTTATAACCATAGATATTCATTTTTATCTTTATTATATTCTTCTAGAATGACTTATCCCTAATATAAATCACTTGAATTTGTTTGAAGGATCTTCCTACCTGATCTTGGTATCTTAAAAGGGGCAAAGAATTCAATTTGTTTTTAAAATCTTGCAAATATTTTTTTAGTTTGGATTATAAGGAGGATAATATTTCCATAGTTTTGAGAATAAAATTATATGATGTTTTTTTAGATTATGTATTAATTAATCCATGTAATTAAAAATTCCTAGAAATTAAAAAATCTTCTTGAATGGTATACCTTGATCTAGAAAATTATCCATTTTGTAAAAAATACAATGTTGTAAATACAATTGAACTTGTGAGTTATTATAAAGATACATACCTTATTCAACGAATAAATAAATTATATATAATAATTCTTTAAGTATATTAAATTTCCAAGATATTTTTAGTTTATATTTTTAGAGAATTAGGTAAAAAACTATACAACAAATTGGATATTTCCACATAGTGTCCATTTTTTTCCATAAAAAAATTCCTTTATAAAGACACACTGAATTCATTCAAGGTAACTCCCATAAATATAACTTTGAATTTATTAAAATTTCTAATCATCATAATAACTATTAAAAATAATATGAAAATTTTGAATGAGAAAAAAATATTGGTAAGGGAAATTAAATAAAAGAAACCCATTAGTACATTAATAAACCTAAAAAATACATAAGAAACTTTTCCTTTTTTACAATAAACATTTGAACTCAAATATCCACTTAATTTTCCATGAAAACAAAATAATTTTATAATATATTTCATAAAAAATTTAATATGAAATAAAAAATGAAAAATCATAATCATAAGTCTTTCTTGGAAAACATGAAAACTCAAGAATACCTTTCCTTGAAAAACAATACTTTCTCCTTTATTTTTTAAAAAATGTCATAAAAGTTATTTAAAAACATAAGCACATTTTATTACCTTTCAAAATAAAAAGATTTAATTTATAAACCATTGAAAGTATATCATGTAGGTACCTTAGGACATTATCCTTATATTCACGCTTACAATGGAATCACCTAACCCGATAATTCCCACATCTCTTAGAAGTAACCTATCACCAGTAAAGTCTATCACTTTAGCCAATACATAAAAGAGCTATATCATGCTCATAATCATCAGAACCATTTTAGGATCACCCATAATTAATATAAAAATTCCATGAACCATAGAATTAATAAAACAAATATATATTTCACTTTAATTATAAAACCCATTTTAATTGGCATTCAATCCTATTAGAAATAACACATTCAATTATCTCATAAATATGAGAAAATGTTTTTGTATCCTTAGAAAACTTTATAAAAATAAAAATTACCTTAATATTGAAAGAAAAATTTTCTTTTAAAATAACTGTATAAAATTATAGAGTAATATTGATAATTAATAATGGTTATTATGATAAGAAAAATTGGTCAATCCATATACATTAAAAAAATATTCTTTTTGAACTTTGGGAAAAAACATCAAAATTACTCATACGGTAAATTTTTAAAATATTAATTTTTAAACCTTAAAAAAAAATAAAAAAGATGTTTAAAATGACTTCTAACAATATTTAGTGTATAAATAAGAATATTCTTGTAATATTTTAAGAAACATGGATATGGAGGATAAATATTTGAAAGGAATACTTTAAAATAAGGTTTTAAAGAAAAATAAATTATCATAATTCCCATATAGCTTTGTACATTATCTAAATCCTAAGTAATAAAATGTTACTATTTTTATACTTGATTTATAACCTTTTTCATGTTCATTCATTATTATTCCCAACATAGTCAATTGGGGTGGCACAGGTGGGTGCGGGTTTGGGGAATGTTCTTAGGGTCAAGTCCCTAAGCCAATTTTATTTGTGAATTTTCTTGTAACGTCATATGATGAACTTGTGGTTGTACCAACCCTTTGGTTTTTTAATTATTATTATTCCTTATATTTCATTTATTGTTACAACTTATTTAGTTACTAAAATGGTTAAGTTCACATTGAATGTTTTGGGTTATTCGATTTATAACTCCAATACAACATCAGTGTGTTGACCTTGGTCAAAGGGTTTATGGTTTCATTACATTAATAATATTTTTTTTATAATTATAATTTTTATAGATAAATACATTTTTAATACCAATCATTTAAGGTGTTAATGAAAAATTAATCATGTCATTTCTTGGAGACGATAGTCTGTACGTACCCATGAATGATGTTTTCATTTTTATATTGATTGGAGAATAAATAAATTATATAACATTTAACTTTCATAGAATTATAAATATTTTATAAATTTTATATTTATTCATTAGTTCCATCTTTATGAACATCCATGTGAGACATTATTGAAAAATTAATTTCATCATTTTGTGGAGGTGGTATTCCACACGCACACACAAGTAATGTTATCAATTTCTAATGGATGGAAAGGGTGTAATATATTACATCTCAATAATCATTGTAATTTCATAAAAATATTATACATTCATTAATTATATCTTTATAACCATAAATTTTAGGTGGTGATGGAAAATGAAAAACATCACTTCATGGAGGCAACAGTCTACATATATACACACACACTATTTTCATTTACCGTAGAATAGAAATTAGATATAAATTTTTTTTAAATAATTATAATAACATTTTAGTATATATAATATTCTAATTTAAGTATGTTATAGTGGTTAAAGCATATTTTAAATAGGTATAAGAATAAATAAACCCAAAATAGGTCAGTTAGGACTTATACCTCATCCCTAGATATCTCCCTTTGGATTTCACCTTAACTCTTCTAGGATTGTTTTATTGAGAATGTGAGAAACTATATGACATTTATAGGGATTATTTTAAGGTATTTGGGTAGGTATGTTTAATATAAATTTCTTAATGTGTGTGAATAAGTGAGGAGAGGTGGTTCTCATTTATATGTGAAGGGTGTGGTACACTTGTAATTTTTGAAAGTTTTAAAATAATTTAAAGTATTAATCATAGGAAATTGGATCTAAATCTATCCAATTTATATGATAAGGTGATGATAATATAAATAAAATCATCCAATAATAATTAAGATAATATCTCGTGGCCTTATAACATAGTTTTTAACTTAATTAAACCGTTTTACCCTTTTAACCTTTACGTGGGTTATAATGTACTAACAAGGTTACTATTCATAATGACTCTAATATCCTATTATTTTTTAGCCAATCCTAAACCTTTATTTTTATCATTATTTGGTTGGTTCTTGTTTAGGTGTGCTTCTGGTCAAATTTTGAAAATTTTAGTGGGCTCTTGGGATGTTCACAGTTGGCACATGGTTTTCCCAACCCGTGCACCCTACTAGTGAAAACTATGAAAACCCCCAAAATGAGGGTTTTAAATATTAGAAAAAAGTTTTAAAAAAATTCACCCAAATAGTATAAACCATTAAAACATTTATAGTGGTGCATGGTTAGGGAACACAACTTAAAAAACCATGCGACCCTACCCAGTTAACCCTGTGTACGATATTTAATTATTCCAAAAATTGTTTTAAAGTTCCCCAAAACCTATTTTCATCCACTGATTGCCCCTAAATCGAGATTGGACATCCTCCTAGTTCATTGGAGATCTCAAGGACCATTTTGGCTTCTCCAAAACCTTTCTAAAGAAAATAAAATATAGGATAATGTCATTCAATCTCTCCCTGATAAGATTTCTTCTCCCTTTCTTTATCTCACACTCTCTTACTCTATCTTCCTTAGGGTTTTTTAGATCTAAATGTTTTTGGAGGATCTAAAATCCATTTTTTTATATCTTGAATCTAGGTTTGATTATCAGATCTCATTTTCCATCATTCTTCATTGGAGTTTCCCATTAAGGGAATTGTGAGATTCAATCACTTTGTTTCAATAGGCGGTTCCATTTAAGATTAAATAATTGATTTAACACTAAATTAATTGATTATTAATTTATTTCAATTGGATTATAAAAATAAATTTTTTATTGAATTTTTATTTGAATTTACTTTGTCATAAAATTGAGTAAAACACCTAATTCTAATGAATTGGGGGTGTGATTGTGAAATTTGATGGAAATTATGATATTAAATTTGTGGAATTAAATCATGAAATTGATTTTTGAAATTAATTTGGAATTTTTAATTGAGAAAAATTTATTAAGTTATTTTAATAAAATCCCATTGGTTTTATCCTAGAATTAAGCATGAATTGATTAAAAACCCATGTATTGATTTTTAAAGAGAAATTGTCTTATTGAAATGAAAAAGGGGAAATTGTATTCTGAACAGTTTCTAAATAATTTTACCTTTATTGATTGTTTTTTGAGAACATTAAAACCTAGGTTGTTAGTAAGTTATAAGGTAAAAACACAATAGGATGATAATTCCCTAACAATGTATTGATGCTTTACAACTATAACATAAACTTATTAGAAGATCTTATCATTGATAGGATGTTGATTAGTCCACTCTGACCAGTGTCCAAAGGAAGTGTGTGAACATTTACATTATCATTATATAAGTGTGCGAGGATCCCATAACTTGGAAGCATCATACCTCTTGAAATATGACCATGTTTATCATTTGTGATTATTTTGATATATATTACATTATTTGTTAAATTTATTTACACATGCCTTGTAAATTTATATAAACTATTTTATATAAAATTTTTATTTAGACTTTTTTTGAAATATTTACATCAATTAAAATGTAAATCATGATTTTTTAAATATTACTTTGTATGACCATGAAATTTTATTTTAAATTGAAAGCTTTATTTGGTTAATTAATGTGGAATATTCTTATAGAATCCTTATGAAGACCCTATTGGTATTTTTAGCTCAAACCCAACCTATGACTTTGAGTGTTTATATATTACCTCATTCTAGGTATGAGTAAGGGGAAATCACCACTTGGAGGTGGTAGTTGCCATTGATCTTTTGGATTTGTGCTGCTGTGTCCATTGGGACTTCAGATGTTTATCCTATTTTTTGGTACTTTAATGATATAATTTGAGTTATATACCTATTTGACTTTTCGTACTTGTCCTCCCTATAGAGTTTTCTTTTGAGCATACTGACTTTCATTTGATTCTTGCACTATTTATGTGAAAAAATCGTTCCCACATTTATCTTGTATGATGCCATGTGATAGTCACTAACCCATGGGGATCAGGAACTCCCTTCAGGATATTTCAGTTCCAACTTGGGTATCAGGGTACTAAGGTATCTAAATTAGTTCATGATAAAGTGGTATCAGAGGTGAAGGTTAAGCATCTTTCCTTTATGTTTGTATACAATTGAGTACTATTTTTTGGACTTAGGAGGTAGTTTCAATTGAGTACCTATACAACTCTCACTGCAATGAGCCTTAAGTCACCAGGGGTGGTTTGGGGAAATACATCTTGAGGATTAGTTTTAGTCTTTTCCCTAGTTTTAATTTGGATAGGATGAAATCCAAATCTTGTTATCTATCTAATGGGACTAATTTAACTTGTTGCTCCATTTTAGTGTTAATATGATGTTTTCAATGATGTATACTGATATTGTGTAGCATCACGATTCTAAGAATATTTGTGAACAAGATCCATGAAAAAGATACTTATGAACCATAATAAGAAAATCCTCCTATGGACTAGAATTTGGTTGAAGTTATCATGCATCCTGTCTAAATTATAGGACATGAATCTATACCCATTCCTATTTAGGTTCCAGATGTAGAACATTAAAGGGCTGTTTTATGGAATCATACTCATGAGTTTCTTCACTAGAAGCCTCTATTTTTACAAGGCTCATACAATCCTCAAAATCTTGAGTATTGTTTGAGGATTATTGAGATTTTGTTTTATTTCTTGGAAATCCCTAATGAAATCAAGGTGAAATGTTCCACCTTTATGCTTGAAATACCTAGAAGGAGATGTTGGTACATGATGGTGATGATGAACATACCTGGGGAATTATAGTGGTAAGACGTCAATTTTATTTTCACCAACTGGTTCTATCCAGATTCGATAGTGTTGGCCAAGGCTATAAAGTTTTTCAAACTTGAGAAGGCTGATAGGATCGTGAAAGAATATAAAAATAATTTTTCTAAGCCTGTATAGTTTGTAACATATATTATTTCATATGTGAATATGAATACTCAATGATTTGATATAGGGCTTCAATCTTATATTCATTATCAGGTTTTCTTGATAATTTTTCCTTTTTATATTAATGTGTTGTATAGAGTGTTGATGGTTGAAATGGACCTGGTTGGTATATAAGGGTTGATGCGAGTTCCCTTTTCTCCCAGTAGTAGTTCTATGAATTGATTTAAAGGAAATATTAAGCATTATGATTCTCTTTGTGGTTCTTGATAGTAGGATTTTTTTTCTAGTCATCCTCTAGTTCTTGGAAGAGGCCCTTTGATTTTTTACCAGTTTGGAAAACCTGGGCACTCGAAAAATGTTTTCACTAAGGTACATAAAATATGTCATTCCTATGGATGATCATGTAACTTTTAGAAGTTATTACATATCTATTATACTCCAAATAGTGGCACATGATCATTAGTTCCTAATAAAACTACAGTACAATCATATAATTCATAAGCAAAGGGGTTCCAACCACATGCATCCAGAATAAAGCTTATTCACATTGTGAAAGAGTCTTGAGAGGGAAAAGACACGGGTCTAGAAACTGTGAGATGTACCATAACTATTTCTTCCTTTTTAGTGATTGATTTATTTGATACTAGTGAATCTCATTCATTCATTTCAAATTGTGTTTTTAATATTCTAAATCTTCATACAAAGTTTTTGTCTTATATAATATATTTCACTACACACCTTGGAATGAAGAGAGATAAGGGTTTCTATAGTCCCTCTTGTGTTTTCTCTTTTTAAAATATAAGTATTTATTGGGATTTTCTAGTTCTTTACATGAAACCTCTTGACATCCTATTTATAATGGATTGTCTCATTACTAATAAATCCTGAATTGATTGTTATCTTTGATGAGTATTTTTTACTACACTCGATGGGGTGTGCCCTATCTTCCTGGGAGAGTGGGACCTGAGGTTGAGTAGAGTTGGACCTTATTATCTAGATTTGGGTAAAGTAATATCAATTTTCTTCTTTTGACTTAGATAAAGAATCATTGAGAGATGATCTTCCTTTAGTTTTTATCAAGTTTCCTGATGTTTTACATTCTGAATTTTCTAGTTTTCAACCGGTAAGGGAGGTAGAGTTTTATATCAAGTTAGTGCATGGTAATCAACCAATATCTATTCATTATTACTACATGAAACCAACTAAAATGAAATATTAAAAGACTCAACTATATGATATTTTAGAGAAAGTATTTATATGAAAAAGTGTGTCACCTTGGGCGGTTCCTGTTATCTTTTATAAGAAATCTAATGGGTCACCTCGCCTTTTTTTGTTTATCAAAAACTAAATTGAGTTAAGGTAAAGAAAAATTATCCATTACCATAGATTTATGATATATTTGACTAGTTAAAAGGGGTGAAGTGTTTTTTTAGGATGGATCTTCTATCTATTTATCTCCAGTTGAAAATAAAATAATCTGACATTTAGAAAACCACCATTCAGAGTAAGTATATACATTATAAGTACTTTTTCTTGCCATTTGGTATAACTAATGATACTTTAGTATTTATGGATTTGATGAAAAGGTTATTCCATGGGTATTTTGATACTTTCATGGTGGTCTTTGTGGATATCATCCTTGTTTACTGTAAGTCCAAAGAGGATCATCAACACCATTTTTGAACAGTTCATGAATTGTTGAGAAATCACCAACCTTATACCAAGTTATCAAAATTTTATTTCTGTATTCAAGAATTAAAGTTCTTAGGACATGGAGTGTCATAAAATGTTATCTCAGTTGATCCGGAGATGCTGAAAGCTATTATGAAATTTAAACAACTGTAGAATATTTTTGAGATTCAGAGCACCTTGGGTTTAGATGGATATTATCACTAGTTCATTAAGGATTTATTTAAGTTGGATTCTTCAATGACTTCCCTAAATTGGAATGGATTAAAGATCATTTGGGATGAGAAATTTCATATTTTTTTTATTGAGATGGAATTTCTTTTGATTACTACACTAGTGTTGACTCTTCCTGAGGCTGGGAAGGGCTATGTGTTCTTCTGTGATGCATCAAGTTTGGGTTTGAACTATATTATTATGTAGGCTTATCACATCATTGCCTAATCGACAGCTTAGTTCGCATGAGAAGAATTATCAGACCTATGAACTTTAACTTGCAGCCGTGATGCATGTGCTTAAGAGTTGGTGACATTACATTTTCATAGAAAGTTTTAACATGTATTCAAACCACAATAGATTGAGTTATATATTATCTAGAAAATATTTGAATCTCTACTAGAGGAATTGGGTGGAATACCTATAGTCTTTTAACTTTTATATTGACTATACCCTGGGGAAAGGGAATATTGTTGTAGATTCTTTGATCATAAACTTAAAACCAATGTTGTGAAAGAATATTTAGAAGAGTAGAACTTGATGGATCATTTTGAAAAGATTCATATGGGAGTTTGGGAATCATAGGTTGAGGTTTCCTTTTCCACTGTTTAGTTTAAATCCTCTCTTATTGAGTTTATTTTTCATTCAAAACAGCTTGGTGATGAGTTCCATAGTGTTAGAGACTCTCTTTATGGAGGGGAGACCATTAATGAGTGGTCATTCTCCACGAAGGGAATTCTATATTATCAGAATAGTTTTATTCATTTGTACACCTTTCTCAGTTGTATTTCCAAACAAAAAAAATCTATATATATTAATGAGGATATTATTAGTGCATGTTTCCCTAAATTTGGTGAGGATTTGGATGACCATTTGGGATTGGTTGAGTTTTCTTATAACAATAGTTACCAATCCACGATTAGGATGACTCATTTTGGGGCCTTGTATGAATAGCCTCATATGACTATCCTTGTAAATCATTTTTGTGTTGGTTAGAGATTGGTGAAAGTTCCTTGGTTGGACCAAGCTTGGTTCAGGAGACAACAAAAAAAGATTCATTTGATTCATCATAGAATGTTGATTGTAATGATTTGGTATAAATCTTATACTGATTATCATCACAGACCGTGGGGATTTTTAGTTGGTGATCAAGTGTTCTTAAATGTTTCACTATGTTTGGATCATCTACAACTTGGGAGGCAAGGAAACTTACTCCTCATTTTGTGGGACCTTTTTATATTTTTGAGTAGGTGGGGAAAATTTCTTACCATTTTGAAATTCCTCCATAGCTGACTTTGATAAATAACTTATTCTATGTATTGCATCTATAGAAGTATCTTTCTGATCCATCTCATGTTCTAAGCTGGAGTGATCATGAAGTTGAGACTGATTTATCCTTGACTAGGAATTCGGTCATGATAGTTGATTCTAAAACAAAGGTACTTTGTGGGATGATGATGAATTTAGTTTGAGTGATAATATAGCATGGTTCTATTACTCATGAGACATGAGAGAGGGAGACACTAATAAAAGAGCAATTGCCTCATTTTTTGACATGGAAGTTTCTTAACATCATTTCTAGGGACAAAAAGTTTCTTTAGTGGGGAGTTCATAACTTATTGTTACCATTTTAAATTACTCTTTAACCCCTCTATTGATTATTCTTTGGCCGGTCCTCATTTAGGGGCACTTCAGGTGAAATTTTGAAAATTTTAGAGGGATCTTGGGTTGTGCATGGTTGACGCATGATTTTCCCAAACTGTACGCACTACTAGTGAAAACTGTGAAAACCTAGTATGTGAGGGTTTTCATGGTTAGAAAATGGTTTGAAAAACCATTCACCCACCTAGTATAAACCATGAACCCCTTTAGAGGGGAACTTGGTTAGGGTGTACAATTTAACAAAGCATTCAATCCTGCATAGCTAACCGTGTATACAAGATTAAATTATTCTGAAAATTGTTTTAAAAGTACCTAGACCCTATTTTATTCCCCTAATTAGCCTTAACTCAGGATTTTATGTACACCTAGGTCATTGGAGCTCTCAAGGAACCATTTTTTCTCCTCTAAACCCCTTTTTCAGTAAACCGAAGCTAGGAAAATGTCATTAAATCTCTCCTTAGTAAGAGTTATTCTCCCATTATTTATATCCCTCTCTCTTCACCTATCTTCCTTAGGGTTTTTTAGATAACTATATCGTTGGAGGATCTAATCTCAATTTATTTAGTTCTTTAATCTATTTTTGATTATCCTATCTCCTTTACTGACATTCTTCGCTGGAGTTTCCCATTGCGGGCATTGTGAGATGTGATTATTTTGTTTCGGTCGATGGTTCCATTTAATATTGTCCAATTAATTTAACCTTAAATTGATTAAATTAAATTAAATTAAATTAATTTCAATTAAATTAAATTAATTTCAATTCCCATAGAATTGTGATTTAAATTTACTTCGGCATGAAATCGGGGAAAACTTCCAATTCCAATGAATTGGGGTGTGAATATGGAATTTGATGGAAATTGTGAAATTAAATTTGTGGAATTAAATTGTAAAATTGATTTAAAATTTTTATTTGAAAAAAGTGGTTTTATTTTTTTGATAAAAACACATTGGTTTTATACTGTAAAAATGAATAAATTTATTAAAACTACTGTGTTGGTTTTTAAAGAGAAATTGACATATTGAAATAGAAAAATGGGGTAATTGTATTTTGAATAGTTTTGAATTAATTTTCCAATTATTGTTTTTTGTTTGAGAATATGAAATCCTATATAGTTAGTGAGTTATTAAAGATAAACACACTAGGATGGGAATTCCCTAGCAACAGATTGATGCTTTACAACTCTAACATAAACTTATTGGCAGATCTTATCCTCAGTAGTATGTTGATTATTCGTATCTGACTAGTGTCTGAGGGATGTGTGTGCACATTACCATTATAATTATATAAGGATCCCATAACCTAGAACTATCGTACATCTTTTTAGATGAACATGTTAATCCTTTGTGATTATTTTTATATATATTACATTTTTGTAAAATTTCTTTACACGTGGCTTGTGAATTTATATAAAATGTTTAATATAAAATGTTTATTTTTCCATTGTTTGAAATATTTCCCACAATTTAAATGTAAATAATTATTTGTTTTAAATATTATTTTTTACCTCTGTTCATGTTTATTTAAAATTGAAAGATTTATTTCCTTAATTAATGTGACATCTTTTTATGGAATCCTTAGTGAGACCCTATTGGGATTTTTAGCTCACACCCTACCTATGCCTTCAGGTGTTTATAGATTATCTCATTTCAAGTTTGAGTTAGGGGAAATCACCACTTGGAGGTGGTATTTTATATTGATGTTTTTGATTTGTGCTTCTATGTCTGTTGAGGCTTGGGTTATTTTTCTTATTTTCTAGTTCTTTGATGATGTACTTTGGGTTATATACTTGTTTGACTTCTGGTTCATCTCCTATCTATGGAATTTCTTTAGATCATAATAACTCATAGCTAATTATTATTCTGTTTATGTGGAATTTTTTTCCCACCTTTATCTTTTATGATTATAGGTTCTAGTCGCCAACCCATGGGGATCAAGAATGCCCTTTGGGCTATGTTAGTGCTGACTTAGGTATTAGGATACAAGAGTATCCGGGCTGGTTTATGACAATGACCAAAATTGTAACTGAACACATTAAAATATTTGAACCTAATTATTAAAAATATGAAAATAATTATCAATATTCACTTTGTATAAGGGGAAGAAATTAATTTTAATATAAAAATGAAAACTTTAATGAAAATAGTTTTTAAAAATATTCACTTTTTAAACATAAAAATGATTTTATACCAACACTAAGTGTATTAATGATTAATATGGAATTAATTGAATTATTTTTATTTAAAGGGTAATAATTTAAATTTAAAAACAATCAAAAATAAAATTAAAATTTTTAAATACTTGAAAAGAAATGATGGTTTTAATAAAAATCGATATTTTACTATTCACCCAAAAATTAAACCATTTAGAAAAATCTAAAAAATTCTCCATAAGATAAATTTGATATGGTGATATCAAAAATGAAGTCTGTTTTATCAAATTAAATTTCTAAAATCAATAAATTTTACTTTTTCAATAAAACCATGTAGTACATGGAAAAAATTTAGTTAAATAAATGTATTCCATTTTCGATTGATGAATTATATAAAGTATTTTATAAAACTATGATGAATATGAATGAATTAAATGAATACATATAAATCATAAAATTCAATTATTTATAGGATTACCTAAGTTTTATCATTTTCCCCATATAATAAATTGTGTCATCATAATTTTATTCATTACTTAAACCAGTGGGGGAATTTTTCCGTTAATAGCTTTTTCCGATTCCCATGCTGATTCTTCAATCATGTAATTTTTCAATAAAACCTTAATTTGGTGAATACTATTATTTCACAATACCTTATCTCTATGATCCAAAATATTAACCATACTTTCTTCATAATAGAGATTATTCTTTAACTATTCCACTTTAGGGCGCAAAACATGAGATAAATTAGGTACACACTTCCTTAGAAAAGAAACTTGAAACACATCATGTACCTCAAATAAACTAGAAGGTAAGGATACTTAGTAAGAAACTGATCTTAGTTTCTCAAAAATTTCATAGCTTCTAATGAATCATGTTATAAACTTTCCATTTTTACCAAAACACATTACACCTTTCCAAGGAGATATTTTAAGAAATACATGATCACTAACCACAAATGAAAGGTATTTCCTATGGTTATCTTAAAAACTATATTTACTACTCTATAATACCCTAATTTGGTTCTAATTAATCTCTAATTTCTCAACAATCACTTATAAAAATTCTAGTACAACAATTTCCCCTTATCAACTTCATCCCAACATATTGGAACCTGACGCAAATTTTCATATAATTCTATAAAATTTTCCATCTATATACTTGAATGAAAACTATTATTATGATAAAATTAAATAGAAAGATTCTAATCTGAATATACTCAATAATATAATTATTGAGATCAAATTATATACTCTAAATTCTATATTCTATACTTTAATTGACCATCAAATTGAGGATGAAAAGATGTACTTAAATTTAATTCAGTACTCATCAACTTCTAAAGTATTTTCTAAATTTTTTATATAAAACTAAGATCATGATTAGATACAATGGAGAGGGGAACTCCCTATAATCTGAAAATCTCTTTAAGATAAATATTAAAATATAATCCAATTACATAGTATCTTGAAGAGTTAGAAAATTCATATATTTATTCAAAAAATCAATAATAACACAAATCACATTATTACCTCAAGATTTATTTGGTAATATCACCATGAAATCCATGGATATGTTCTCTAATTTTCATTCTAGAATTGGAAAAGGATAAAGTATCCCCATAGGTTGTTTTTATTCTACTTTATCATGATGAAAAGTTAAACATTTAATGGTAAAATTTTCTATATCCTTCTTTATACCTTCCCACCAAAAATATTCTCAAAGGTGTCTGTACAACTTAGTACTACCAAGATGAATAGAAAATAGAGAGCTATGATATTCAATCAGTAGTTCCTTCTTCAACTAGGAATCAATCAGAACACATAACCTATTTAGAAATACGATAACACATTCTTTATCCACATTAAACTTAGGTAACAAAAAAATTTTGACCAATTATAATTTTTCTTACAAACCACGATCTTTCTTCGAATCCTGCTTAATTATATTTTACAAAGATAACTACACTAATACCGAGTCAAAATAGAAGGAATTTCTCTATAAAAAATTTCTAAGACCACATTTATTAAATAATTAACTAAAGGATCATGTACCAAATGTAACATATTTAATTAAGCATTAAATTTTTAACTCAATGTATCAACTACCTTTTTTGATTTACTTGGATGATTGTGAATTCTGTAATAATAATCTTTAATTAGTTATAGCCATCTTCTATATCTCATGATAAACTCTTATTGAGTGAATATATACTTTATAATTTTATCATTAGTATAGGTTTTATATTGATAACCATATTGATTATTCCTCTATATCTTTAAATTAAAATATTCTATATCAAAATCAAGGTCATGTGTAGGATAATTCTACTCATGGGGTTTCAATTGATGATATGCATACACAATAACCCGACCATTCTACATCAATACACAACCAAGTCCATTCAAAGAAGCATCAATGTAATAACAAATTCACCATTTCCCATTAGAAATGATAATAAAAGAGTATTAACCAATATTTCCTTAAATTATTTGATACATTCATCATATTCTTTTATCCAAATAAATTTTACTCCTTTTAGAGTTAAACATAGTTGGCGGGATAGATAATTGAGCAAAATTTTAAAAAAACCATCAGTTGTAACCCACCAATCCAAGAAAACTTCAAATATTAATGAATTTTTTAGTCTTTAGACACTCTTTCACCACTTTATTTTTAATAGGATCAATAATTATACCATATTTAGAAAAAATATTCCCAAGGAATGAAATCATCTATAAACAAAATTCAAATTTACTAAATTTTCTATACAAATTATTTTATTTTAATGCATATCGAAATATCCTTATATTTTCTCATGATCTTCATCACTTATAGAGTATACCAAAATATCATTGATAAAAAAACATAAATTTATTCAAATACACATGGAACACTCTATTCATTAGATCCATAATAAATAGAGTGTGTTTGTTAACCTGAAAGGCATAACCAAAAACTCATAATGGCCATAACTAGTTTGAAATGAAATCTTCATAGTGTACTCTTCCTTTACTTTTTTCTGATTCTACTTTAACCTAAGATCAATCTTTGAAAAATACTACACTCCTTGGAGTTTATGAAAGAAATCATCGACATGAGGCAAATGACACTTGTTCTTAACAATGATGTTATTGAGTTATCTATAATCATTATAAAGTCTCATGGAACTATCCTTATTTTTAACAAACAGAACAATATCACCTAAAAGTGAAGTTCTAGGGTAGATGAAACCCTCATAAAAAAATTACTGTAACTATTTTTTCAATTATAATAACTCAACTGAAGCCATTTTAGAGAGATATTTTTAAATTATATTAGCATTAGAAACTAACTCAATAGTAAAATCAACTTCGAGATCAAGGAAAAAAATAGCCAAATCATTAAGAAATAAATCTAGATATAAATTTAATAATATATAATCACTAATTTTAATATTTCCTTTCATTTTAACAATATTTTCAAGATAACTATCACTTCCATATTTTATCATTTTCTTAGATTCCTAACATGTTATCAAAGGTATGAATTCATTATTATATATAAACACAAACTCATTATGAAAAATAAATTCTTTAGATCTAAAATATATATTAGCATGACAAATTGAAAGAAAATCCAAACCCAAAATATCATCAAACACTACAATGTGAAATATAAAAAAGTTTATAGGAAAACCCATTACATATACAATAATAGAAAGATTTATATAAATTTTTATTGCCTTTATACTATCCAAGGAGTTTTTTTCCAAGAGTTATAACTTAATTTATTGATATGGTATTTCAATTTTAGTTGAAAATTCATCATCTATAAAAGAATTCTTAAATACAAAATCAAAAACTACATTTAAATAATCTCAATTTATAAGTAATGTATCTATCACCACTTCATTTTGGGTTATGCATCTTCCATAGTAATATAAAAAGAATTTTCCATACCTTTATATTTCCGATCTTGATGATTCTCACCTTGAGTAACCAAATTTGGAAATGAATTAACATAATCTAATAACTCATTATAATTAAAAAATTTCTCCACCTACTTTTTATTATCATTTTAACCATTACTATTTCTCTTTTCTTTGCAGTCATGAGCCATGTGTCTAAGATTTCCAAATTGTTAACACTTCCTAGATATTATAATATATTCTACAAAATGATTCTTCCCACTCTTATCATAACAGTTTAATTGAATTTTCTTACATTCATATTTATTTGGTGAATAATTACCAATTTCCCACAACCTGGATCGCTTATTATCCTTATTGCTATAAAATTCCACAAAATCCATTTCAAATTTCTTAGCACACCATAAAATTTCCTCACAACTTATGAACTCATGAGTAGAAAGATCCCTTCATAAAGCTGGATTCAATGTTGGGTAAAATGGATCAATTTTACTATCATGGTTCATAATGAAATCTGGTACATGCCTGGACAATATAGTAAAACTATCTTCATAGGAGGAAATAGAGTCCTCCCCATTTTACTTCAACTCTAGGAAAGGCCTTTCCATTCTAATATGAATAAATTTATTAAAAAAATTTTCAAGGAAGATAAATTTGAATACCATCCATTCCATGGAATCAATTTCTTCATTTTTCTTAGTGTTCTTAATCAAATACCACTGTTGATTGGATTCACCTTAAAAATGATAAATGTAGAACTCCAAATATTTCATGGTATGTTTCTCTTAAATAAATCCTAGTTATAGCCTATATTTCATGAATTACAGAGCCTCTATAGAACAAAAAATGGTTAATTATATGATATATCCATAACCTAGCCATTAAACATAAATTTTCCAGCTCTATGATTTGAATTTTAAAAATCTGGCATACACGGTTGTGTTCAAGATGATATTTAGAGTCTGATAGAAATAACTTAATTTTTAATGAATAGTAACCTACCCTTATGAATAGTAAGCTACCCTTATTAATAGTAAATTACCCTTATGAATAGTAATTTGAATATTATGAATGGTATCCATACCATTGAATGCATAAATAAATTTAGGCACCTTAAAAATGAAGATGAATAATTTAATTGTTTACATTTTTCGATTAAATAATGAATTTAATTAAATATTAAAATAATCATATTTAGAAAATTATTTTTGAAAAATGGACTTTATTTTTGGATTTTACACATTGAAAAATGGTTAGGGTGAATTTTTGGGATTTTTCTAAAATACTTGAATTTTTGATGAATAGTAAAATGCGACAATTTACGATAAATGCTAAATAAGGGATTTATTGAGTCATTGATGATGATATGCTGATTTAAGCCTAACTGGTTCGAAGTTAGATTAATTTATTACTATTATTGGTCATGGAATACTCACTGTTTCTTGTATTGAAAGGAAATAATAAATTAATGATTATAATATTAAGAAAACTCTTCACTCCTCCACTATATAAACCGCCCCTCACCCCTCTTCCTCCCACACCACTCAAGCTTCAAGACTTGACTAAATTATTCCAAATACTCTTCCCAAGACCTCTCCCCACATCTAAGACCTTCTAGTCTCACCAAAAGGCCTAAAACAAAGGTCTTAAGGAGTTTCTCAAGTAGGAGTACTCAAGAGGTGAACCTCTATTCTCTTTTCTTTCAAATTCTTTTACAAGTTTTATTATTTTGGTTGATCTATTCCCACATCACCTCATCCAACTTCCATGATAATTATATTACCTTACATGTATTGGATTTTAATTATGCTAATGGAATATTTCATCATAATCTCTCTTTACCCCTCCTTTTATACAATAAATGCAAACACTGTCCGAGATGTGTTAATTTATCACACTCAAGGATGATGAGTTTTCAATTTTCATTACTATCTTGAATAATGGTCATGAAAACTTTTCAATGGTGGAACCAGATCATAATATTTGTATTTTATCTCTTTTAATGTTCTGGAATCCTTACACATACATAATATGGAATAATAATAAAAAACAAGTTTATTGTCCACAAAACCGCCAAGCCGAATCCAAGCTTTTATTTTTAACTCATCGAATGAGTCATCCTCATGTTATATAACCAGAATCATTATAAGATCATTTATATCTCTTTAATGTCACTAATAATTTATATTAAAAATTCTGGATGTTTAACCACATTTCAAACTAACATCCATTCATGAATACAAGTAAATAGATCATGAAAACCAAAGAAGAAAATGCTACCAAAATAATTAAATTGAATATCTTAAACCCATCAAAAAGACCATTAATGAACCTAATAAGGTTATAAAATATCAATTAAATTTATATTAGGTTTTGGAATTATTAATTAATGAATCTAAATTTTATTATTCAGGTCGTTAAGAATAATCAAGAACACCTTCGATCATAAGGTAAGGGATCCCTTCTCTTCCTTTTATTCAAGCATATTCCCTATATTGTGCCCTTTTATTTTTAATACCTAATGATGGGGTATTTTTTCACACTCCCATACTGACCTTGTGACATATAAATAATAAAATACCCCTTTACCTCACATTAATCCCTCGCAATAACACTCGTTACCATGCCGGAATGTTTGTATGGGGTTTTCTAATCTCACTTTCAATTCTATGGGATTTCCATTGTTCGACTTTTATTTCTTATATGTGGTGTAGGTGTATTTACATTTGATATATATTATCATGATTCTATTTATATTCATGGTATTATATGATTCATTTGGTGTTTATTAACTTTTGGTCATACGACTCAATTGATTACAATGTGGTAATGAGTTTTGTCTCAATTTTCACTTCATTGTGACTTGTTTAGTATTGTGCATCCACTCTTTCTTATGTGGTGTACCTACTACCCATTTTAGATTAATTTTAAATTGAAATTATATTCCATTTAAATTTCCATATTCTCATATCATGGATATGATTATTGTCTAAGTCGTATACCACTTTACATACAGTTTTTATTTTGAATGTTGTTTTGATTGTGGAATTATTTATGAATCCGTATGATCTATTCTATATGGATAATGTAAAGTCATATTACTATTATGTTGAATATATGTATAAAGAATTATTTGGAAGAATAGGTGTGTGGGGCCTGATATATCCCCTCGATGCATCAGTAGGTCTCATGAGACAATCAGTTTGGCGACAAACCCTTTGAGTTTGTTTCCAAAAATCAGACGGGTTTCTACCCATAGAACTAAACCATTTTTAATGGTATTATGGTTTCATGTTTCAGATACATGATGTCCAATTAATAAGCATTATTTTTATTCATTATCATTTATTACTATCCATGAGGTTTTCACTATGACAAAATCTACGGATGTAGTTTCATTCTTAGTTTATTAATGGCGTGAGTTTTCATTTATTCACCATGCCATATTGATTATGACAGATTGATTATGATTCAATTATGATTTTATTCATGCTTCCACTATTTGTAACCCTTATTGAGCATTTGAGCCCACACCTTTCATTGTTTACTTTCAATAGGTGATGAAGAGGAGATCATTTATGGAGTTCTTGTGGATGCAGTTTTTAGTTTTTGTTATGTATTGTATTTTGTTATCTTTTCCAATGTAATTTGAGTTACATTTATGTATCTAGTTTCTTCAATACTACTAAACAGATCATTCCTTAGGGATTTTCATTCCTTCTAATGATTCCAATGTACTTAGTAATACACTGGCTCTGGTCTAGAGGGGCCAGGGTGTTATAGTTGGAATCAGAAGAAGTTTAGTAGGAATATTGGAAACTAGATTAGAAAATATAGATTAGAGAACAAAGCCCTAAGGTAGTATTTTAGGATAAATGTACAACAATATCCTGATATTTTGGTAAGGAATAGATTATGTGAATCCTTCTAGAAAAAATATACCTATCTGGATATGAATAGGTAGATGTGGCTCTGAAATAGATGTACCTAGGAGTGAAAGATCTGACAAGGAGTTTCAGGCTTGACCTGGGGTATCCTGGTACATGACAACGGGCCTTGCTACACTCTTGGTTATGAAACTCCTAGGGGATATACTTAGTATAATTCATATTTTATTTACAAGCCATTATAAGGGGCTGAAATGTAAATTATTCCTCAAAGAAACCATTTTTATGATTATGGTATTAGCTATGCGTAGGATCTCAATTTATGCTAAGTATTTTGTTAAGTTAAGATTATATATTATGATTCATACCCTAATCTAGTGTGTGACATTATTTAGAAATTCCATCTAATGGAAGAGGGGTAATAAATACTTGTGGGAAAGGTAGAGATATCCCCACTGAGCAAGTCAACAAAGTAAATTTTGGATTAGATCAGATCATGACCATATTGGGACAACTTACTCAAGTTATAACAAATAACCATTCCACACATATGTTGGATCGTTTCATGTGGCAGAATCCACCATCTTTCAGCGGGACTACTAATCTAGTGGTTGCTGAGCAATGGATCAAGTCCCTTGAAAAGATATTCATGGCATTAAGATGCAATGAAAATGAAAAGGTAGTACTGGTGAAATATTGTCTCAAGGGTGACACAGATCAATGGTGGTCCTTGATTTAGAATACCATGGAGGAAGAATAAATAGAAGATATGGAATGGAGGAATTTTAAAGAAATATTCTTCAAAAAATATTTCCCTCATGAGAAATGAACCGAAATAAAGAGGAAATTCCTTGGATTAAAGAAAAGGGAAGAAGACAATGTTGCAGAGTATAAGGTTACCTTTACAAGGATATCCAAGTATTCTATAGATTATGTACGTGACTCAGCAAACAATATTGATCATTTCTTTAAAGGTCTTAATATAAGTCTTCTAAGGGCACCTTATTCTCAAACATTTTCATCATATGATGAAATTGTATCAAATGCCATCAGAATAGAGATGGAATTTTCTAGATCAAATTTGTTCAAGGGAAACCAAGATAAAAATAGGTACTTTGATAACCAAGGGAAAGGTGAAGCACCAAAGAATAAAAAGGTAATGAAGAAATTCCCATTATACGAGAACTATGGAAAGAATCATCTTGGGAAATGCTTGAAGGTCATGGGAGTCTACTATAAGTGTGGAGAAAATGGTCATCTATCTCATGAATGCAAGGGGAAGAAACAATTTGATGATGTTCAATGATACAATTTTAGAGATAGGGGACACTATGAAAATGATTGTCCTAATCACCAAGGAAACATGCTTTAGAAAAAACCAAGAGAGCAAGGGAGAGCTTATGCGATTACAACCATGGATGTTGATGTTCCTAATGATGTGGTGGAAGGTACTTTAATTTTTTCCTCAAACATAGCCAATACTTTATTTGATTCTAGATCATCGTATTCATTTATATCTTCTCAGTTTTCTAAGAAAATTAGACATGTTCAATTTGATTTAATAAAGGAGTTATCAGTAAAAACCCCTTGGGGATGCATCAATGCAACAAAGGCATGTCGACTAGTCCCCCTCGTGACACATAAATTCGTTTTAGTTGCTAACCTTATCATCATACCAATGAATAAATTTAATATAATTCTCAGTATGAATTTGATTTCAAATTATGATGTGAAGATATATTGTAAGAAAAAGGAAGTTACAATTTTTGAAAATGATGTAGAATATCTTATCTTTAGAGCAGAGACCTCGCCATCCGATTATTATCTAGAACTACCCCCATTATCTCTATTAAATGAAATTCTTGGAGAGGAAGAGAACCTAATATCTATGGGTGAATAAATAAATCTTCAAATTGAAGATGTGCGTATAGTGTAAGAATACATTGATGTATTTCCAGAGGATTTACCTAGACATCCTCCAAAGTGGGAAGTTGAGTTCTTTATTGATTTAATTCTTGGTGAAAGACCTATATCAAATACTCCCTATAGAATGAACACCATGGAATTAGTGTAGCTAAAGAAACAACTAGAGGAAGTGAGTGAAATTGGATTTATTTGACCTAGTGTCTCTCTATGTAGAGCCCTTATCCTCTTTGTCAAGAAGAAAGATAGATCCAAGAGGATATGCATTGATTACAGGGAAATATATGCTATTACGATAAAGAATAAGTATCCTTTACCCTAGATTGATGATTTATTTGATCAACTTCATTGAGCTCAATACTTTTTGAAGATTGAACTTCGATTCGGATATCATCAGATACATGTGAGGAATGGAGATATTCCTAAGACAGCATTTCGAACCAGGTATGGGCATTACGAGTTTATAGTGATGCCTTTTGAACTGAAAAATGCATCCTATGTTCTCTTGGATTTAATGAATAGAGTTTTTAAATAATATCTTGATAACTTTTTTGTGGTATTCATCAATGATATCCTAGTATACTAAAAAATCTATGAAGACCATGAGAATCACTTGCAGATTATTCTGGAAACTCTTAGAAGAAAAGAATTATATGGGAAGTTTAGCAAGTGTGAATTTTGGCTTCAATCAGTTTCTTTTTTAGGCTATATTGTCTCTAAGGATAGAATCCTACTTGATCCTGCAAAGACAAAGGAAATCCAAGAATGCCCCATGCTAACAAACATAACCGTGGTATGCAGTTTTATTGGCTTAGTAGGTTACTATAAACATTTCATTTAGAATTTTTCCCGATTGGATAACCCACTAACCAAGATCACATGTAAAGGAGTTATGTTTGTGTGGACAAAAGAATGTACATAATTCTTTGAAGAATTAAAAAAAAGATTGGTCAATTCTCCAATTTTGACTCTTCCATCTAGAAGTGATGGATTTGTAATATGCAGTGATGCATTGAAGAATGGGCTGGGTTGTGTCCTTATGAAAAATGGTAAAGTTATTGCTTATGTATCAAGGCAATTGAAGACTAATGATAAAAATTATCCAAAACATGATCTTGAGGTAACAACCATAATATTTTCTCTAAAAATATGGAGACATTATCTTTACGGTGAAAAATGTGAGATATACATAGATCAAAAGAGTTTGAAATACATTTTCACATAGAAATAACTCAACATGAGGCAAAGTAGATGGCTCAAGTTCCTAAAAGATTATGATTGTTCAATACACTACCACCTAGGAAAGGAAAATAAGGTGGCAGATGCATTAAGCAAGAAAGATCACAGACTCCTCACCCAAATGAGGATTGAAAGAGATCCTATATTCATGGATCTACTGAAGATAGATATGTGAATTGTTAAGTAAGGGGAAATATATTTTCTCTTTCAAATTATTACTAAACCATATTTATTAGAAAAGATAAAAAGCTATCAATCTGATGATGAGAATCTGAACAAGAAAATTAATGTTGTCTAGGATGGGAGATTGGAAGACTTCGTGTATGAATAATGAGTTCTGAAGTTTGGGAAGAGGTTATACATTCCATCAATACCCGATCTAAAAAGGGAACTATTAGATGATTCTCATAGCTCAAATTTCTCTATACACCCAGGTATCACAAATATGTATAGATTTTTGAAGGAACATTTTTTGGTGGGATAACATGAAGCAGAAAAATTGCTGACTACATGTCAAGGTGCCTAGTTTGTCAACAAGTGAAGGTAGAGAGACAACATCCTAGAGGGGTGATGCAACCTCTATCTATTTCTATGTGGAAGTGGGATAACATTATGATTCATTTTGTCACCGGACTACCGAGGACACCTAGAAGGAATGATGCAATATGGGTAATTGTTGATCATCTCACAAAATCAGCACATTTCCTTCCTATAAGAGAGGATTTACCACTTGAGCACTTAGAAAGACTTTATATTAATGAAGTTGTAAGACTTCATGGTGCACCTCTATATATTATGTCCGATTGAGATCCTCGGTTTACATAACAAATCTGGAAAAGTCTCTATAAGGCTTTGAATACTAAGCTTCATATGAGTACTACTTATCACCCCCAAACCTACGGATAGTCTGAAATGACTATTCAAACTCTAGAAGACATGCTAAGATCATGCTCTCTTGACTTTCAAGGTATGTGGGATCAATACTTTCCTTTGGTGAAATTTTCTTACAATAATAGTTTCCATTCTAGTATTCAAATGGCTCCATATGAAGCATTATATAGAAGGAGATGTCAAACTCCAACTTGTTGGGATGAAGTTGGTGAGAGGAAAATTATTGGCCTAGAACTTATTAAGGAGACCATAGAAAAGGTAAAGACAATTCAAGCCCATATTAAAGCATCCCAAAGTAGGCAGAAGAGTTATGATGACAACTAGAGAAAGGATTTGGAATTCCAAGTGGGAGATCATGTCTTTCTGAAGGTATCTCTGTGGAAGGGTGTCTTAAGGTTTGTTTAGAAAGGGAAACTGAGCCCCAGGTACATCAGACCATTTGAAATTCTAGAAAGAACCAGAGCTGTAGCTTACCATTTAGTGATGCCGCCAAATCTCTCCAGAATTCATGATGTGTTCCACGTGTCATTATTAAAGAAATACATGCCAGAACCAACGCATGTACTCACATATGAAATATATAACTGGAACCTGATTTGTCATACTGTGAAAAGCCTATCAGGATTCTTGACACAAGGGAGTAGGTATTGAGAAATCAGAAAACTCACCTAGTAAAGGTTCTTTGGATAAACCAGAATATAGAGGAAGAAACATGGGAACCTGAGGATGTTACGAAAAATAATCACCTACATATTTTTGGTGGGTTTCATACATAAAATTTCGAGGATGAAATTTCCAAAGGAGGGAATAATGTAGCACCCCAAAAACTTCATGGTATGTTTCTCTTAAATACATCCTAGTTATAGCCTATATTTCATGAATCACTAAGCCTCTATGGAATAAAACATGATTACTTATAGGATATATCCATAACCTAGCAATTAAATTTAAATTTTCTATCTCTGTGATTTGAATTTTAAAAATATGACATACATAATTGTGTTGAAGATGATATTTAGAGCCTGATAGAATTAACTTAATTTTTGGTGAATAGTAACCTACCTTATGAATAGTAAATTACCCTTATGAATAGTAATATGACTCTTATGAATGGTATCCATACCATTGAATGTATAAATAAATTTAGACACCTTAAAAATGAAGATAAATAATTTAAGTGTTTATATTTTTTGATTAAATAATGAATTTAATTAAATATTAAAATAATCATATTTAGAAAATTATTTTTGAAAAATGGACTTCATTTTTGGATTCTATATGTTGAAAAATGTTTAGGGTGAATTTTTGGGATTTTTCTAAAATAATTGATTTTTTTATGAATAATAAAATGCAATAATTTATGATAAATGCTAAATAATGGATTTATTGAGTCATTGATGATGATATGATGATGTAAGCCCAATTGGTTCTAATTCACATACATTTATTACTATTTTTGGTCATTTAATACTCACTATTTTTTGTTTTTAGAGGAAATAATAAATTAATGATTATAATATTAAGAAAACTATTATCTCCTCCACTATATAAACCACCCTCACCCCCTCTTCCTCCCACACCACTCAAGATTAAATCCTTTCATAAATTCCACCAAATACTCTTTCCAAGACCTCTACTCATGTCCAAGACTTTCTAGTCTCACCAAAAGGCCTAAAATAAAGGTCTTAAGGAGTTTCTCAAGGAGTACTCAAGAGGTGAACCTCTCTTCTCTTTTCTTTCAAATTCTTTTACAAGTTTTATTATTTTGGCTGATCTCTTCCCACCTCACCTCATCCAAATGACATGATAATTCTATTACCTTACATGTATTTTATTTTCATTATTCTAATTGAATATTTCATCATAATATCTCTTTTCCCCTCCTTTTATACAATAAATGCAAGCACCGTCAGAGATGTGTCAATTTATCACACTTAAGGAAGACATGTTTTCAATTTGAATTACTATCTTGAATAATGGCCATGAAACCTTTTCAATGGTGGAACCAGATCATAATATTTTTATTTTATCTTTTTTAATGTTCTGGAATCCTTAAACATACATAATATGGAATAATAATACAAAATAAGTTTATTATGCACAAAACGGCCAAGCCAAATCCAAGTGTTTATTTTTAACTCATTGAATGAGTCATCCTAATGGTATATAACCAGAATAATTATAAGATAATTTATTCCTATTTAATTTCAATAATAATTTATATTAAAATTTTTGGATATTTAACCACATTTCAAACAAACATCCATTCATGAATACAAGTAAATGGGTTATGAAAACCAAAGAAGAAAATGATACCAAAACAATTAAATTGAATCTATTAAATCCATAAAAAAGGCCATTAATGAACCTAATAAGGTTATAAAATATCAATTACATGTATATGAGGTTCTATATTTATTAATTAATGAATCTAAATTTGATTATTCTGGTCGTTAAGAACAATCAAGAACACCTTCGAGCATAAGGTAAGGGATCCTCTCCCTCCCTTTTATTCAAGAATCTTCGTGGTATAGGTTTAATAGCATTTGATATATATTATCATGATTATATTTATATTCATGGTATTTTGTGATTCATTTGGTGGTTATTAACTTTTGTTCATACGACTCAATTGATTACAACATGGTAACGAGCTTTGTCCCAATTTTCACTTCATTGTGACTTGTTTAGTATTGTGCACCTACTCTTTCTTATGTGGTGTACCTAATGCCCATTTGAGATTAATTTTCAATTAAAATTATGTTCTATTTAAATTTACATATTCTCATATTATGGATATGATTATTGTCTAAGTTGTATACCTCTTTACATACAATATTTATTTTGAATGTTGTTTTGATTGTGGAATTATTTATGAATCCGTATCCTCTATTATATATGGATAATTTAAAGTCATATTTATCTTGTGTTGAATCTATGTATAAAGAATGAATTGTATGAAGATGTGGGTGGGGCTCTCTACATCCCCTTGATGCATCGGTAGGTCTCATGAGACAATCAATTTGGCAACAAATCCTTCTTGTTTGTTTCCAAAAATCAGATGGTTTTCTACCCATAGAACTAAACAATTTTTAACAGTATTATAGTTTCATGTTCTAGATACATTATGTCCAATTAATAAGCATTCTCTTTATTCATTATTAGTTATTACTATCCATTTTGTTTTCACTATGACAAAATCTATGGATGTAGTTTCATTCTTAGTTTATTAATGGCATGAGTTTTCATTTATTCACCATGCCATATTGATTATGGTATATTGATTATGATTCAATTATTATTGTATTCATGATTCTTCTATTTGTAACCCTTATTGATCATTTGAGTTCACCCCTTTCATTGTTTACTTTCAACAGGTGACAAAGAGGAGATCATTTATTGAGTTCTTGTGGAAGCAGTTTTTAGTTTTTGCTATGTATTGTATTTTTTAACCTTTTAAAATGTAATTTGAGTTACATTTATGTATCTAGTTTCTTAAAGAATACTAAAATGATTATTCCTTCAGGATTTTCATTCCTTCTAACCATGAAAATGTACTTATTAATGCACTGACTCCAGTCTAGAGGGGTCGAGGTGTTAAAATAAATAAAAATGGTTACCTTATTATGTTTCAAACATCCTATAATGAATAATATATCCTCTAAAACATTAATAAATCCTTAATATTTCACTGGGTTTGATGATCTTCCAAAATCTAGAGTGTTCTGTTTCCTAAAATGTTTTTCTATAGACATTCCTCTTTGTAAAGAATTTTATCACTCTATTCCATGGGTTCCACCATTAATATCTTTCATCAACTAAGTTAAAACTACTATAAACTTATCTATTATAACCATTCTAGGTTGCTATTTTAGAGGAATTTAACCCTATTGATTCCTTTATATCTTATTTTCCTGGTTTCCTCTATAGAAAACCATTCTGAACAGATATGTATTAAATAAAGAAACATGAAAATATTCAAAATATATCTCATGATAATATAAATATAAATTATAATATCCTAAATGTGTCTTTTAACATCATCCTAACCTCTAAATCTATCTAAACCTGGCTCTGATATGAAGTATAAAAAACCATTCCTTATTCAACCCATAAATACTTGACTTAAAAAAATGTTTGAACTTTCTTACACTTATAAGATCTTTTCACTTCATAGTTTTATATATTTAGGTAAAACATTACATAAAATATTGGAAATTTTTACACATTTCAATTTCTTCCAAAAAATAATCTCTTTATTTATACACACTTTCTTCGTTCAAGGTAACTCCCATAACAATAACTCTGACTTAATTAAAATTTCTACTCATCCATTATCCCTTTGAAAAACCATGTGAAAATATGTGATGAGAAAAAAAAATATTAGTAAGGGACATAAAATAAAATAAACTCAGTAGTCTATTTGTAAACTTGTAAAATCCATAATAAAATTTACCTTTTTCACAATAAATATCTGACCTCAAATTTACATGTAATTTTCCATGAAAAAAACTTAATTTCATAATATATTTCATGAAAAATTTCATATGAAATTATAAAATAAAAAATCTAATCATAATAGTTTCTTGAAAAAGAAAGAAAACACATGAATACATTTCCTTGAAAAATAATCCTTTTACTATTATTTTTAAAAATGGTCATAAACTTTACTTAAAAACATAAGCTCATTTACCTAACTTTTTAAATAAAAACATTTCATTTATAGACCATTAAAAACATATCATGTAGGAACATTGGGAAAGTATACATACATTGAAACTTAAAATAACCCTTATAATGGAATCACCTAACTATCTCTTAGAAGTAACCTATCAACAGTAAACTTCATCATTTTAACTAATGCATTGGAGTGATATATCAGTATCACCCATAAATAGATCTATTTTAGAGTCAAATTTAATTTATATAAAATTTTCAAGAAACATAACATAAATAAAAAATATATATATTTCACTTTAATCATAAAACAAATTTAAATTGGCATTCAACCCCGTAAGAAATAACACTTTCAGTTGTCTCATAACGATGAGAAATGTTTTTATTTCCTTAAAAAACTTTCAAAAACTAAATAATCACAGAATATCAAGAGAAATATTTTATTTGAAAATAAATATGGAAATTTTATAGAAATAATGATAAAAAATAATTTCTATGATGATAGTAAAGATTGGTTAATCTGTATTTGTTTGAAAAAAATTATTTTTATACTTTGGTAAAAAACTTCAAAATGACCTGTATGGTAAATGTTTAAAAGATTAACTTTTAAACCATTAAAAAAAGACAAAAAATTATTTTAAAATAACTTTTAACAATATTTTGTGTATAAAAAATGACTTTCTTGTATTATTTTGAAGAACATGGATATGGAAGAGAATGATTTGACATGAATAATTTAAAGCAAGGTTTCAAAGAAAAATATCTTCCCTTAAAGTCCCATATAGATTTGAATATTATATAAATCCAAAATAATAAAATTATACTACTTTTATACATTATTAATATTTTTTTTTCTTTTTTCATTTCTTTATTATTATTTATTTTATTTTATTTATTACCATGACTGATTTAGTTACAAAAATGGTTAAGTCCACATTAGACGTTTTAGGGTCATTTAGTTTATAACCTCAAAACAACACCAGTTCATTGACCATGGTCAAAGGGGTTATGGTGAAATTATCTAAAGAATCTTAAAATTTTTATAATTACTATATTTATACATTAAATACACTTTTAAAACCAACCATGTAATCTGTTTATGAAAAATAAATTACATCATTTCATGGAGATGGTAGCTTGTATGTATACATGAACGACATTTTAATTTTTCTACCAAATGTAGAAAAATTAACTAGATAATATTTTACATTTATAAATTCATAAATATGTTAAATTTTATATTTATTATTTATTTATATCCTTATAAAGAACCATGTTAGGTAGTATTGAGAAATGAATCACATAGTTTTGTGGAGGTGGCATTCCACACATACGCATGAGTAACTTTATCAATTTCTAATGGATTGAAAGGAAAATAAGGTAATTAATATAATATATTTATATAATAATAGTAATATCATGAAAATATTATATATTTATTAATTATATATTTATAACTAACTATGTGAGGTGGTGATGGAAAATGAAACACATCGCTTCGTGGAGGTAGTGGTCTAGATGTACACACGAGCAATGTTTTTATTTCCTATAGGATAATATTGAGATAGAAAAGTGTTTCTACATAAAAAAATAAAATTTTAGTATATTTAATATACTAATTTCATTATTTTATAGTGTTTAGAATATATTTTAACGAGGTATAAGAAGAAGTAAACTTGAAATAAACTGGTTAAGACTTATACCTCCTCCTCAGATATCTCCCTTTGGTTTTCACCTAAGCTTTCTAGGATTGGTATTTTGAAAATAAATGACATATAGGATGTGGGTAAGGATTTTTTAAGCTATTTGGGTAGGAATTTTTTGATCTAAATGGCTCAAAGTGTGTATATAAGTGAGGAGAGGATGTTCCCTTTTATAAGTAAGGGGACCATCACACTTTTAATTTTTCAAAGTTCTAATATAATATTGTAGATTCTGAAATGTGGTTAAAGCTTAAAAGAGGGCCTCAACAGATAAAATTAAGACATATTTTGACTCAGTGGAAAATTTTGAGAGGAACAGAAGGGGAACTTGAAAAATCCCCAAAGGTGCGCGAAAAACTTCACTCCCACATGAAAAACCATGGGATCTGAAAGTTTTTTGCACACGGTGCCAAAAATTCTGTGAATCCACCCTCTGCCGCAGAATCTTTCATGCCACCGACACCCACTGCAGAATCTTTCACACCACCGACACCGGGTAGGGGATCTGTCGCACGACCGACACCGAGCGCGAATTTTTCCGTGCCGATCAAATTCTGTGCAGACCCGATGACCCGGATCGTCTATAAATAGAAAGTCACCCCTTCAACTTCAAATAGATTAATAATATGAACCATCTCCTTTTCACATAAAAAACTTCTCCCACACGTAAAATATGGCTTTTAGGTATGGTATTTTCCGTGACAGGCCTCCCAGGGGTCTGTGTTCGCACGAGACCACTTTGGCTTGACCCTCGCCCAATCCTGGAAATGTCGAGTCCCTTGTATGCAATCCGATTCCCTTGTGCGCAAACCATTTCCCTTGTTGATGAAACCTCAGCCACCCTCTTGCGTGCAAACATCTGAAATTGCATGAAAACCCATTGTTTTCCACATAGCTTCCCAGTTTCACTCCAATTGCGCACAAACCTCTCCTATTGCATGCAACCCTGGCCTTTTCTATGTAGTTGTTTCAGTTGTGCACCAATTGTGCACAACCCTATCCTATTACCCGAAAACCTCCAGGTCTACTCCCCTTGGCCTTTCTAGCACAACTGTTCCATTTGCATGCATGCCGCCCTACTTGTGCATACCCTTTCTTTTTGATGTCCCTCTTTTGGACATCATCTTCGGGCACTTTCTACGCCCAAATCATCTACGTTACACCCCATTTTCTCATACATCCCTCTAGGCTCATACGAAGTAACTTCAAGGTCCCTTGGGTAGTGATTCCCATTGAGTTTCCTTGCCTCATGATTATTCACATAGACATGATAATAGTTATTGCTTCCTCGCATAACCACGCTAACATGGACCCCTCAATTGATCACTCCATAACACCCCTTTGCCACAGAGTTGCCGATGCATTCCATTCCTCAAGGGTGGGTGGGTATCAGTTATGTAAGTCCTAGGGGTGTGGAGTAAACCCAACTTGTCTGAGCTGCAGGATGTTAAACTGCCAATCACCATCGTCCTCAACACATGATGTTAAACTGTGACCTCTCCCCATGCATCGTATGTGGTGTTCCCCCAACTTGGAAAATCTGCACACCCACTGGTCTCCATGGGAGTGAAATCATTCCTCACATGGAATGAGATCCTTTTTATCTGAGTGAGATTTATCCATGGGGAAAGGGAAACCACCTTGGTGTAAGCCCCTATCTTTTCTCGTAGGAGGTAGCATCACTGCTCCTCCTCTCTTCCTCGGTGCTAAGGACCAGAGGGGGGGGGGGGGGGGGGGGATGAGCACCAGAACCCTCCTCTCTTCTGTGCGAAATCCCTCTACCACTGGGCTTTGTCGCCAACCAGGCCTCCACCATGGAGTAAGTCCCAATCTCCATCTACCTGGGCTGCAGACCACACGTAAGCCCCTGTTGCCATTTTAGGCTGCTAACCACATGTAATCCCCATTACACTTCCCACAGATGCACCTTTCACAACATGATCATCAGATCCTTACTGTCTCTTGTTTCTTACACCGAGAATAACTCACGTGGGCTTAGAGCAAGCACCGACAATGACATCCTCTCTAGGCAGCCTAGAGTGTAAGCTCAACACACTATCCCAAACTACTTGGACATTGATCCTTGCTAAGGAAAGGTATATAAGAAGCCTCCTTAAGGTCCAATACCAACAACCACCAATTATGACTGCCTTCAAATATGTTTACAACCACTATCTCGAACTACGTGGACTTTGATCCTTTCTAAGGCAAGGTACATAGGAAACCTCTTGGTGGTTCAAGCCCAACACCCAATTGGTCCCAGCCATCATTGTGTCGGTGCACCAAACCCCATTCTGAACTATGAGGACTTTGATCCTTACTAAGGAAAGGTATGTAGGAAGCCTCCCTATGGTTCATTCCCAACAACCATTGGTTTTGATCCTCTTCATGTCAGTTCACCTTCATCCCCCATGACGTTAAACTGTATGCCCCCTTTTCATCCTACACGATGTTAAACTATACCTACTAAAACTATGTGGGCTTTGATCCCTATCTCCTAGATAGGGTACGTAGGAAGCCTCCATGAGGTTCAAACCCATCCAGCTGTAAGCCATTGTAACCCCATCCAGTGGTAAGAAATTGTGACCACATCTAGCGGCAAGCCTTTGTCAATACCATCCAGCGGTAAGCTGTTGTGGCTCCATCCTGTGGTAAGCCATTGTGGCCCCATCCAGCGGTAAGCCGTTGTAGTCCCCTTTGTTGGGACCCACATCTCTGGTCCACCCTCAGGCGTTAGACCAAATCGGGTTGCTAACCATGCGTAAATCCCAGTATGACATCGGGTCGTTCTCCTCTGCGCACACCCTGAATGCTAGGCCCCTCACTTTGAACTACATGGAATTTGATCCTTACTAAGGCAAGGTACGTAAACCATGTCTCATCCTTGTCTTTCCATTGAGTCGACATGTTTTAGTAAGGTCATTCCCCAACCTGGATGTTCCACTTCCTCCAGGTCCCATTTATACAGGTTTCCTCCTTTGGCACCTCGTCGCCTCACCAAACTATGTAGACTTTGATTCCCTACCACGAGGATACATAGGAAGTCTCTTAGAGGCTCAAGCCCAATACCATCGTCACCTTAGTGACTATTACACCTCATCCCCCACCACTTCATTTAACCCTACATTATCTATCTTGATTCTACCAGGGCCGCCACATCCCAGTGGGATCATTCCATCTCATTTCCTCACTTCTCATAGTAGCAATCGGGTAACTAACCACATGTTAGCCCCAATATTAGTGATCTCTCTCTCTCTCTCTCTATCTCTCTCTATCTCCCGAGGTTGCACCCCTCTGATCCACTCTCACCAATGTTCTAATCAGTCCAATCCATCTTCGTTAGATTTTAAACTCACGACATACCCTGTGTTAAACATGGAAAGCTGATGAAAACCTCAGAGACATGCCTATGGCATATAATTCCCCTCATTCGACGTGGGATGTCTCGAGATTATGCGCCCTTTAGAAGCCCTATAATAAGGGGAAGAAACATAGACACGCTAGTGTTCTAGCATCTAGACATGCCAGTGATGTCCAATGTGACTACTCCCCTGACCGAAGGTTGCTGCCCTGGCTTGACCCCTTGGAATGTACCGATAGAAGCAGTGTAATTGACTGACATCCATGAAGACATGGCACCCGGAAGAGTTTCATGAACAACATCTTAAGTCTATAAGGGAGACTCAGACTAGGTGAAAAGTTACGAGAAGAAATCCATATAAGGAAGAGCTGATATCCCATCATCTCATTTAGATCAAGGAGCAAATGTACCTAAATAAGCGACGGATGTTGCTCGCCTTTGGAAAGCAGGAATGCAGGGCCATAGCCAACACGTCCTCATCTTCCTCAAAAATATGGATGTGCGCACCCCAGTGAAATTGTCAGAAATAGAAATGGTGATCCCAATAAGAATGTTCTTCTCCTCAATATGAGGATTAGTAGCATTTAAGACATTAGTGGACTAGTGTGTCACCAGATTCAGTTATCCAGCACTAGGCCCTGCCAAGAAAATAATGGGCCTGGCGTGGAACTCACCAGAATTTGGGGAAGTAAAACATTGGACATCCCAATATATGATGTTTTCAGCATGGATACCTCTTACCATCCACGGAAGACAGAATGGCACTGGGGCATTGGACGTCGATTTCATTGTTTCAGCACAAATGGTTTAATCTCCCTGCTTTTTAGGAATCAAGATACTGCATCAGGAATCTGATCTCCACCCACCCACTGATGCAAGGGCAGGGGTAGCACCAATGCGGTAATCCCACATGGCTCCACCGCTTCTGTGACTGCTTGCACACCCATAGCTATTGGGCACCCATGCCCCATCTCCCCTTCTGAATTTGTTCAACGAAGGGTGATAATTTACCTCGTACGCCGATACAAGGAAGAAGGGATTATCCTGACTTGGGATATGGCCCACTAGTATTTAGAGTCATATATCCCTCATCACCATCGACACCCCCAAGGGTAGCGCAGGGAACCACTACCCCCACCCCAACATACAATCATTTCGGAAGCCTCTCCCAGGAACACCTCAATGACTCCCTCCCCTATGCTGATGAGGTAGGGGATGTCTGGGCCAGCTAGATTGGGATCCTATTTTAGGGGCCCCCAAAGATGGTCCCCACTAGGCTGTTCCAGCACTTCCACTTGGTCCCCTGAGCTAAAGAGCAGGTAAACTATGTAGCTATACCACCGGCCCCGGTCCGGCTGACCCGACGCCAGCGTTGAGCACAGGCCGAGGGGGACACCTGCCAAGGGGCATCGACGTCAGAAACTACTATGGCTCAGGCCACCATAGACGTGTATCATTAGAATCCTATTCACACTAACTAGGGGAACTTATATACGCAGCCTAAATCAAGGCCCCAAATTCCCCACGAGCAGTCTTGGTTGACTCTTTCGGCCGCCGATGCAGGTAGTAGTAGCTGCAGACCGACCCGCGACAAGGACACCCAGTATAGAGGTCCTCCCCATACCACCACCATGGATAACGTGGGTCCTTCCTAATTCTAGTCTCAGCATGGAGGTCCTCCCCATGTTACCTTCGATCCGAACTAGGGTCCTCCCCATGAAAGTGACACTTAGTACGGAAGCATCTCCCGTGCTCATTAAATCGGGTATGGAGTAATTCCTCCTACCACGAGCCGCCGATGTGGGGATGTTACACATCTAGAAAATCTATAGCATGGGGCCCTCCCCATGTCTGTTCAGTAGTTGGAGATAGTCCTCCTCACCTCAGCAATCAGAAGAGTGAATGCCAGCTTCGCTTCACCAGCACCCAGCAAGAGGTCCTACCCGTGCTCGGCTTGACCAGTACGAGGACCTTTCTCACACTGACACTACTATGGGAAACAAGCATGGAGGTCCTACCCGTGCTCCCACCAGCTTCAGCGGAGGTACAACCCGCTCTAGTGTTTTCCATGGAGATTACCTCTGCACATTAATTAGTGGGCATGGTGATCCTCCCTGTGTTCCCTTTAATATCTATCCAGGTGCTCCTCGCACCCCAGATCACTTAGGTGGAAGCCCTCCCCGCCCCAGCATCGGTACGACCGAATGACCTCCTCATTCCAGAAATATACCTTGTTCCGAAGAACCATCCCAGGGCTGGAGGGCGGGTCGTTTCCACCATAAAAAGAATTCTGAGAAGGATTAGACTGAGATCAAACCAGTTTGCTTCTCAGATTCTGAGGTGGAATATGACTCAGTGATGGAATCCTCGCCTAGATCCTCCATGTCAAGAGATGGGGTAGGAACAAGGCACATCATCCTCATACTTCTAGAATGTGAGGTCCATCAGATTCCCACATCCCTGCACAGGTACATCTAGGAAGACAAAAATCTGGCGTTTCCTCAAGGTTCAGTCACGCAATCGCCGCCATCATCACCAGAATCACTCTCTACCTCGACAAGATATCATGAAGAGCTATTCTGGGGACCAATGGTGGATGAGTAGAAATGTGATCCATATCCAGTATCCATAGTCCCAGTGACAAAAACTGTGGTCTTCATCCCTTATTACTATGATGTGATGGCTAAGTCACTACAATCTTCATAGGATAACCCGAGGTGCGGTGGTTTGTCAGCTCGCTCGCCGTATTCTCTCCCGGCTAGCCTGACATCTTAGCGGTCTACTTTAATACCACTACCGGTTCCTCAGATGCCTCCAATTGATGAGTGGGGAAATGAAGGGCCAGACCCCGAATCTGAACCCAGGATTTTGTGGTATATTCTCACAGCAGACCTTTCCCAGAGATGTTTTGGCCATTTGCAGCACCAAATTTCAGGGTGCCGAAAGCACTCACACAGGAGTAGGTGGGATGCTTTCACCACACCCTCTGGGCTACTAACTTTCATCTTATTCATCGACGAGTGGAATACCCAAAGAGTCAGGTGCACTTCGAAGATATTGGCGAACAATGCTATATAGTTGATTTGGCCGCACTCCCCATGGCCCAATGCCCTGAGTCACTAGGCCACCATAAGACCCTCCAACAAAAATGTGTCTAGAGCTTTAAAGTGCCCTGCAGGATAATCAAGGAGGCTTCTCCCCACATGAAAATTTATATATGGGGGTAGTATACGGCCCTCCATTTTAGTTCCATCCGACGCCAGCCCAATTTTCTAGGCGACATAGAGGATATGCCTCCAGGCAGGGTCATGGTTAACATGGCCGACTTGTCGGAAGGTGAGAAAGAGCTAGAGTTTCTTGGAGAGGACCTACCCCCTGAGGGGGTTTCACACCTCTTGGATCCATCAGGAAGGATTACTCATCAACAAAGAAATCTATTGGGTCTTCTTGCACCCACTGAGGCACTAGTCCTCATCTAGAATATCAATAAGGGCAAAGATAATCTCGGAGCTACAAAACCCTAAGACCTGTCTGAATCAGCCTAGAAAGTAGAAAAAGACCCCAAAAAATTCACGTTGCATCATAAAATCACTAAACACAAGAAGATGGTCAATTAAATCCTTGCTGAACATGTTGTAGAACGACAGCTAGAATACAGTGATCCTCATTCAGGGTAGTAGGGGCAGGGGAAACTTCCCCTCAGTGAACTACCTCCAGGTGACCCCGACCATCCTACCCATGTAGAAAGGGTTGAGGCTAGAAATTATGGAAAGAGGGAATGGTATTTGTCTCCAAATCCTTTTGAATGGAGTGACAATCCCTGGAACCCAGCTTAGGTTCCCCCAAATGCCCCATAAGTCATTCCACTAGCCACTCCACAAGCCGCTAGGCTTATTTATCGTGCTTAAGGTCTTGCCAACATGCTATTGGTCAGGGACCCCCATCAAGATAGGAATCCCCGCCCAAATGATCTAATGGCGATGTTAATCACCCGCCTTAAAGATTTAGATACCCAATATATGGCAATCCTGCCTGATGGAAAGCCATATCTGGTGTAGAGACCCAGACCCTAGGGACCCTGGAGCCGGTGCCCCCTGAACATGATGTGTGCTTTAAAATAAAACAAGCACTGATAAATTACACCTCATGTCCCATACATAGGATCGTGTGCGGTTCGGGTTCTGGGAAACCGTCAACTTCTGAAATGGTTCATATTTTAAAAGCTGATACCTGAAAATTTTAAAATCAAAACGTAGGGTGAGCATTTAAACGCTCAGTAAGGGGTATATATAAAAGAATAGTACAAATTTTTAAAAACCATTCATTTAAAAACATTTTTTTAAGGAACTGTAATACATATAAAAAAAATGCTCAATCAATATAAGAAACAAATGTATCATTTTCTCAAAAGAGTAGTAATGGTTATCATAAACAACTATGACCTGTAAATTCCTTAAGAATAATATTGACAATTGAGAATAATGCAAAAGTAATCAGAGTTGCGTAAAGAGGAAACAACTTAAATTTTATATGCTGATTATGGTAGTACCCTATGATAAACACAAATCATGGTCCAACTTATACCAGTGAAATATGAACTTTATGAGAGCATAAGGGCAATGGTCATAAAAGGATAGGTACATTATCTTGAAGAAAACATGATACATAACTTGATACATAACTTGAACATGTGGCTACACATCTAACTTAGACAATCATGAACATTTCACCAAGGTCCATCCCCGAGGTGTCATTTGAAATTACCAAGGTAAAACCCCAAGGTATCGTGAAAATTGTAATCACTAGTGGTTACATCATTACCCACTGCAATGGGGCGCTACCAGGGCACACCCTTAATATTGCAATCTCCAGTGGTTACATCATTACCCAATGCAATGGGGCGCTATCAGGGCGCACCCTTAAAATTTTCCTTTGTTATCATGTGATCCATATCGTTCATAATCTTTTTTATCAACTTGTATATTCAAGATGTCCCATACCACCTTGAATATCTCATTCGTTTTCACTTTACCCAAGGTGTCCCATACCACTTTGGGTAATCTGATTCCTTAGTTCATGTAGGGATATGTCATTAGTATGCATTTTGTACAATAATAATAAGATTAATGAGCCACCACACATTTTTGTAATGCATGATATGACAGTTATCATTTGCAAAATGTGTCGTCAAAAAAAAACAAAGGCAGAGATAGTCTTGTTAGAACACTTTTTTTTACATAAGCTAATCAATAAAGCATATAAAACAATATTAAATGATTATTATTTCAATGGAAGTTTATTTCTTAAAGAAGCACTCGCGATCATGTACGGTGATAAAAGCCCCTAAATATGCTAAACCATAACTTGATTAATTTGTAACCTTCACCAAAATTGTATAAAAGGGTTTTATACTAAGATAAATAAGTCCGGTGAAGTTACTTGAATTCTAAAAGACTTTTAATTCTTTTTAGTTAAGGAACATAGTCATTAAGAGGGTTTTATATTCATGAAATTATAAATACATAAATATGTAACAACTTGGATTAAAACAATTATACCTATGCTAACGGCCTAGACTGCATCCCAAATATCATTTGAAAATAAGCATTCATCCCCTAAAAGCATATCTATCTCGTTTTGAAGAATATATAAACATGTAGAAATACATATATATATAAAGTTTACATGAAAAGGTATATGTTAAGTGTCAGATACAAATACAACCTTAACATATATATATTATCTTAGCATATCCTCCGAATGATCTCGGGTACCTTAACCCGAAAGGGTTTGGGGCATATGAGTACACATATTTATGTATATACAAAAGAAAATTATATATACACTATATATTGAAATATAAGTATCGGGTTTATTCAAATATATACATATACTTTTTTTTTGTAAAAATTGAATCACAACACAGCATGGTTATATTTAACTCTTCCTATAACGTAAATACAAACACCCTTGAGGGTATTACAAAACGAAGGGTTTGTTTTGCATACACTTATACATAAACTACATGAATATATATATATATATACCGCATACATGCTGGTATGGTTTTCTCCCAAAAACGTGAGGACCTCTTTCACATGTAATCTTCAGGAAACAGGTAGGCGAAAACAGAAACATTTTTTCCCTTTTTTTTGTTGAAGGTAAAAAGAACCCTAGGGTTATATATTTACGCATACATATATATATAAAAATATAAACTATATAAAATATATCCATCAGATGTATATAACGAGGGTACTTGAAGGAAATAAATGCAGAACCCTTACCTGGCTTGAGGAGGAGGCTTGGTGCTCAGCTGCTGGATGTCCGCGGAGGAGAAGAAGGAGCAAAAGATCTCCCTTTCATGCGGCCAGGGAAGAGTTTAAGTAGAGGGCTCAGCGCAACCAAGTGGCTCGGCCCAAGGGATATCCCGGTGTAGAGAAGACGGAGCTACAGAGCCCTAGCAGGTGGCGGTGTGTGAGGGTCAGAGGAGCAGTGCAAAGGGAGGTGGTGTCCTCAGGAACCAGTGCTGGAGATCGCGATGTGAGGTTGGGGATGATGTGGAGAGCTTGATGCGAAAAAAATGAATGACGCCGATTAGTTCCTGGCGCAATCGAACGACTGGGGCATGGGAGATGTGATGATCGTTTTAAAAAAAACCGACGGTCGGGAGTGTGTCTCAGGAGGGATCGGGTGGCTACGGAGATGGGGGAAAGTCGCACGGTTAAAAACGAGCTGGATGGATGAGATCGACGCGGATGTCGATCTGATGGTCCTGGTCATGCGGTGCGCATCCCACATCGAAACAGGAAGATTTTGAGGTGTGGTATAAATAACAAGTCATTTGGGGAGTGGTGCAATAGCACAAACACACACACACACGATCACTTACACACGGGTCCCCTGCGGGCCTTGGCCCAACCTCACGTAGCGCGAGCCGCGACTTTATACACGAGCCCACGCGTGACCTAGGTAACCTATGCTCGGCCCACCCCAAGCCTCTGGTCTAGCTGACGCTCTACACGTGCACCTGGGGAGCCCGATGGCGGTACCTCGGGTCCCTAGGGGGTCTCGGTCATGGCCTTGAGGGCTTGTCCCGTAAGGGATGCCCTTGGCTTGGCCGAGTCCCACATAATAATTTTATAAAAATTTAGTTTTATTAGATTAAATATGAAATATATATATTGATAAAAAAACAAATAGTTTTAATTTGAAATCTGAAAACCACTTTCTAGTTTAGATAAAAATATATTAAGTCTTGGTATAAATCTTTAAAAGATATACTTTTTGTATAATACTATCATAATCATTAGAACTTTTAAAATACTCTACTATTTGTTTTATAAAATTCTTCTAAAGACCAATATTTTCCCAAAAATTACATAATTTATGAGATCAAAAGATATAATTATTATGAATGCCCTCTAAACAAATTTTTGATAAAAAGAATACCAAGTTTTCAACTACCTAGGTATTCATCGGGATTTTGTAAAAACGAGGAGATTTACTTCTAAGAATACTCTTTTTATTTTAAAACGAAGAATATTTTATGAAATAATGTCTTAAGAATATCATAAAGTTATGAGGGAATAAAAACCGAGTTCTCTTTTAAAGTAAACTTTATTAATGGAAACACAACGGTCGTTTTGAAAACCCAACGGCTAGATAAATATAACGATCATAACTCAAAGAACTAATATAAATACAGGGGTGTGGGGTACTTCTTAAAACAGAACACTTGAACAGGAAGGATGGCTCTCCTCATACCTTTGATGCTGAGTATGTGTGCCGTGGCTCTGGCCGTTATATTTTTCACGTTGACGGACTCCGAAGACGAAGATTATCCAATTACTTGGGCTGTGATTCTTTGTATTCTTGCTATGGACGTGTTAGGTCTTTTGCATGGTATTTTCAATTAGTTGGATCTTGTTGCAAATGTAACTTTTAAATATATACCAGTTTACCTTATTTATTTTGTTTCCAATTCTTTATTAAACACAACACGAAAACAAGAGACATCAATAAAGGCATAACATTGCTTACTTGAACTAGTTCATAAAACCTGGGGCGTCACATTATCCCCCCTTTAGAAAATTGCGTCCTCGCAATTTATTTCACAACTAAAAGGTTCTGTAACATTATCACCACCTCCACTAACGTATAGGGTCAACGGGTGCATTTAGAGGGATCCCCATAGCAAAGCTCAACTCCTCCAGTTCCCTAACCCAGATACACCTAGGACAGGAGGGGTTGAACTCGTGTTCTGAACATTCAGGCTTCCAAAGGGAAGCTCGAATAGTACAAAGTCCTGAAATGTCCTTGCAGACCATTGTATGAAGGACTTGCCGAATTATGTCTCGGTCGAGGACATCGAAGCCATAGATACGGTCAAACAGGCTAAAGCTGAGAAGTTGAAGCATATAAGCCGCATAAAGATTTCCCTCTAACGTAGCCTCCTGAAATTTCACTCTAGCCGTGTAGTTACGACCTAGGGTGAAACATAAGAAAAGCCCTTCGTGATAACTTCCTCTTCGTTCACGTCCGGTTAACTGTGCTGAGCCAATGCGGTAAAAGATGGAAGCATTCCCCTGACAGGTGCGGAGAATCTCCAGACCATTCGTTACCTCAAACCACTGTTTGCACGTCTTTCGCAAATTTGAAAAGGAGTCATATTCATCCTCACATGTCTTGATTGCAATGATTTCCTGAATCTCAGTGGGAAGAGATAACAGGTGGGTTTTTCCTTCCATCTGAAAGTTTAAGATGGAAGTTTAACTACTTGGATACAATTTAAGAATAGATATAGAGTAAAGACAAGAAAGGGGAAAGACAACAGTTCAATAACCAGAAGTTTATTATTAAACATTAACTCTTGAGTTTTCCTTAACCGCCAACCATACGAACTCCACAAAGAGAAGAAAAACTCCCTAACTCCTCGAACCAAACACAGGCTGAGCATTCAGGGAAAAACTCATGGGGGCACCGATGACATCTCATGAGTTTAGCATGAGGGGTATAATGTTGGGAGACATCCACATACACTTGTTGTCTGTAGGACAGTCGGGTGGACTCGTTTTCTAACATTCCAAAGTCCAACAACTGACCCCAGAATCCGTAGTTCAAAACCTGACAAAGGTAGGCTGCTCGGAGGTCTCCGTCCGCAGCAGCTTCTTGGAAAGGGTTATCAATCATGGTGCCAAATTCTTCACCCATCGTGAATACTCGGAAAATTCCCTCATGGTACCTTCCCCAACGCACATAGGAGGGAAATCGGGTCATCATCATAAAGAGATAATCCAATCCTAACCCCTGGTGTAGGCTAAGCACTCGAGGTGAGTTGGATACGTCGTATAGGTGTTTGCATGTCATGAGGATACAGTAATAGTTCATAAAATTTTCTCGGCTAGCTAAAGACACAATGGTCTCTAGGGCCTCAGTGGGAAGAGATAAGAGATTTGTACCTTCATTTTCCATATGAAATTTTAAGAAAACCCATTTTTTTAGTACAACTGAAGTGTATATATATATATATATATATATATATATATATATATCTATTTTTGTTTCAGTTTCCGGCTTTCCAGAGTTATCCAAACCTCCCTCTGATACCAACTGTAGAGACCCAGACCCTAGGGACCCTGGAGCCGGTGCCCCCTGAACATGATGTGTGCTTTAAAATAAAACAAGAACTGATAAATTACACATCATGTCCCATACAAAGGATCGTGTGCGGTTCGGGTTCTGGGAAACCGTCAACTTCTGAAATGGTTCATCTTTTAAAAGCTGATACCTGAAAATTTTAAAATCAAAACGTAGGGTGAGCATTGAAACGCTCAGTAAGGGGTATATATAAAATAACAGTACAACTTTTTGAAAACCATTCATTTAAAAACATTTTTTTAAGGAACTGTAATACATATAAAAAAAAATGATCAATCAATATATGAAACAAATGTATCATTTTCTCAAAAGAGTAGTAATGGTTATCATAAACAACTATGACCTGTAAATTCCTTAAGAATAATATTGACAGTTGAGAATAATGAAAAAGTAATCAGAGTTGCGCAAAGAGGAAACAACTTAAATTTTATATTCTGATTATGGTCGTACCCTATGATAATCACAAATCATGGTCCAACTTATACCAGTGAAATATGAACTTTATGAGAGCATAAGGGCAATGGTCATAAAAGGATAGGTACATTATCTTGAAGAAAACATGATACATAACTTGATACATAACTTGAACATGTGGCTACACATCTAACTTAGACAATCATGAACATTTCACCAAGGTCCATCCCCGAGGTGTCTTTTGAAATTACCAAGGTAAAACCCCAAGGTATCGTGAAAATTGTAACCAATAGTGGTTACACCATTACCCACTGCAATGGGGCGCTATCAGGGCGCACCCTTGATATTGCAATCTCCAGTGGTTACATCATTACCCAATGCAATGGGGCGCTATCAGGGCGCACCCTTAAAATTTTCCTTTTTTATCATGTGAGACACATCGTTCATAATCTGTTTTATCAACTTGTATATTCAAGATGTCCCATACCACCTTGAATATATCATTCGTTTTCACTTTACCCAAGGTGTCCCATACCACTTTGGGTAATCTGATTCCTTAGTTCATGTAGGGATATGTCATTAGTATGAATTTTGTACAATAATAATAAGATTAATGAGCCACCACACATTTTTCTAATGCATGATATGATAGTTATCATTTGCAAAATGTGTCATCAAAAAAAAAAATAAAGGCAGACATAGCCTCATTAGAACACTTTTTTTTACATAAGCTAATCATTAAAGCATATAAAACAATATTAATGATTATTATTTCAATGGAAGTTTATTGCTTAAAGAAGCACTCGCGATCATGTACGGTGATAAAATCCCCTAAATATGGTAAACCATAACTTGATTAATTTGTAACCTTCACCAAAATTGTATAAAAGGGTTTTATACTAAGATAAATAAGGCCAGTGAAATTCCTTGAATTCTAAAAGACTTTTAATTCTTTTTAGTTAAGGAACATAGTCATTAAGAGGGTTTGATATTCATGAAATTATAAATACATAAATATGTAACAACTTGGATTAAAACAATTATACCTATGCTAATGGCCTAGACTGCATCCCAAATATCATTTGAAAATAAGCATTCATCCCCTAAAAGCATATCTGTCTCATTTTGAAGAATATATAAACATGTAGAAATACATATATATATATAAAGTTTACATGAAAAGGTATATGTTAAGTGTCAGATACAAATACAACCTTAACATATATATATTATCTTAGGATATCCTCCGAATGATCTCGGGTACCTTAACTCGAAAGGGTTTGGGGCCTATGAGTACACATATTTATGTATATACAAAAAAAAGTATATATACACTATATATTGAAATATAAGTATCGGGTTTATTCAAATATATACATATACATTTTTTTGTAAAAATTGAATCACAACACAGCATGGTTATATTTAACTCTTCCTATAACATAAATACAAACACCCTTGAGGGTATTACAAACCGAAGGGTTTGTTTTGCATACACTTATACATAAACTACATGTATATATATATATACCGCATACATGATGGTATGGTTTTCTCCCAAAAATGTGAGGACCTCTTTCACATGTAATCTTCGGGAAACAGGTAGGCGAAAATAGAAACATTTTTTTCCTTTCTTTTTTTTGTTGAAGGTAAAAAGAACCCGAGGGTTATATATTTACGCATATATATATATATACACACACACAAATATAAACTATATAAAATATATCCATCGGATGTATATAACGAGGGTCCTTGAAGGAAAGAAATGCAGAACCCTTACTTGGCTTGAGGAGGAGGCTTGGTGCTCAGCTGCTGGATGTCTGTGGAGGAGAAGAAGGAGAAAAAGACCTCCCTTTCATGCGGCCAGGGAAGAGTTTAAGTAGAGGGCTCAGCGAAACCAAGTGGCTCGGCCTAAGGGATAGACCGGTGTAGAGAAGACGGAGCTACAGGGCCCTAGCAGGTGGAGGTGTGTGAGGGTTAGAGGAGCAGTGCAAAGGGAGGTGGTGTCCTCGGGAACCAGTGCCGGAGATCGCGACGTGAGGTAGGGGACGACGCAGAGAGCTTGGCGTGAAAAAAAAACGGACGATGCTGATTAGTTCCTGGTGCAATCGAACGGCTGGGGCACGAGAGATGTGATGATCGTTTTAAAAAAAACCGAGGGTCGGGATCGTGTCTCAGGAGGGATCGGGCGGCTACGGAGATGGGGGAAATTCACGCGGTTAAAAACGAGCTGGACAGCTGAGATCGACGCGGATGTTGATCGGACGGTCTTGGTCACGCGGTGCGCGTCCCACATCGAAACAGGAAGATTTTGAGGTGCGGTATAAATAACAAGTCGTTCGAGGAGCGGTTCAATAGCACAAACACACACGCACACGATGCCTTACACACGGGTCCCCCGTGGGCCTTGGACCAACCTCACGCAGCGCGAGCCGCGACTTTATACACGGGCCCACACGGGACCTAGGTAACCTATGCTCGGACCACCCCGAGCCTCTGGTCTAGCTGACTCTCTACACGTGCACTTTGGGAGCCCGATGGTGGTACCTCGAGTCCCTAGGGGGTCTCGGCCGTGGCCTTGAGGGCTTGTCCCGTAAGGGATGCCCTTAGCTTGGCTGGGTCCCACATAATAATTTTATAAAAATTTAGTTTTATTAGATTAAATATGAAATATATATATTGAGTAAAAAAATAGTTTTAATTTGAAATCTGAAAACCACTTTCTAGTTTAGATAAAATATATTAAGTCTTGGTATAAATCTTTAAGAGATATACTTTTTGTATAATACTATCATAATCATTAAAACTTTTAAAATACTCTACTGTTTGTTTTATAAAATTCTTCTAAAGACCAATAGTTTCCCAAAAATTACATAATTTATGAGATTAAAAGATATAATTATTACAAATGCCCTCTAAACATATTTTTCATAAAAAGAATACCAAGTTTTCAACTACCTAGGTATTCATCGGGATTTTGTAAAAACGAGGAGATTTACTTCTAAAAATACTCTTTTTATTTTAAAACGAAGAATATTTTATGAAAGAATGTCTTAAGAATATCATAAATTTATGAGGGAATAAAAACTGAGTTCTTTTTTAAAGTAAACTTTATTAATGGAAACACAACGGTCGTTTTGAAAACCCAATGGATAGATAAATATAATGGTCATAACTCAAAGAACTAATATAAATACAGGGGTGTGGGGTACTTCTTAAAACAGAACACTTGAACAGGAAGGATGGATATCCTCATACCTTTGATACTGAGTATGTGTGCCGTGGCTCTGGCCGTTATATTTTTCACGTTGATGGACTCTGAAGACGAAGATTATCCAATTACTCGGGCTGTGATTCTTTGTAGTCTTGCTATGGCCGTGTTAGGTCTTGTGCATGGTATTTTCAATTAGTTGGATCTTGTTGCAAATGTAACTTTTAAATATATACCAGTTTACCATATTTATTTTATTTCCAATTCTTTATTAAACACAACACAAAAACAAGAGACATCAATAAAGGCATAACATTTCTTACTTGAACTAGTTCATAAAACCTTGGGCGTCACATTTGGAATGGGTGGATGATATGCCATCACCCTCGGGTTTCGGAAATCCTGCATTTTCCTTATTCAATGGGACATGGGACCCACCGCAGCACCTAGCCCACTTTATCTCAAGGTGTGGACCCATGTTGGGAACTCCAACGTAGTAAGAGGCTGCAAAACTTCGGTGTTTTGTACAGACATTGGAAGGGCCTGCGTTTGTCTGGTACAACCTACTCTCCATCGAATCAGTAGCCGGCTGGGAAGGCCTCTACATGGAATTTCTCTACTAGTTCAGTTCTACCACTCAAAAAATGAGTATCGTAAACCTCTTCATGTGCAAGAAGAGGCCTGATGAGTGTGTTGCAGACTTTTTCATTTGGTGGAAAGGGATCAAGTACTCCCTTGACATGCCACTGACTCAGGAGAAACTACTATAGATGTGCGTAGGGAATGTCAAGATAGAATTGGTCCCATTTTTGATCACTCGGAACTACCATAGGGGATTCTAAGATTTCTCTGATAAGGACCAACGCCGATAGGAAGCCTTACAGTAGGCTAAGAAGGAACGTCTGTTGCCTCCTACAATCCCCACGAGAAGGGCCTCTAGGGATGAACCCACCACAGTGGTCCAAATAAAGGCCCCCAGATATCTAGAGTTGTTACTAGTGGAGTTTCCTCCTCAGCCCCACAGGGGCCCTCCACCACAGGCGCAACCTCTAGCCCAGCAATGCCCACCTCAGAATCGACAGGCACCCCCATGAAACATGACGCCACCACCCATGCGAGATAACCAGGTCCCACCTCCACGACAAGATCCTCCATCCCCTCAGAATGATCAGGCTCCAAGGCCCCCCTTCCCATATAGGAGGAACCAGACCTACTAATTCAAAGAGGCTCAGGTCCCCATCTAATTTTGTAGTGCCTTGAAGAAAGGTATTGTACATTTTCCTGAGTGTAGAAGTCTAAAAGAGAAAAACCTCACTGATCGACCTAATTACTTCCCCTATCATCAGATCCCAGGACACACCCTCAAATAGTGCTATGTGTTAAAATAATTGTTTCAAGACCAGGTGGATAACAACATAGTTCAGTTAGGCCCAGCTCCGGCATTGGTGGAATGCATCTTCGTGAGGCCAAACAGTAGCAGTGGTAGCGAAGGTGAGTGATATCAGGTTTCTACCTGAGGGTCCAAGAAGTATGATGACTGGATGGCTCATAAAACAGTAGCCCATGCCCATGGTGTCATCTGTGCATGCCTGAATCAACCAGATCCTTCATAAGCCACAGCTACTACTTCTATGTCATCGTCTCAGCCATCCCCTTCTCAGAAGAGAAAACACCGGTGGTGCAAGGGAAAACAAAGTCCCTCACCAATGCCATCATCATCCCATACTCTCAGGAATTTAATTCCCTCAGAGATGACAATCCTTTCCAAAATCCATCTAGTAGTGGACGACTCTTCACAAAATAGTCAAGAGTATGCCTCGGTTAATACCGTAGAGATGGTAAACCCTTAATTGGTCCCTGATGATGAGGAGTGCTAGGTGGATCCTCCCAATGTCCCCAGCCATCATCAATGTTGACAGATTCGTGACTATATGGTCCATCAGAGTGATTCAGTCAGTACTTCCAACCAGGCTATGAATGCTACTGAAACCAGGAAACATGCTCATCATAGAGCCCAGCATGCGTAACCTTCTCATCTGGTGACATTAGGTCCGCCTTCGCCACCGTTCATGTTGTTGGACCAGACATAGCTACCTCGACTGCTTCATGATCATCCATGCTTTTCTCTGGACTAGCCTCAGTCATCGGGCCCTCATCTGGTAGTCACTCCGCAGGCTTAGACTGGTGAGCAGTGGGATATTCCTAGCACCAGTCAGCCGTCGGTCTAACCAGAAGGGCCCACCATACCTCCTATCATAGAGTGACCTCTTGTAAGCATAAGTTCATGCCTAAAAAAGAAATATGATGTTCTAAACATCTTTCCAACATTCTAAAAAAGCTCTCCATCCTTGAGGCCCTTCACCTGTCGTTAGATATGCATGAGGCCCTCACCGAGGATTTAAGAAGCCCCCTCCAGTTTGAGATGGAAGTAGCAGCCATAGAATCCTTTCAGGATGAGGCGATCGAGAATACTGAATGGAAAGCCATTATCTTATTCTGTAGAGTAGATAAATGATTTCCAATATAGGGCACATTCACCCACTATACATCACCGGCCAATTCAATGGCGTAGAGGTTCACCGCTGTCTTGTCGACATGGGCTCTGGGATCAACATAATCCCGACTTGGACAATATGAAAACTAGGATTGTCTGAGGATAACCTGATTCCCTATGACCTAAGAATCCAAGGTTATGATTGGGAGGAATAGACACCGGTCGATAAGATCCACTTGAAGACCCAGTTTGGTGGATTAATTGCTAGTACCGAGTTCATGGTTGTCTCTGAGGACACTGTTTATAACGCATTGATGGGTAGGACGTGGCTGCACCTTCATACAACAACTCCTTTATCATATCACCAGTGCCTAGAGTATTCCCTTAATGGTCGAGTGGGCGTACTCCAAGGTGATGTGTCTCCCTTTGCCTCTTGTGAAGGCTGCTATTTGGATTCAGACTATTACAAGAGCATGGACAAGTAGATTCAGACTAATGAGGTCAAGCATGCCACAACTGTGATAAACCTATGGACAAAACTAGATGATGCCTACGTCTTTCCAATCCACCTCTTTGAGGATATAACACCAAACATGGGACAATGCTTTGTTTTTTCTGAGATGATGGGGGGACACATTCCCAAGTCTATGTGCTGCCAGAAGATCACCTCGTACTCCTACACGAATCAGGATCAAGTGATCCCAGAGCCCCCTATGCCCGTAAGGTATTGGGATGTCCACCCCATGGTGACAACAATACGTCATACTTGCTTTTTCTACTGATCTGAGATAAACCAGATCAAGATGACATGCCATTATTGCTTTAACATCATCGAGCGTGGCCCCTTGGGCTAAAGACCAGATGGAATCAGATCAAAAACCTTCATCGCTATGGTTGCGAGAGAACAGGAGTTCCCCGATGCAGTGTCCACTACCGCTCAGGCTGGTACCAACCTTCCATCGGGAGCTTCCGACCCAGAGGAAACTTCCCACATGGAGGATCCCTCATCCATAAGTGAAGAAGATGATTTATAGGATTCTCCCCTACCTTTGAGGAGGGCATCTCCGCCACGGTCGATGAATTAATGCAAGTGAATTTTAGTAGTGAGGCAGACCCAGAACCCACATTGATCAATGCTGCTATGCTCCTCGAGGAGTAGCAATACTATGTGGACTTCCTGAAACAACACTGTGATGTATCTCCTAGAGTTATGATGAGATGCCAGGACTAGATCCTCTGGTAGCCTTCCACCGTCTCGGTCTCCCAATAAATCACCACGGGTTCAAGAAGCCTCCCAGAAAGATACACCATTCTCACGGTGCCACGGTTTAGGCAGAAGTTGATAAGCTCATAAGATCCAATTTCAATAAAGAGGTATAGTACCCCAAGTGGCTGGCCAACATTGTGCTAGTTAGGAAGAAGAATAGACAGATCAGAGTCTGCATAGACTTTCAGGATCTCAACCGTCACTGTCCGAAGGATGATTTTCCACTTCCTGTGAAAGAATTTTTGATCAACGCTACAGATGGGTTCTAAGCCCTCTCCTTTATGGATGGGTACTATGGGTATAACCAGTTCCAAATGGCCCCAAAGAATGAGGAGTATATATCCTTCAGGGCACCATAAGGTACTTTCTATTACCAAGTCATGCCCTTCTATTTAAAGAATGCAAGTTCCACCTATCAGCAGGCTATGCATTGCATATTCAAGCTGATCCTTGGAACATTGGTGGAATGTTATGTGGACGATCTACTGGTCAAATCTCACCAGCATCAGGACAATCTCAAATACCTTGAGAAATTGTTTGGATTACTCCATTCTCACCACCTGAAGATGAATCCATTGAAGTATGCCTTCAGGGTCACCTCTGGAAAGTTTCTCGGCTTCGTTGTCAAATACAGGGGCATAGAGATCATCCCAGAGAAGATTAAGGCCATTAGTCAGATGTCTCCCCTAAGTAACATTCAGGAGATTCGATCCTTCCAAGGCCACTTAGCCTACATACACCGATTCATTGCAAATTTGGATGGAAAGTGTAATCCCTTTTCTCGACTCATGAAGAAAGGAACAATCTATGAGTGGAACAAAGAGTGCTAGACTATTTTTGAGGAAATCAAGCAGTACCTTCCCTATCCTCTGGTCTTAATTCCACCCATCTTTGGAAAGCCACTAGTCCTTTATATGACCACCTTGGAGAAATATCTCAGTGCCCTACTCACCCATAAGTACAACAAGGGGATGAAGAATATCCTCTACTACCTCAGTTGCATGCTCCTCAATATAGAGACCAGATGCTACCCTATCAAGAAGAGCTACCTTACACTGGTATTCAAAGTACAAAAATTGTGGCATTACCTCCCACATCATGAGGTACAATTGGTGTCCTGGATAGATCCCCTGAAGTACATCTTGAACCGCCCCATGTTGATAGGCCATCTAGCTTAGTGGATAGTAATCCTTAAGCAGTTTGACATCAGTTTTGTCCCCCAAAAGTCTATTAAAGGGAAATCATTAGTAGACTTCCTTTCTACCCATCCATCTCTTGAGGACCAGTCCCTGAATCTAAATTTCCCTGATGAAGCGATTCTCTCAGTTGACCGAGCCATCCCATGCTATAAAATGAATTTTTATGGTGCTTCCCAGAGCCCCATTGGGAGAAGTCTCAATGATCCCAAGATCAACAGAGTAGGTCTGGGTATTGTCTTCATTACCCCAACATAATCTGTTTCCATATTCATTCATGTTGTCAAAAGGCTGCACCAACAATGAGGCATAGTATTAGGATCTCATTACTATCCTCGAGCTATCCCTTGAGATTGATGTACCCCATTTACATGTGAAAGGGGACTCCAAACTAGTCATTAAGTTGATCAACGGTGACTATGTCGTCAGAAAGCCAGAGCTCATACCATTGTTGGAGCGCACTCACCAGTTAATGGCCCAGTTCCCATCTCATCTAGAAGTTACTCACGTCCCTCGATCTCAGAATAGTCACGATGATGCCCTGGCCGGCCTAGCTGCATCACTTGCAGAGCCTGAACTGGATGATCTGATCATCCAAATGGCACACCAAAGAGTCATTGCTCCCGCCACTCCAGATGATGATGATAGCCTATGGGTAAGCCACCTTATTGCCAGTGCCTCCACGTCAGGACCCCTGGGTCCCGTAGACGCAGTAATTGAAGTGAAAACTAACTGGAGAACCTCATTTGTTTAGTATCTCCATAATGGTAATCTCCCGGTAGGTCAGGCCGAGCACGAGCGAATTCGACACCACGTGTTAAATTTTATCCTCTAGGACAGTCCTAGTTGTGAGAAGATCCTCTATAAGCGCATGTTTGATGGGGTTTTTCTCCATTGCATTCAAAGAGTCTAGATTTCCCAAGTCATGCAGGAGGTTCATGCCAGCTCCTGTGGGGCTCATCAGACTGGGCCAAAACTATCTCACCAGATCCATAGAATGGGGCAATTTTTTCCCTCTATGAGCCATGACTACATCGAGTTCACCAAAATGTGCCACACGTGCCAAATTCATGCTAACTTCATGCATCAGCCACCATAGCCTCTCCACTCCACCAAGTACTCTTGGCCATTTTTGGTATGGGGACTCGATGTCATGGTACCATATCCACCGGCGACAGATCGCCAGTGCAGCTTCATCCTAATTTCTACAGATTTCTTCTCCAAGTGGGCAGAGGAAGTTCCACTCAAGCAGGTCAAGGCCCATTCCATTGTTGACTTTGTGAGCTCCAACTTCATCTACCAATTTGGAGTCCCTCATGACTTCCTCAACAATAATGACATGAACATCCATTTAGCTGAGTTGAAGAAACTGTACGCTAAGTACAACATCTATTCTAGCCATACCTCCCACTATCATGTGAAAGCTAATGGACAGATCGAGGCATTCAACAAAACCATCTATAACATTCTGTAGAAAATGGATGGTTAGAATAAGAAGAGTTAGCCAAACAAGCTACCCAACACCCTCTAGTCTTATTGGACGACAACTCATAATTCAACCTAGGTGACCCCATATTCCCTAGTATATGGGACAGAGGCCGTCTTTCCCATCAAGATTCAATTGCCTTCATTGCACATAACTGTCTATGATTAGCAGGTTCCAAATAAAGTAGCTGAAATTCATTTGGCTGATTTGGAAGCGCTCGACGAGAACATGCTTCGTGCCCTACACAATCTGGAAAGGCATCATAACAAGATAGCTAGAGCCTTCAACAAGAAATTTCACCTATGCTTATTCTTACAAGGTTACTTGGTGTTGGCCCTAATAACGCCAATGATACCTGGAAGGAAACCACCAAAATTGGAGCCCAAATGGGAAGGACCTTACATTGTTCACAAGGTTAACTCTAATGGTGCATACTCATTGGTTACCATGGATGGTGAGAATATAACTCCTCCAACCAATGCCAAGTTCTTCAAGCAATACTTTGCTTGAGTCCTTGGTCCCGCATGAACCTAAACTACATTAAGGTCCTCCATGACCTTAAACTGTCTGGTCCTATATGACCTTAAACTGTGAAACAGTCCTACATGACATTAAACTGTGTATTGTCCTGTAATCAAGAACTACATATGGCTTGATTCCCATCCTCATGGGATATTTATGAATGCATAGACGCTTATTCTTGAGTCCAGCCCCCAATTTTATCTTTGAATATCCTCTCTTGGGTATAGTTCTTTTGGAGGATCCCATATGGAATCATATAGGCTTCTTTGGCCCCACTCATGTCAAGGTTATGATGATTGCACCATGTGCCCTCCCTCATTCTTCTCTCCTACCACGTCCTTACCGCATGACATTAAACTGCATGGCTCTTTCAGAACTATGTATGGCTTGATTCCCATCCTCATGGAATACATAGGATCACCCATAAATTTTGTTCGTAGGCCCAGCCCCAAACTTTGATATCTCCCCTTGATTCTCACCCCACACAAGTGTATTTATTCCCTGCTCATCCCCTCCATTTTGGGTTTCCATTATCTTTCACATCCAAAGGGACCATCGAACGATATAGATACTTAGCTTAAGGGCTCTCCTATCAGTTCGGGCCAACATACTTGAGGGTTTCAGACAAAAAAATGATACAAGTCCCACATTGTGAATATGGTCAGCAGTAGATTCTCATTTGTTGTTCCCATTTTAGGTCACAAGATATAGATGCTGTAACGCCCCGACCCCAGCTACCCAGAGTCGGTGCATTACTTCGTAACATTGGCATGATCACAAAAGATCAAGTCTCGAAAGACCGATTAGTTTAGTAGCCTTGGAAACACTAGATACATTCATAAGTCTTACATTACATCATAAAGTGAAAAACTAATAACAAAGTCTTCATAGTCCACACTCATATCCCCTTCTGACTATCCCTGCAGGTCATTCCTAAAATACTTCTTCACATCCTGGAAAATATTAAAACATTGAAATGGGTGAGCTCAGATGCTCAGTAAGGTTAACAAAATAGCGGAAGCTTTCATAAATAAACATAAACATTTAAGGCAATGTATAACTAAAACAAAAGCCTTTTAAACATGAACTTCAAAATAATATGGCAAAAGTAAAATGAGATAATGCCATTCACTTCTTCACATGGATATTCTACTGGTTGAATAATCACATGCAATATCAATAACCACTTTCATAATGAGGGAATGTATAATGCCAGACATTTTAAAACATTTTGTCAAGGCCTCGGCCAAGACGTCTAAAATGATTAAGGCCTCGGCAAAAACCATAAGTCAAATTGGGAAAGGGCCTCGGACAATTCCACGTCTAGTTGTCTCATGAGACCTACCGATGCATCGAGGAGCTATAGCGGGCTCCACCCGTCACTTATTAAGTCCAATACATTCCTCATATGAATAGGTTTAAACATATCATAAACCATAACATCATCGTATCACATAAAACATGCATAAAGGAAACATAACATTTCCACATTTCAATCACAAGATATCAATACAACACATTGATATAATAAAAACTCTTTAAAAACCATTTTCAATACCAAAATAAAAGAAAATTAAAACTTTGTATTTATTTTTCATCAAAAGAAATGATGGCTTGTAGAGGAAGCCGAAACTCAAATAATGGTCGCGGCGGCGGAGAAGTCGTTGTCACCGCATAAGTACGGAAAGAAAAACATTCCCTTTTGTCGTTTAGCAAAACGCTTCATATAAAAAAAATTCCTTTTGAATAAACTTAAAAGTCAAAGGGGTTTATACACCATATAAAAGAAAGTTGTGTATAAAACCAAATATTCCTCAATGAAAGGGGATTGAGACGAAGTCCTTAAAAAGATCATTTTTTTAAATAAAGTACATCTATAATGTGTATTCACTATAAGTACACATAAATAATGTAAAAATACAAGATAGGACATAATAATATCATCACATAATTTGAAAGTAGGAGATTAACCCAAAGAATAGAAATTGGGTTAAGAAGTTCCCTTACCTCGTGTCTGACTTGACTCAACCGTTATTTAACCTCCTAAATAATAAACTAGAGTTAATATATACCTTATTAAGAACCATTTTCAATTTCATTATCCTTATTATATCACTTATTACAATGATATGAACATTATGTAATTATTTAAGTTAATAACGATTGTTTTGCCGATCTTTGGTATTTGAGTCAACAATAAACTTCTTATAATTACAAGTTGTTTATGTGGTAGAATATCCATTATCTCCAGAATTATATTCATGATATAGATATCATATATATCATATATATACAGTATATACATTCATTCATAATGTCACGTAACATTTAGAGGTAAGAAATGAAATGCACCGTTCATGGAGACGGTAAGCCATACGTACGCATGAACGCTACTTTCATTTCTATTTCGTATTTAATGGAATTAAATCATAATGATATAAATGTATAATATAATTCTAGTATAATATAGTGTATAATACCATTTACTCCATACTTTATACATCCCACATATGGCATTAAAGATTCAAATCACTTTGAGGGGGCGGTAGTCCACACTTCCTAAAATGAAATTATCGCGTTTTACCCATAATAGAAATCATAAAGTATGCCATAAATGAGAAATACAGAAGCATAATTAAAACATAAACATATTATATATCATATATAAAAATAGTGACATCTTAATGGCCACCTTTGAAGGTGTTATATGAGTGTTGAACAATCATCGTTTCGTGAGGCAGAAATTCGCCATCCACAGAAACCGTATATTCTTTAACAATTAGATGTAGGTGTGTGTAAGTGTAGCACTAATCCTTCTTATAAAAACATCATAGTATATTGAGGATACTGGTTTTGTTACAAAATAAATGTATAAAAATAGTTTAGGGGGTTGGAGAAGAAAAATAAAACAAAACAACATTAGAGAAGACATTACCTCAAAATCGGGTAACTCTTTTTGATTTGAGCCAAAGGCTTCCTTGAGAAGAGTTCTGCCCAAAGTGAGGCTTCTAGGAGTAAGAGGGGGAAGTTGGGAGAGTATTTGGGCAGAGTTTGGCCGATCCAAATGGCTTGAAGGTGTGAATAAGGTGGGAGAGGTGGGGGCCTTTTATAAGTGGAGAGGAGGGGCACTTTTGGAAAGATTGAAATGTTACATTATTTCACAATGCTTTTCGGATTCTAAAGGTCCCACACTTATATAATTAGAGGCTAAGGTGATAAGGTTTTGAAATCTCCTCATCCAATAGGCTTTTGACAAGTGTAAGCCTTGGATTTTTCATTATCTTCTCATTTTATTTAAATCGTTAAATAATGAGGTCATCGCTGCATCATAATGATGTCATAAATAATTTAATTTATTTAATGTATAAAAATTATAAAAAAAGTACTATGATGTAGGAAATATTTTTATATTTCTAATGAATATTTATAGTCAAAATTTGGACTTGTGTAACCCCACTTAAAAACTATTTTAGTAAAATAACTCATGTTTGTGTCAATTTAATTTTAACATTAAATAAATATATATTAATGTCATTTTCCAACTAAAGTGGCTCCATGGGGTCCCCAAGTTGACCCATGGGTTGTCTTGGTCGGCCATGACTCATCCAATAGGAGTAGGACAAGTGTCATGGTCATCTCATATTATTAAAACATTGTTTTTACCTTAAACTACACTAATTACCTCTAATCGCGATTAAGAACTTAAAAGTTACTATTCACCAAAAATTATTTTAATCTCATTGAACCACATTTTACTTCTTAATGACAACCATGTATGTCGGATTTTTGAAAATCAAATCACAGAAGTGGTAATATTTCATTTAAACGAAAAATCAGTTATTTAACTACCACTTAGTGGTTTCACTATTCATCAAAAATTGAAGTTTTTCAGAACAAGGCCAAAATTTCACCCTAAGCTATAATTGATATTCCGAATCCAAAAATGAAGTCCATTTTGAAATATAAATTTTTTATAATTTTAAAAAGTGGTTATTACTATTCATAACGGCTACTTTGATTAGTCGCGGTGTTTTAGTACTCGAAGTTGCGTACAATGCAAGCTAATGCATTATTGAATGAGAAGCGTATCGTGGAAGCTCGGGGTGTTACATTCTCCCCTCCTTCAATAAATTGCGTCCTCGCAATTTGAAATTTTTCTTTGAAAATAAAAGGTTGAAAAGAGAAAATACCTTTGAGGAAAACCCACATCGGAAATAAGGTTAATAAATATATAACATTAAAAGAAAGCAGGATAAGTACAAAGGTCACCCGATATAGCCCATTCTAGGATTATATGAAAATATGGATATGGAGGAGAAAAAAACCATCAAGGTCTGATGGAGAGTTATAGAAAACAGGATTAGGAGAAAGTTTAACCACAAGAAAATCACAAACTTGTGATTGGTTAAACGGTCATTGAATCCCCAGTTGGAAAAGTTAACCGACAACATTTTTGTTTTAAGTTACCTTTTATAATGTTGAGGAATTTATTTAGGAGATTTACTAAGAACGTAAGGGAATATACATACTTGTTATGTATACTTTCATTTGTTAATAAATTTTTACCACAAACCAAACTTTTACTCCAAATGGTAACAGAACTCAAAAATATTCTATTTATCCTAATTGTATAAGGTTAAAAATGTTAACACATACCATTTAGATTAGTAAAACTATTTTGTAATAACCAGGGACTTCCTGTAGTCTAGTGGTAGGAAATAAAGTCTTGTCGCACTATGGTTGTGGGTTTGATTCCTGCAGCTTTGTCCGACGCGACGGGTTATTCCCCACCCTGCAGGTTGTCCTTTTCCTAAAACTATAGTATTATAATATTCCAAAAATAATCTTCAGAAATTCTTTAATTTTAAACAATACTATCCATGGTTCAACTTAATCCATTCCAACCTTAATAATTATCCAAAATACCTCCGTCCAGACTTTCTCTAAAAGGTCTCTAAATTCCAAAATCAATTGTAACATCAGATTCCCCAAACAAAGAAAAGTTTCTCTTATTGTCACATACTAAAAATATGATTACCTTAATCATATTAAAACCTTACTGAAATCAACAAATACTGCAGTACAATCCATATATATATATCACATTATTCTTATAACCAGAATATAATCCTTGAGTCCAAAAGCACCAATACATTAATTATTCCGCTTCAACTGTAGTCACAGCATAAGATTGGCCTTGATCCCTTGGCCTTTTCTGAGGTAAGTTTCCTTGACGCTTAGGACATTCATTTGGATAATGCCCTGTTTCCCTACAATTGTAGAATTCAACTTTGACAGCCACTTTCTTTCCCTTGAAATCACGAGCCTGGTGACCCTTTTCTCCACATTTATAACAAACTCCCATTCCTTTTAGGCAACTACCAGGGTGATTCTTCCCACAATTATCACATAATGGAAAATCCTTCTTTCCCTTTTTCCCTTTATCTGTCTCTTGTTCCACCGTTCTCTTCTTCTCTTGCTTTACTTTGTTTTCATAAGACTTAGAGAATTCCTTTTCTGTCTTGATAGCACACGAGACAATATCTTCGTATGATGAGAAGGATTGTGATACTAAAGCTCGATGGAGAAATGGTTTTAACCCATCAAAGAAACGATCAATATTACTCCTTGGGTTACGTATATAATCGGCAGCATGCCTCGCTAACCTTGTAAAGTTAGCCTCATACTTTGCGACATTCTCATCCTCCTTCTGCCTCAAACTCAGAAATTGCCTTTCCATATCTGCTCGATGGTCACGAGGAAAATATTTTTCTAAGAAAAGCTCTTTCAACTCCCTCCATTCCATATTCGATACGTCATCATCTTCCTTTGTGTTTTGAATCAGCGACCACCACTGATCGGCATCTCCAGTGAGGCGGTAAACTGCCATGACAACCTTCTCCCTTTCACTACTCCCCAAGGCATGGAATATTTTCTCTAAGGAATTTATCCATTGCTCAGTTACTATAGGATTTGTACTCCCATTGAAGGTTGGTGGTTGTTGCCTCATGAAACGATCTAGCATTGATCCTCCACGTTGCGGATCAGGGTGCTCCATACGGGTAAGGTTATTATTCATAACCTGAGTAAGTTGTCCCAGTATGGTGATTAGCTGATCGACACCAGTTGCATCACCAGCCCCACTATAATTATCTTGAGCAGGAGGGAAATCCCTACATAGAGTGCATGCATTGATACGGTTTCCATTTCTTCCACTAGGCGCCATTTCTAAACAATGGCATAAACTAGATCAGTTTATGAATCAAAATACATAATCCCATACTTATAAAACACTTAACATAAATTGAACTATTTATGGATATAATCCATAATCATAAAAAAGTTTTCTTTGAGGAAGTATATACTCATAAACCCTTCATAATGATTTGTAAAGAAAATGAGAGTTATCCTAAGTATATCCCCCGGGAGTGTCGTAACCAAGAGTGCAGCAAGGCCCGTTGTCGTGCACCAGTTCCCGTTCGAGTCTAGCTCAAAGCAGTGTTTTCGGGTTTTATCCCTAGGAACATCTGTGCCAGAGCCGCCTCTACCTGCTCGTATCCAGATAGGGATGTATTGCTCGGGAAACTCACAAAATCTCTACAATACCAAAATTCTAGGAAGTTCTTCTATACTAATCCTCAAAGTTCATCTTAGGTCTACGTGCTCTAATCAGAGTTTATCTAAATCTAGCTTCTAAGGTTTGTACTAAACTGCCTCTGATACCAACTGTAACGCCCCGACCCCAGCTACCCAGAGTCGGTGCATTACTTCGTAACATTGGCATGATCACAAAAGATCAAGTCTCGAAAGACCGATTAGTTTAGTAGCCTTGGAAACACTAGATACATTCATAAGTCTTACATTACATCATAAAGTGAAAAACTAATAACAAAGTCTTCATAGTCCACACTCATATCCTCTTCTGAATATCCCTGCAGGTCATTCCTAAAATACTTCTTCACATCCTGGAAAATATTAAAACATTGAAATGGGTGAGCTCAGATGCTCAGTAAGGTTAACAAAATAGAGGAAGCTTTCATAAATAAACATAAACATTTAAGGCAATGTATAACTAAAACAAAAGCCTTTTAAACATGAACTTCAAAATAATATGGCAAAAGTAAAATGAGATAATTCCATTCACTTCTTCACATGGATATTCTACTGGTCGAATAATCACATGCAATATCAATAACCACTTTCATAATGAGGGAATGTATAATTCCAGACATTTTGAAACATTTTGTCAAGGCCTCGGCCAAGACGTCTAAAATGATTAAGGCCTCGGCCAAAACCATAAGTCAAATTGGGAAAGGGCCTCGGCCAATTCCACGTCTAGTTGTCTCATGAGACCTACCGATGCATCGAGGAGTTATAGCGGGCTCCACCCGTCACTTATTAAGTCCAATACATTCCTCATATGAATAGGTTTAAACATATCATAAACCATAACATCATCGTATCACATAAAACATGCATAAAGGAAACATAACATTTCCACATTTCAATCACAAGATATCAATACAACACATTGATATAATAAAAACTCTTTAAAAACCATTTTCAATACCAAAATAAAAGAAAATTAAAACATTGTATTTATTTTTCATCAAAAGAAATGATGGCTTGTAGAGGAAGCCGAAACTCAAATAATGGTCGCGGCGGCGGAGAAGTCGTTGTCGCCGCATAAGTACGGAAAGAAAAACATTCCCTTTTTTCATTTATCAAAATGCTTCGTATAAAAAAAATTCCTTTTGAATAAACTTAAAAGTCAAAGGGGTTTATACACCGTATAAAAGAAAGTTGTGTATAAAACCAAATATGCCTCAATGAAAGGGGATTGAGACGAAGTCCTTAAAAAGATCAATTTTTTAAATAAAGTACATCTATAATGTGTATTCACTATAAGTACACATAAATAATGTAAAAATACAAGATAGGACATAATAATATCATCACATAATTTGAAAGTAGGAGATTAACCCAAAGAATAGAAATTGGGTTAAGAAGTTCCCTTACCTCGTGTCTGACTTGACTCAACCGTTCTTTAACCTCCTGAATAATAAACTAGAGTTAATATATACCTTATTAAGAACCATTTTCAATTTCATTATCCTTATTATATAACTTATTACAATGATATGAACATTATGTAATTATTTAAGTTAATAACGGTTGTTTTGCCGATCTTTGGTACTTGAGTCAACAATAAACTTCTTATAATTACAAGTTGTTTATGTGGTAGAATATCCATTATCTCCAGAATTATATTCATGATATAGATATCATATATATCATATATATACAGTATATACATTCATTCATAATGTCACGTAACATTTAGAGGTAAGAAATGAAATGCACCGTTCATGGAGACGGTAAGCCGTACGTACGCATGAACGCTACTTTCATTTCTATTTCATATTTAATGGAATGAAATTATAATGATATAAATGTATAATATAATTCCAGTATAATATAGTGTATAATACCATTTACTCCATCCTTTATACATCCCACATATGGCATTAACGATTCAAATCACTTTGAGGGGGCGGTAGTCCGCACTTCCTAAAATGAAATTATCGCGTTTTACCCATAATGGAAATCATAAAGTATGCCATAAATGAGAAATACAGAAGCATAAGTAAAACATAAACATATTATATATCATATATAAAAATAGTGACATCTTAATGGCCACCTTTGAAGGTGTTATATGAGTGTTGAACAATCATCATTTCGTGAGGCAGAAATTCGCCATCCACAGAAACCGTATGTTCTTTAACCATTAGATGTAGGTGTGTGTAAGTGTAGAACTAATAATTCTTATAACAACATCCTAGTATATTGAGGATACTGGTGTTGTTACAAAATAAATTAATAAAAAGAGTTTAGGGGGTTGGAGAACAAAAATAAAACAAAACAACATTAGAGAAGACATTACCTCAAAATCGGGTAAATATTTTTGATTTGAGCCAAATGATTCCTTGATAAGATTTCTGCCCAAAGTGAGGCTTCTAGGAGTAAGAGGGGGAAGTTGGGAGAGTATTTGGGCAGAGTTTGGCCGATCCAAATGGCTTGAAGGTGTGAATAAGGTGGGAGAGGTGGGGGCCTTCTATAAGTGGAGATGAGGGGCACTTTTGGAAAGATTGAAATGTTACATTATTTCACAATGCTTTTAGGATTCTAAAGGTCCCACACTTATATAATTCGCGGCTAAGGTGATAAGGTTTCTAAATCTCCTCATCCAATAGGCTTTTGACAAGTTTAACCCTTGGATTTTGCATTATCTTCTCATTTTATTTAAATCGTTAAATAATGAGGTCATCGCTGCATCATAATGATGTCATAAATAATTTAATTTATTTAATGTCTAAAAATTATAAAAAAAGTACTATGATGTAGGAAATCTTTTTATCTTTCTAATGAATATTTATAGTCAAAATTTGGACTTGTGTAACCCCACTTAAAAACTGTTTTAGTAAAATAACTCATGTTTGTGTCAATTTAATTTTAACATTAAATAAATATATATTAATGTCATTTTCCAACTAAAGTGGATCCATGGGGTCCCCAAGTTGACCCATGGGTTGTATTGGTCGGCCATGACTCATCCAATAGGAGTAGGACAAGTGTCATGGTCATCTCATATTATTAAAACATTGTTTTTACCTTAAACTACACTAATTACCTCTAATCGCGATTAAGAACTTAAAAGTTACTATTCACCAAAAATTATTTTAATCTCATTGAACCACATTTTACTTCTTAATGACAACCATGTATGTCGGATTTTTTAAAATCAAATCACAGAAGTGGTAATATTTCATTTAAACAAAAAATCAGTTATTTAACTACCACTTAGTGGTTTCACTATTCATCAAAAATTGAAGTTTTTCAGAACAAGGCCAAAATTTCACCCTAAGCTATAATTGATATTCCGAATCCAAAAATGAAGTCAATTTTGAAATATAAAATTTCTATAATTTTAAAAAGTGGTTATTACTATTCATAATGACTAATTTGATTAGTCGCAGTGTTTTAGAACTCAAAGTTGCGTACAATGCAAGCTATTGCATTATTGAATGAGAAGCGTATCGTGGAAGCTCGGGGTGTTACAGATGCTGTGTTTAAAATATGGTCAAAAACATCCTTTGTCATTGTCACCACTTCCATATGTCCCAAACATGGTGTGTAGTGGTTCATTCTGCCCTATCGTCTCTTCAAACATCGGTCTGCCTCGAGTAGGAGTGTGATTCCAACTGGTGGTCCCACGTGTGATGGGGAAAGCCTAATTCTACTCTTTGTTTCTCACACTAAGGATTTATTACATGGTCTTAGGAGCTATAATAAGTCAATACCCACATGAGTGTCCATATGGCTACAGCTGGCCAGGATGCCCAGCCTTAGGTCCCTCAACCTTTTCAGCCCCCTGGCCCAAGTTCCCATTCATGATTGTGTGGTGTGGTATGGACTCATGTCCTCATTCATGTCGAGCTATTTTTCCATGCCACATATATCCCCTTGAGACATCCCTCCTTCATTTCCTTCCATGCTTCATGAGCCCCATCCTTTGGGTTTCCATCATCTTTTATATCCAAAAGACCCCCAAATGGCAGGGATGCTCAGCCCAAGGGCTCTCCTACCATGACGGGCCAACATCATTAGGTATCTTGAGAAAAAAATTGATACAAGTCCCATGTTTCAAATTTGATCAACATTCGACTCTCAATTACTTTCCCTCAAACTCTTGTCACACAAGGGCAGATACTGTATTGCGAACTTGGTCAACAGTTGTCCTCTACCATCGTTCCTGTTTTGTGGCCTTCCATAGGTGTGATAATTCAACCTCTACACTAAATTTTCCCATACATATAACATTAAACTAGAAGTCTACTGTATCATCCCTATGAACTTAAACTAAGAGCACCATCATCCTCATTGCAAGACGTTAAACTGCAAGCTGGCAGTTACATTTTGTCGGTGGCCCAGCCTTAAGTCCCTTGGCCTTCTCGGGTCCCGGGCCCAATTTATCACTTATGATTGTGCAGTGTGGATGGTATTATGTCCTCATTCACATTAGGATAATCTCCATGCCATACACATCCCTCGTTGAGATACATTTCCCCTATATTCATCCTTACCATATGACATTAAATTGCACGAGACCTCTAGAGAACTACATGTGGATTGATTCCCATTCTTATGGGATACGTAGGAACACTCGAACATATTTTATTAGGGTCCAACTCAACTGAGATCTAGTATCTCCTACCCCATATTCTCTTACCTTTTTTGGACCCTCAACCTGAGGTTTCTTTTTGGGAATCATGCGTGGTATGATGTGGACCTCATCCTCATTCACACCGAGATGCTTTATCACACCATCCATGTTCCCTTTTGAACCTCATATCCCCTATATATTATTGAGCCATATGACTTTAAACTATCCTGCCTAGTACCACATGAATTTAAACTATTACGTCTATACTACACAATGTTAAAGTGCATGGTTGGTCCCATCAGATGACTATAAATTGTTACATTATCGTCCTGGACACACGACGAAAAATGGCACTGCATCGTGGTGTCCTCACTCAAGGGGAAACCATATTTGGTATTAGTCACCCACCATACTACTTTTCAATGCCTACTTATGACTTGATTCTTGTGTTGATACCTGGACTTTCTATCCTAGGTCAGTTGCTTCACAAAAAAAACACACATCCATCCTAAAGGACAAAAAAGATCTATTAAATGCCACTTCTTTTAGTGCAAGGTCCAGACCCACACAACCTTATTATATCTGGAACTGGTACCTTACCATGCCACCTTCAAAAATACGTATGGATTGATTCCCATCCTCATGGGATACGTAGGAACACCTGACCTCTTTGCTTCGGTCCCAACCTAACTTTCACTTTTGGTCCCTTGTCCCCAAAAACTTCCTCCAGGGATACATGGTGTGGTAGGAACTCCTTATTTCCTCATTCACATCAGGTTTATAGCTACCACACCACATGCTCCCTTCCTGGGATCTTCCCTTTCAATCTACATCCTATCGTATGATGTTAAAATGCACGAGACCACATGTCCTTGACACATGACACTGAACTTTGGTTCTACCCTGAACAAGTTCAGGGTTCCCCATGATAATCATGAAATTCACCAGATCCCTTTCCATAGAGAATTTTCCCTATCAGTGTTGTCCTTTAGCCATGTCGTGTTTAAGAACTACATTTGGCTTGATTATCATCCTTAGGGGATACATGGAGACACCCAAGAATTTTTCCTTGGGCCTAGCCCTAGGGTCATTAACCCTCCTGGCCCCTCGGACTCGATCCTGGTTTAGGCAGTATGACCTTTAAACTATGTGCATCATCCTCACCGTACGATGTTTAAACTATGCATTCATCACCCTTATCGGTATGACATGAAACTAAAGATCATTCCAGGTCCTTACCAGAGAGGTCCTATTTGGAAGTATGTATGATCCCTAATTAGACCGATGCACCCACCTAACGTGTTTTCATCACGATGGCGTAATTTCAAGAGTGTTAGACTCCATTCGAACAACCCATAACTCCATAATCCACGCTTTGAATGCCCATTATTTAGACCCTCATCCTCTTTCACGTCTAAGGGAACCCCCTAACAGTATGGATTCTCAGCCTATGCCTCGCCTACTATCCTGGTATAATGATCCAGAGGACTAATGGACGAAATTTTGATTCAGACCCCGTGTTTCGAACATGGTCAGCAATCGACCTTCATTTGTCATTACCACTATAGGCTAACATAATAAGGATATTGTGTTTTGAACACGGTCAAAATTTATCATTAATTGTCATGCCACCCTCATATTTTTTCAAATTTTGGGTATCGTGATTCAGACTTTCCACTCCCCTATGTTCAGATTTATTCTAACCCCCCTAGCGTTACCCCACTCGTGTACTAGAGCATATTGGGGAAGTTATAGTTTGACTGTCCTAGGTACTTTATTCTCTATTTAGGTCTTCCCCTATCTCTCTCTAAATGGGTCATTTCTACCATGGATGTCTGAAGTATAGTTGGCACCCCCACATTCAAATGAAGTAATAGTGAAAACATCCCTTCTTTCTCACATCGGGCATGATCCACGTGATCTTAGGAATGGGTTGATATTTATTTTAGGATTTTGGTCGAAGTGCATTAAAATAAACAAACAAATAGTTTGACGATGCATACAATTCAGAATTTGAGGCAGTAAAGAATGTTAAGTTTATAGATTTAGCAAAAACATGGCCCTTAAGGATCAACGTTTTGGATAGATCGCTCCAGTGCCACTACCTTCTGGATTGTGGCCTCCAGGATTACTTCCTGACCCTTGAGAACCCTCTCTTCATCAGCAACTGCGAAGCATAGTTCACTGACACTAGCCTACACTTGTGCCTATTTAGTCTAAAGTTCAGTCATTTGGTGACCCACTTCCACTATCTTCTCTTGAGAATTCTCCAGCTAGGCCCTCAATTGATCAACGAGCTCAGAGTAGTTTGCGATGAATGCCTCCCTTTCTTTTGTTTTCTCTTTAAGGCATCAAAAATCATGCTCTGCCTTCAGGAATGCCTGGGTATTCCCTGGATCCTTCTAGCACCGGGAAATGTTAGAGAATTGGCTACTCTCATGTTGCTTCTCAGCCATGTAGTTGCGAATTGTTAGATGAAGATGGTGAGCATCAACCCCTCCAGCACATAGAAAGCACAACCAGGTGTGGTGTGATCCCATCCATTTTATCCATTATGCCTATGGAAGACTGAGGAAGCATTTGATACACTTCTATCCCTTACACCGCATCATCTAGATCTCATTGGATACTTCCAAATCAGAGTCATCCATATCCTTGGGGTCTGTAGGTCGATAGTTGGGGAAAGCATCCAAGAGATCAGCTGTGGGCTCTTCTTCTGGTACTCCTCCCATGAAATTAGGATCCTCAACATGTTGGAGGCCTTCCTCTCTCACCCCAATCCCTACAACTTTTCTTCTACTAGCTTCAGACTCTGCTCTGACATAGATATTGTTAGTATCCACAACACCTTTCTCACCAAGTGCCCGGGCCGGCTCGGTTTGAGAAGGGGGTCCTGAGTGGGTCGGTGCTTTCACCATTGAGGCACTCATAGAAGACTTGTATTCAGCAGCTTTTCGATCCTCCAATGCTATAATTACTAAAAAAAACAATGAACACCTTGATTAGTTAGGCTCTCTAATGGAAAATATTGGCGTCTAAGTGATAAAACTTACAATAGCTCAATGCATCAGCCTCCGATGTTTTCATCACCACAGGAGCTATCACTGTGGGTTATCGTTCAGCACTTGTCAGCTCAATAATGGATGTTGGATCCCCACCTTGTTCTATCGGCACGTCTTCCCCCATTCCAGATGGAGTTTCTTGGTCGGTGCCAATATGCACTAGAAGAGGATAAAAAAATCCGATTGAATATTACGAGTAATGGAAAAAGGAAAAGGATGAATAAGGATTGAGGCATACCTTGAGTAGCTTAGTTATGTCTATGTTAGAGATAAAAATCTCACAACTATCCCGAAGACTGCCTTGGTAGGCCTTACCTTGAGACACCCACCTCTAAGATCCTCTTCAGCTTCCCCTACTTGTTCTTCCTCTCCTTTATCCTCTCCTTCCCCCTCCTCCTCTTCTGACTCGTTGCCCACTGGCTCCTCATTGCTGTCATCACCCCCAGATGACATTCGTTCCGGATCATGATCCTGGCCAAGCATTACCTTCACAAGGAGGGGTGGTTCCTCACAACGACCCCGCTGGAATGCATATGCATCCATGTCTATCGAATATGTGTGCCAACAATGAAAGTGAACCATGTCATCAATCCGAATAAGTACGACCTATGGAAGTTGGATTCTGTCATGTACTATCTTTTTTCAAAGGGCTTAGGTTCCCATCAATTGATGCAGGGTCAACCAGACTGACCACAACGCAGGGAAGATTGCATCATCAGAAGGTTGAAGCAGGTACCTTATCTGCTTCCTGGGAAGCTCCCTGACTTTTTTGTGAGGTTATTCACGAGCCCCTCTTCCCCCGAATGATGAAGGCATAACCGCACCATGTAACATTCCTATTTCTATATTCCCAGCGTGCCCTGACCCAGTCGCCCAACTTTCTCCCTGCCTTTCCTCCTCGACGGCTCCTTGTATGCTCTCTCACTTACCAGGCTCTACACTGGCCACCTTGAGCGGTTGTACTCGCTTCCGCAGAATCCCTTTAGGGTAGGCCACAACCCAATGTTCGGCGTATTTAATTGAAAGGCCAACATCAACTCTGGTGGGGTGGGGGGGGAGTAATGACTTTGAAAGATCCATAAGTTGTAAACATAAAAAACATTTGGCAAAGAACATAGGGATTCCTCTCCTCTCATAACTCTATGTACACCTTCTTTGGTATCCACTGAAGGTATCCAAACTGCCTGGCAAATCTCCATGGCATGTAGGGCTCACAAAGGATTTTACTGTCGACCCGGGCCACAATAACCCCACCTCTGATGCTCTGGAAGTATTCCCTTTGCTCTAGCGAGCCTTTCCCATCGTCTATCATTTGTCCAGTTGGGGTAGGGAATGGAATAAAGGTATAATTGGCATGATTTCCAATCTTGATCCTTACCCCATCTTCGTTGAACTTCAATGACATGACCATGACAATATTCAACAAGGAGGGTTACAGACTATTACCCGGGGGACAAATGGCATTTGGAAAGGTTTATCCGCCATAGTGAGCCGCAATCCAGCCATGAAGGATTTAGAAAGGGACCCATATCCTCCTCGGTGAACCCCCTCTCCAAATACACCCCATGATGGTGTACAAATGGGCCAAAACAGGGACTCCCAAGTTAAACCTCTGATTAGCAGTCATAATACCGACCATCACCAATTTTTCTGGACGAACTCCCATCCTTGTGTCTCTCACTAGAAGGAGCCATCCCCTCAGGAAGGTCAAGAGAAACCCAACATAACGAATGTTCAGATATTGTCTTTCATTCACACTGAAACCCCAAGATTGATATTCTTCCACCTCCAGGATCCTCTAGTATGATCTGCTCTTGCTCCTCTAGCCGCGGTCGGATATCATCTTCCTCGCCCTGAAATTTTGACATTTGAGTCTTTCTGTAGAAACAGGATGAACCAATTTGACTAGGTGATTTCCTTCTAAAAATATTTGACTGTCAGACTCTCCTTGGCCAGCTCTAATAGATGCCATTTTAGGACGGGAGTCTGTGATCTGTCTCCCTAGATGTTCCTTGTCAGAAGGAATTCATCATACTGGTGCCCATCCAAAAGAATGCCTCCAATGCGATGAACTTCCCAAAGGCTGATACCAACCTCCCCATGGTGGAGATGGAAGGTGTTGGTATTGGGGGACCACCATGTAAAGAGATCTAGCCCAAGTTCATGCTGGAAGTAGAAATGGAACTGCAACGTCCACACCACCTCAAACAACCCAATGTGCCGCAGCTCGGCCCCAAACTGATCACACATTTGGTGTACCCAATACGCCAAGACCCACTCACTTGTGAAGTTGCCTCAAGACCTCAAGTCCCAGTCCTACATCCAGCCTTTGGTCTCATTGGTGATTCCCTGTCAGAAAGTGATTGCATAATGAGATAGAGAACCCTCAGCCACTAGCTCATTTCCCAAGATGGTCATGGTCCTGAGGTTTAGGATGTAAACATCCATGTGCCTGGTTTATCAGTGGGATGGTAGTTTTTAGTAATGTTGTATCGGGGAAGATCATCCTCGCGGGTCACCCATGACTGCGGTGTGTCGACTTCAAATCCTAGCACGGGTACCACCTCCAAAATACCGAAGTCCCATATCGGTAGGTTGTCAGACAACACATACTCCTTTTGGGCTGGGGTAAAAATATTGAAAAGAGTTTGGTTGTGGGATACAATCTTTCGGGCACCATAAACCTAAGGATTCGCAACCATATCGACCCTTCAAGCGGCATATTCATCTTCTCTTTTAGCATCACTCCGATTAGTAGCCATATTTTTTTGGTAAGGTCAGAAGGATACCACATGAAAAGGCGAGAAATGTGCACGGAAAATCCGAAATCGGTGCGAAAAACTGATGTAGTGGCGTGAAAAAACCGATTCTTCATGAAAAACCATGACCTAACTTGGGGAATTATGCGTAATAGATATCGAATTACACGCAAAATAAAGGAATATTTTTCTTGTACAAGAGCTAGAGACTTATCCCACATGAAAATCCGTATGGTCTATGGGGCTCACAAGGGGTTTTATTGGCATGGGTCGAGGTTTCCGCACACGCGCAAAAAGCACATTCTGCGCCACTTCACATTTTCTATGCAACTAAAGGGTTTTCCATGCGCTAACCTTAAGAGATTTGATGTTCCAGTGTTTCCCTCAGAATCCAAACTTCACGTGCCCTCAGAAATCCAATTCTTAGGGGGGGAATTTGTAGATGCCGAAATGTGCTTAAAGTCAAAAAGATGGCCTTAGCGGATAAAATGAGGACATATTTTGACTTAGTAGAAAAATTTGGGAGGAAGAAACGGGGTGTGTGAAAAATCCTCAAAGGTGTGCGAAAGAACAAACTCCTGCACCAAAAACTATGGGATCCGAAAGAGTTTTGTGCATGGTGTTGAAACTTTTGCATAGCTTCCCCCCACCACAAAATCTTTCATGCCGCCGACACCTACTGTAGAATCTTTCACGCCGCCAACTTCGGGTCAAGGATTTGTCACGCAGCTGAAACTGGGTAAAAATTTTTCCACACTAATCAAATTTCACATGGATCCAATGACCCCGATCACCTATAAATAGAAAGGTACCCCTTTAACTTCAAATGGATAAAGAATCTGAACCGTCTCCTCTATGCATAAAACACCTCTCCTGTGTGTAAAAGATGGATTTTAGGTATGGGATTTTCCGTGACAGGCCTCCTAGGGGCCCGTCTTCATGCGAGACCACTTTGGCTTGACCCTTGCACAAGCCCGGAAATGTTAGGTCCCTTGCGCACCATCCACTTCCCTTGCGTGCAATCGGTTTTCCTTGCACGCAACCCCTTTACCTTGCGCATGAAACCTCATCCACCCTCTTGCACGCAAACATCTTCAATTGCGCACAAAATCATGATTTTCCACGTAGCTTCTCGATTGTGTTCCAATTGTGCACAAACCTCTCCTATTGCATGCAACCATGACCTTTTCCATGCAATTGTTCCAGTTGCATGCCAATTGCGCGCAACCCTCTCCTATTGTGCGTAAACCTATGGGTCCACTCCCTCGGGCCTTTCCCGTGCAACTATTCCATTTGCGCGCATGCCGCCCTACTTGTGTATACCCTTTTTCTTTGATGTACCTCTTTTGGACAACATCTTTGAGTGCTTTTTATGCCCAAATAATCTACGTTACACCCCATTTTCTCATATGACCCTCTTGGCTCATACGAAGTAACTTCAAGGTCCCTTGGGCAGTGCTTCCCATTGCATTTCCTCACCTCATGCTTCTTCGCATAAGCATGATAATAGCTATTACTTCTTAACATTGCCACACTAACGTAGACCCCTCAACGGATCACTCCATAACACCCCTTCACCACGGAGTTGCTGATGCCTTCCCTTTCCCAAGGTCGGGTGGGTATCAGTTATGTAAGTCCTAGGGGTGTGGAGTAAACCCACCTCATCTGAGCTGCAGGATGTTAAACTTCCAAGCACCATCATCCCCAGCACATGACGTCAAACTGTGACCTTTCCCCATGCATCGTATGTGGGGTTCCCCCACCTTGGACATTCTTCACACCCATTGGTATCCATGGGAGTGAAATCGTTCCTCACACGGAATGAGATCCTATTTATTAGAGCGACATTTGTTCATGGGGAAAGGGAAACCACCTTGGTGTAAGACCCTAGATTTTCTTATAGGAGGTAGCATCCCTGCTCCTGGTCTCTTACTCGGTGCCAAGGACCTGAGAGGGGGGGATGGGCACCAGAACCCTCATCTCTTCCATTCCAAATCCCTCTCCTACTGGTATTTTTCGCCAACTGGGCCTCCACCCTAGAGTAAGTCCCAATATCCATCTCCCTGGGCTGTGGACCATGCGTAATCCCCTATTTCCATTTTGGGATGCTAACCACATGTAAGCCCCATTCCACTTCCCACAGATGAACCTTTCATGACATGATCATCAGGTCCTTGATGTCTCTTGTTTCTCACACCGAGCATGACTCACATGGGCTTACAGTAATCACCAACCATGACATCCTATCTGAGTAGCCTAGAGTGTAAGCCCCACAAACTATAACAAACTATGTGGACTTTTATCCTTGCTAAGGAAAGGTATGTAGGAAGCCTCCCTAAGGTTCAAGCCCAACAACCACTAGTTCTGCCCCCTTCACGTCGGTTTAAAAACACTATCCCGAACTACGTGGACTTTGATCCTTGCTAAGGCAAGGTGCGTAGGAAGCCTCCCTAAGGTTCAAGCCCAACACCCAACTGGTCCCGAACATCTTCGTATCGGTGCGCCAAGCCCCATTATGAACTATGAGGACTTTGATCCTTGCTAAGGAAAGGTACGCAGGAAGCCTCCCTAAGTTTCAAGCCCAACAACCATTGGTTCTGACCCCCTTCATGCAGGTTCACCTTCGTCCTGCATGACGTTAAACTGCATGCCCCCTTTTCACCCCACACGATGTTAAACTACACCCGCTCGAACTACGTGGGCTTTGATCCCTGTCTCCTAGACGGGGTACGTAGGAAGCCTCTATGAGGTTCAACCCCATCTAGCTATAAGCCGTTGTGGGCCCATCCAGCGGTAAGCCATTGTGACCCCATCTAGTGGTAAGCCGTTGTAGTCCCTTTTGTTGGGACCCACATATTTGGTCTGCCCTCAGGCGTTAGACCAACTCGGGCTGCTAACCACATGTAAGCCCCAGTATGAAATTGGGTTGCTGTCTTCTACACACACCCCAAATGCTATGCCCCACACTTTGAACTACGTGGACTTTGATCCTTTCTAAGGAAATATACATAACCCATGTCTCATAACGTTATTTCCCTCAAGCCTACATGTTTTGGGAAGGTCATGCCCCAACCTAGAGGTTCCACTTCCTCCAGGTCCCATTCATACAGGTCGCCTCCTTAGGCATCCTGTCACCTCACTGAACTACGCAGACTTTGATTCCCTACCATGAGGATACACATAAAGTCTCTTTGAGGCTCAATCCTAATACCACCATCACCTTCTAAATGGTTCCACCTCATCCCACACCACTTCATTTAACCCTACATCATCCATCTTGATTTTATCAGGGCAGCCACATCCTGGGTGGATCGTGCCATCTCATTTTCTCACTGCTTATAGCAGCAATCATGTAACTAACCACGTGTTAGCCCCAATATCAGTGATATATCCCTCTCTCTCTCTCTCTCTAAATCTCTCTATATATCTCTCTCTCTCCAGAGGTTTCACCCCTCTGATCTACTCTCGCTAGTGTTCTGATCAGTCTAATCTATCTCTGCTAGACGTTAAACTCGTGGCATACCCTATGTTAAACATGAGAAGTTGAGGAAAACCTCAGAGGAATGCCTATTGCATATATTTCCCCACATTCTATGTGGGATGCCTCAGGCATCCACACCCATGAGAAGACTTATAATAAGGGGAATAAACCCAGACACACTAGTGTTCCAGCATCCAGACACGCCAGTGATGTCCAACATGACTACTCCCATGACCGAAGGTTGCTGCCCTGGCCAGACCCCTTGGAATGTCTCAAAAGAAGCAGGGTAATTAACCAGCATCCATGAAGACATGACACTGGGAAGATTTTCATGGACAACATCTTAAGTCTATAAGGGAGACCCAGACTAGGTTAAGAGTTCCGAGGAGGAATCCAAGGAAGAAAGAGCTGACATCCCATCATCCCGTTTGGATCAAGGAGAAAACGTCCCTGAATAAGTGATAGATTCCACCCGCCTTTGGAATGTAAGAATGCGGGGCCACAACCAGCATGTCCTCATCTTCCTCAAATAGACGGATGTGCGCGCCCCGATGAAAGTGTCAGAAAAAAATATATATTATTAATCATGAAAAAGTGTCTCTAAAAATATAAATTTCAAAATATAATGTGATAAGGGTCTAAATACCATTATCCAATAAGAATTAAGATATGGTTTTGTGGCCTTATTACTTAGTTTTTAGCTTAATTAACCCATTTTACCATATTAACATTTACCGAGGTGATAAAGTTTTACCAAGGTTACTATTAATAATGACCTAAAATGAAATGGGAAACATTAAAAAATTTAAACTTCTTGATTCCAAATATGAAATTAATTTTCAAGTTTCAATTTTTATAGATGATATAAATTAATTTTAATATAAAAATACAATCTGTGAGGAGTTTTTTTAGAAAAATGCCCCTTTTAAGCATAAAAATGACATTATACCAAAATAAAATATAATTATGATTAATGTGGAATTAATTATATTATGTTTATTAAAATGGGACTTATTTTACTTTAAAACCAATCAAAAACAAAATCGGACTTTTTGAATACTTGAAACAAAATCACAATTTTAATAAAAATTAATATTTTTCACAATTCACCCAAAAATAAATCTTTTCAAAAAAATACCAAAAGTTCATCCTAAGATAAATTTAATATGATTATATTAAAAATTATTTCTTTTTTATCAAATTAATTTTCTAAAATAATAAATTTAACTTTTAAATATAACCATGTAATGCATGGTAAAACAATTTAGTAAAATAAAACTACTCATTTTTCAATTGATAAATTATATAAAGTCATTTATAAAAATATAATGAACATGAATCCATAAAAAAAATACTTATAAATCATAAAATTGATTTATTTCTAGGATTAATTTGGTTTTCACAATAATTCATGGTAATAAAACTTATCTTTTTCTTTCCAATCAATATATTCTTTTCAAAGATCATAATCACATAATATTGGATTATTTTGTAAAACTTTAATATTAAAATAGAGTGAGAGTCTATATTAGTAGAGAAAAGAAGCACACAATCGATATAAAACATATCATTCTCTATGACTAGATAAAATATTCTTGATATAGCCTTCTGAAATTGTGGGGGGTAGTTTCTAGGTAAAATTGTAATTTATTCAAGTTAAAATGATTTCCTAGAATATAGAATGCTAATTATATATATATATATATATGTATATATATATATATATATTCCTTTTTAATAAAAAGTTCCCATAAGCCTTCCTTGAGATTTAATTTTTTTGAAAAATTGTGCTTGGGTAAGATTCTAGAAAAGAGTTTATCTCTTTGGTAGAGGAAACTTGTCATCCTCAAGAAAATAAATAAGATGTTGATGATAGATAAAAAGTTTGAGTTTACATTTTATTTTTTGTGATAATTTATTAACATAAAATAACTCACAAGATAATTGGGATTTCATATCATTAGTGAAACCTATATAATGGTGTTAAAAAACCTATTTGATAGGATACTAATGGAGTTCCAGATTCATACCTTTATGACTTGTCATTTTTGGATTAACATATTTATTTTTTTTTCAAAGGATTTTGGAAAAATAAAACAACTTATTTAATATATCCCAAACCAAAAACTAGATAAATATTTTGAAATCTTGTCTAAGGAAATAGATGATTTACATACCTAAGACCTTTATTAATCTAAGAAACCATCTTCAGAGAATTAAGGAATAAGAAGATCTTTAACTAGAAAGTCAGAACCAAAAACACATTTCTTGATCATATATATAGGGGAAATCTAAATATGGATAGGTTTAATAACCATTAACATAATAAATGATTCCCTATTTTATACAAAAAATGGTATTCATAATGATTATTAAAGGGATTTAGGGAGAATTTTCAGCTTCATGATTGATGTTGCAGATCTAGTATTAAAGAAATCCAGTATTGGAATAAGCTTATCCTATAGGGATGGATTGTAGGTTCTGTGCATAACATAATTTCATGTTTGGGCCTACCCAACTTATGTTTTATTATAATCGATGATTATTCCGAGATGTACACAATGTAAAACATCATGAAAAATTAAATTAATTCAAGGATTAATTGATGAAAAAATGTTAAAACCAAAATGTGGGACCATCATATAATGATTTATAATTAATTTAAGAAATTAAAGAATTACCATGTGATGATTTGTTTCTTTTTTGATGAATATAACTATATTTATATGTTTTAACATCATTGTATCATGGCAATCAAGTGTAGATTCTCTCTAGCAGTGATCCACAGATGCACCTTAATCCTCCGAGTGATATCGTAGGAATTGATGTGTGATAGCGTAGAAGATCCCAATGCTTGCACTGATCTTATTTGATCTCTATTAGAATCACTTCAAAGAAATACTCTCCTTATACTCTCTAGAATCGAGAGGGGTGAGGGAGGAGGATCACTCTCTATTATTGAGAGATTTCTTGGAGATGATCTCTTTAAGTCTTGAGAGCATTCTTTAGATGTTACTATAAAAAAATGGCTAGCGTTAGTGTTGGAAATATTATAACTAGTTTAAATAGTTCTAGAGTTAGAAAATAATAATCTCACATAAACCATTATTATTTTTATTAATCCCCAGTAAAACCCATGTACAAATAATAATAATCATAATATTTTTGTCTTGACATTAACAAAGCTCACAAATTAATTAAACATTATTTCTTGAATAAATTGTTTAAAATTTATTCAAATAATATTTAATATATTTTTTCTACCAAGACCTATAAAACTCGGTCCTCCATTTATCTATAATATTCATCAGGCCTTGAATAATGATTATTTAATTAATAAATAAATATCAATTCATTATTCATTGATAAATAAATAAATATTATATTCACTAAATAGAAAATAAATATTTTTTAAATAGTCTACTCACAAATGTTCTCTTAAATAACTAGTGATTGAATATATTTGATCAAGATGACATGAATAATTATTAAACCACATTTGAGAAGAATTTTTATTCAACATGTTAAATAATAAATAATATTTAATATTTAACTGAGGTTTTGGATATACTTAGTTTATGAATCTATAGGCCCCTTTCTCAGTGACATTGGAGATAAATTCCTAAAATCCAAGGTAAGTATCTATAAAAACATAAAGTATAACATATATTAAGAAGTTAAATACCACTATGACATAAAACCACATATGAATTCTTACTATGTAATATAATCTTCTTATCCTGATATCTCATATCGAGTAGGTTACATACCGGTGTTATCAACCTATGTCTTTGCTATATATTTCTCTGTCTTTCCAAAAATGAACTTTCCTTTGAGAACCATGTCCATGGATTTAATTAGTCTATTATATTCCAATCAAAGGGCCTAATATATCAACTTCCATTTAGGAACATAAGGGATAAATACTTTCTAAAATTATTCATTAATGCAATATTATTCCTGGCACACCCAATATGTAACATTTTATTTCTATATTTAGGTACTCTACAACCCTTTTTTGACAAATATTTTATTGGGTATCATTTATGGTGATTTGGGTGGAAAATAAAAAATTTTTGGATGATTTTGGTTGATTCATGGTTGGAACATGGTTTTACCAAACCATGCACCCACCCAAGGTAAACTTTGTAAACCCTAACAATGGGGGTTTGTATAGCTGGTGAACAGTTTGAAAAAAAGTGTTCCAGCCTAGTAGAAACCATGAACCCAATTAGAGGGGTGAAAAGTTTGATAAATTGTGTGTCCCCCTCCAGAAAAATATGGGTATAGACTTTTTAATCCTAAAAATTATTTTAAAAATTTCTGAACCCCCATTTGGACCCTCACTCAACCCTAAATAAGAATTGAATGAATTACTAGGTATTTGGTATAACAACCCTACTCTTTATTACATAAATAAACATGATTTATTACATAAAATTGAAATAAAGACAACTCTGAGAATCAAGAGGTCTAGTGTATTGGGAAATTAGGAACATTTCATGACAACTTGATACATAAAAACACGACATCTTTATTGAAAACTTCCTTTATATGACCACAACATTCATTCGTACTTAGCATTGCATGAGATAACCTGAGGACATACATGTAAAAAGGGTGAGCTATAAAGCCCTATAAGGGTGTAAACAAGTTATAACATGAATAATATAGTACATTCTAGTAAATAGGCATATCAAGGAAGCACATGAGAAACATGAACATATAGGTATGATATAGCATGCTTATTATAACATGGAAATGTGGCAACAACATTTAACATGATATTAGCATGAGCCAAGGATCATTGCACATGTAAAATGAGTAAACCCTCATTTCACTTGAATTATCATGAGTAAAACCTCATTTCTCTTGATATATCATGATACTAATTGATTAGCCACTAAATGAGGATAATATTCATTGTTAATATATATAATATTCATGTTCTTTATTAATTCATAAACACCATTTTAGTGCATTTTACACTTTGAACATCATTTCACATTATGATTGTAATACCTTCTTAAAATGCACTATTATGTGGTACATTTTTGAACATCATTTGAAGTACCCAATGATTCATCTGATTATACATATTTTAATTTGATATTTTTTGAAATTTATCTACACTCCAATATGAACATTTCTCATTCAGGGATCAATGGAGAATTCATGGAATAAAATGGGGATATTTTGTGATGAAAGGAAGCAATTCTAGAGAAGGCATATTGGAAACTAGCCCACTGATGAGACTGTGGGGCCCAACATACAGGCCCAAGTAATCACAAATTTCGTGGTATGTTAGAAGACATGCATAGGAACAAATAACGTTTCATGAGCTAACGCTAATTCGGCCTTCATGGTGGTCATTTAGGCGGCCCAAGTTAGAGATAAAATTCTGGTCCAGATTCTGCGGCCCAGAAAAACATCCCACCAATTAAACCATATCTCTAAAACCATAACTCCTTTTGGTATTATATTTTTCAGTCTGTTAGGGGACATCCGGATCTTAATTTAAGTCTTGTATGGCCCACCCAAATTCGGCCATCTAGAACGCGTTTCAAGCGCGTCTGTTCGGTGCATGAAAGCTGGATGCCTTTTCAAGTCAAGGGTGAAAAAATCTTCTTTCCACAAACTTTCCACCACCCTAGGCCTACCATAATCAAGTGGGATGCTTTTTACAGTTGGAAGCTCGACCCAAGGCTTCCAAAATGACTATTTAAGGTAGTGTTGGTGGAGGAGTTGAGAATCTTTGAGCTTGTTTTCATCTTAATGTTATGCTGCCAATTTCTCTTTGTAATGTTCTTCCTTCACATGTAAGTTGTTTTAATTCATCCTTGTTTCTTAATAAAAGTTTTTCTTCTCTTATTATTCTGTTTTTATTCTTATCACTTTGATACCATTGGTTCAAGGTGTGAAATTTTTCATACCAAACCTTGTGAGATTAACACACAACGGTGGAGTGATTGTTATTTTGTTGCGTTTTTTTACTTCTCCATTTCCTCCCTTATGACTCTACTTTACGCTTCCATTGAAACCATGGGATCAATAGAGGTATAACCCACTTATGGGTTGATCCAAGGGAGTAGCAAGGGGATAGATTGGATGTTATTTATCACCTAATTAATGTATAATCACTTCTTTAATTGAGATTTTTATTTGATGGTTTTTAAACTCCATCGTCCTTGTTAAATTTAAGGCCACACACTTCAAGTGCTAATACGAACCTTTACCTTGAAGTGATCAAAACATTGATCCTTCAAGTGTATAGGTGATTAGTATTAAAGGGTGTAGACATTAAACCAGTAAGTGATGATGTTGTTTTATCTCCTTAAATGAACCCATCTCAAATATAAGAAATTGAAATCATTAAAAAGAAAATACGTCCAATCCACCCCGAGCGATAACCTAGGATCAACTCATTCTTTTAAATTGAATTCACTTAAATCTATTAGATATATTTCAAAACCATCCAAAATAAATACAAGTTGGCCACTTCATATCCAACAACAGTCCATAGAATGTACGTGTCTATAGGTTTCTTCTTAGGTCTCTGTGGATTCGATAACCCAAGCTAAACTACAAGGACCGTCTTACCTTCTTCTCTTGGGTAAATTTGAGCGAGAATCAAATTTTGGCGCCGTTTCTGGGGACCAAAGTAAGTCATCTAAACACACATTCTATTCTCCCCCATTTCTTCTTTTCTCATCCAAATTCTCTTATCTTGTCCCTTTCTCATTTTTTTTTCTTTTGGTGCATGTCTGCCTACACCCGCGATCAATCAAACCGTCTAGTTAAGGTGGATAGTATTGGGGTTGGGGAGTCAAGTACACCAAGGGAACTCATTCCATTAGAATCTAATCTTCATAATACTATAGAGTCTAAAATTGATCCCATTTCAATGGAAGGTCTTCAAAGAAACCAACTCATAAACCTGGGTGGAAACCAAAATGGAAACCCAAATGAGGCAGCCCCAATCTTGGGGAATGCAATTGATCAAACCATGAATGACTACCTCACACCTTCCTGGACCAATACCCCCTCATTAATTAGACACAATTCCCTAAGAAATTCCAACTACATCTTTAAACCCCATGTCCTAAACCACCTTCCCACATTCCATGGAATGGAGTCCGAGATGCCCTACCTTCACATTAAGGAGTTCAATGACATTGTAGAAACCATGTGTCCCCCACATCAACTAGAATCAGCTAAGATGAGGCTATTTCCTTTTTCTTTAAAGTATAAAGCTAAAAATTGGCTAAAAAATTTGAGACCATCATCCATCAACTCTTGGGACCAATTACAAAGATAATTCTACAAAAAATACTTTCCCCAACACAAAACAATTGCACTTAAAAAGAGTATCCAAAAATTTTTTGAAAAAGAAGGAGAATCATTCTATGAAACATGGGAGAGGTTCAAAGTCACTCTAAACATGGTTCCACACCATGGTTTTTCTATCCCTGAATAAGTGAGAATTTTCTATGAAGGGTTGGGTCCAGGGAACAAACAGTTCATTGACATGATGTGTAATGGAACCTTTAAAAACAAAGCTCCAAATGATGCTTATGAGTATCTAGAAAGCCTTTCTGAACAAAATCAAACATGGGGAATTTCACCTTATTCTGAAAAGCCACAAAGAACTACTGGAATTCATGCACTTAGAGAAGAGGAAATCCTTAGGGCTAAACTCACAGCACTCTCTAGGAAGGTTGAAGAAATAGACCTTAGGAAAGTCCATGAAATCCAAACTGTAGACCTTGTTTGCACAATTTGTGACAAACATGACCATAAGACAGAAAACTGACCAACCATTCCATCCATCAAGAATGTCCTTTTAGGAGGACCCCCAGTGGAAGTAAATGCTTTGAACTTTCAAAAGCCTCAATACCAAAACAACTTCAACCCAAGGTATAACGACCACCCAGGCTTCTGCTGGAAAGATAACCAACAACCTAGCCAACCACAGGGACAAAATCCTTACCCCCACCAGTTCCTAACCCATAACTAGTTCCAAACCCAACCTATCCAATACCAACAATCACCGGTCCACTTTCAACAAACCATCCCACCTCTAAAATATCCCCCGGGGATAAACCAATCCTCTCAAGCACCAACCCAAACTGTTCCACAAAGCCTACTAGAACAACTGTGCAAACAAATGGAAAGGATGAACTCAGAAGTCTATTCCCTTAAATAAGAACTTCAAACCATCAAAACTGGAAAGGCACCCACGCCTACTCAGGCGGTGCCATCCTCAACTTCAAGGGGAGAGTCAAGTTGCACTCAAACAACTCATGAACAACTAAAGGCTGTGACTGTTTTAAGAAGTGGGAAATCAATTGAGAAACCTGAACAACTAATTCAGAACCCACATGAAGATTCAAACTTGGATGAAAATTCAAATGAACCACAAGATCAAACTGAGGAAACTGGTAACATTTTCAAGGAAACAACTCTTCAACAAACAACCCCACAACCTGTACCATTTCATCAACACATGAGGGGAAAAACCAAGCCTGAATTGAGTGAAACATTGAGAGAAATATTCTCACAAGTCAAGTTGAACATTCCTCTTCTCGATGCCATCCAAACCATACCTTCCTACTCAAAGTACCTTAAGGACTTGTGCACTTTTAAAAGAAAATTTTCACATAAAAACCAAGTCCTTTTGGCTGCTAATGTGAGTACCACCATTCAAGGGACCATCCTCCTAAGTTGAATGACCCAGGTTTCCCTTACATCAATGTTGAACTAGGAGAGAGAAAAGTTGTCAAGGCCTTGTGTGATCTAGGTGCTAGTGTCAATCTCATCCCCTATGCTGTGTACTGCCATTTAGGCCTAGAAGAGCTCCAACCCACATCTGTCACACTTCAGCTTGCTGATCGTAGCATTAGGGTTCCAAAGGGGATTTTAAAGGACGTTCTGGTAAAGGTTGAAAACTTCATCTACCCAGCTGACTTCATTGTCCTTGACAACCATCCAAACTTAGGAAATAAGGAACAAACCCCAATCATCATTGGCCATCCTTTTCTTGTAACAATCAACTCTGTTATCCGAGTTCGAAATGGGAACATGAACATCACCTTTGGGAACATGAGTCTAGACTTGAACATCTATAATGTAAGCTCACAAATAGGGGATGGTGAGGACATTCATGAAGTAAACATGATAGGAAGCATTGATAATGAATCCATGGAACATCAAGGAATATTTAATGAATGTTTAAGTCAGGATGAGATCAATTTCCTTTGTTCATATGAAGGAAGTTTATCTCCTTGGCTTGAATCATTTTCAAATTGCTCTTATGATGAAGTTTTAGGTCCAACAATCAGTGAAACCTTTCAAGAAACCAATTTCATGGATACCACTCCAAATTCCTTCCCTAAATATGATCAAGCCAATCTAGTAGCTGAAACTTATACATGTGGGGAATCAATCCTATCTGAAACTCCCAAAAAAGAAATTGAACTTGATCCAATGTCCCAATATTCTTTTGAAATTCCAAACCAACCTGATCTCGAATTGAAGGAACTTCCCGCTACACTGAAGTATGCTTTCTTAGGGGACAATCAAACACATCCTATTGTCATTTCTTCTTCTCTTTAATCCAATCATGAAAGGATGCTTCTAGATGTCCTTAGGAAACATAAGAAATCCATTTGTTGGACACTATCTGATATTCCCGGGATTAGCCCACTTGTTGGGACTCATAGGATTGTTCTGGAATCTGATTCAAAGCCATGTCGTCAACCTCAACGGCAACTCAATCCTAATATCATGGAGGTAGTAAGGAAAAAATTATGAAATTGTTAAAAGCTGGTATCATATATCCCATAGCTGAGAGTGAATGGGTGAGCCCAATCCAAGTAGTTCCAAAAAAGGCTGGAATCATAGTGATAACCAATGAGGATGGAGAGATTCTTCCAACAAGGGTGAGTAGTGGATGGAGGGTCTACATTGACTATAGGAAGCTAAACTCATTCACCAAGAAGGACCATTTTCCCTTACCATTCATTGAACAAGTCCTTGAGAGAGTGGCAGGTCATGCCTTCTACTGTTTCTTAGATGGGTACTCAGGGTACAATCAAATTGAGGTCCCCCTATAGGGTCAAGGGAATTCTACATTCACATGTCCTTTCGGAACCTTTTCTTTCAAACGCATTCCCTTCGGGTTATGAAATGCCCCTGGAACCTTCCAGCGGTGCATGATGGGAATCTTCTCAGACATGGTAGGGGATTTTCTAGAGGTCTTCATGGATGACTTCTCTGTGTTTGGGGATACATTTGAGGGATGTCTGCAGAATGTGGAGAGAGTCTTGTCAAGATGTGAAGAAAATAATCTGGTCCTAAACTGGGAAAAATTCCATTTCATGGTTAAAGAGGGACTTGTTCTAGGCCATCTGGTCTCGAGTAGGGGGATTGAAGTTGATAAAGCAAAGTTTGACATAATTCGTCACCTTCCATCACCCAAAACTGTCAAGGAAGTGAGGTCTTTATTAGGACATGCTGGTTTCTATAGAAGATTCATCAAGGACTTTAGTTCAATATCCCATCCCCTTTGTGCTATCCTAGTAAAGGATGCTCCATTTGTTTGGACAGAAAGATGTGAGGGTTCATTCTCAACCCTCAAATCCTCTCTCACCTCTCCTCCCATTATGAAATCTCCAAATTGGAACCTTCCTTTTAACTTATGTGTGATGCCAGTGACTCTGCTGTTGGAGCCGTGTTAGGATAACGTTGTGATAAAACTCCTTATGTCATTGCTTATGCAAGAAAATACTTAAATGATGCCCAAATAAACTACACCACTACTGAAAAGGAGTTACTTGCTATTGTGTTTGCTTTAGAGAAGTTTAGGTCCTACCTCTTAGGATCCCCCATCACTATGTTCATTGAACATTCTTCACTAAAATACCTCTTCCAAAAACAAGATGCCAAGGCTAGACTGATTAGGTGGGTCCTTCTATTACAATAATTTGACCTCACAATAAAGGATAAAAAAGGAGTTGAAAATGTTGTAGCTGATCACCTATATAGGATGGAATTCAAAGACAACTCAAATCACATTTCTGTGTCTGATTCATTTCCTGATGAACACCTATACTCTGTGAGTGACTGCCCTTGGTATGCTGACATAGCCAATTTCTTAGTTACAAGAGTCATTCCAAAATTCTTAGGGACTCAAGCTCGAAGTAAATTCCTTTCTGATGTTAGACACTATGTGTTTGATGATCCATACCTCTATAAGTTCTGCCCTGACCAAGTCATTAGAAGGTGTGTTCCAGAATCTGAACAAGAGTCCATCCTTAAATTCTGTCATAGTGAGGCATGTGGAGGTCACTTTTCCTCTAAGAAAACATCTGCTAAGATTCTTCAATGTGGTCTCTTCTAGACCACCCTTTCAAGGGACTCCTACACATTTTTTCAAGGCTGTCCGAGGTGTCAACAAGTAGGGTCCATTACAAAAAGGAATCAAATGCCACTCACTTCCATCTTAATAGTTGAAATATTTGACTGTTGGGGAATTGATTTCATGGGTCCCTTCCCAAACTCTTGGGGATACCTCTACATACTCTTAGCTGTTTATTATGTCTCAAAATGGGTTGAGGCCATTCCCCCAAAATCCAATGATCATCAAACTGTGATTAGATTCCTAAAAGAAAACATCTTCTCTAGATTTAGAATTCCTAGGGCTATTATAAGTGATCGTGGAACTCATTTTTGCAATCATCCATTCTCATTACTCATGAAAAAATATGGAATTTCTCACAAAGTGTCCACTACTTACCACCCACAGACCAATGGTCAAGCTGAGTTAGACAATCGTGAAATTAAGCAAATTCTTGAAAAAACTGTCTACCCCTATAGGAAAGATTGGTCTGAGAAACTCTTAGATGCTCTTTGGGCCTATAGAACCGCATATAAAACCATTTTAGGAATGTCCCCATATAGGTTGGTTTATGGTAAAGCATGCCATTTTCCAGTAGAGATTGAACATAAGGCCTTTTGGGCAATTAAGAAAATGGATTATGATTTCTCATTGGCTAGAACAAAAAGGAAATTAGATCTCAATGAACTGGAGGAACTAAGGATGGAGGCTTATGAAAATTCAAGGATAAATAAAGCTAGAGTTCAAGCCTACCAATCTAGGAATATCAAGGTCAAACATTTTGAACCGGGAAAACATGTGCTCTTGTATAGTTCAAAACTTCATTTACACCCAGGAAATCTAAGGTCTAGATGGTCAGGTCCTTTCATAGTGCATCATGTATGCCCCCATGGGGTAGTTGAGATTCAAGATCTCACTAGTGGTCACATTTTCAAGCTCAATGGTCAAAGGTTAAAAATATTCATTGAATCATTCAATAAACAGGAAATAGATGTTGAGTTAACTGAGCCCACCTATAAACCAAGAAAAAATTAATAGATTTAGGGACCATGTCGGGCTAACAACGTTAAACAAAGTGCTACATGGGAGGCAACCCATGGTTTTAATGTTTCCTATCATTTTACTGTTTTAATAAAATTTATATTTTAGATAGGATTAATTAATCATTTTTATGTTTAAAAAAAATAGACTGTTGACCTGTTCTTCTATTATGAGTATGGATGGGTATGAAAGGGTAGCACCATATTCATCTGTGTCACGTGGTGTGATCCTTGAGTAATACGTTACCCAAAAATTTAAAAATAAGACAATGTATCATCAGTTTATTTTATTTTATATATATATACTTATATTGTACTTATATATATATATACTATTTTGTTTTGTTATTTTGTTTTTTTTCACTAAGGGAACTCTGCAAGCGACATGGATATCAAAGGACTAAATTAGAGCAGTAAGAACTTCAACTTCAACCACCAGGAGATTTCATTCCACGATCCTCAGTTTCAATTTCCTTTTTGAACTTCCATTATCTGCCTCTACTACTTCTAAATTTTCATTTATTCAAAAACTGGGGACAGTGTTGTTTTAAGTTGGGGGGGAGATAAAATAAAAAAATGATTTTCTGTAAAAAAAATGAATTATTTGAAAAAAACAGTTGTGAAAATGGAAGGAAAAATTCCTTTAACTTTGAACATGGTAATACACATTTCACACTTTGAAACTGAATATCAAATAATTTATAATACCCTAATTCTAATTTTAATCCTTGTATAATTTCATGAGCATAGATTTTGGAAAGTGTGGCTGTCCAATGTGATATTTCATCATTATATTTTCATCCAAATAAAAAAAATGCCACAATGCACGTCCTCTAGACTGTGGGGTACTAATTTGAATTTTTGGGGTCCCATAATAAATAGCATAGGCTGGTTTGATTTTTATGAATAATATGAGTATTCAAAAAAAAATAATAAAAAAATTAAAAAAATAAAAAAATAAAAAATAAAAATAAAAATTTGTGTGTAGAGCAATGGATTGATAAAATGTGAGGATTTTTGCACTTGGGGATCGTGACTCCAGAGTTGTCTAGACCTGAGTTTTTCAATCTATCTCTATTTATGGTAATATGACTTTGTTTTTGATTAAGTTAACTCGAGACGATGCCCGAGTATGTGGGCTTCACTTGGTGCCCTAAGGACTTTGAGTCTGGGAGTCATCGGCAAAGTCTTGCTACATGGGTTAATTTGATTAACTGCAATCTCAATTACTATAAAAATATTGCAAAAAAAAATAAAATAAAAAAAAAGGAATGAAGAATACTCATATTAGGATTAAATGTGATTCCACCTAGCGCTTCCATGATTTCTCCCTGGAATGAAAATGAACCCCCATATCTATTGTGATTCACAACACATCATTACACCTAATTGAGTTGGATGAAGTATGATGATGGATTTGATCAAAGGAATGGGATTGGGATTAGGATATGCTTATGAAACTATCTTGAATTAAAATACTTTTCTGGGTTTCAAGATTGTTTGGTATAAGTTTTTTTGGTGATCATTGTGTATTAAAATGTTTTTGGAAAAGGGAATTCGAATTTCATATTGTTGAGATATATTTTGCTCGGGACTACCAAAACTCAAGTTGGGGGGTGTGATTAGCCACTAAATGAGGATAATATTCATTGTTAATATATATAATATTCATGTTCTTTATTAATTCATAAACACCATTTTAGTTCATTTTACACTTTGAACATCATTTCACATTATGATTGTAATACCTTCTTAAAATGCACTATTATGTGGTACATTTTTGAACATCATTTGAAGTACCCAATGATTCATCAGATTATACATATTTTAATTTGATATTTTTGGAAATTTATCTACACTCCAATATGAACATTTCTCATTCAGGGATCAATGGAGAATTCATGGAATAAGATGAGGATATTTTGTGATGAAAGGAAGCAATTCTAGAGAAGGCAGATTGGACACCAGCCCACTGATGAGACTATGGGCCCCAACATTCAGGCCCAATTAATCTCCAATTTCATGGGATATTATAAGACATGTATAGGAAAAAATCACTCTTTAGGATATAACACTAATTCAGCCTTCATGGTGGTCATTTAGGCGGCCCAAGTTAGAGATAAAATTCTGGGCCAGATTCTGGGGCCCAGAAAAACAGACCACCAATTAAACCATATCTCGAAAACCATAACTCTTTTTGGGATGATATTTTTCAATATGTTAGGGGACATCCTGAGATTAATTTAAGTCTTCTATTTCCCACCCAAATTCTTCCATATAGAAGGCGTTTCAAGCGTTTCTGTTCGGTGCATGAAAGATGGATGCCTTTTCGGGTCAAGGGTGAAAAAATCTTCTTTCCAAAAAATTTCCACCACCCTAGGCCTACCATAATCAAGTGGGATGATTTGTACTGTTGGAGGCTCGACCCAAGGCTTCAAAAATGACTATTTAAAGTAGTGGTGGTGGAGGAGTTGAGAATCTTGGAGTTTGTTTTCATCTTAATGTTATGCTGCCAATTTCTCTTTGTAATGTTCTTCCTTCACATGTAAGTTGTTTTAATTCATCCTTGTTTCTTAATAAAAGTTTTTCTTCTCTTATTATTCTGTTTTTATTCTTATCACTTTGATATTTTTGGTTCAAGGTGTGAACTTTTTCATACCAAACCTTGTGAGATTAACACACAATGGTGGAGTGATTGTTATTTTGTTGCGTTTTTTTACTTCTCCATTTCCTCCCTTATGAGTCTACTTTCCGCTTCCATTGAAACCATGGGATCAATGGAGGGCTAACCCACTTATGGGTTGATCCAAGGGAGTAGTAAGGGGATGGATTGGATGTTATTTATCACTTAATTAATGTATAATCACTTCTTTAATTGAGATTTTTATTTTATGGTTTTTAAACTCCATCGTCCTTGTTGAATTTAAGGCCACACACTTCAAGTGATAATATGAACCTTTACCTTGAAGTGCTCAAAACTTTAATCCTTCAAGTGTATAGGTGATTATTATTAAAGGGTGTAGGCATTAAACCAGTAAGTGATGATGTTGTTTTATCTCCTTAAATGAACCCATCTCAAATATAAGAAATTGAAATCATTAAAAAGAAAATACGTTCAATCCACCCCGAGCGATAACCTAGGATCAAATCATTCTTTTAAATTGAATTCACTTAAATCTATTAGATATCTTTCAAACCCATCCAAAATCAATCCAAGTTGGCCACTTCATAGCCAAAAATAGTCCATAGAATGTACGTGTCTATAGGTTTCTTCTTAGGTCTCTGTGGATTCGATAACCCAAGCTAAACTACAAGGACCGTCTTACCTTCTTCTCTTGGGTAAATTTGAGCGAGAATCACTAATCTTTAGACAATGCATTAGAGCGCTATCTGGGCAAACCCTTCTTAATCATTTCATTTCATGCATAAGTGTTCCACATGGATCATATAACATGGATTCATTAAACATAATAATTTATTCCATGATAAAGGAATGTGGAATTTATAAATTAAACTCCATAATCAATAAGTAAATGTTCATAAAGGTGAATAACCTTGATAGAGAAATGGGCATGGTATTCACTACACAAAAACATTGGTTTGGAAAATCGTGGTGCAATTTCGGCAGCATAACGATGTGATATAAGAATTCATAAAAATGGATGATGAGAGATAAAGGGGTGTATCATCACATGTAAATGAAATTTATAGTAATGGGGTCATATATATACATGTACCAAAATATTTAATGGAATTTAGATTCATAATACAAAAGAATTGCTTGAATGTAAATGAAGAGAGAGAAATCCCTTACGAAATTTCAGCAAGGTAACATGTATAAATGCGAGGAATTAATGAGAGATAAAGAGGTCCATCATCATTAAAAAATAAGTAGTTAAGTATATGGGAGGTTATAAATCATACCCCAACATTTTTAATTGAAAATATAAAGGTATAGCAACATAAAGAAACTTTGATAAAAATGAGAGAGGAAGAAATCCCTTACTTGAAAGTGTGATCCCAAAGGTTTGGGAGAGGATTGAGAGAGGATTCTTGTGAGATTGGGGAGCATTGTGAGGATTCTATAGAGAGGATGGAAGGGTTTGGTCGAGATTCAAATGTATTTAGTGAAGAGAAGTGGGAGCTTGGGTGGGTTTATATAGGAAAAGAGAGGGAATTCTTTATTATTTAGATTTTGGACCCTACACATTAAACTAATCAAATCCACAAACCATCCCATGGTTTTTCCCATGGTTTTTTAAAAAGGATAGTTAAAAACATTATTTTATATGTTCAATGGCCGAACTTATTAAAATATAAGGCATTCTTATCTGGAGGTCAGTCACACTCTCAAGAAAATCATTTTAAAATCATAAAATGTTTTATAAGTCTTGAAGGGTCCACTAAGGCTGTGTAAAAAAAATAAAACACATCTAAAATCATATTATTTTAAAGATAAAACATATATTGACTGAATATCCCATTTATAGTATTTTATTACATCACCATTGGGTCATTATGATGTCATAAAACACATTATATATTTAACCGATATTTAATTTTTACCCAAAAATTAGACTGTCTCAGAAAATTAGGAAAAATTTACCATTATATAATTTTAACAACCTGAATCAAAAAATAATATTCATTTTATATAAATAATTTTATAAATATTCGAATTTTTACTTTTTAAATAAAAACTGATATTTATCTAAAATTCATGGGTTTTGAAAAAAAACAACTTTCAAACCTTAATAAAAATTAAAATTGTATTCATAAATATTATATGATCATTTATATTTAATAAAAATTAATTTAGTAATAATATTTTATTAAAATATTATTCAATTCAAAAATCTATTAATTCATCAAAATATATTTCTTAATTGAATATTAATTAAAAATAATATTTGTGCTTTAAAAACTATTTACAACGTAACTATAATAAAATGAATATATATTCTTTATTATATAAAAAAATAATGCACATAATCATAGTACTGGGTTCTTGTTACATAACCCCTTATAACACCCAAATAATACCTAAGGTTAAGGTGTGCAATGGTGAGAAACTCTTGGGGTGGCTCGAATAACATCACTCGGGTGGTAATCTCTGCTAACTTCCACTTCTCCTATTAGTGGTCATGTTTGAGCTTAAAGTGTTTAATCTCAACTTGGTATTGGTCAAGAGTGAAGCCCAATGATGCCACCTCCTTTCCGAGATCTAATAAAAGGGCTTCGTATGGAGCAAATCTACTGGATGAGGCCGTCACTTCCTTTTTCTAAGTAAATTGGATTTGTTAAAGACCTATATTTATACTAATAATGTGATCACTATTCAATGACTATATTAGTAATGGTCATAATTATTAATGGTATTTTAAAAATCAAAAAACATAAAACCAAGGAAGTGAATATGTTTTACATAACCATTTTACATAATAAGTCATTTAATTAGATCAAGAGGAATTTTCATTAATAAAAGTTTGGGTCATTACAATCTTCCCCCCTTAAAAAATTTCACCTTTTAAATTTCATTTTCCCACACTAAAATAGATGTGAGGTAACTCTGCTTCATCACTTCCTTTGATTCCCACATTACCTATTCAAACTTGTGGTTTCTCCACAACACCTTGAATAGTGGCATTGTCTTATTTTGTAGAACTTTTTCTCTACAATATAAGATCTTCATCATATTCTATTTATAGGAGAGGTCATTATCCAATGGTACCACCTCTGGATTGAGTACATGCGATGGATAAGGTATGTACTTCCTCAAGAGTGATACATTGAATACATCATGTAATTGATATAGGTTTCGTGGGAGTGCTAGTTAATAGGCCACTGCTCCAATTTGATCAAGGATATCAAAAGGGACGATGTACCTTGGACTAGATTTACCTTATTCCCAAATCTTATAACCCTCTTCCATAGTGATATATAGAGGAATACCATATCTCCGACATCAAACTTCAGGTCTCATCGATGATTATCATCGTAACTCTTTTGTCGACTCTGAGCAGCTTTAATGTGCCACTAGATGGTCTTAACCTTCTCCATCATTTATTCGACCATTTTTAGAACTTGGAGTTTTAACTCCCCAACTTCATCCCAATATTCTAGTGTTCTGCACCTCTTCCCATAATGGGCTTTATAAGGATCCATTTTGATGCTTGAGTAGAAACTGTTATTATAAGAGAACTCAACTAGAGGAAGATGTTGATCCCATCCTCCTTTGAAGTCCATTGAGAATTCTCTCAACATGTCCTCAAGTGTTTGAATAGTCCAATCATATTGGCCATCAGTTTGAGGATGATAATCCGTACTGAAGTTTTTCTCAGTATTCATAGCATGTTGAAGACTCTTCCAAAACTTAGAGGTAAATCTTGGATCTTGATCGAATACAATAGATAATGGTACTACATGAAACCTTACCACATCTCTGATATATATCCGTGCCAGTTGATCCAATGAGAAATCCTATTGAATTAAAATGAAGTGTTCAGTATTTGTAAGATGATCCACAATAACCCAGATATAATTGTTTCCTTTGGATGTATTTGGAAGTCTAGTGACAAATTCCATGGTGATGTTCTCCCATTTCCATGCTGGTATGGGTAATGGTTGTATCATAACCTTAGAATTTTTCCTCTAAACCTTCACTTACTGACATACCAGACACTTTGATGTATACTCAGCGATCTCTTTCTTCATTTTATCCCACCAATAATGCTCTCAGAGATATTGATACATATTTGTGTTTCCTGGGTGAACGGAGAAATTCGAACTATGTGCATCATCCAAAAGTTCATTATTTAACTTTAGATTTTATGGAACACATAGGCTTGACATAAATCTCACAATTCCTTCTTCAATAGAATTGAACTCCAAGGATTTCCCTTTTCTGATAGTTTCCACTTTCTTTTGAATTCCCACATCATCCTTTTGAGCATCGTTTAACCTTTCCAAAAGAGATGATTGAGAAATAATTTTTGAAAGGATTGATGATGTTCCCTTATTTATGATTCCCATGTCCATCTTCATCAAATCTAAGAATATTGGATCCTTTTCAATTCTCATTAATGATAGAATCACTAGGTCCTTTCTACTTGGAGCATCCTCTACCTTGTTCTCTTTCCCATGGTGGTAATGGATTGAGTAGTCATAGTCTTTGATCATATCTACCATCTTCAGTGGTGGATATTCAACTCTTTTTGTGTGAATATATACTTGAGGATTTTGTGGTCCATATATATTTCAAACTTCTCCCCAAAGAGGTAATGCCGCCAAATTTTCAAAGAGAATATCATTGCAGCTGACTCTAGATAATGTGTTGGATAGTTTTGTTCATGAACTTTCAATTTCCATGAATCATAAGCAATGACTTTGTAATTTTACATCAACACAAATCCCATTCCCTTCTTCTAAGCATCACTAAATACCACGAAAAGTTCTCCACTTGTGGGTACTGTGAGCACGAGCATAGTGATAAGCCTCCTTTTTAACTCCTTGAAGCTATCTTCACATTCATAAATCCAAGAAAACTTTACTCCCTTCTGAGTTATCTTGGTAAGAGGGTTTGACAATCATGAGAAATTTCTCACAAATAGGTGATAATATCCATTTAACCTTGGAATATTTAAATATCTATTACCGATGTTTGCCTCAGCCATCCCTAAATTGTAGCTATCTTGGAGGGATCCATAGACATCCCATTGCTTGTGATGATATGACCCAAGAATTAGACTTCCTTAAACCAGAACACACACTTCCAGTACTTTTCATAGAGCTTCTCCTTTCACAAGGTCTCTAGTACAGTTCTTAGATGCTCCTCACGCTCCTCCTTGGTTTTGGAGTATATTAGAATATCATCTATAAATAGTACCAAAAATTTGTCAAGTTAATCTATAAAGACTCTATTAATCAAGTACATGAATATTTTTTGGAGAATTAGTGAGTCTGAAAGACATTACTATGAATTCATTATTCCCGTATCTTGTATGAAAAGCAGTCTTGGGGATATCATCCTTCTTCACCCTTAGTTGATAATATCATGACCGTAGATCCACCTTGGAGAAGTATTTCACACCATGTGGTTGATTGAAAAAGTCATAAATTCAGGGAAGAGGATACTTCTTCTTTATCGTGATTTTGTTGAGCTCATGATAATCAATGCAAAGGCGCATTGACCCATCCTTCTTCTTGACTAAGAGGACTGGTGCACCCCATGGTGAAGCACTTGGGCATATAAACCCTTTATCTAGATTCTCCTATAGTTGTTTATTCATCTCCTCAATATATACAATAGAAATTCCATTTGGAGTTTTGGATATTGGAAATTCCCCAGGTATAAGATCAATTGAGAATTCAACATCTCTTCTAGGAGGAAGACCAGACAATTCCTTAGGAAACACTTTAGTGAACCCCCTCACAATAGGAATGACTTCGAGGATGTTTTCTTCCTTATACTCAATAATATGAGAAATATATGGGTTCTCATAGGGTAGTAATATCCATGATTGAGATGATGGTTTAAAGAAGATTCATTATCTTCCTCGCACTTGTACAAAATCAGGGGTCGATTCACCATATGGAGAGTGATTTCCCTCTCATGGTAATTTATGTTGGCTCTATACAAGGTAAGCCAATCCATGCCAATAATTTCATTAAATTCCACCAGAGGGAGTCCGAAGAAGTTTTCCTTGAAGTTCAAGACACAAATTATGAGAGGGGAGGATTTATATTCATGGGATGTAAGGATTTCCCCATTTTCCGTTCTCATCGACATATTTACTTCCTTGATTTTTTGTGGTGTTGGGTTTGTTATACTAAACTTTTGAGATATAAAAGAATGCATAGAAATATAATAAAAAAGTACATTCTATATTATTGAATGAATAACTAGCGTACCTATCACCACTTCATTGTTGTGGTTCACTTCAGTGGTAGTGATGGAAAAATCTCACCCTTGATTCCTTGGAGGTTGTTGATTACCTCAAAAAACCCTTGGCTTAGGGCACTGGTTTTCAAAGTGCCCTGGTTCATTGTAGTGGAAGCAATGAACAATGCATTGAGGGTCGAACAGAGCATTCCTCTCCTCTACTATAGATGTGGGTTTTTCTTGTTGGTAGTTAATGGCCAGGTGCCCTTCTCTTCCACACCTAAAGCATTTCCTCGTCCCCTTCAAGAAATTTCTAGGGTGACTCTTTCCACACCTTTAGAAAGTGGGGTGATATAATTTCTTAGAACTGTTGGATTTATCCATCGGACCACCAGAATCAAATTCCACCTTATGCTTATTATCCCCATGATACCTTCGAAATTTTACGATCTCCATTTTGACTTTGAGGGAACATCAGAAAATTTCCTCATAGCTCTCTAAGTCATGAATCGCTTGGGCTTTCCATATGCTAGGTTTTAGCCCACCAAAGAATCATTCAACCTTTCATTCAGGGGTAATGACAATGCCAGAGTCATATCATGAATTCCTTGTGAAGTTTTCCTCGTACGCTCTGATGGATTCATTGTATTTTTTATTAAGGGAAAGGAAGACTCTTTCTATCTTAAGTCGGAGGGTGTGAGGAAAATATTCATCAAAAAACATTTTCCAGAAATACTTCCATTCCAATGACTCAATTTAATTCTTAGGATTTGTATTTTTGATCAATGTCCACCATTGATCATCTTTACCCTCCATATAATAAGCATCCAAAAGAACCTTCTCTTTTTTGGAACATTGAAGGATGGAGAAGATCTTTTCAATGGAGTTGAACCATTGTTCAACAATTGAGGGATCAGATGATCCATTAAAAGTAGAAGGCCTTTTTCTCATGAATCTCTTGATTATAACTTTTTCTGTATTAAGGGGGGTTAAACATTCCTCTTGACCCATGTTTCTATTAAAAACTTGAGTTAACTAAGAGAGTATCATAAAAAAGTTTGTGATTCCCACTCCCATTAGATTGGGCATCTCATTAGAGTAGTCATCACATTGATCTTCAAATCAGTTGTTAGCCCGAGTCCTCATATTACTAGCCATTGGATAGAATAGAAGAAAATTTATGGGTAACACAATAATGGTAATCCAAAGAAAAAAACATATGACTTATAAATTACTTTTATTTCCTTAACTTATGAATTTATAGGCTTAAATCTATGTTATCCATGATCTACATCCCAACATATATTCTTAAGTGATTTTTTTAATTCCCTTAATAATGGTTCATACTAGGCTTATGAATTTACCAAATCATATCCCTCAGGAGTGTTGTAACCAAGAGTGCATCAAGACCTGTTGTCGTTCACTAGTTCCTATTCAAGTCTAGCTCAAAGTGGTGTTTTCAGGTTTTACCCCTAGATACATCTGTTCCAGAGCCTCCTCTACCTACTCATATCCAGACATGGATATATTTTCTTGATAAACCACATAATCAATACTCACCAAAATTTAGGGATGTTTTTATTATACTTAGTATTATCCCTAAGGATTTTGTTAGGGTTTTCTAATCCTAATCCCCAAAATAACTAAACCTATCCTCTGATACAAAATATAAAAACCCCACTCTTTAGTACACACATAAACATGATTTATTACATAAAATTGAACTTAATAAAACTCTAAGGATAAATATGTCTAGTGTCTTGTGAAATTAGGAACATTACATGACAACTTAAGACATAAAAACACAACATCTTTATTAAAAACTTTATATGAAAACAACATTACTTCACACTTAGCATTGAACGGGATAACTTGAGGACATATATGTGAATAGAGTCAAATATAAATACCAGTAAGGGAGTAATCATGGAATAACATGAGGAATATAGTACATGCTAGGAAAAATTAATATCAATGTAGCATAATAGAAACATGAACATAAAGGCATGATATAACATGATTATCATAACATGGAAATGTGGAAACAACATTTAACATGATATTAGCATGATCCAAGGATAATTGTATATTTATAATGATTAAAACCTCATTTAACTTGAATTAGAATGAGTAAAACCTAATTTTACTTGATGTATCATGATACTAATCTTTACCCAATGCATTGGAGTGCTATTAGGGCACACCCTACTTAATCATTCCATTTCATGCATAAGTGTGCCACATGAATCATATAACATGGATTAATTAAACATCATAATTCATTCCATGATAAAGAAATGTGAAATTTATACATGAAACTCTATAATCAATAAGTGAATGTTTATAAAGGTGAATACCCTTGATAGAGAAATGAGCATGGTATTCACTACAGAAATACTTTGGCTTGGAAAATCACAGTGCAATTTTGGCAGCATAACGACATGACATAAGAATTCATAAAAATGGTTTATGAGAGAGAAAGTGTTGTATCATTATATTTAAATGAAATAGAAAGTAAGGGGGTCATATAGATGCATTTTCCAACATATTTAATGGAATTTAGATTCATAATACAAAATAATTGCTTGAATGTAAATGAGGAGAGAGAAATCCCTTACGGAATTTCGGCATGGTAACAGGTGTAAATTGGAGGAATTAATGGGAGAGAAATGGGTATAACATCATTAAAACATAATTAGGGAAGTATATTGTAGGTTTTAAATCATTCCACAACATTTTTAATTGAAAATACAAAGGTATAGAAATATAAAAAAACATGGACAAAAATGGGAAAGGAATAAATCCCTTACATAGAAGTGTGATCCCAAAGGATTGAGAGAGGCTTGAGAGAGGATTATTGAGAGATTTTTGAGACTTGTGAGGATTAAAAAGAGATGAGGGTAGTGTTTTGTTGATATCCAAAGGGTTTTAGAAGAGATGTTGGAGGTTGGGTGAGTTTATATAGGAAAAGGGAGTGAATTCTTTATTATTTTGGTTTTGGACCTTACACATTAAACTAATCAAAACCATGAACCATCCCATGGTTTTTGCCCATGGGTATTTCAAAATTGGATTGGAAAAAATTATTTTATAAGGCCAATGGAAGAAATTTTTAAAATATCAGTCTTTCTTATGTGGAGGTGAGTCATACTCTCAATGAAATCATTTTAAAATGTTAAAATGTTTTATAAGTCTTGGAGGGTTCACTAAGGATTTGTAAAATAATTAAAACAAAAAGAAAATTACATTATTTTAAAGTTAAAACATATATTTTCCTAGAATACAATTTATATTATTTTATTTCATAATTATTGGGTCATTATAATGTCATAAAACTCATTATATATTTAAACAATATTTAGTTTTTACCTAAAAATTTGACTATCTTAGAAAATTATAAAAAATTCACCCTTATATAATTTCAACATTCTGAATCCAAAAATAATATTAATTATATATATATAATTTTATAAAATTTTAAATTATTACTTTTAAAATAAAAACCTACATTTATAAAAAATTCATGGGTTTTTACAAAAAGAACTTTCAAACTATAATAAAAATTAAAATTGTATTCATAAAAATTATACAATAATTTATATTTACTAAAAATTAATTTAGTAAAAATATTTTATTAAAATATTATTTAATTAAAAATTCCATTAATTCATTAAAATATATTTCTTAATTGAATATTAACTATAAGTACTATTTGTGGTTTAAAAACTATTTACAACGTAACAATAATAAAATGAATGTATATTATTTATTCTATACAAAAAATAATGAACATAATCATAGTGCAATGGTGTTGTTAAATAACCCCTTATAACACCCAAGTAAGACCTAAGGTTATGGTGTGTGATGGTGATAGACTCTTGGGGTGGATCAGATAACATCGCTTGGGTGGTAATCTCTACTAACTTCCACTTCTCCCATAGGCGGTTCCATTCGAACTTAATGTGTTGAAGCTCAGCTTGGGATTGGTCAAGAGTGAACCCCAGTGACGCCACATCCTTTACAAGCTCTGAAAAATGGTCTTTTTATGGATAAATTCTACTAGATGAGGCCATCAATTCCTTTATCTGAGTAAAATGTATTTGTCAAAGCCCTATATTTTATACTAATCATGTGATCACTGTTCAACGACTATATTAGAAAAGGTCACAATTTTTAATGGTATTTTAAAATCCCAAAACATAAAACCAATGAAGTGAATATGTTTTACATAACCATTTTACATAATAAGACATTTAATTAGATCAAGAGGAATTTTCATTAATAAAAGTTGGGGTCGTTACATTTGGAGCTCTCAAAATCCCCTTTTTGATCCTCCAAACTTATTTTAAGGCAGATCAAATCTTGGTGAATGTTGTTCGAGTCCTCTCTATTAAGATTTATTTTCCTATTCAATTTATACCTCTCTTTATATTTCCTCCTTAGGATGTTTTAGGAAATATAGTAGTGGATGGATATAAACTCCTTTGTTTTGGATATTGAATTTAGGTTTGATTCCTTGATCTCCATTTTTGATGTTTTTCATTGTTTTTTCCCATTGCAGGCATTGTGATACATGATCTCTGTGTTAAGGTAGGTGGTTTCATATAAGTTTAAACAATTATTTTAACCATGCATTTCTTTATTATTTTAAATTGAGTTCAATTAAATTATTTAAACCCTATTCGATGTGAATTGAGATTTGGAATTGATTTGGGATGAGATTTTAGAAAAAAACCCCAAATTCCTATGGAATTGAAAATTGGTGTGTAATTTGTAATTGATGGAATTTTTGAAATTGATTTTTGAATTTTATTATTGATAAAAATGGATAAAAATGATTTTATTAGAACCTATTTTTGGTTTTATATTGGGAAAAGGCATGAATGGGTTAAAAACCCATGTTTTGGTTTTTAAAGAGAAATTGGCACATTGAAAGTAGAATTGGGGAAATTTTATTTTAAACAGTTTTAAAATGATTTTCCAATTTTTATTGACTAATTTATCACATCCAAGACTAATTAGTTAGTGGGTTATTTAGGACAAACACAGTTGGATGATAATTCCCTAGAAACATATTGATTCTTTAACACTCTAACAAAAACATAATTTGGTGGATCTTATCCCCAATGAGATGTTGACGAGTCTTCTTTGACCAGTGTTCGAGAGATGTGTGTACACATATTAGCATGATCACTGACATGAGATGTGTGAGGATTCCATAACTTGGAACTATCTTATCTCTTGGGATATGACCATGTTATTCATTTTTAATTAATTTATATATGTATTACATTGTTGGTAAAAATACTTTACACATTTTGGTTTAGTTATATAAATAATTTTATATAAAATATTGACTAATCCATTATTTGAAATGTTTCAATCAATTGAAATGATTATAATTTTTTGTTTTAAATATGAAATTGTACTTCCATGTCTGTTTTATGTGAAATTGAAAGAATGTAATGGTGTATTCATATTTTCTTCTTATTATGGAACACTTAGTGAGACCGTACTGGGATTTTATCTCACACCATACCTTTCCCTTCAGGCATTTATATATTTCCTTATATTATGTTCAAGAAAGGGGAAAGAACCACCAGGAGGCAGTGGTTGTTGATATTTTGGGATTGGAGTTCTGTTTCTATTTGGACTTGGGTTGTTTATATTATCTTACTAGTAATTTGGGATGTTCCGTTTGGGTTTTTTATACCTCGTTGACTTTGGGTAATGTTCTCCCAGTGTAGTTTTCTTTTGAGAACACTGATATTTATATGTTTTTTCCACTATTTATGTGAAACAACTATTCCCTTTTTTAAATTTTGTCATGAATGGTGCCTTTTTCTAACCCATGGGGATCAGTAATTCCCTTTGGGCTATGTTAGGATCATCTCAGGTGTCAGGGTACTTAGGTATCTAGACTGTTTTATGACACAACTCATCTTACTTCACCATGAGCATCTATCATCATGGTTTTTGTCAATACATCAAAGCAAGTGTCTCATAATATTCATCAATAATAATATTAAAGTATAAGTACCATTACACACATCCTCAAATAGAAACATCCAATGACACTTGTAAATGTGGGTTTCCTACTAGTTATTCATGTTCTCATAATCTTCTACTCTAAATATTACTGAGGGCATACACCATGAGATAGTGTGTCAAAGTCCTATGAGTCTCCATACCTAATAGAACATATCATTTTCATATAATGAAATGATATTATCTGACCATAAAATATATATTTAAGAATATTATAATTATATAAGGAAACTTCCATAAACTTTCAATGTCATAGTTATCCTTAGGAGATTTTTGCATACTATGTCACACAAAATAATAATCATGATGTGATATGATGATTATTAATATTAAAATAAATGAATATAGGTAATCATAAATTACATAGAATCTATTTCTTGGGAACAAACTCCAAGAGACACCCACTTGCACTAGATCCAATAGCTAAAAACTTTTGTTCTACTATCTCTCACAAGATATTCATTCTTATACTGAGATAAGGATTTAGTTAAGGGACCCACCAAGTTTTCTTCCATGGAAACTCTTCTCACCAAAAATTAAGCACTATAAGATAAATTCCTCAATAGGTGATACTTATGGATCATGTGATTTATCTATTGGTGTGACCTTTGATCATTTGTAATATCCACCACTGTAGTATTATCACAATATAATGTGATAGGGTCTTTAATTCTAGATACCACATTAATATCTTAGAAAAAATTTCATATCTAAAAAATTTATTTAGCTATATCAGAAGTTGATACATACTTGCAATCTATTGTATAATTGGTGATAAATAGATTCTTTGAACTCTTCCAGCTCAAATACACTCCCTTGAGATTGAAGATATACCCTGACTAAAACTACATATCATTATAATATGTATGAAAGCTAGCATCAATATAACCCCTGATAAAGGTTATCTTAATATCTTCTTACCATGATCAAGGTGTAGGTGACATCAAGCCTATTACATAACATTACATACATGATTTATCATATCACAGATGCGTATGGTATCTTACTCATTCTATATATATATCTCTCTCTCCTATTGTGTATGTGGAAGCATTTTCTTAGAGAGATGTCTACCATGTGACACTAGAACTTATCCCTTCTTGGATTGTTCCTTACTAAATCACTTTAGTATAATTTCAATGTATGTACCTTGAATTAGTCTAAGAAGCCTCTTATATCCATCATGAATGATCTTTATCTTGAAAATATAGGCTGCTTCACTATGAAATTCCGAACCAGGATGCCAATGAATGGTTCCTCGAGCCTAGTGGGTCACATGGACTCAAGAAAATCTCCCCAAATTCCAGAGGCTTTCGACTATAAGTGTGGGCCTATGGTGTGTCAGTGGAGATGCTATTCCATCATTACCAGAGTAGCATAGCAATATAACCAACTGGTAATAGATGATTCAGTATAATGGTAAGTAGTGGAAATAAACATGAATAACCAAGCACTAAGTAATAATCAAATGTAGTAAACCAAATCATATACAAAAAGATGATAATGTATGTCATATATATAATAAAGTAGGAAAACATAGATACATGTTGTAGGTAGTAGTTCCATATAAAAATGAATAAAAGGGAAAAATCTATCCTAGTATCCCGAGCTCCTTCCTGGTCATCTGATACCAAGATATATCCCAAGACATGCTAGAAATTCATGCATATTTAAGAGGAAAATTCTCCTTATCTCTAAACATACAAGCATATAGTATTCCCAGGTACCAAGAGGTGACCCAAATAGGGTGTAAGACAAATCTCAGTAGGCCATCACCAATGAAATCTTTAAATATACAGTATATGTATATAGAATTTAAGTGTCTAGATATAATAAATTAATGTAGGAATAATAAATTTAAATATATTGGCTCTGGTTCCTAAAGAAAACTAGGATAACACTACTTGATTCAGCCCATGTTGGTATATATCTGAACAAGTATCAAGGGATGCAATGCCCGATATCACATTTATAAGGGCCTCTATTCTTGATATCACATTTATATGGGACTCCATGCTCGATATCACATTTATAAGGGACTCCATGATAGATATCATTGTAGTACAGAGGACGCCATGCTCAGTATCACAGTAAGGGATTCCATGCCCATAGGGCATCATAATAAAGGTTATCATGACTATATAGTATCACAAGGGATGTCATGCCCATATATTATCAAAAGGGACATCATGCTCATATAGTATCACAAGGGAAATCATGCTTACATATTACAACTTTATATGTGGGTTGCCATGCCTATATTTAAATAACATGCTCAAGGATCATCATTCCCATTTTGTATAATCATTAAGGGTCATCATGCCCATTTGATATAAAATTAAGAGGGGAACCATGAACACACACACACACACACACACATATATATATATATATATATCACGAATAAGGTCCATCATGTCCAATTTATATAATTAAAGATGGTCTCCATGGCCACACATCCATAGTTATAATTTCCATTGGCTTTAATATGAGCTAATGCATCATTCATAATTGAATTACATTTATCATTAATATAGGAATGACCATTGTTTAATTTAATTAGTTGACTTGTGATTACCACTCAAATCTAATCAATTCAATTCATTATAATTGTTAAGGGAATGAGCCATTATATGCCACCACATCTATCCACTATCATAGGGATATCATCATTTAAAAGTAAATCCAAACAATCCAATAGGTGCTTTGGCCATATATCCATAGAATCCATTTGGGAATAAAATAGGGAACAACCAAAGTGATGGATCCTTCTAAGGTATTCAATATTGACATAATTTGGGTTATAATAAGTCAACCAATTCATGGAAAATGCAATTTATGTAAACAAATAATGAAACCAACGTGCAACACAATGAAACATATTATAAAACATCAAAACATGAGGGATATTTTCTAGAACACATACCTCACACTCATACAAATCTTCTCATCTAGTATCATCCTTTAGTGTTGCATGTATTATAAGAAATATGAAGAACATATCAATGCCCCAAAAATAGGTTATATGACCTCGCACCAAAATATTGTAATCGATAAAAAGGAAAATGAGAAAATGATCCTAAGGAATAAATAAATCACCTAGAGGGATCCAAGGAGATAAAAAAGTTTTAAATTAGAGTTTAGATGGAAAATCGAGATCAAAATCTATCAAAGTAGGATTATAGGAGCTCAAAAACAAAGGAAAGATGAATCCTATCTGCTGGAATGAGAAACGAGGAAGGAGGTTAAACATAAGGGTAATTGAGGTAATTTTACACTTTTTAACTAAGAAAATAAAAGGAACTTGGTTTGGTCATATGGTTTGACAAACAGTGAACCAATTTTGTACATGGAATAGACTTAATAAATAACCCACACAGTTAGGACACATGGTTTGAGAAACCATGCACCAACCATGAAAAATGGATTTTTTTAAAAAATAGACATTTTGCACGGGCCTGTCGACCCTGGAACATGGTTAGGGAAAACCATGAACCCTACTTTACCCCAATCTCTAGCACCACACATTTAGGGGAGACCATGTTGGTTAGGTCTCATGGTTTCTACTAACCATATAACCTAGTGTTTTTCTCCACTGGTTGGGGTTACAAGCTCCAAACAATCCCCAGACACCCCAAAAACCTTTATAACATTATAGGGAAGCCATATTAGGTTCATAAAAAGGAATTAGACCGAATTTAAAATGATGTTTACATCTAATAAAGACCAGGTTATTAAAATATTCCTATATTAAAGGAACTCATCCTTGATTTTACCTTCCAAGGGTGGAAAAACTTTATCTAATAATAATTCCAAACACTGAGCATGTACATCGGCCTCCCGCTCCCAAGTCTCATCCTGTAATAAGCCGTGCTTCCATAACCCCCACACTAAAGGTACAGACTGAGCTTAGAGAGCCTTCATGCTCCAATCAATGATGCATATAGGATGATACTCAATAGAATAATCAGTATTAAGTTCAATATATTTGGGGTCAAAATTTTGAGATGGGTCGGCATGATATTGGATAAGTTGTGAAACATAGAAGACTTCATTCATGGAATGATACCTTAGAGGTAATATAAATAGATAGACTACTGAACTAAATCTCTCCATAATTTCAAACATCCCAAAAAAGTGTGCCAAATGCTCTCTTTCCTCCATATATGTCTATGCCCAAGTTTGGGTGATACCCATAAGAAAACATTATCCCCAACCTCAAACTCCATAGGTCATCAATGATGATTGACATAAGATTTATTTCTATACTAAGATGTAAACATCTGATTCCTGATATGATAAACTGGATCTAAATTCTACTGAATGAGACAAGGACCCAGTAGCGCTGCCTCTCATGCCTCTAACAATCATAGAGGTGAACAAAATAACCTACCGTATAGGAACTCATAGGGATCTATATGTATTGTCACATGATAAATTTTATTGTATGAGAACTCAATGAGAGGGATATGATTCTCCCAATATTCTTCTAAATAAAGGAAGCATACTCAAAGCATGTCCACTAAAACCCATATAGTCCATTCTAACTAACCATTAGTATGAGGGTGAAAGGATGTGCATAGAAAAACCTGCGCAACCATAGTATTCCACAACCCCTTATCAAACGTTGATGAAAAATGAGCATCCCTATATGAAATGATTGTATGATGGAACCGTGTATTCAGATAACCTCATAGACATACAATCTTCCCAGCTCATAAACTAAAAAAGTATCTTGGATAGAAAGGAAGTGGGATACTTTCATCAGTTTATCCATGAAAACCCAAACCGCATTGCTTCATCAAGATGGCCTTGGCAATATTATGGAAAAATAAATATCAAAATCCTCCCATTTCCATTGTGGGACTGGTAATGACTTTGACAAGCTAGCAGGTCGATGGTGATTTGCATTCACCTGTTAACAGGTGGAACACCTAGTGATAAAACCTATCATCTAACACTTCATCCCTGACTACCAATACTATTGGTGCATATCACAATACATCTTGGAGACACCTGGGTGATATTCCCACTGAGAAGTATGTGACACCCACATCATCACCCATTTAATATTAGCGGGAACCCAGATACAACCATGTATACATAGTATGCCATCATCATTAGTAGTACAATCTGAAGGTGGGTCCTCCCCATCAATTCTCTCTCATAGAACCAAGCCCTAAGGATCTAAAAAATATCTCATATTCACCATATCCAGAAGTTAATAGGTCACTGATAGTGATGTGAGTACATACTATCCATGAAAATCTTACATCTTGATGTACATATCAAAAAATAAGGCCATAAGCTTCCATTTGCTACTAGCCTCCTGAAATACATGTGTCTAAGTCCTCCTTCTTGGAGAATCAGCAACAAAATTTCCTTTATTATCCATATAATCTAGATTTAAGTAAAAGGACTATAAATATTCAATCCACCTTCACTAACTGAGATTTAAGTCTCTCTGTGCAAATATGTACTTGAAGCTCTTGTGGTATGTGAACACCAAAAATTCTCTCCCAGTTGGAAATGCTTCTAAAACTAGAAGGTCTGTACAACATCTACTAACTCAAGATTGTGCTTCATGTAATTTCACTTACGAGGCATCTATTGTCATGACCCATACACAACAACTCAATCTTCCTACAACAGAACTACTCCTATACCGATACCTAATGCATCAAAATATACGGTATAGATCCTACCAAGATTTGTAAGAATGTGAATTGGCACTGATTTCAATCTTACTTTAGGATCCTAAAAGAATTTATCATAGTATTTAGACCATATAAACTTCATACCCTTCTTAGTTAATCCAGTGAGAGGTGCTTCTAATCATGATAAGTCCTGGATTAAATTCATGTAGTAACTAGAAAGACCCAAGAAACTAAATATATCCAAGATTTTCTTGGTATTCTCATAGGAAAACATAGCTCTCATGTAACACCCCAAGATTCCATGATACTCTTCCTTTTTAAATAATTCAATAGAGTGCAATGTACACAACCCATAGTTCAAGCACACCACCACCTATCAAACTAGCTATTTAAAAAGCATTTATGAATAGTAATACCCACTTTTTTAAATTTTATAAATTTTATTTTTCAAAATGGACTTATTTTTTGGATTTGGAATATCAAAATTAGCATAGGGTGATTTTTTGGTATTTTTCCAAAAACTTTTAATTTTTTATGAATAGTGAAAAACACTATGTTATTGTTTAAAACCGACTCTTTATTTGAATAATTATTTTTTAATTTAAATTTATTCTAAAGTCATTATAGATATATAATACTTATATTAGTCCAATGTCGTTCATTGGACTCATTTTATAATAAGATTAGATATATAAAATTTTATTGAACTTTTAACGTCTTTTACCCACCTTCTAGGCACATTTGGAAATTTGCAAAAAACATAATTTTACTTCTTCTATGAATTTAATTTTAAAAATTTTAAAAACACGGTTGTCATCAGTAAGAAAAATTTTTTTCAATAGGATTAAAATAATTTTTTGTGAATAGTAACTTTTGAATTTTATTTACCACGATTAAAAGTAAATAGGGTAATTAAAGGTAAAACTAATATTATAATAATATAAAATTACCCCAACACATGTCCTAATTATACTGTGTAAGTGTTTTTTGACCAAAATCAACCTAGGATAAAAATAATACCATTTTTTATCCATTTGGGTTAGATTACGACATTTATTATATTTTATTTAAAGAAGAGTTAAAAGTGTTAACTTCAAATTTTAATAACTAAACTATTTTTAATATATGGTTATACATAAGATAAATTATACTATAAATATTAATTATAAACATAAAAATATTTCCTACATCATGGTATTTGATTTATAATTTTTAGACATTAAATAATTAAATTTATATATGACACAATGATGACATAATAATTACCTTATTATTGAAAGATTAAAATAAATGATATTATAAATATTAAAATAAATGTAAATTGAAACTTTTTATTCCATAAAATAATTTTATAGGTTAATATAACATGTTAGGGTTGATTTAATATATTTTTAAAAAGGAATAAATTTTTTACGACTTTAACAAAAAATCAATTACTAAATAGTGTCAAAATTGACATAATTGAGTTTATAAAACAAATACTATTTTAATAAATTATATAATAGTCCTAAAAATATAAAGTTTATCCAAATGACTTAGATAATGTTACGTATATCATTAATTAACCACTTTAGGTTATCGTGTCATTTTATAGTAACTATATTAACCATGTAGTATAAAAATACAAGAAGACATGGAAAAAGTAAAACTATTTAACTGAGGGTTAGATCTAAAAAATAATGTTAATATGGTGACCTAAACACATATAAAACCTATTGGTTGTGAATACTTCGACCCATAATCATATTATCCTATAAATAAATAAATTTGGATCTATTAAAAACTGAAAATAATTTTATAATAATTTAATATTTCAAGCTTTTCCTAAAGTGACCCTCACTTCTCTTATAAACAAGTACTTCCCCTTCTCTTAAATTCACACCTCCAAATCAATTTGGATCGACCAAAATCTACTCAAATATCCTCTAAAATACTCTAAATTAAACCTAGAGGCCTTAATTTGATCATAAATCCATATTAAGGAATCCTTTTGTGCAAATCAAAAGGAGACACCCGAAGAAGAGGTAATCGTTTTATCTCTTCTTTCAAAGTTCTTTTCTTCTTATACTTCTTATTTCTCTATTGTTTCCATACTAAAATAATAAATCCAATACCTTATACATTCTAAGATGTTATTATAAATATGGGGAAACTATATTATTTATTCTATCCATCCTATGAATGACATAGTCACCTTGTGTGTGTACGTACGGCTTACCTTCTCTACATTGTGGTGTAATTTGTTATTAAACAATATGTTATTTTGATGGATATAATGATGAGTTTTCTATATATAAATAATTAACATAACATGATAATTTTTCTTTATAATTAATATACCATCCAATTCCACACCTTTTAATCATTAAGTAAATGATATCGTTGCTCATGCGTACGTACGACTTACCGTCTCCACGACACGATGAGATTCATTTCCACATTCACCATTCAAGAATGATTATAAAAATATATATTATTCATAATTATGAAATATAAAATATAATAAGTCTACTAGAATGATATATATATGCATTTACATATATTTCATTCACTTACTTCTTTTCAATACGATAAGAAAATGGAAACATCGTTCATACGTACGTACAACCTACCGTCTCAATGAATAACATATTCCATTTTATATATATATATCTATTTTATATATTTATATTATGAATATATATGACATATAAATCATATTATACATTATATAAGTAATTAAATCACGATCTAAGTAATATGATCAAGAATAACAAGTCAAAACATGTATGATAAACAAAGCGATATTACCCGAAATGTTGCATTAACTTGGAATTGTTAACAAATGGGTAATATAAAGTAATAAAAGAATCATATACGATATCATAAATTTTATTATGATTCTGATATAATTTAATAATATGTTTAAAAACATTATACATGAATTTTAGACATGTATGAAGAGTATCAGACCTAAGGTGGGGGTTAATTTTTCAATCTCATTATTATCCGAGATTGTTTATGTGTAAGTACTTACTGGGACATATTTGTCATCCATGTCCATGTTTCATAAAAATGTTTTAAAAAGGAATATTTTATGTTTATGGAAGGTCCAATTTTCTTATATCATCATTTTAAATGTTTTAAACATTTATTTTTCTAAATATTTTTAATTAATGTCCATGATTTCAAAATGTTTTTTAAGGATTTATTTATATAGACATGATTGTTTAAAATGTTAATTCCTTTCAAAAGTTTCAAAGTGGTATGGGAAACTTTGATTAAAAAATATATTTTAAATAAATATCTCTATAAATTTTGTGACTTTTAAATGATTTCATGAAAAAGTATATTTCTCTTAAAGTGTTTTTCTGATCATTTTCAACTATGTCAACATCCTTTACTGGATATTATTCTTGATTGAGGTTGATTTATTATAATAAAATATTCCATATTGTATTGAATGAGTTATGATATGTTTGACTATGGATGATATATTTTTATATCATTCATTGTTTATTATTAATGTATTGACATTTCATATGCTAGTTTTAATAGGAATGATTATGTTATGTATCACCCTTTTCATATAAGGAATGTATTATACTAAGTAAGTGACAGGCATAGCTCTCTAGAGCCCCTCAATTAATCGGTAGGTCTCATGAGACAAAATAGTGTCTTGCCACAGGGCCTTGATAGAATATTTGTGAATTCTCTTGGTACAAGGTCTCAACGTAGTAGTTATTATGTCCGGAATTATGCATTCCCTCATTATGAAATTTGTTATTACATGTGATTATTCGATTAGTAGAATTTCCATGTGAATGTTTATATGGTAATGTTTGATTTATTTTTTCTATATTATGTTCATGTTTATGTTTAAAAGGATGTTGTTTTTATTATACATCTTTCCTTAAAATTTTATAGCTTCCACTGAATTATTTACCCTTACTGAGCATCTGATCTCACACCTTTCTTATGTTTTATTTTCCTAGGATTCCAAGAAATGTATTATGATTGATATGAAGGGTTAATCTAGGGGAGTGATGTCATTCTCAAAATATTATTTATGCTGAGTTTTATTTTAGAAAGTGTAATGTAACGTTCATGTATGTAATCTATTTTCCAAGACTGCTAAACTGATTGGTCCTTTAGGATTTTATTACTTGTAATCATGATAATGTATTAAAATAATGCACTGGATCAGGTAACTAGGGTCAAGGTGTTATAGTTGGTTTCATAGGAAGTTTAGTACAAACCTTGGAAACTAGATTTAGAAAAACTCTGACTAGAGAACATTATACTAAGATATACATTGAGGATTAGTATCGAAGAACATCAATTTTTTTGAAATGTAGATATTATGTTGATTTTCCAAGCAATACACCCATGACTAGATACTGAAAGTGGATGTGGTTCTGGAATAGATGTACCTATGAGTGAAAACCCTGACAAGGAGTTTTGGGCTTGACCTAGGGTATCCTGGTATATGAAAACGAGCCTTACTACGCACCTGGTTTGACACTCCCAGGGGATATTCTTAGGATAATTCACATTTTATTTACAAAATATTATGAAGTATTTATGAGTAAATACTTCCCCAAAGATTTTTTTATGATTATGGATTATATGCATAAACTGTTCAATTTCTGTAAAGTATTTTACAAGTTTTGAATTATGCATTGCGATTCATAAACTAATCTAGTGTATGCCATTGTTTATAAATGGCGCCCAGTGGAAGGAATAGAAACTGTATCAATGCACATAATCCATTTAGGGATTTCCCTCCTATTCAAGATAATTATAATGAAGCTAGTGATAAAACTGGTGCTGAACAACTTATTACCATACTGGTATAACTCACTCAGGTTATGAATAATAACCTTACCCATTTGGAGCACCTTGAACCACAATGCGGAGGATCAATATTTGACTGCTTCGTGAGGAAACAACCTCCAAAATTTAATAGAACTCCAAATCCTTTTGTAGCTAAGTAGTGGACAAATTCCTTAAAGAAAATATTTTTTTTCTTTGGGAAGTAATAAAAAGGAAAAGGTTTTCATGGAAATTTATCATCTCCCAGGAGATGTGGATCAATGGTGGTCATTAATTCAAAACAAAAATGAGGATGAAGAAGTGGGAAATATGTAATGGAGGGAGTTTAAAGAACTTTTTATATAGAAATAATTTTGTTATGAACAATGAGATGATATGGAAAGACAATTTCTGAGCCTGAGGAAAAAGAAGGATGAGAATTTTGCAAAGTATGAGGATAACTTCACTAGGTTAGAAAGGTAAGATGCATACTACATACATAACCAAAGAAGTAATATTGATCAATTCTTTTATGGGTTAAAACCTTTTCTTTGATAGGAATTGGTCTCACAATATTTCTAATCGTATGAAGATATAATATCGTGTTCTATCAAGACAGAAAAGAAATTATATAAGTCTTATGACATTAAAGTAAATAAAGGGAAGAAGAGAATAGTGGAGAAAAAGATAGATAAAGGGAAAAAGTGAAAGAATGATTTTACCTTATGTGATAATTGTGGGAAGAAACACCTTGGTACTTGCCTAAAAGGAATGTGATCTTGTTACAAAGGTAGAGAAAAAGGTCACCAGGCTCGTGATTGTAAGGGAAGAAAAGAAGCTATGCAATGTGATAATTGTAAAGATATGGGACATTATGCAAACAATTGTCCAAAGATTCATATAAATATATCTCAAAAAAAGAAAATGTACCAAGGTTAAGCTTATGCTATTACAACAGTCGAAGTGGTATAATTAATGTATTTGTGATCCAAGAATTATATTCCGGTTATAAGAAGAATGTGATATATATAAGGATTGTACTATAGTACTTTTTGTTTTCATTAAGGTTTTAGTATAATGAAGTTAATCATATATTCATTATGTGACAATAAGAGCAACATTATGTTGTTTGGGTAATTGAATGTTATAATTGATTTTGGAAATTTAGAGACCTTTTAGACAGATATTGGATAAAAGTATTTTGGATAACTCTAAAGGTTGGAATAGATTAAGTTGAACATTGGATAGTATTGTTTAATGTTAAAAAATTTCTTAAGATTATTTTTGGAATGTTATAATACTATAGTTTTAGAAAAAGGATAACCTGCAGGTCAGGTGATAACCCATCACGTCGAACAAATCTATGGGAATCGAACCCACAACCAAAGTGTGACAAGGCTTTATCACTTACCACTATCCTACAAGAAGTCCTTGGTTAATTATAAAACAGTTTTATTCATTTCAATGGTATATGTTTATATTTGTAACCTTATAAGATTGAGATAAATAGAATATTTTTGAATTTTATCTTTTGAAGAGAAAGATGAGTTACGGTAAGAATTAGTTCAAGGATGAAACTATACATGTAAATTAAGTATGCTTACTTATGTTATTAGTGTATGAATTAAATTAATTTTATAACACTGGGGAATGGATCATAAAACCAAAAATGTTTTCCTAGTACTTTCTTCTGTGATGAATCAAATGGTCCCTTAAATCATCGTAGATTTAAAGATTTCTCGTTGTTAACATTTTCCTAAAAATATTCTCTATCACTCTTCATTAGAACTTGATTTTTTTTTTCTATTACATATCCATATTTTCATACATGGAACCCTAGTATGTGTTATTTCTGGTAACCTTCATACTTACCTTTCTTTATTTTAAAATAGAGGCATCATTAATCCATTTTTGGATGTGGGATTTCAACTAAGATATTTTGAAATGTAAAAACCCTAGTTTTTAAACCCAAGTTAAAATTGAAAGGTTTCAATTTTTTGAAGGAGGGGATAATGTAACACCCCAAGCTTCCAAGGTACTCTTCCTTTTTAAATAATTCAATAGCATGTGATGTACGTAACATTGAGTTCAAGTACACCATGACCTATCAAAATAACCATTTAAAAAGAAGTTATGAATAGTAATACCCAATTTTTGAAATTTTATAAATTTTAATTTTTAAAATGGAACTCGTTTTTGGATTCAGAATATCAAAATTATATTAGGGTGAATTTTTGGTGTTTTTCTGAAAACTTTCAATTTTTGATGAATAGTGAAAAACACTGTGTTGTTGTTTAAAACCAACTTTTAATTTAAATAATTATTTTTTACTTTTTTAAAGTAAAAATAGATAAATAATACTTATATTAGTCTAATTTAATTAATTGAAGTCATTTTATAGTAAGATTAGATATATAAAATTTTGTTGAACATTTAACGACTTTTACCCACCTTCTAGGCACATTTGAAAATTTGCATAAAACATAATTTTACCACCTATATGAATTGAATTTCAAAAAATTTAGAGACATGATTATCATCAGTAAGTAAAATTTGGTTCAATAGGATGAAAATAATTTTTGGTGAATAATAACTTTTGAATTTTATTTACCACAATTAAAAGTAAATAGGGTAATTAAAGGTAAAAATAATATTATAATAATATAAAATTACCCCCACACATGTCCTAATTCTATTAGATGGGTTTTTTTGACCAAAATAAACCTTAATACAAAAATAATATCCTTTTTTATCCATTTGGGTTAGATTAGGACATTTATTATATTTTATTTAAAGAAGAGTTAAAAGTGTTAAATTCAAATTTTAATAACTAAACCATTTTTAAAATAGAGTTATACATAAGATAAATTCAAAAACAAATCATTATAAATATAAAAATATATACTAAATCATGGTATTTTATTTATAATTTTCTTAAAATAAATAATTAAATATATTTATAACACAATGATGAGGCAGTAATTACCTTATTAATGAAAGATTAAAATAAATGATATTATAAATATTAAAATAAATTTAAATAGAAACTTTTGATGCCATCCATAAATTTTATAGAGGAATATGACATTCTAGGATTGATTCAATGTATTTTTTTGAAGGAATCAAGTTGTGAGGACTTTAAAAAAAATAAATTACAAAATTGTGTCAAAATTGACATAAATGAGTTAAAAAAATAATATTTTATTAAATTATATAATAGTTATAAAAATCTAAGGCTCTTACAAATGACTTAGATAATGTTACATATTTCATTAATGAACCACTTGAGGTTCTCTTGGAATTTTATAGTAACTATATTAACCATGTAGTATAAAAACACAAGAAGTCATGTTAAAAGTTAAACTGTTTAACTAAGGGTTAAATCAAAACAATATGGTTAATATGGTGACCTAAACATGTCTAAAACCTATTATTGGAGAGGATTTAGACCCATAATCATCTTATCCTTGATATAAATCAATTTTGAGCTATTAACTGAAAATAATTTTATAATAAATTAATATTTCAAGCTTTTCATAAAGTGCCCCCTCACTTCTCTTATAAAAGGGTACTTCCCCTTTTCTTAAATTCACACCTCCAAATCTGTTTATATCAGAAAAATCCTACTCAAATATCCTAAAAACTACTCTAAATTCGACCTAGAGGCCTTAATTTGATCATAAAGCCAACTTAAGGAGTCCTTTTGTGCAAATCAAAAGGAGACCCTCGAAGAAGAGGTAATCATTTTATCCCTTCTTTCAAAGTTCTTTTCTTATTCTACTTCCTATTTATCTGTTCATTCCATAATAAAATAATAAATATAGTATATTCTACATTATGAGATGTTATTATAAATATGGGAAAACCATATTCCTTAATCTATCCACCCTATGAATGACCAAGTCACCATGCGTGCGTATGTACGACTTACCGTCTCCATGCCATGGTGTAATTTGTTATTCAACAATATATTATTTGGATGAATATAATGATGAGTATTATTTATATAAATAATTAACATAACATGATAATGTTTCTTTATAATTAATATACCATCCAATTCCACACCTTTTAATCATTAAGGAAATGATATCATCGCTCCTGCGTACGTACGACTTACTATCTCCACGACACGACGAGATTTATTTACACGTTCACCATTCAAGAATGATTATAAAAATATAAATTAGTAATAATTATGAAATATATGACATAATATGTCTAATTTAATTATATATATTTATATACATATATTTAATTCACTAACTTCCATTCGATATGATAAGAAAACAAAAACATCGTTCATTCGTATGTACGGCCAACCGTCTCCATGAATGGTGTATTCCATTTTATATATCTATCTATTATATATATTTATATTATAAATATATATGATATATATATATATATATATATCATATTATACATTCTTCAAGTAAGTAAATCATGATCTAAGTAATACGATCAAGAATAAAAAGTCAAAAAACATACGATAAACAAAGCATCATTACCCGAAATGTTGCATTAACTTGGAATTGTTAATAAATGGGTAATATAAAGTCATAAAAGAATCATATAAGATATCATAAATGTTATTATTATTCTGATACAAGTTAATAATATGATTAAAAACATTATACAAGAGTTTCAGACACATATGAATAATATCATACCTAAGGTAGGGGTTAATTTTGAAATCTCATTATTATCTGAGATTGTTTATGAATAAGTATTTATTGGGAAATATTTATCATCAATCTCCATGTTTTATAAAAATGTTTTCAAATGAAATATTTTATGTTTATGTAAGGGAATCTTTAACTAGATCATCATTTTAAACATTTTAAAGATTTATTTTTCTAAATCTTTTTAATTAATTTCCATGATTTCAAAATGATTTTAAGGATTTATTTATATGGGAAAGATTGTTTTAAAATGTTAATTCCTTTAAAAAATTTCAAAGTGGTATGGGACACTTTGATTCAAAAATATCTTTTAAATGACTTCCTTTTTAAATTTTATGACTTTTAAATTATTTCATGAAAAAGGGATATTTATCTCAAAGGATTTTACTAATCATTTTCAACTATGTCAACATCCTTTACTGGATATTATTCTTGATTGAGTTTGATTTATCATAATACAATATTCTATATTGTATTGATTGAGTTATGATATTTTTGACTATGGAAGAGCTATGTTTATAATATTCATGGTTTATGGTTAAAGTATTGACATTTTTTATGCTAGTTTTAATACAAATTATTATGTTATGTTTCACCCTTTTCTTATGAGGAATGTATTGGAATTAGTAAGTGATGGGTGTGGCTTGCTATAGACCCTCTAGGAATCAGTAGGTCTCATGAGACAAACTAGTGTCTTGGCACAAGGTCTTGATAGAATATTTGTGAATTGTCTTGGCACAAGGCCTTGATGTAGTAGTTATTATGTCCGACATTATGCCTTCCCTTGTTATGAAATTAGTCATTACATGTGATTATTCGATTAGTATAATATCCACGTGCTTGTTTATATGGTATTGTTTGATTTATTTTTTTCCATATTATGTTCACGTTTATGTTTAAAAGGCTGTTTTTTTATTATACATCTTCCTTAAATGTTTATAGCTTCTGCTGAATTATTTACCCTAACTGAGCATATGAGATAACCCCTTTCTTATGTTTTATTTTCCTAGGATTCCAAGAAGTTTATATATGCAAGGTTAATATAGGGGAGTAATGGAATTATCAAAATATTATTTGTGCTGAGTTTTTTGTTAGAAAGTGTAATGTAACATTCATGTATGTAATATATTTTCCAAGATAGCAAAACTGATCGGTCCTTCGGGACTTGATTCCTTGTAATCATGCCAATGTATTAAAATAATGCACTAGCTCTGGGAATTTAGGGTCAATGCGTTACATCTAACCTTCATTGGGTCCACTAAAAATCCCTCTATGATAATTTGACCTAGAAAGAGTACCTTTGTGATCCATAAATGACATTTACTAATATTAGCACACAACTGGTGCTCTCACAGTGTTTTAAAAATGATATCAAGATGAGTGGCATGGTCACTTAGAATATGAGAATACACTAATATGTTATCTATGAAGACCATGATAAATAAATCTAGATATGGATGGAAAACAATATTCATAAAAACTATGAAGATAGAAGACACATTCATAAGACTAAATGACATCACACGATACTCATATAACCCATACTGACTACGGAAAGTTGTATGTGGAATATCTGAAGGTCTGACTTGAACTTGATGATATGCCAATATAAAGTCAATCTTCAAGAAAACCTCACTCCTCTAAGCTATTAAAAAAGTTCATATATACTAGGTAAGGGATACTGGTTTTTTGCTGTAAGCTGATTTAACTTTTGGTAATCCATGTAAAGATTGATAGTTCAGTTCACCTTCATGGAAAAAAGGACTGGTGAACCCCAAGGAGAAGTACTTGTTTGTATAAAACCATTGGCTTCTAAATACTCTATCTACCACTTGATATTTTGAAACTTAGTAGTATCCATTCTGCAAGGAGGAATAAATACTAGAAAAACTTCAAGGACTAGCTCAATAGTAAACTCTACCTCTCTCTATCTCTTAGGAGGTAGTCCTAAAAAATAATCTGGTAAAACATACATGAACTGATCGACTATAGGAGGGAACTCAATCTAATGTAGTCCCTGATCATTCATGTAATGACTGGAAATATAGGTGGTCACACCACCTAGACCAAGATGCTTTGGTCTAACTCTACTGGTCGGAACATCCCACTTTACCTTGTCAAGATATGTACCAACCTATGATGCTATAAATGACACGCTATAGCAATAAAAATCCACATATAAATGATAAGGAACCAACTATTCCATCTTGATAATGTTATCAAATACCATCATATGGAGGATGAAGAGGTTCCGTAAGAAATGATGTCTACCTACCTAAAGGGAACAATTCCTACACTGGCATATACTCTATGATCATATACCCAAAGGTGTATCAAGCATAATAATGCCAAAAGATCACTCAATATGAAGTTCTTGAATCTCTAAAATAGGAACATATATGAAGGAATGTGATGAACCTATATCAAACAAGGAAAAAATGACATTATAGGCTACTAGAATAGTACCTAAAATAGTAGATGGCCTAACATCCTGCTTCTTTGGTATGGAATGTACTAAATACATATGGCCTAATCCATAGACCTATGCTGCAACCTGACTACCTAGAATTGTTCTACTCTACTAAAGTTGTATATTAGAAGATTATCTACCATAGACATGACCTCATCCTCTTCTTGTATGACCATTTTTTACTCTAGATACCTTCCTGGAGAGGTTCTACTGAACATTATCTTAGAGGTGGAGTTTGCAAAAATCCTCTCCTACTCAAAATAGATGGGAAGGTCCTACAAAATCACTGAATATGACCCAATATTCCACATCCTTAGCACTTTATGGGGTCTATAGAACACTGGGTATTCTTATTCATAGGCTTAACACACTGTTGACATACCATGTAACTATTTTTGGAAGTTATTTGGAAACCACTACTCACGTGCACAATCTCAAAGTGTCACTTCAGACCATTTATAGAACCATTTCTCTATCTGATTTCTTAACCACCTTAGATCACACCGTCTACTTTCCTCAAGTCTCACTTAATACAAGGTCTTGGTTCAATATATCAGATATGGTAGTCAACTGGAAAATGTTCACCTAAGAATGAATAAGATGCCTTATATCATCCTCAAATCATTTCTCTTTTGTTGGATCATTAGTAGTATAGATATGAAAAAAGTGATAAATCTATATAAAATGATATGAATAGTTCATAACTATCATCTAACCCTGTTGCAAGTCCATGAACTCCCTAGAACTATTTTTTTCACATGGTCTTAGCAAAGAAATAATGAAGGAAGATTGACTTGAAATCTCTCCACGCCACTTCCTAATACTGCCCAACCATATTTAGAATATCCCACCAATGTTTGGTGGACCCTCATAGCATATAAGTAGCAGTTTGAATCTCCTATTAGAAGGTGTATCTAGATTTCTAAATATATAAATAATAGTCTTGATCCATAACTCTATATACTGTTATCCATTATCCTTTGAAAACATGGGCATATACTATTGTTGTAACTCCCAAGTCAACTCTCCCATTTAAGGATAAGAGCATAGAGATCCCTATAATGTATTCATAATTCATAAAAAATATCATCAAAACTGGTAATCCTTTCCCACATTGGTAATAGTAAGAGGTAACACAAGAGGTACTACTGGGGGTATAACTGGTCGCTCATTCCCCACCACCTTTGAGCCATGGTCATCACCACTCTCCTAGCGTATGACCAGAAAATATCATAGTAGAATTTGTCTACAATTTCCAAACACACACCTCAAAAAGGATTCGATAATAGTATAAGACACATATATAGAAATAGAACAGGTACAAAGACTTTCTATGTAATAGTATCACCCTCTTCCAGCTCAAAGAGTAAGTTCTTGGTAATAGAAACATTTATATATAACAATAGAAAATCTACCTACTTCCCACTGCTAAGGTTAAGACTCGGTCAAGCTCTATTTTTTCAATTCAAATTTTATTTTAAAATCATATTTACATTTCAATTTTAATATTTGAACCAAATAGTTCACCGCTTCCAATCCATAAGGGCCCATACATCTTATGAACCAAAATGTGGCATCTAGTCAATCCATACCATAACACATTCTAGTCCATATGGCCAATGATCCATGAATCAACGTGCCATAGTTGACTTATTAGGGTGTCTGTTATAGCCTATATAGAAAAACACTATTAGATTATGGTAGGAACTTTAAGTACCAACTATGATTTCTCAATCCCATACAATAATTATTGTCCAATAAATATTCTATTTATATTAATCAAAGAACTCATGGAAATCACAGAGAATGTACATAACACAATGCTTCTATATGGAATGACATATTTATGGTATGTGAATTTCCTACAAGGTTCCTCATATGATACATGATTAATGCTTCGTTTCCATTATCTCATTATTCCAAGGATAAAATAAATAAATCTCAATTATATCAATAGTAATATCACAATTAAAGAAAATCACCCAATGATGGAATTATATCAACAATAATAAGAAAATATAGAAAATATAAATTTCCATTTGAGGCAATTTAGATTTTATCTATACTTGGGTTAAATACTCCTAGACACAACTCATTACCAAATCCCATAGAATTTATAATATCCTATCTATTATCTCAAAATAGTAAGGAAAGAAAAGAAAACAACTATGATACCCCTTTGTGATGTCCTAGGATCAAGCCACCTTTCAGTGCCATATAGGTTTGGGAAGTCAGATTCAGCTAAGTCCTTCATGGTGAAGCACTCATTTAACCTATCCTTAACTGACTATAAGACTGGTACATCATTTCAAATAATTAATATATCATAGAAATATACTACTATCATTATAACCACACTCCCACTAAACCACTTGTAAACACATGAATCAGATTCATTCTTAATGAAACCAAATTATATTATGGGTTCATTAAACTTAATGTTCCATGACCTTGATCATTTCATAAATCTATAAATGGATATTTGTAACTTGAATAACATTTTGGAATCATCTAGATTCAAAAACCATTCTCTTGGTGTCATATAGAAATATTCTTGAAGGTTCCCATTAAGGAATGATTTTTAACATCCATATGCAAAATTCCATAGTCATGAAAATTGATTATATAAAGTATAATTCTGATGGATTTAAACATGGAAACGATAGAAATTTTTTCATCATAGTCAATTCCTTGATACTTATTAAACCCATTATCTACTAACCTTTATTTTTATGTATTTACTTTACCTTCCCTGTCTAGTTTTCTCTTGAATAACCATTTATACCAAATAGGATTTTCATTAAATAGAGGATTCACTAAAACCCAAAACTAGTACTGATAAATGAAATCCATCTTAGAATTCATGGATTCTTTCCATTTTTATATTATGATATCTATAATGACTCTTTATTGAAGATAGGTTCAGTATCATTAATTAATAATGATTCACTATATTCGGTGACTAGAAAAACATATCTTAAATATTCTCTTACCCCTTTAGTGCTCCTTTATAGTACTTGTGTTTTGGTAAAAAATCCTTCCACAAGGACCAATGGAATTAATTCCTATACAAAATATTGTGTATCTTGAGCATTAACTTCACTAAAGTTAGTCTTTATCCTACTATTCTTCTTGAGGATGTTATCCACACCAAGAAAGATAGCCTATCTTGAAATGGTTACATTTTTTATCAAGGGGTTTTATAGACATTATCCCCTTATTTCCTTGGAATACCCTATAAATATACACTTTATTCCTTTTGTTTCTAGTTTGTTACCTAAGATGGCATTAACAAATGCATCAGAACCCCATAAATGAGTGTGCATAAATACAACCATACATCAATTTATATGTTATTCCATTTTTCATCTTAGTTGGTACTCAATTTAGAATTTTTATAACACTATGTAATGAATATCCCCAAAATGATAATATAAGATCTTTATGGATTATCATCAACCACACTATGTCAATCCACGTGTAATTCCTCCTTTCACTAACACTATTTTAATATGATGTATAAGGTGATGTGAGTTGAGATAGAATCCAAAACTCCCATAGAATACTGATAAACTTTTTATTAAGATATTCACCACCTCAATCAGTTCAAATAATATTTATCTTATTACCAAGATGATTATCTTCCTCATTATTGAATTATTTTAAATTTTCAAAGGACTTGGGCCTCTTCCTCATCAAGTTGACATAGACACAACCAATCGAGTCATTAGTAAAAGATACAAAGTAATAAAAAACACCTCTAGATTCTACCAGAAAAGGTCTACATTCATTAGTGTGTACTAACCCTAGAATATCAAGGCCCATTCACCCTATCCTTCGAATTGTAGTTTGGTCATTTTTTCTTATAAATAAGAATGTCATCTTTCAATTGTTCTTAGATCAAAAGAGTCTAAATAAACATCTTGATAAATATTTTTAGACACTTATTGTTTATGTGACAAATATGATTATTTCATAGTTGTGTGTTATATGAGTCATAAAAACTTGATTCATTATAAATTTCCAATAATTGGTTTTTGTAATCCAATATGTAAATATTGTTATTTAGTTTTTACATAATGTAAAAATGAAGTTTTTGTCAAATAATAATTGTTTATTTTTAAATTTGAAAATAATTCCATCCATGACAAAGAAAGAAATAGATATGTTGTTCTTAGTAACACTAGGCACAAAATAATAATTATTTAAAACCAAAATCATTCTAGTTGGAAATTGAAGGTGGTAGTCTCCTATAGAAAAAGCAGAAAGGTTCACTCTATTAGTATCTGTAAGATCCACCTATCCTCTAGAAATATTTAGAAATATACTTGGATATTGTATTTGGATATATATGTGAGAACCAAAAGTTTTATCTAATACAAAAATGTGTAGATATAGAAATACTACAGTTGATAATAAACACACCTTTAGCTTCCCCTTGTTTCTGGGTGCCGTTATTCTTCTAGTGGCCTATTTTTCCATATACAAAACATACTAAATCTTTTTTCCTTTACCTAGATTTGAATATCCCTCTTATTGTAAGGATGGTGTTTGGGAGCCTTAGACTTGAAATGAGTGTTTTTAAACTTTTAATTTTTCTTCATTTTCTTGTTTACCATAAAGACTATGGGTTTTTCAAACCCCATGACATTGAAAACTTGGAGAATGATAGTAAGAAGTTATGAAAGAGCCTTCTAACTATTTCTTATGTGGTAATTAATAATAAGACTAGATAAAAATTCATGTAGTAAGGATAGAATGATATCCATGCACATATCATCAGGGAATTGAATTCCTAACCTATCTAATATCTCTATGTATCCAGTTAACATGACTATGTAAGGCCCATATGGTTCTGAGTCTCCAAGATTACACATGATCAGTGAATTAGTGATCTCATATATCTCTTTTATCATCTTCTCTTAATAGAGATCAAGAAGTTAAAACCTGATTCTATACACATTCATATCCTAATTTTTATTTAGAATATCAATGGGTATAGACGATAGCATGGAACATTTTACATATGTGGTATCATCCAAATGCTTCATATAGAGAGAAAACTATTCCACACTTTCCTCTTAGCCATGTAATTTAAGAATAATAATTTGTAACACATATAATTTTTATTCGTGCCATATAATATATTGAACCATAATTTTCATACATAAATATCGTATATTTTTAGATGGATATTCATTACATAACATTAAAATCAATGCCAAAATCATATAGGTCTAGCATCTTTGGAAACTTGGATACATAAACAAATTGTTCATTTGTGGTCTAAATAATCTACCACCATGTTCTTTATAACTAGTACACTTCTTAGAAATATCATACTTAAAATATTTCTTCATAATCTGAGGAAAGGAAAAATAAGAAAGGGTGAGCTCAAATGCTTAATAAGGGTAAATAAGGGAGATATCAATGATCAACTAATTATAACATTATTATAAGGGTATAAGAACATGATATTAACACTTGAAATCCATATCTTGAATATCATAGATCATAATATTTTGTCATATCATAAATCTTGGTAGTTCATAAGTTATGAATAATAAAGTAATCAAATAACATGATCAATGAGAGCATAAATTTGGTATAATATATAAGTTTTGGGCATACACATAATCATATACAATAATTTCCATATTAGTTAAGTATCACTGATGAGACTACCATAGTGGATTTGGTTCACTAACCATTCCATCTTAGTAGTCAATGTTCACTCCCAAGACTATTATAGTAAATAGAGTCCCTTACTGAACTAGGTTCACTCCCCATTCTAGTCCTATTTATCTAATGAGATATCTATATTTACCACATGAATTTAAGGGATATATAATTCCAAATCCACCCATAACAAAATGAAAATCATATATATGTGTGGCATAAGATCATAAATCATTCATCATATCATAAAACATAAAATAATTAGGTTCATAAACATTTCCACATGTCATAACCCATGAAAAGAAATAGGTTTCATAAACATTTCATCAATTCATCATAGTATAACCCATGGAAAAGGAATGAGTTTTATAAAAATTCCATCATGGAATAACCCATGCAAAATAAATAGGTTTCATAAAAATATATCAATTAATCATAGAATAACACATGTAACAGGAATATATATTATAAATATTTCATCAAGGCATAACCCATGGAAAAGAAATGGGTTTTATAAACATTTTTTCATCATAGTCATAAAACATACATAAAAAGGATAATGATGGTATCATTTGATCATATATCTGGTGAAGATTCAAAAAAATCAAAGGATTTCAACTTAAATGAAAAATTTCTATAAAATATTACTTGGATCATTTCTAGAGGAAAATAATCTTATCACTTTGAAATCACTTATTTAAAATATGAAAATATCCCAAATATTAAGAAAAAGTTTTATTTTAAAATAACATTGGAAACTTGTAAATATGTCTTTAAATCATTTATTGTTCGTGATGGTATGAAATTATGTTTATGTTGTGTAAATTTCAAAAAAATATTCCTTACATTTTTAGTAAAAAGTAAAAAATACCTCATTTCAAAAAATGATAAAAATATTACTTTTTTTGTAAAATTAAATCATGTGAAAAAATGACATTAAAAAATAAATAATTAAATTAAAAATATTATTGAATTTTTTTATAAAACATGGATATGTAAGAAAAATTATTTTTGACCGAAGAGATAAGTAATGTAGATTTATCTTAAAAAATATTATTTCAATCTATTGAGCACTTAAAGAGAGAAAAATGAAAGAAAAACATGTTATCCATATAAATAAATATAGGATATTAAAATTCATGATGTTATTGAGAGGTAGATCATGAAATTTTATTGTTGGAAAATTAATCATATACACTCCTAATAAATAAAGAAATTGTAACGTAAATCCCTTACCACTTTGGTAGATTTTGAATCGTAAGACCCATGAAAGAAAAAATCCAAATGAAAAATTAAATATCATTAGTATAAATAAATTAATGATATAACCAATAAAATGTTATTACTTACACATCATAGAATAATATAGGTGCATAACATAACATATGTCTTAAAGGAAACAATTTAAGATGATAAACCATTACCTTGAGTTACACTTTATTCAAAAGCACTCTATGCTCCTATTTAATAAATTTAAATTTATTATAATTATATATAATTATATTTTTAACACTTATAATTTCATATATTATTCCTTTATAGATTTTTAATTCCCATTCATTAATATTTTATTATTAAAATCATCATTTTATGGTGTTAACTGTTTTGTTTTTCATGAAAATTTCGATTCGATACTTCCGGTCATTGAACTTTGATAATGATTCCATAATCCCAAAAATATTAATAATTATATAAATATCATATATGTTCATTATATATATATATGGATTCATTCATAAAGGATAAAGATAGAAAAATGAATTACACCATTCAAAGAAACATTAATCTATAGATATTCGTGATTGATATTTTCATTCTTCGATGGATCAAATAAAAGAAAGGTAAATAAAAATTAACCTATATAGGATCATTTTTATATCATATATATATATATTGTCACATAAATGACTTATTTTAAATGTATTTTTCATTTAATTTCCATTCTTTCTTTGTTTTGGGGGTTTTCCATTCATTTTGGTGGAAATGGAGGGTTTTTAAATTTGGGGCCAAACCGTGAGCCCAATTCCAGATTTAAAAATAAATTTTATTTCTTTTATAACTACCTCATTTTTTAAAATTTTTCATCCATTAAACTTACCCCTTTTTCTCCTATGACCTATCCAAATCACCATATCCATTTGGACCATTTTTGAACCCATTAACATTTTGGGTTTGAGTGAATTAATTTGGAATTGGGGCAACCTGTGATCCATTTCCATTTTTAAATTGTTTTTTTAATTATTTAATAAATCACTCATTTTTTACTGTATTCCAGTGATTCCACCTCCCACCTGAAGCCAAAATCCCGAGCCTCATCCCCATTATTCATTTTTCAACTTTGGACCTCAGTTGCCTCGTGGAGTAGGGAAAAACTTATTAGGGTTTGTCAGATCATCTAGATTTGAGAAGGTAAGTTGATTCTTTCATAAATCTTTTAATTTCACTATTTTCACCCATTTTAGTCATTACTTGACCTTATCACCCCCATTAGAGCCTCTATATCAGGTTTGGTTGCTTGGAGATTCAAAATTTGGTGTATTTGGTTCGTTTGATTCAAGATGTTTCAAGTAAGTATTTCTTTCCTTGATTTATTCCCCTTCCTTAGGGTTTCTTTCACCCTTTATTGAAGTTCATCATGTCTAGAAGTTGAGGTTAGAACGTAGGGTTTGATTTGGTGTCTTTTTGGTCAAATATGGTGGTCGAGGGCTGGTTTTATCTTCCTTGAGGTGCGTCAGTGATGCGGTTGATGTTTCGCACCATGTCTTGAGGGTTTTGACATAAAAGGTAGGTGATTCCATGTGTAATAATTTCTAGATGAGTTATTTTTCTTTAATTACTTATTACACATGTTTCTATGATGTTGTGTGTGGTGTGAAAACTATTTATGTTGGATTTTTTAAAGCATTTATTTTTACAGTTTCATTTTAGCTTAAAATTGGATGTTTTTCATGTGTAACCCTTTGGGTATTGTTTGGGTGTTTATTTAACATATTAAATTGGTTTAATAAATCTTGTTTGGGCGTAAAATTCTGATTTGGTAGGGTATTGGTGTGCCATTATGTTTTAAAGTGGTTTTTAATGATTTTAAGGTGTAAAACCTTATTGTACTTCTTAAAAGTGATTTTAAAAATGTGTGATTTTCATGTGGATCTTTTGTGGTATTGTTTCAGGTGTTTTTATAACACTTGGGGGTAGTTTAATAAATGTTTTTTGTGGCTGAAAATTATATTTTAAATTTTTATTGGTGTGATTTTGTCCTTGAAATATGGTTTTGAAATGAGTTTTATGTGAAAAGCTTTGGTACACTCTTTAGAATTGTTTTATGAAAGTTTGAAATGGTTTAATGATTTATGTAAGAGGTGAAACCATATTGGAAAACTGTTTTTGATTGTTTATACTTTCAAATGGATCATTTTAAATGTGAATAGTTTTTTCATGTGATGTGTATCCCCTTGAAAATGTTTTATAAAAATGTTTAATGGATTTACTGAAATGTGAAAGAGGTGTGAACGTTATGTGGGATATTTGTGTGAGTGCGATGTGAAAAATGGATTTTGTTTATAAAAAGAGTTTTATGAAACATGTGAGTGGGCTGTTATGTGATGTTTAGAATATTTTTAGGGACTTTATTAAATTTTTAAAGGATGTGTTGGATTGTGAAAGTTATGAAAAAAGTTTTGTGGGCTATTTTGGTGTGAGTTTGATTTCAAAATGAATTTGAATGAAGAGTGGAATTTGTGACTTGTGTGATGTACATGGGGCTGTTTGGTTAATGTGTGATGTGGAAGTGATATTTTAATGTGAAAACTATATTTCTTGGATTGTTGAACTTGTTTGAGCACAAAGGGAAAACCTGAGTATCTAGGTGGGTGGATGCGTACTAGTATGCTAGTGAATCTGTGGGGTTTGGCCTCAGTTTCACTTAGAAATATTGATGCTTACAACACTACCTAAATTATGATGATGATGAATGGGGACCACTAGGTTATGGGTATTATCCCTAGTAGTGTCTCGTGCATGAGAATGGATATTTTTTGTGGTTACTCTCACCGAGATACGAGGTACCTGGGACCCACAACTAGCTAGTTCCTAGGGGTTATTTCCTATTACTTGTGCTCATTAGATCCTTTATAATTACCAGAGGCATAAAGTATATTTGGATGAAAAAATTCAGTATCTTTTGAATTTATTTTAAAAATGTTTATTCCTTAAATTAGCCCACTTGAAAACTGGTTTTTTTAAGTTTCATCTTTTAGAAATTGTAACTAGAAATTACATGTTTTTGAAAACTTGCATGATTTTCATCTTTGAATGTTTATCACATGGAATATCTTAGTGGTGGTATCCTACTGGGCATTGGCTCACACCCTTCTTACACCGTTGGATGTAAGTAGACTTGGTTATTTTTTGTTGTCGCAGGTTTGGGTACAACTTTTGTGCCAAAAGTTCAGGTTTTCACCGGTCATTCACAATGCGGTGTTGTGGAGATGGCTTGAGGGAGATTCCTCTTGCCATGTTGAGGTTCTTGGGCAGTTATTTTTTGGTTTTGTACCTTTTTTATAGTCCTAGTGAGTTGTTTTAGACTATGGAATTCAGTTCTGAATTTTTGTAAAACATTGTTTGGTTTGAAAAATCCAGATTCGTTTTATTAGATTCGTTTTTTGTTTTATGTTTATAAACTTGGGCAAATCATTCCCAATTCTCATTTTATGATAGCCGGGAACTTGTTCCAGCCCATGTGGATCGGGAAAACCCATTAGGCCTTGTCACCGGCTAGGTTTGGTGCCAATTTTGGTGGCGATCAGATTCAGTTCGTGACAAAATGGTATCAGAGGAGGTTCGCTCTCTTTGGGTCATGTTATTTGGGGAACAGTTGGGATAGTTTGGAGTTAGGATTTTCGGGACTTGGAAATTTGGTTATGAGTAGTGTGGCTTATCACCACACCTCATGACAGGATTCAAGTCTCTAGTAAAATTTAGGACCTTTCAGAGTCCTTTGGTTTTCTTAGTTTAATGATGATTAGGGGAAATTAAAATAGAGTTGGGTTAATGGTTTCCGTGAGCTCACATGGCCTATAAAGACATGTGGAGCCAAATATATCCCCTAGAAAACTCTCTATGATATTGAAGTGATTGGAATATGGCTGCCAACCATATGTCAAAGTCACCCACTAAAACTAGTTTCCTCTCTCATTGTCTTGTGTTGTTTAGTTTTGAAATCTTGGAACTTTTTTTTAAAGTGACTTGTTTTTAAGAAACAAAAAGTTTTTGTGAAATTATTTTCAAATAAAGAGGGAATGGTTTGATTTATTAAATGGTGGAACTAAAATTTTAAAATTATTTTTAAATGAAAAATGGTGTGCTTATACCTCTTTTTAAATCAGGAACTATATTGAAGTTGGTTTTGGAAAAGTGTTTCAAATAGAGTTTTTTAAACAATCAAAGGGTGTTTTAATGGGATGATATTTTTTGAAATTTATGTGAATAACATGAAAGTGAGTTCTTTTGAAATTTTTTGTGTCTTTTTGAAAAGTTTTGTAAGATTTGAATTGGTATTTTGATCTTCTGGTTAGCGGTTTTGAGAAAAAAGGATGTGTTGGTTAACCGTTTTGGCTTTGAAAAGTGGAATGAATTTTTATTTTAACCTTTGGTATTTTCATGAGATACCACATGAATGGGGTTACATGGGATAATGGATGGTTGATGGAAAGACAGGATGAGTGCCATGATGGATATGAGGAGGGCGCTCAGTGTGGCATAGAAACATGCATGTGTGAGGCTCATGGGGTACCATTTGTGGATACGCTAACTGCTGAACCGTTTGTTTTCAAAGAGATGTTTTTTAAAGAAAAACATGATGTATTGTTGAATTGTTTGGGATGGTGTATATTATGTGTTTTTGGAAAATTTTGATGTTGTGGGATGTTTTGATTCCATGAACCCCTCTTGTTCGAACTGTGTTTTGGGTCTGTGTTTGGACGACAAGTTGGGTAGAAGGACCGGTTAGTAGTCTCTTCTAAGATAGGTTTCAAGAAACCTTTACGGTGGTTCCCTTCATGTGTTTGGATATGTTTTGTGGCATGTTTTGACCAGTGTACCATCTTGGTTGGGTCCTTGGGTTCTCTCATTGGATAAGGTACGCCCCCATTAAGGGTTAATGCACAACTGAAGTGCAACCCATATTGTTTCACCATTGGAAAATCCTCCAGTTGATCAATATAAGGAATATTTTATTGATCTTTGTTGATTGAGTCTACACCCATTCATTTCGTTCATTTGTGGGTCCTCTTGTAGTAGGATAGTACTTGTGTAAGGTTGAAAGAGACCTTAGTTTCTTAAGTTGTCCGATTCATCGAAGGTGGAAGTGTTTTGGGGTTTTTAGTGTGGATGAGTGTCTCGATGGTGTCTAAGAGGGCCTCTGGGTTCTTCATAGTTTCTTTGAAGAAATAGTTCTTGTTAAACCACCAATTTTGGGATTTTGGTCATGATAGGATATTGTGACCACTTTTTGGTCTTGTCTGTTGTTTAGGGACTTGGCATAAGGTCCCATTCCATGTATTGTATATATCAATTGCAAAGGTCATGTTCGGTGATGCATTATGATGTTGTCTGCTCATTTGAATTTAAAGGTGAAGGTTATGCAATACTTTGAGGTTCTCTATTATGTTGGGAGTATGTATCCCTTGGGAAAAACATCAAATAATCTATCTTAGAGGAAGGATTTTATACATGTCCTGCCCTTATGTTGTTTCTCACCCAAAGAAACAAGGTGTGATGTGTGTGCATCTTCTGATCCCTTGTTTCAGTGAAATGTCATGTCTCAGTAAACTGAGTTATGAAGTGTGTTATGTCTTGGTGAACCCATCGGGGTATGTGGTGTAGTTTTTTGTGGAACCGAAAGAAGAAGTTCCACACAGGGGTTCCCACAGCATAACTGCGAGGCCGAAGATGCTTCAATATTTTGAGCTCCAGCCATAGGTCCTGGAGAGAAGCTGGCACGTAGTCAAAGGAAACCCCAGTTTCATTTAAACCCTTTTACAAATTACTATCCTCAAAATGAAATATAGGAAGAGTTTAAACCTATGGTGTTGTCATCTTTCTTTTATTGTTCTCATTCGGTGGAAATAGGTGGAGGGCCTTGTACCCATGTCATCACCCAATATCTTCCCCCCTTTGGTTTCCAGTGAGTCTTTGGAGAATGGATTGAAATTTGGCTAGACAGGATGGGCACATGGTTTGTGCACAATTAGTAGTGACCATGTTCCAGGAAGCCATGCAGAAAGAATGATCTGCATAGTTAGTGCACGATTTCTCAAACCATGTGGACTAACTGTGAAGCCTTTCAAAATCATTAAATTTTTGGTGTCTTTTCATGTCTGACCATTCCAGTCAGTTAAGATGGTTGGTTCTTGTGGCGGGGAGACCCACCATGGGTATAATGCATATTATTTTGGAAGTTTCTAATGGATTTATACCCCTTGTACTAGGGAGTATATTTGGGCCTCCCCCTGTTAGTGTCCTGATTCTGTCTCAGGAAAAAAATTAAGTTGTCTCTTATGGTGGGGAGCCCATTTGTGTCTCTTCATACGAGTAACTCATATTTTTCCTTGGCCTTGTATTGAAAGTAGGTATTATAATTTGAAGATATATAACTACCTACATATTCCTTGGGTAAAAATTGATATTGTAGAGTTCCCAATGGTTTAGTTATAGTAGGGTAAGTGTAACTTTGTTCGATTTTGTTGTTTGTTTACGTAAATTGATTGAGTATTGTTCAGATTGTGTTTGAGGAGTTTTAATTTGGGATAAATCCTAAATGTTATTGATTGTTTCAGGAAAGTGGTGTAAGTTTTGGTTGTTAGAGTAATCCTTCCTTAAAATACCACTAGAGGTGTTTTGACCTCTGGGGGAGAATCTTGGCAAAGAATTACTTCTTGGTTTATCGGTTGGGTTTGGTTTTTGTATTTGGCCTTGCTGTGGCTTTCCAGGGACAAAAGGTTTTATTGTGGGAAGAATTATCACATCCATGACTTCTTTTAAATGTATTTTTCATTTAATTTCCATTATTTCTTTGTTTTGGGGGTTTTCCATTCATTTTGGTTCAAATGGTGGGTTTTCAAATTTGGGGCCAAACTGTGAGCCCAATTCCAGATTTAAAAATAAATATTATTTCTTTTATAACTCCTTCATTTGTTAAAATTTTTCATCAATTAAACTTCCCCCTTTTTATCCTATGACCTATCCAAATCACCATGCCCATTTGGACCCTTGTTTAACCCATTATCATTTTGGGTTTGAGTGAATTAATTTCGAATTGGACCAACCAATGAGCCATTTCCAGTTTTAAATTGTTTTTTTAATTATTTAATAACTCACTCATTTTTTACTTTATTTCAGTGCTTCCACCTCCTACCTAAATCCAAAATCCCGAGCCTCACCCCCATTATTCATTTTTCCACTTTGGACCTCAGTTGCCTCGTGGAGTAGGGAAAAACTTCTTAGGGTTCCTCAAATCATCCAGATTTGAGAAGGTAAGTTGATTCTTTCATAAATCTTTTAATTTTCACTATTTTTCACCCATTTTAGTCCCCACATGACCTTATCATCCCCATTAGAGCCTCCATATCAGGTTTGGTTGCTTGTAGATTCAAATGTTGGTGTATTTGGTTCGTTTGATTCAAGATGTTTCAAGTAAGTGTTTCTTTCCTTGATTTCTTCCCCTTTCTTAGGGTTTCTTTCACCCTTTATTGAAGTTCCTCTTGTCCAGAAGTTGAGGTTCGAACCTAGGGTTTTATTTGGGGTCTTTTTGGTCAAATATGGTGGTCTAGGGCTGGTTTTATCTTCCTTGAGGTGTGTCGGTGGTGTAGTTGATATAAGGCCCTAGCCTTAAACCTTACATAATCTTGAGTTATCATAAGATTACACGTTGAGGATCTTTTCAGGTTTAGAGTTTTAGAGAATTAGATATTAAAACATGCATTACATCCCACATTTAAACAAAGTTGTTACAATAAAAGATAGTATTCTTTTTCCCATCAACGAAAATATATTGAAAATTAAAACATGGATTCTTTCTTGAAACTTCCTTGACACTATCATCTTATCTTGTACCTTTCCCATGACCTATGAAAAACATTTCAAAAACTTGGGATGAGCATAAAAAGATCAGTATGAGTTATAAAAAGAAACATGAAAAGGAAACATGAGTTCATATAAACATAAGAATGAAATCATACTTTACCCATAAAACATAGGCACTTTAACATACCTTATAAAATCATGAATAAATCATAGAAATCATAAGACATAAAGGTAACTTGAGGCATTCATAACATTCTTACGTAGGGAGTAACCCTCTTAGTTACGTTTGGAATACCCATCACAGTATATTCCCTAAATATCTTCGGAGAAACCTTAACATTTCACTCCTTCACGTTACCCAATGCATTGGAGAGCTATAACGGGCTCACCCGCCCTTAGTTTATCACGGAACCACCCGTCTTCATAAATATTCCCAAGAACCATAACATAATTCATATCACATAAAACATGCCTAAAAGAAACATAAAATTTCCACATTTCAATCACAAGATATCAATAAAACACATTGATATAATAAAAACATTATGAAAACCATTTTCAATACCAAAGTAAAAGAAAAGTAAAACATGGTATTTATTTTTCATTAAAAAAAGGTATGGCTTGTAGAGGAAGCTGAAACTCAAATAATGGTCACGGTGGCAGAGAAGTCGTTGTCGCCGCATACGTACGACAATAAAAACATTCCCTTTTGTCGTTTAGTAAAACGCTTCGTATAAAAAAGATTCCTTTTGAATAAGCATAAAAGTAAAAGGGTTTTATACACCGTATAAAAGAAAGTTGTGTATAAATTAAAATATGCCTCAATGAAAGGAGATTGAGACGAAGTCCCATACCTCATATCCGACTTGACCCGACCATTATTTAATCTCCTGAATAATAAACTTGAGTTAATATATACTTGCTTAAGAAACTTTTTCAAGTTAATTATTCCTTTTATACCATGTTATGAACATCTTGTAATCATTTAAGTTAATAATGTTCATTTTGTCGGTATTTGGTTCTTAAGTCAAAAATAGACTTCTTACACTTACATGTTGTTAATTTGGTCAAAGGTTCATTATATCCAGAATTATATTAATGATTTGGATAAAATATATATCATATATATTCAGCATATATATGTATTTATAATATTACATCACATTTAGAGGTAAGAAATGAAATGCACCGTTCATGGAGACGGTAAGCGGTACATACGCATGAACGCTACTTCCATTTCTATTTCATATTTTCTGGAATGGAATCATAATGATATAAGAGTATATTATAATTCCAGTATAATAACATATATAATATCATTAACTTTATCCTTTACACATCCCACATATGGTATTAACGAATCAAATCACTTTCAGGGGGCGGTAGTTCGCACTTCCTAAAATGAAGATATCGTGTTTACCCATAATGGAAAAAATAGTGGTATGCCATAAATGAAAAATATAGAAGCTTAAGGAAAGAATAAACATATTATATATCATATATAAAAATAGTGACATCATAATGGCCACCTTTGAAGGTGTTAGATGAGTATTGAACAACCATCGTTTCGGGAGGCAGAATTTCACCATCCACGGAAACCGTATGTTCTTTAACCATTTTATGTAGTTGTGTGAGAGTGTAGCTCGAATAAATCTTATAACAACATCCTAGTATATTGATGATACTGGTGTTGTTACAAAAGAAGTAAATAAAAAGAGTTTAGGGGGTTGGAGAAGCAAAATAAAACAAATGAACAGGGGAGAATGAATTACCTTTAAAAGTGTAACTCCTTTTTATTTAAGCCTAAAGGCTTCCTTTGAAAGGATTATGCCCAAAGAGAATCCTCTAGGATGAGGAGAGGGATGTGGAGAGAGTAAATGGGTAGGGTATGGCCGATCCAAAGGCTTGAGGAGTGTGTGAAATGAGGTAGAGGTGGGGGCCTTTTATAAGAGGAGAGTATGGGAACTTTTGGAAAGTAAAGAAATATTACTTTATTTGAAAATGAGTTTCGGATTTAAATGGTCTCACATTGATATAATTCAAGGATAAGGTGATAAGGGATCAAAATCCACCCATACAATAGGTTTTGGACATGTGTAGGTCTTAGATATTACATTATCTTTCCATTTTATTTAAATCGTTAAATAATGAGGTCATCGCTGCATCATCATGATGTCATAAATAATTTAATTTATTTAATGTATAAAAATTATAAAACAAATAATATGATGTATGAAATCTTTTTAGCTTTCTAATGAATATTTCTAGTCAAAATTAGGACTTGTATAACCCCATTTAAAAATTGTTTTAGTAAAACAACTCATGTTTGTGTCATTTTTACTTTAACATTAAATAAAAATATATTAATGTAATTTTCCAACTAAAGTGGCTCCATGGTGTCCCCAAGTTTACCCATGGCTTGTATTGGTCGGCCATGACACATCCAATAAGGGTAGGACATGTGTCAAGGTATTTTCAATTTATTATAATATCATTTTTTCCTTAAATTGCACTAATTACCTCTAATCGCGATTAATGAAAAAAAGTTACTATTCACCAAAAAATTATTTTCATCCCATTGAACCACATTTTACATACTAATGACAACCATGTATGTCGGATTTTCAAAATTCAATACACATTAGTGGTAAACTTTCATTTAACTGAAAAATCAGTTTGCTTGATTACCACTTAGTGGTTTCACTATTCATCAAAAATTGGAGTTTTTTAGAAAATTACCAAAAATTCACTCTAAGCTATATCCGATATTCCAAATTCAAAAATGATGTTTATATTACCTAATTCAAAAAATATAAGTAGTATTAATTAATTTAATAATTAACTCCCGCTGTCAAAACAAATAGCGTGTTTTTAAGAAACAATATATATCAAAAGATTGATATTTGTTTATGTCGAATTTCGAAGTGAAATTAATTCCAAAGTCCACCATTGAATCAAATGGTAAAAATATTTTATGGTTTCACTTTAAAACCAATTCAAAAGATAATCTAATCATATAAATAAATTAGATTAAAAGAGGTTTTGAATTAAAATACAACATTTTTCACTTATTCATAAAAAAATGAACTTTATCGGAAAGATACCAAAAATTTACACAAAGTAAATTTTGATGTCCCGATTCTAAAGAAGAGTTATATTTGGTCCAAAAGAATGTAAAAGAGTGATCAAAACTATATTTAATGACGGTTCGCCATCAAAAGGTGATAAGTGAACCATTAGTGAAAAATTAAGGTATAAGTGCCTAAAATTGAATACTTTCCATATTTTAAGCCTTTATCGTTTATTGGATAAATGTAAAAACATTTAAAAACATATATAATCATATTTTAGTTATTTATATCCATTCCTGCCAATACAACGGCTACATGTTAACTACCATTTAAAATAATATTATTATATTACTAGTGTGCAACGTAAGTTTTCAAAGGAACTCATCGTTGCGTATCGGGTACGCTATCGAACATAGCAACCCCTTTAAAGTAAAATTAATATTTAATTAAAAAAATATGAATATGTCTTATTCCTTATTTAACTGGGATGTTACATCCTTCCCCCCTTTTGGGAATTGTGTCCTCGCAATTTTATTCACTTATCGAATAAGTGGGGGTATTTATCCCTCATAGCATTTTCAGATTCCCATGTTGCCTCTTCAACCATATGGTTTTTCCATAAAACCTTTACCTGATTAATCACCTTATTCCGCAAAACTTGCTCCCTGTGATCAAGAATCTGAACCGGTTGTTCCTCGTAAGATAGATTCTCTTCCATCTAAACTACCTCTGGACTCAAAACATGAGATGGATCTGGCATATACTTTCTCAACAAAGAAACATGAAAAACATTGTGTACCTGAGATAAAATTGGAGGTAAAGCCACTCGGTATGCAACTGATCCAACTCTCTCCAGAATTTCGTATGGTCCAATGAACCTTGGACTTAGCTTTCCTTTCTTACCAAATCGCATAACACTTTTCCATGGAGAAACTTTGAGAAAAACATGATCACCTACCTCAAAAGAGAGATCCTTCCTCATGTTGGCCGCATAACTTTTCTGCCTGCTCTGAGCTGTTCTCATGTGTTTCTGGATCAGATGAACTTTTTCTGCCATCTCTTCTACCAACTCTGGTCCCATCAACTTCCTTTCACCCACTTCATCCTAGAAAGATGGAGTTCAACACCTTTTTCCATATAACGCCTCAAATGGTACCATCTGTATACTGGAATGAAAACTGTTATTATATGAAAACTCAACCAAAGAAAGATGTTGGTCCCAACTTCCCTGATAATCCATCGAACAAGCACATAGCATATCCTCCAAGGTCTGAATTGTTCGTTCTGACTGCCCATCTGATTGAGGATGAAATGCTGTACTAAAATTTAATTCAGTACCCAAAGACTTCTGAAGGCCTTTCCAAAAGTTAGAAGTGAACTTGGGATCACGATCAGACACAATGGAGAGGGGAACTCCATGAAACCTTACTATCTCTTTAAGATACAAATGGGAAAGTTGATCAAGGGAAAAAGTATCTCGTATAGCAAGGAAATGAGCAGATTTAGTCAAGAGATCAACAATAACCCAGATTGCATTATTACCTCTAGATGTCTTCGGTAATCCCACAACAAAGTCCATGGATATATTTTCCCATTTCCACTCTGGTATTGGTAAAGGTTGAAGCATACCTTTCGGTAACTGCCGCTCTGCTTTAACCTGCAGACAAGTCAAACACTTCACAGTAAAATCAGAAATATCTCTTTTCATTCCATCCCACCAGTAATACTCCCACAGATCTCTGTACATCTTAGTACTGCCAGGATGAACTGAAAACGGAGAATTATGAGCTTCGCATAACAACTCTCTCTTCAACTGTGAATCACAAGGCACACACAATCTCTTCCCAAATCTCAAAACACAATCATTATCAATATTGAATTCAGGAAACATACCTTTCTGAACCAGCTCTACCTTTTTCTGCAACTCACTGTCTTGCTTTTGTGCTTGCTTGATTCTGTCTGATAGAGAAGATCTCACTGATACCTGAAACAAAACAGAATAACTTCCTGCACCAACAACTTCTATGCCAAAGTTCATCAAATCCCTAACCAAAGGATCATGTTCCAAATGCAACATTGTTAATAAAGCATTACTTTTTCAACTCAAAGCATCAACCACTTTATTTGCTTTTCCCGGATGGTAATGAATTGTACAATCATAATCCTTGATTAATTCTATCCATCTCTTTGTCTCATGTTCAACTGTTTCTGAGTGAATATATACTTTAAACTTTTGTGATCGGTATATATTTCACACTTTACTCCATACAAATGATGCCTCCAAATTTTCAAAGCAAAAACAACAGCAGCTAATTCCAAATCATGTGTAGGGTAATTTACCTCATGTGTTTTCAATTGTCATTAAGCATAAGCAATTACCTGATCATTCTGCATTAGGACGCAACCAAGTCCTTTCAATGAAGCATCGCTGTAGATGACAAACTCGCCATTTCTGGAAGGTAGTGCCAAAACTGGAGCATTCACCAATCTTCTTTTCAGTTCTTGAAAACAATCATCACATTATTTTGTCCAGATAAACTTAACACCCTTCCGAGTTAGCTTAGTCATTGGACCAGATAACCGTGAAAAATTTCTAACAAACCTTCGGTAATAGCCTGCCAAACCAAGAAAACTACGAATCTCTGTTACATTTGTGGGTCTTGGCCATTCTTCAACAACCTTTGTTTTTGCAGGATCAATGGTTATCCCATCTTTATAAACAATGTGACCAAGGAAAGAAATTTGTTGCAACCAAAACTTACACTTGCTGAATTTCCCATACAATTTATTTTTTTTAAGGTTTGAAAAACAACCCTTAAATGATTTTCATGCTTCTATTTACTTTTAGAAAACACCAAAATATCATCAATGAAAACCACCACAAACTTATCCAAGAACTCATGGAAAATTCTATTAATTAATTCCATGAATACAACAGGTGCATTGGTTCGCCCAAAAGGAATTAATACAAATTCATAATGGCCATATCTTGTATGAAAATCCGTCTTCGGAACATCTGCTTCTTTTACTTTCAACTGATGGTACCCCGACCTCAAGTCAATCTTCGAAAAATACTGAGCTCCCTGGAGCTGATAAAAAAAATCATCGATATGAGGAAAAGGATATTTGTTCTTAACAGTGATGTTATTCAAGGCTCTATAATCAATGAAAAGTCTCATAGAACCATCTTTCTTTTTAACAAATAAAACAGGAGCACGCCATGGTGATGTGCTAGGTCGGATGAAACCTTTCTCTAATAAATCTTGCAATTGCTCCTTTAACTCTAAAAGTTCAATTTGTTCCATTCGATAAGGGGGTTTTGAAATTGGCTTAGCATCAGGAACTAAGTCAACAGTAAATTCAACTTCCTGATCTTGTATTATTCCAGGAAAATCATTAGGAAAAACATCAGGATACTCATTTACCACTGGCACATCATTAATCTGAACAGTTCCTTTGTTTTCAATGATGTGTTTAAGGTAACATTCATTTCCATCTTTTACAAGTTTCTCGGACTCATGATATGTTATCAACAGTAAGGGTTCATTCTAGTACACAAACTGAAAGTCTTTCTGAAAAGAAACTTCTTTAGCTCTACAGTCAATCTTAGCATGGTAAATTGAGAGCCAATCCATACCCAGGATAACATCAAACTCTACTAGAGGTAAAACAATAAGGTTTGCAAGTAGGTTCTTTCCACAGATAAGGATATGAAGATTCTTATAAATCCTTTTTGCCTCAACATTTCCCCCATGTGTTTTTACCACAAGTTCAGGAGTCATTTCTTGAGATGGTATTCCCAGTTTACTAGAAAAGTTTTCAGAGATGAAAGAATGTGTAGACCCCGAATCAAACAACACACTGGAATAATCTGAAAAAATGAACAAAGTACCTGATACAACTTCATTTGATGGCCCGACATCTGCTGAAGTAGTTGCAGAGGATTTCACCACCCCTTTCTGCTTGTAGTCTAACTACTTCACATCACTCAAGCTCTTTGTCGAACAATCATTTGCATAGTGACCCATCTCATTGCACTTAAAAAATTTCACTAACTATAAATCAAATTTGTTCTTACCATCACCCTGATCTTTTCCAGTGCAATCACGAGCCTTATGTCCCATCTTACCACATCGGTAGCACTTTCCTGAATTCAGAAGACATTCCCCAGTATGCCTTTTACCATAATTATCACAAACTAGAAACTTAGTTTTCTTACCATCAGACTTTTTTGAATAATTATTTCCTTTCTCCTTCCACCTCGGTCTCTTCTTTTGCTGGTTCTTATAGAACACTTGATCATCGGAAAACTCCATTTCTACCTTCTCAGCACATCGAACAAGCTGTTTATAACTTTTGAACTCATGAGAAGCTAAAGCCCTTCGATATTTTGGCTTTAATCCTGAGTAAAAACGATTGATTTTACCATCAGGGTCTCGGATAAAATTTGGAGCATACCTTGAAAATCGAGTGAACCTTTCCTCGTAGGCAGTCACTGAGTCTTCCTCTTGCCTCAATTCTAGGAATTGTTTTTCCATCCTAAGTCGAACAGCCTTAGGAAAATACTTCTCAAGAAACATAACTTTGAATTCATCCCAGTCGAGAGCATCAATCTCATCAGCGTCCCTAATGTTTTTAACCATCGACCACCACTGATCTGCTTCACACTCTAAACGGTAAATAGCAAGACTAACCTTTTGATTGTCGGAACACCTCATGAAATCAAAAATCTTCTCTAGTGCTTTAATCCACCCTCCAGCTAGCACAGGGTCAGATGATCCTCTGAAGGATGGGGGATGTTTCCTCATGAAATGTTCCACCGCTGACATGTTCCTTTGCGGTTGATCTAGCTGATCTCGTGCATGGATACCACCACCATTTATTGCTTGAGTCAACTGTTCCATTACTACAACAAACTATTCAGTTCCAATTCCGACCATCTCAGGATGCTGGTTCAGAAGGTTATTTCCTTCCGTATGTATTCCTAGCACTGCTTCCCTATTTCCTCTGCGGAAAACCATTCTGAACAAACATGTCTTAGATAAAGCAACATGGTAATCTTTAAATGCTATATCATTTCAATTTGAACATAAAAAAAACTTTTGGATAATCATTTCATAGAATTCTAACTCCTAAAGTTATCTAAACCGACCTCTGATACCAACTATAAGGCCCCAGCCTTAAACCTTACATAATCTTGAGTTATCACAAGATTACACGTTGAGGATCTTTTCAGGTTTAGAGTTTTAGAGAATTAGATCTTAAAAAATGAATTACATCCCACATTTAAACAAAGTGGTTACAATAAAAGATAGTATTCTTTTTCCCATCAACGGAAACATATTGAAAATTAAAACATGGATTCTTTCTTGAAACTTCCTTGACACTATCATCTTATCATATACCTTTTCCGTGACCTGTGAAAAACATTTCAAAAACATGGGATGAGCATAAAAAGCTCAGTATGGGTTATAAAAAGAAACATGGAAAGGAAACATGAGTTCATATATACATAAGAATGAAATCATACTTTACCCATAAAACATAGGCACTTTAACATACCTCATAAAATCATGAATAAATCATAGAAATCATAAGACATAAAGGTAACTTTAGACATTCATAACATTCTTACGTAGGGAGTAACCCTGTTGGTTACATTTGGAATACCCATCACAGTATATTCCCTAAATCTCTTCGGAGAAACCTTAACGTTTCACTCCTTCGTGTTACCCAATGCGTTGGAGAGCTATAACGGGCTCACCCGCCCTTAGTTTATCACGGAACCACCCATCTTCATAAATATTCCCAAGAACCATAACATAATTCATATCACATAAAACATGCATAAAGGAAACATAAAATTTCCAAATTTCAATCACGAGATATCAATACAACACATTGATATAATAAAAACATTATGAAAACCATTTTTAATACCAAAGTAAAAGAAAAGTAAAACATGGTATTTATTTTTCATTTAAAAAAAAGGTATGGCTTGTAGAGGAAGCCGAAACACAAATAATGGTCACGACGGTGGAGAAGTCGTTGGCGCCGCATACGTATGACACGAAAAAAATTCCCTTTTGTCATTTAGTAAAACGCTTCATATAAAAAAGAATCCTTTTGAATGAGCGTAAAATTCAAAGGGGTTTATACACCGTATAAAAGAAAGTTGTGTATAAATTAAAATATGCCTCAATGAAAGGAGATTGAGACGAAGTCCCATACCTCGTATCCGACTTGACCCGACCGTTCTTTAATCTCCTGAATAATAAACTTGAGTTAATCTCTAATTTCTTAAGAACCTTTTTCAAGTTCATTATTCCTTTTATACCATGTTATGAACATCATGTAATCATTTAAGTTAATAATGTTCATTTTGTCGGTATTTGGTTCTTAAGTCAAAAATAGACTTCTTACACTTACATGTTGTTAATTTGGTCAAAGGTTCATTATATACAAAATGATATTAATTATTTGGATAAAATATATATCATATATATTCAGAATATACATGTATTTATAATATTACATCACATTTAGAGGTAAGAAATGAAATGCACCGTTCATGGAGACGGTAAGCCGTACGTACGCATGAACGCTACTTCCATTTCTATTTTGTATTTTCTGGAATGGAATCATAATGATATAAGAGGGTATTATAATTCCAGTATAATAACATATATAATATCATTAACTTTATCCTTTACACATCCCACATATGGTATTAACGAATCAAATCACTTTCAGGGGGCGGTAGTCCGCACTTCCTAAAATGAAGATATCGTGTTTACCCATAATGGAAACAATAGTGGTATGCCATAAATGAAAAATACAGAAGATTAAAGAAATAATAAACATATTATATATCATATATAAAAATAGTGTCATCATAATGGCTACCTTTGAAGGTGTTAGATGAGTATTGAACAATCATCGTTTCGGGAGGCAGGATTTCACCATCCACGGAAACCGTATGTTCTTTAACCATTTGATGTAGTTGTGTGAGAGTGTAGCTCGAATAAATCTCATAACAACATCCTAGTATGTTGAAGATACTGGTTTTGTTACAAAAGAAGTAAATAAAAAGAGTTTAGGGGGTTGGAGAAGCAAAATAAAACAAATGAACATGAGAGAATGAATTACCTTTAAAAGTGTAACTCCTTTTGATTTGAGCCTAAAGGCTTCCTTTGAAAGGATTCTTCCTAAAGGTAATCCTCTAGGATGAGGAGAGGGATGTGGAGAGAGTAAATGGGCAGGGTATGGCCGAGAAAAAGGCTTGAGGAGTGTGTGAAATTAGGTAGAGGTGGGGTCCATTTATAAGAGGAGAGGAGGGGCACTTTTGGAAAGTAAAGAAATATTACTTTATTTGAAAATGAGTTTCGGATTTAAATGGTCCCACATTGATATAATTCAAGGATAAGGTGATAAGGGTTCAAAATCTACCCATCCAATAGGTTTTTGACATGTGTAGATCTTAGATATCACATTATCTTTCCATTTTATTTAAATCGTTAAATAATGAGGTCATCGCTGCATCATCATGATGTCACAAATAATTTAATTTATTTAATGTCTAAAAATTATAAATATAATAATATGATGTATGAAATCTTTTTATCTTTCTAATGAATATTTATAGTCAAAATTTGGACTTGTATAACCCCATTTAATTTTTTTTAGTAAAACAACTCATGTTTGTGTCATTTTTACTTTAGCATTAAATAAAAATATATTAATGTCATTTTCCAACTAAAGTGGCTCCATGGGGTACCCAAGTTGACCCATGGCTTGTCTTGGTCGGCCATGACACATACAATAAGGGTAGGACATGTGTCAAGGTATTTTCAATTTATTATAATATCATTTTTGCCTTAAATTGCACTAATTACCTCTAATCGCGATTAATGAAAAAAAGTTATTATTCACCAAAAAATTATTTTCATCCCATTGAACCAAATTTTACATACTAATGACAACCATGTATGTCGGATTTTAAAAATTCAATACACATTAGTGGTAAACTTTCATTTAACTGGAAAATCAGTTTGCTTGATTACCACTTAGTGGTTTCACTATTCATCAAAAAATTGGAGTTTTTTCAGAAAATTACCAAAAATTCACTCTAAGCTATATCCGATATTCCGAATTTAGAAATGATGTTTATATTAACTAATTCAAAGAATATAAGAAGAATTAATTAATTTAATAATTAACTCCCACTGTCAAAACAAATAGCGTGTTTTTAAGAAACAATATATATCAAAAGATTGATATTTGTTTATGTCGAATTTCAAAGTGAAATTAATTCCAAAGTACACCATTGAATCAAATGGTAAAAATATTTTATGGTTTCACTTTAAAACCAATTCAAAAGATAATCTAATCATATAATTAAATTATATTAAAAGAGGTTTTGAATTAAAATACAACATTTTTCACTTATTCATTAAAAAATGAACTTTATCGGAAAGATACCAAAAATTTACACAAAGTAAATTTTGATGTACCAATTATAAAGAAGAGTTATATTTGGTCCAAAAGAATGTAAAAGAGTGATCAAAACTATATTTAATGACGGTTCACCATCAAAAGGTGATAAGTGAACCTTTAGTGAAAAATTAGGGTATAAGTGCCTAAAATTGAATACTTTCCGTATTTTAAGCCTTTATCGTTTATTGGATAAATGTGAAAACATTTAAAAACATATATAATCATATTTTAGTTATTTCTATCCATTCCCACCAATACAACGACTACATGTTAACTACCATTTAAAATAATATTATTATATTACTAGTGTGCAACGTAAGTTTTCAAAGGAACTCATCGTTGCGTATCGGGTACACTATCGAACGTAGCAACCCCTTAAAAGTAAAATTAATATTTAATTAAAAAAATATGAATATGTCTTATTCTTTATTTACCTGGGATGTTACAGTTGATGTTTCACACCATGTCTTGAGAGTTTCGACATAAGAGGTAGGTGATTCCATGTGTAATCATTTATAGATGAGTTAGTTTGCTTTAATTACTTATTATGCATGTTACTAAGATGTTGTGTGTGGTGAAAAAACTGTTTATGTTGGATTTGGTTAAACATTTATTTTTACAGTTTCATTTTAGCTTAAAATTGGGTGTTTTTCATGTGTAACCCTTTGGGTATTATTTGGGTGTATTTTATAACATATGAAATTGGTTTAATAAATATTTTTTGGGATGACAATTCTGATTTGGTAGGGTATTGGTGTGCCATTATGTTTTAAATTGGTTTTTTAATGATTTTAAGGTGTAAAACCTTATTTTACTTTTGAAAGTGATTTTGAAAACGTGTGCTTTTCATGTGGATATTTTGTTGTATTGTTTGAGGTGTTTGTATAACACTTTGGGGTAGTTTAATAAATGTTTTTTTGGGGCATAAAATTATATTTTAAATTGGTATTGGTTTGATTTTGTCCTAGAAATATGGGTTTTAAATGGGTTTTATGTGAAAAGCTTTGGTACACTCTTTATAATTGTTTTACGAAAGTTTTGAATGGTTTAATGATTTATGTAAGATGTGAAACCATATTGGAAAACTGTTTTGGATTGTTTATACTTTCAAATGGACCATTTTAAATGTGAATAGTTCTGTCATATGATGTGTATCCCCTTGGAAATGTTTTATAAAAATTTTCAATGGATTTACTGAAATGTGAAAGTGGTGTGAATGTGATGTGAGCTATTTGTGTGAGTGCGATGTGAAAAATGGATTTTTTTATAAAATGCGTTTTATAAAACATGTGATTGGGCTGTTATGTGATGTTTAAAATATTTGGAGGGACTTTATAAATTTTTTAAAGGATGTGTTGGATTGTGAAAGTTATGCAAAAAGTGTTGTGGGCTATTTTGGTGTGAGTTTGATTTCAAAATGGATTTGAATGAAAAGTGGAATTTTTGACTTGTATGATGTACATGGGGATGTTTGGTTAATGTGTGATGTAGAAATGATATTTGCATGTGAAAACTAAATTTCTTGGATTTTTGAACTTGTTTGAGCACAAAGGGAAAACCTGAGTATCTAAGTGGGTGGATGTGTACTAGTATGCTAGTGAATCTGCGGGGTTTGGCCTCATTTTCACTTAGCAATATTGATGCTTACAACACTACCTAAATTATGATGATGATGAATAGGGACCACTAGGTTATGGGTATTATCCCTAGTAGTGGCTCGTACATGAGAATGGATATTTTTTGTGGTTACTCTCACCGAGATATGAGGTACCTGCGACCCACAACTTGCTAGTGCCTAGGGGTTATTTCCTATTACTTGTGCTCATTAGATCCTTTATACTTACTGTCGGAATAAAATATATTTGGATAGAAAAATTCAGTAGATTTTAAATTTATTTTAAAAGTGTTGATTCATTAAATTAGACCACTAGAAAACTGATTTTTTTAAGTTGCATCTTTTAGAAATTATAACCAGAAATTACATGTTTTTGAAAACTTTCATGCTTTTAATCTTTGAATGTTTATCACATGGAATCTCTTAGTGGTGGTATCCTACTGAGAATTGGCTCAAACACTACTTACACCCTTGGGTGTAAGTAGAATTGGATATTTTTTGTTGTCGCAGGTTTGGGTACAACTTTTTTCCCAACAATTCTGGTTTTCACCGGTCATTCATGATGCGGTGTTGTGGAGATGGCTTGAGAGAGATGCCTCTTACCATGTTGAGGTTCTTGGGCTGTTAATTTTTGGTTTTGTACCTTTGTTATAGTCCTGGTGAGTTTTTTTAGACTATGAAATTCAGTTCTGAATTTTTGTAAAACATTGTTTGGTTTGAAAAATCTAGATTCGTTTTATTGGATTCATTTGTTGTTTTATGTTTATAAACTTGGGTAAATCATTCCCAATTCTCATTTTATGATGACCGAGCATTTGTGCCAGCCCGTGGGGATTGGGAACGCCCTTCAGGCCTTGTCACGGTCTGGGTTTGGTGCCAGTTTTGGTGGCGATAGGATTTGGTTCATGACATATATTATATTCATTAAATCGATCATTATTACCTTCCATGTAAATCATAAATGAAAAATGAATCACATCGCTTTGTGGACATGGTAATCTAAATGTACAAATGAGAGACATTATCAATTTCCAATGGATTGGAAGGTAAGATGGTGTATATTTTATTCTAATTAAATAATTATAAGTATATCATAAATATAATATATAAGTATCAAACCAATCATAATAATCATCCATGAAATATGGTGATGGAAAATGATTTGTATCACTATGTGGAGATGGTAAGCCATACGTACACATGAGCGACACTTTCATTTTCCATTTGATGGAAAAGAGAGTAAATAAATATTGTTTAATAGTCATAATAATATTTAAGTACATTTAGGATACATAATTTATTATTTTATGAGTAAAATATTATATTTATAGTAAGTAGAAGAAGAAACAAATTGAAAGAGGTCAGGTAAGATGATTACAACTTTTTCAATAGGCCTCCTTTAGATCCCTTCTTAAGGACCCATGGAATGGTTTTTTAAGTATATAATCACAGTTAATTCATAGACAAGAAATTTTATAAGATATTTTTAGGGGTTTTAATGATATAAATATCATTGTGTGGTAAATAATATAAAGGAGGGGTGCCCTTTTATAATTTAGGGGAGGGGCACTCTTGGAATTTCATAAAAGATTAAAATATAAAAAATCCATTATCCAGATAAAAGCTTCCAAATGTATAGAGAGTAAAATATAAGGTATTATTTGGCAGAAATTATTTCAATAAATAAAATTTTTACATGTTTATGTGGCATTTTAATCCTTATCTTTTTATTTAACCTCCTAGTTAACCAATTTTAACCTTAATCACGGTAACAAATTTTTTCACTCTTAACGGGTTATAAATTTACTTATAAGGTGAAAATTGGATCATAAATAGAAAAGGGATTAAATTTTAAACCATATATTATCTAAATTTTCCACTTTCAATAGTTTTATGTTTTCAAATAATTTAAGAAAATATTATTTTCATAAAATACCATTAATATCATTTTTGACACTATTGATTTAATTTAACTTTAAAGACATCAAGAGAAATATAGAATTAAAATATAGTACTTTAACACATTAATAATATGTCATATTAATCTATAAAATTCATGGAACACTATAAATAACTCAAATTATATTATTTTTAATATTTTTAAAAGTTTATTTTATTTTTTTATTAATTGAAGAAATACTTTATTAGTGTTATATAATAATTTAGAGTAATTATATAGTCAATAAAAATTATAAATAAATTAATACAATGAAAATAATTTCATTATAATCAAAATATACATTATTATTCATTAATAACTTTCTTTTATCCCTATGTGAACACATAAGAGATATTTAAAATCAAGACAATGACATTTTTCATTTACTTTGCTTTAAATATTATATAGATCATTTTCATAGAAAACTGTCCCTTAAAAAAATTTAGAACCTTAGATTATAATTTTATAATTTCCTTAATCTAATAATAATTAAGTTGAAAAATGGAAACCTTAACACTCATATTTAACCCCAATTATCTCATTTTACCTTTATCATGGTAACACAATTTTATTATGGTTACTATTCATATTGAAAAAAATAAAAGGGACCTATTTACCAAATCTAAAACTTCCGATTCCAAATATGGTAAAAATTTCTAGAGATTAAATCTCTATAAATGTCATAAATTATTTTAAGATAAAAACATAAAACAAATCAAAAAATAATTTTTCAGAAATCTTTCTTTTGAAGTATAAAAAATGTTTTTATACAAAATTCAACCTTAAAATTGATTCCAATGAACTTAATTGGAGTAAAAATAATATAATACAACTAATATTTATTTTAAATATTTTTGAAACAAAATGAAACTTTTTTAAATTCTTAAAAAATATATAGTTTTCATTAAATTTCACTATTTTTTATTATTCATAAAAAATAAACCTTTTCATAAAATTATAAATAATTCACCATAAGATAATTTTAATATGATGATTTAAAAAATGAATTTTATTATTTGAAATAATATTTCTAAAAGTGAAAAATGTTAAATAATTTTTTTTTCACAAAAAAATGAAAAAACATTTTTGAGGGAGACACATTTTTGAAGCATAATACAAACTTTATTAAAAATTGAATGTTTATTTATTAAGAATTAATCAATAGATTGGTATTGAATAGGGAATTTATATATATTTCATAAATTGGTTAATTCTATCTACACCCTCTAATTCCATGTCTAGATTTTAACTATCGTAGTTAAATAATAATATTTCATGGTTGTTTAAGTTTAGTGTCATTTGTTGTATATGATATCTAATGTAATATTCTTATTTTAAAAATGTCAAGGTGTTACATAGAATAACACATAAGTTCCTTTTCCATTGATGGAAATTAGTGATGGTTATATGGTTATCCTTCTTATGTATGGATCATAGTGATACTATTGAGGTCATGTGGGTTTACTTTTATACAATTAAGAAGAGTGGAATATTAGTAATTTATCTAATAAAATTAGATAATAAATATTTATTTATCTCACACTATTTTATTAAAACACAATATACCTCAAAATTGGATTAAAATTATCTCATTTAAAGGATATTCTAGTGGCAATGATCAACATTATCCTACTCATAATCTAGAAAAAGTTTTGTTAATCTATTCAAAGGTGTTTTTGTAGGCGTATCTTGCCAACTACATTAACTTATAGATCCATGATTTTTTAGTGGATTCCTTGATTCTAAAATCCTAAATAAGGATTTCCTCAAAACTTTTACTACTAGTTTCACTAAATCTCATTGACATGATTAGACCTTAATGCGAACTGGGTAAAGTAAACCCAAAAACCAGGATATAAATTCTTCGATAAATGAAAGCACCCCAATGGAGTTTAATCAATAACTTTTAACTATAGTTTGATTCCAATCCAAGTATTTAAAGACTATAATGACTTAATATATATATAATTGAGGTTTTTTATATTTATATATATATTTACAATTTTATATTTATTACACACGTGTTTATATTTTGTGGATTTACTTAAGTGATTAACCATGTCTTAGAAAATGTTTTCACATAATACAATTTATTTTATTTATATATTACAAGATTATTAATTCATTAATATGTGTGGTTGTGATATAACATCTATAATGAGATTAATAATTTTTTTTTTCAAAAAATAAAATAATAATAGGTGGTATGATCATGAGCCTTTTCTAATGATTATTTTATACAATGGATGATAAACTAACCCTTAACCCAGGGTAAAAACACCTTGAACCATAACTTTGTTCATAATGAAGCTTTACACATATCTTTCCATGTATCTCTTGGATTTATTTCACCTCATCTAAAAACTTGAATCTACTCCACTCACCTAGGGCCTCCATCCATTACATAAGCTTTTACTCACCTGCATGTGAGGGGAAACGAAATATTGATTTAGGGGGTTTACATAAATAGAAACCATGGGAACACAGTACCTTACATAATGATAGGTGGGATGACATTATTTCCATAAATTTAATTTAATAAAAAATTAAAATTAAATGAATCATATTCAAAGGTTTGTTCTATCCTCATGATAATCTATATATACGATAGAAATTACACATTTAATAAACTAACATTAATTCCCAATCATTATTATTTATGAAAAATCAAAATAAGATCATTTAATTATCTTATTTAATTAACAAATTATTTTATCTTAATTCTCATAAAAAACTTCTTGATATTCTCATCCATCATTATTTTAAAAAAATTAATTAATTTATTTAAAATTGACTTAGTAAAAAACACGTACCTTGGGGAAAACACAACAAGTACTCATTCGAACCACCCAACATGTATGATATTTATATATATTTAACTCATAATACATGTAGTATACATGTATTATCATGTAATTTCATGGAGTTCACTATAAAATAAATGACACACTAACAAATGTTATTTACTAGAATTTTATATTTTAATTCACATAGAGTAATCACTATATTACGAATTATACATGATATATAGTTTAGAATATCAAATAGGAATCAATTAGAAATTTAATTTATATAAAACCAATCACATGGTGTGTACAAGTCAAATAAATGATACATGGAACACATACACAAAGACCTCTAGGATAATAGCACTATTGGCCAAAGAAGAGTGAGTGAAGTCAAAGGAGAAGCTTGAAAAAAAGAGGAAGCCACTTTCAAAGGAAGAGGCTACCAATATCATGGATGTACGGAAGGTGTGGTACAAAATGATGATTCCTAACAACAACTATGCTTAATTTTATAATTTATCAAATTGGATCAGCATTACTAAATAATATTGAATTTCTAGATTTCTATTTCGATCACACCTTTACTAGTTAGAAATTCAGTTCATAGGTTATATTTTGTGATTAAAAAAGGATTGTTCAAACTTTATGGTGTTTTACAATGGAGTTATATAGATGATTTTATAGATGATAATTTTTATGTATTTTCATCCGTATAAACCTATTTTCTATCATGGTTTTTAGTATTTATATTTTTCTTTCAATGCCGATAATGACAATTAGTAGTTGGTTGATCCACATGGAACACATGTTGATAATTTTTAAGTAGTATAATCAAATAATTTTAAAATTTTTATATTCAGGTAATATACATGGTGTGTACTATCTACCTACATTTCATGTATATCTATTCAATATCTTTTTGAGACACATTACTAGGGATAGAGTGTATTTTCCTACCACATACATTAATGTAGTACATGATGTGTACATGGGCCACACATCATGTGATCTCTGAGTTACATGGTTACTAATCACATGTTCCATGTAGTAAACACATGGATCATCTTTAACTAATGGAATAAAAATCATGTATGAAAGTTACAAACCATGTAATCTAAATAACTATGAGCCAGGTTAACTCAATCAATACTCAGTGTGTACTAATTATATATACATGATGCTCCAAATTAATTCGTGTTTTCTCATGGTGAATTAAACATGAGTACATGTTTTTATATATTGGCTAAACATCGTTTATTATTGTTCTATCTAGATAGAATACTTTGCACCTCTGGATAAGTTCTTTAAATTTTAATTACTCATAATTAAACCATATTTTATTATATTTGTGAGAATAAAGAGTAATAAGAGGAGATATCATGATTCATATTTATATAATTGTATAATCAGAATTGAAAATTAATGATAAATGCATAAATTAATCAATGATATTTAAATAATTATAAATTATTATGAAATCACTCTGATACCACCTTTAGGCTATTGGTGTAGTGGAAGCACATGTTTGGGTATTCCCAAATTGTATTTTATTATAATATATGATTATTATGAGATATACATGATGTACAATTTCATAAACAGTGACATTATTTCGTATATTAATTTATGAAGGAATGTGGGAACCAAAATATAGGATCATCACATAATGATTTATAATTAACTTACATAGCTAAATAATTACCTTGTGAGGAATTATTTATTTATTGATGAACATGACATTGCTTCTACATCATACTATCACAGTGTCATAGGAATCAAGTGTAGATTGCTTCCCATAAGGACCCACAAGTTCACCATGAGCCTCCACGTGATGTTGTAGGAATCTTCGATTGTTAGTGTAGAAGATCCTAACACTTGCGCTAATCATTTTTGATCACCCTGAGAATCAGTTCAAAGAATGACTCTCTTTGAACTCTATTGAATCAAGAGGGGTTATAGAGTATGAAATATCTCTATTCATGAGAATGTTCTTGGAAATGAGTTCTTTAGGTCTTGAGAGGATTTTCTAGATGTCATTATGCATAAAACGAAAACAAATGACTAGCCTTAGGTTTGAAAATAATATAATTGGGTTTAAATAGTGTTAGAGTTACAAAATAATAATCTAACAAAGGATATTATTCTTTTTCATAACCCCTAACAAACTAAATCTCCAAATAATAATAATAATAATAATAATAATTTATTAACATGCAAAAAACTCAAAGATTCATTAAACATTATTTCTTGAATAAATTGTTTAAAGTTTATTCAAATAATATTAATATATCATTTATCCTCAGTCCTATAAAACTTGATATTATATTCCTTTATAATATTTATTGGTCCTTGAATGATTAATACTTATTTAATAAGAAAATATTACAGCATTATTTACTAATAAATAAATAAATATTATATTCACTAAATAGAAAATAAATATTTATTAAATATTTCACTTAAAAATATTATATTGAATAATTAGTGACTCAATATATGTGATCAATAAAACATGAATAATTTTTAAAACACACACACGAATAATTTTTGTTGTTGTTAAATAATAAATCATATTTAACTGAGGTTTTGAATAGACTTACTGTTTGACTATTGAGGTCCCTTTATCAGCATCATTAAGAAGAACCACCTAAAGTCCAATGTTAATACCTCGAAATATGATAATGATCCAATAGATAAATAAGTTAAATGTTGAAATAATATACAAACTCATACAAATAGTTACTATCTAATATAATCATTTTATCCTGATATCTGCTATTGATCAGGTTTAATACTGGTGTCAACAACCTATGTGCTTATTGTCACTTTCTTTTACTTTAAAAAAATGAACTTTCCATTGATCACTAAGTCCATGGATTTAATTTGGTTATTCCATTCCCATAAAAGGGATTGAGATATCAACTCCCATTTAAGAACATAATGGATAAATCCTTTATCTCATTATTCATTAATGCAAAATTATTCATGGTGTACCCTACATATCCTACTTCATCGGGATAACATGTAATCATGGTTTTATTTACTATATAAATTCAAATTACTCATAATATTCATTAATAATAATCTTAAATTTTAAGGGATATTACACACATATACACATAGGAACATTTAGTGACACATGAAAATATTGATTTCCTACTATTGAGTCATGTTCTCATAATATCATACTCTAAATATTACCAAGGGTGTACACCATGCGATAATGTCTAAAAGACCCACGAGTCTCAACCCCTAATATACTATATCATTTTCACCCCTTAAAATTATATCATTACACTATTAAATATATATTTAAGAATACTATCAGGAACCTTCTAGGTTTTCATCATAGAGTGGAGCTTCTATGATCTTTTATTGTGATAATTACCCTTAAAACATTATCACATACTATTTCATGAAAAAGAATAATCATGATATTATAATATGTTTATTAATATTTAAAAAATTAAATATAGTTAATCATAAAGTACATATAATTTGGTTCTAGGGATCCAACTCCAACATGGATAAACATAGATCTTAGCCAATGGCTTTAGTCTTGTATTTTTCATAACACATTCTCCAATACCTTTATTTTTAATAAAATATAGATGAAATTAGATATGATTACTAAAAAATAGATATCTATAGGATTTGAAAGAAATATAAACATCTTATACTATTCATTATTTTCCATTTTAGACACCTTCAATTCTCATATCCTTTTCACTTCAATAATTAGATCTAGTTTTGTAGTGTTTAATATTCCAGAAATATTACTTAATAAAAAATTTACATTATCAGTATAAGATAACTCTATAGGAGATCATTGAAGGTTAGAATATTGTTTCATTTTCCTTTGAACACCCTTTATAACTAGATCTAATTTATCAATTTTGGATTATATCTAGATCATGGTATTCAAGTTCAATTTTTTCATTTGGTTACTAGTTAGCCGTTGTTGAAAATCATCTGGAAATATCTCATAAGAAGGATACTTATATGAGATACAAACCTCATCATTTTCCCAAGGTTATAAAAATCATGTACATTATTATTTTGGATATAATTTTGAGGATTATAGTTCTTCTTATATGTTCTTTCTAATTAACACCAACTCTCAGATCTATGTGACATCATACAAAAATTATTTAAAAAAAAGTCATTTCTTTATAGTCATAAGCTACTAAATTAAAGTGTATAGAAAGTTTTAATTTTATTTAGATATAATTTTGATGAATACAATTTTAAATTAAGAGGATATGATGATCATGATGTTGAATGAGTAGTTGGGGAACTTGAATGAGAAGAATATGAAGATTAGTAATTATGTGTCTCGCTCATGATTCATTTTACGCATAATTTATTTCTCATTATATCATAGTCAGTGGATGCATGGAATTAAATATTATCAATGTATTTATAATAAATATTATAAGAAAAAAGAGCCAGAGAATATTTTATAGGTGTATGTTTAGAATGAGAATAGAGTGAGGAATATAATATAGAGACATACAAATTTTCTATAAAATAAGAAAAAGACCATTTTCACCTTTGAAATAGTACACCAACTAGATAATAATGATAAATATTTTAAAGTAAATAAAAATTGGTATATATTCAAAAAAGGTTACTTGTATAGTAATTAATATAAAACAATTAGGAAGGTGATGGATACTTTGAGATATTTTTCAGGGATTTTGAATTTCAAGTCTATCCTTGACAAGGAATAACTTTCTACAGCCTTAGAAAATGTCCCAAAAAAATTACACCATAACTAAATTAATAAAAACTTTATTCATGATAGGAATCAGACATTGACAAGGGCCTGGTATTCGATACTTATAGAAATCCAAGTCACCTACACAGATTGAAATAAAAATTTAACCCCTAACATACACCTTATATACAATCTTAACAAAAATAAAAGATATACCACAATGGGAAACCATCCTGTAAGACTTTTTGTATCAATATAAAACCCCCAAATCTAGTAGCCCAGAACTAGTGGTTAATTTACTACATCGACAAAGATACAAGGGGTCAAATCCAAAAGGACTGATCAGTTTAGTAGCATTTATGAACTAAATACACACATGGTGCCCATTTTTAATTGGGAATAAAATATTATTCATAAAAAAGAAAATTATCATTATCCCTAAAAATAATTAAAAGAATTTATCTTCATATCATGGGGAAAAGAAACAAAACAAGGGTGATCTCAAATGCTCAGTAAGAGTTAAGTATAGTGAAAGATATTATGAATCAATAAATCACAATAAATATGTAAATTTAAATAATAGAATACACATTACATTTAATCAATAAATTGACTATCATAATAAGTTAAGGAATAATAAAAATGGTAAGGTAAATATCTGAACACACATGTCACTTAATCAATACTTGAGCGTAAATTGTATCCATAGATAATATCAATGAAAAAATATCATGGATAATAATAAATAATTATTTATCACTGAAATAAATTCTTAATTAGTGGACTTCATGATCTAAGGTATTATGATACATCAAATTTAAATACCTTTCACATGACAATTTAAAACTATGGGTAAAAACCATTTAATTTGGACAACTGATTTTTATCAAGATGCCTTTCAATGCATCATGGGGCTATATAATTTCATTACCTAACCATTAATACATGTTTAAATCATTCCTTATATATTGAATAATCAATTTAATTAATGAATTAATATTCCTCATCAATAAATATTTGTATTGAGTAAAGGGTACAAGTTTATCAGTATTTCCATAGTTAATCATATAACTTTAAAAGTAAACACCATATATAAAAATGGTATAAAATTTTAGAAATAATAATATACATGATAAAAATAATATGAATAAGGAAATTATTTTAGCTTATGAATGATAAATGATAAGATTAATTTAACAAGAATAAAATCAATCCCAAAAGAAAGTGATATTTTCAAATAGATTCTTACCACTTTGGTAACTTTTAAATTATAACCCATTGAAAAAATATACTTTAATTGAAACATTAACCATAATGAATAAATATTTATTCATGTTAAATACATTAAATTATGACTATATAAACCACAAAAACATAATAGGTTCTTATTAACAAATATGTCTCAATGAAATGAAAATTGAGATGAAATCCCTTACCAATTGGTAACTTTCTAGTAAAACCCCACTGGTTGAAATAATTCAAGTTAAAACTTAAAATAAAATAAAGTATGAAGGTTTCAAGATATTAAATATAAAATGGGTTGTATATACACCATATAAATAAATTATGTTAATAACACTAAATTATTCCCCAATGAAGGGAAATTGAGATAAAGTCCCTTACCACTTTGTAACATTCAAATAAAACCCCATTGGATGAAATAATTCAAGTTGAAACTTAAAATACCATTAAATATGAAGGTTTAATGATATTAAATGTAAAATTGTAATTATATACACCATATAAAATAAATTAGATCTATACCATTAAATTATTCCTCAATGAAGGGAAATTGAGACGAAGTCCCTTACCTCACACTTTCCTTTATTTGTATGTGATTTGACCACCTATATAATGGTTTTAACCATGTCATTAATTTATAAAAAATAAATATTCATATTTATAATATCATATATTATCTTCTAATAAAAGTTTACCACCATTTTATTAATAATATTTTATTATTTTCATCGTTTTAGGTTTTAATTGCCTTGTTTTCTCATACATGTTTTATCATGAATGTTTCAGTTCTTTTTTATAGTATATATATACACAATATTCAGAAATATAGTAATATTATAAATATAATATTTATACATTATATACATTTTTTTAATCATTTATGCAATTTTTACATGGAAAATGAATCGCACCGCTTTGTGGAGATGATAGCCCGTACAGACACACGAGCAACAATATCATTCCCTTAACGAGTAAATGGGTAATGAAGTGGATAGTATATTAATTTCAAATAATTAATATCATTTCATATATATCACATATATTTATTAATTTATCCTTTATTAACTTCTATTTTAATATTTAGTAAAAAAAATCACATCGCTTCATGATGCGGTAGTCCGACGCACAAACGATCAATATTATCATATCCCCCAGGGAATGGAAAGTATGAAGGTATATGTGATATTATAATTATATAGGTATAATTATGTTATAAATAATATATATATATATATATTAAATCCATAATTATATCCAACCATGAGAGGCGGTGATGGAAAACAAATTACATCGAGTCGCAAGGTGGTAGTTCATCGTACACACAATCGACGAGTTCATTTCCCATTTTATGGACATGGAGATGCATATATGTTATTAAATTAACATAAAAACATATTATTATATGGGATATACTATTTTTATTACATAAGTATGAATGAATATGATTTTAATGAGGCAAAGGAAGAAATAAAATAAAAACGCTCGTTTAGGAACATTACCTCTTCTCCAGATGACCTCCTTAGAATTATACCTAAATCATTCATAGAGTTAATTTATGTTAAAAAATTATTATAGGATTATGTAAGGTTATTAGGGAAGTTATTATGTTGGGTATTTGCTGAACCAATGGGTTTTGTATATGTGAAGAGGGTAGGAGAGGGGGTGGCCTTTTATAAGCAGGTGAGAGGACACACTTGGTATTTTTGTAAAGAATGAATTCAACCCACATTTTTAAATTTTAAATAGGGTAAAAAATGGATCAAATTCTATAATTAGATTTTATAATGTCTATATATATCCATATGATATATATTAGACAAGTTTATAGGTCATTTTAACCCTTATCTTTTTAGTCTAACCCCTGGTAAAACCATTATTACCTTAACCATGATAAATAATTTTTAACATTTCACTATTAATTATGGAAAAAAATTAAGATAAAATTATTATATAATTTTAATTATTCTAATTAAAAGTTTTTAATAAAATTTTTCAAATTAAATTCATATAATTATTATAATATAATATAAAATTAAACCATTAAATGTGTCGAAAAAATGGGTTTTCAAGAAATGCATTTTTCAAGGAAAAGATTATCTTATAATAACTATATGATAAGTAATACTAATTAATTGTATTTAAATAATTATTTATATAAATAAATTATATACATTAAATTTAAATCATTACTCATTAGGGGTTATTTTAATTAATTATAATGTAAAATCATTATGCACTTTAAAATGGTTTTTCAGAGAAATGTGCTTTTAACCTAAGAATAAAATTATACCAGAATCCCACATGAAATGATTTAAATGTGATTAATTGGATTTTATATAACCAAATAATAATTATAATATTTTTAAATAAAATTAAAATAATAGTTGGAATTAATTCATTGAAAAGAAATGATAATTTTTATAAAAATCTATATTTTAACTATTCACTAAAAAATAATACTTTCCAAAAAATAAAATAAATTTCAACCAAAGTTAATATATATATGATTGTTTTAAAAATGGTTTTATTTTATAAATTAACAATTCAAAAATTTTCAGAAATTAATTATTATATCTTTTCATAAAAATCATTAAAATCATTAAAAAAACTATTTTTATAAAATTTGAGTTACTATTTATTAAAAATTTATTAATTAATTAGATTAATTAAAACATTTATATATATTTCATAATTTATTTAATCCTATTAATACATACTAATTTAATGTCTGGGTTACAATGATTATACTTTAATTAATATTATTTTAATAATATGTCGTGGTTCATTTAAATTCAGTGTTGCGTATTGAATATGATATCTACTATAATGTTATTTTAAAATATCAGGGTTGTTTTTAGAGTAAGATATGAAAGATATTTAATTTATTTAAAATTAGAATAAACATCATAAAGACTGTAGGTATTATATTCTTCCCTCCAAAAATATTGTGCTCGAAATTTTGGGGATATTACCTTCTAAACTGACGAGGGTAGTTCTTTTTCATAATATCCATTGATTAAAAAATTTATTCCTCTATTTTATGATTTTACCATAATACCTTTAGAAGTCAAGCATTCCAATTCATTAATAATTTCTCTCTAGTATCAAGAATCTATGTAGGATCTTCACAATAAGATAGACCAGGTTCAAATTCTATATCTTTGGAGGCGATAAAATGCACTGGGTTTGGCATGTACATCCTTAAAAATTATATATGGTACACATGAATTACTTTAGCGAGGCTTGGTGAAATTTACAAATGATAAACCAAATATCCCATTATTTCAATAATTTCAATGGTTCCAAAGTACCTAGGGCCCTACTTTTCCTTCTTACTAAACCTTATGACACCCTTCCATAGAGTTATTTTTAGGAAAACATGATCACCAACTTGAAATTTAAAATTCTTCCTCTGATTTTTTGAATAACTCCATTTCCTACTTTGAGATTCTTTAATGTGATCCTAAATAGTATTTACATTTTTTTCTCTCTTCAATAAGTTATCAACATACAATTTTCCATTCACTAAATTCATCTCAAAAAGTTTGAATATGAAATCTCTTTCTATATAATGCTTCATATGACACCATTTGAATAATTTATTAGAAACTATTATTATAAAAAAATTATACTAAAAGTAAATAAATATCCCACATACCTTGAAAATCATATGATCATGACATCAATATGTATTCCATTATTTTAATAGTACTTTTAGACTATCCATCAATTTGAGGATGGTAAGCATTTCTCAAATGAAGCTCAGTATCAAGAGACTTGTAAAAAATATTCTATAATCTTGAGGTTAAATGTGGATCTTGATTTAAAAAAAATTGGAATAGGTACACCATGAAGTCTTAAGAATTCATTAACATAGTTCTGTTTGAGGTGATCAAGAGGTAAATATTTTGTTAAAGGGAGTAAATGTGCATATTCGGTTAAGCGATCAATAATAACCCATATTTCATCATTCATTCTAGGACTATTAGGTATTCTAGTGAAAAGGAACATAGTAATTTCATCCCATTTCGACATAGTAATATGAAGAGGTTTAACTAATCCTCTATAATGATTTCTCTCAGCCTTCACTTGTTGAAAAACCAAACATAATGATGCATAATATGAAACTTCCCACTTCATGTTATACCACTAAAAATATTCTCTCAAATACTTATACATCTTGGTGATACGAGAGTGTATAGAAAAATTTGAGCTATGAGAATCATCCCACAATTCCCTTTTTTATCTCAAGTATATATGGAACACATAATCTCTTCCCAAATTTTAGAACTCCACATTCATAAATTAAGTCTTCCAACTTCCCATCATTCATAGATTTAATTTTCTTATGAAAATTATCATAATCAGATTGAGAAATTTTTATATTTTCCAATAAATATAGTTTCAAAAAAATTTAAAAAAGGAGTGATGTCTCCTCTTACTTAGTAATTACCATATATATATTTACTAGATCAGTGAACATAGAATCTATATCAATCCTTATTTGGGTAAAAATCCCATGATCCTTCCTGATCAAAGAACCCTCTACCTTATTTTTATCCTTCAGGTGGTGGTTTATTGATAAATATTAATATTTTAGTAGCTCAATCCATTATCCTTTCCTCATATTCAGTGATTTCTATGAGAATATATATTTAGGTTCTTATGGTCTATATAAATCTCATATCTTTCACCATAAAGATAATGTATCCATATCATCAAATTAGAGATTACAACTGCCAACTCAAGAACATGGGTTAAATAGTTTTTTTCATGAGTCTTCAACTACCTTGGTACATATGTAATAAATTTATAATTTTTCATAAGGAAACAACCCAATCCTTTATTTTAGGAATCACTATATATAACAAGCCCATCATTTCCCAATACGAGAGTCAAAATTGGAGCATTGAAAAGTCTTCTATTCAATTATTTAAAAAAATATTAACATTAATTTTTTTATATAAACTTAACCTCTTTACATGTAAGCTTGGTTATCAGGTTAGATAATCAAGAAAAATTCTAAAAAAATCAATGACAGTAACCTGCCAAACCAATGAAACTATGTACCCCAGTTATCTTTATTAGTGTAGGCCATTCTTTGACTATCCTTTTCTTTGTAGGATCAAATAAGATTCCATCCTTGGAGATAATTTGACCAAGAAAAAAAATTCTTAAATTTATAAATCACACTTTATAAAATTAACATATAACTATTTTCTACTAAGAGTATCAATAATGTTGAAAAAAATATTACCTTGGTCCTTATAGCTCTTAGAATACATGAAGATATCATAAATTATTACCACAAAAATTCATCCAGATATTCACCGAGTACTCTATTCATTAGGTAAATACAAATAAATGGTTCATTAGTCAAACCAAATGGAATTTATGTAGACTCCTAATATCCACACCTCATTAAGAAAGATATCTTTAGAATTTCTTCCTTCTTTACTCATAATTTATGATACCTAGAACGATATCTAATTGTTGAAAAAATATTGATCTCCATAAAGTTGATAAAATAATTCATCAATGTGAGGCAGAGGATACTTGTTCTTTATCATAATGGAATTGATTTTCCTATAATCAATGCACAACCTCATGGATACATATTTCTTCTCAAAGAAGAGAAAAGGGGATCCCCAAGGTGAAAAACTTAGCTATATGAATATCTTATGACACAAATACTCTTGATTTTTATTCAAATCCAGTAACTCTACAATGTCCATTCTATAGAGAGTCTTTGATATTGGTCTTTCACAATGGACTAAATTAATTGAAAAATTGACTTCATGATCTAGTGGATGTCTAGTTAATTACTTAGGAAATATATCAGTGTATTGTTTTATAATAAGTACATCCTCAATTTGAAGATTAACTTATCTATAAATAGAATTTGTTTTCTCTTCATCGCCAATAATCTAATTCAGAAGTGCTACTAGGTATGGATACAAACTTGACATAGATGATTAATTACCCTCTCTTAAGATATGGAATTATACACCCTTATCATGAATCTTAACTTTCTTATCCTTGAAATAAAAATTTTAAATCATATTTTTAAATCCAATCCAAACCAAGGATTACATAAAATTAAAAAATTAGTCTAATAATAAAGTCCACAAATAGAGAGTTTTAATGCATTATAATGGGGAATTACTTACTCATGATTGTTGAAGTGATGATTCTTCTAGAATTTTTGACTAAAAAATCCCTTCTTATGGTTCTACAGAAATATCTATTTTTTAGAAAACATGGAAGATATAAAAGAGTATGAAGATATAGAGTCAAATGAATCATTGTCTAAATTTGAGGCTGTTATTAAAGTACCTAACACCACATCATTATGTACTTTCAAATTATCTTTAGGGATAACATAAGCTTATAATTCTCCCATAAGACTCTTTTTTGGTAGATTTCCTTAACTCTTAGGTCATTGGTTTGAATAATTCCCAATTTCTATACATTTGAACCACTGTATGTTAGTATTTTCTTTCTTACCTTTGCATTCTTTCACCTAATGACCCATATAACCACACTTGTAATAAAATACCATTCCCTTCAATCATTTACCATGATGATTATTTCAACTATTTTCAGAAGATGGAAATTTAATTATTATCTTATTATTCTTTGATGAATTAAATTTTTATTAGTGTTTACATAACATCATTTTTTCTTGATTCAGATTGAACATATTGGATTTATAAAGTTATTTCTATTTTTTTATGACGCATAAAACTATTTCATTATATAATGAATTTTTTTTAGAGACTAGTTTCCTTAGGATAGTTGACTTAAGTCCATCAAAGATATTGTAAATATTATATTAATTGTTGTATATGTAATCCATAAAATACCTAGATAGTCTTGTAAATGTATCTTCATACTCCACAAAACTTTATTCTTTTTTTTCTTTATTATAAGAAAACCTCTCTTCATTTCAGTTTTCTTCTCACGAGGGAAATGTTTGTTGAAAAATGATTCCTTAAAATATTTCCATTCCATGTGTTCTATTTCATATTTTTCCATTGTATTCTGGATCAATAACCACCATTTATCAACATATCCTTTGAGACAATACAAAGAAAGGGTAACCTTTTCTTTTGCATCACATCTCATGGATAGAAATATCTTCTAAAAGGATTTAATCCATTACTCAACTAATAATAGATTATTAGTCACACTAAATGATGAAGGATTATATCATATAAATAAATACAACATAGGAGAATCACACCATAGAGAAAAAGGTTTATCTATTAGGGAAGGTTTATTTTTCATAACCTTATTAATACTACCTAATATAGCCATGATCTTCTTAGTTATAATACTAGCTTTATTGTCGTAATCATTAGGGAAATTTCTACATTTTCCATGAGTCTTGATACCCTTATTTCTTCCAGGAGCTATTTATAAAAAATTTCATATACTAGATTAGATTATAAAATTATGAATTTTTAATCATAATGTATGATTATAAATATGATGTAACACTTAACATCAATTGAAGATTTATGCATTGTTAATATCATAATTATTAACTTGGTTTCTTTAGGGACAACTTTATTTTTAAATCCTTCATAATGGTTTTTAAAGAAAATGTGAATTATGCTAATCATATCACCCAAGAGTATCAAACCAGGTGTAAAGAAAAGACGATTTTAATATACCAGGTAATTCTTGAGAAATGTCCATTACACCTTTTTCAGAGTTATTACCCCAAGGTACCTCTTTTCCAGAACCACATCCACTTAAAGTATCCAGAGAGTGATGTATTTCTAGGAAAAATCACTCAATGTATACCGTACCAAAACTTAAGAATGCTATTCTCTAAATATCCTCAAATTATATCATAGTGTTATATTACATAATATATGTTTTCCTTAATTTAGTTTCCAATATTTCTACTAAACATTCTCTCATACCAACTATAACAACCTTGACTCTAGTAGCTCAGAGACAGCGGTTAATTTATTACATTAGAAAAGATACAAGGGATCAAATAAAAAAAGACTGATTAGTTTAATATTCTTAGAGAACTAGATACATACATAATACTCATTTTAATTTTTTAATAAAATATAAATCATAACAAAATAAAATTCTCATCATCCTCGAAACTCATTCAAAGGATTCATCTTCATATCCCAGGGAAATGGAACAAAATAAGGGTGAGCCCAAATTCTTATTTAGGGTTAAGTACAATATAATCTATCATAAATAAATAAATCATAATTAATATATAAAGGTAAATAAATTTACACACATTCTATTTAATCGATAAATTGACTATCATAATAAGATAAGGCATGATCAATATGTCATGGTAAATATCTAAACACACATTCCATTTAATCAATACTTGAGAAAAAACTACATCCATGGATAATATCAATGAAAAAATCCCATAGATGATAATAAATACATAATTTTCACTGAATTAAATGATTAATTATTGGATTTCATGATATTAGGCATCATGATACCTCTACTTTCAATACCTTTCATAAGAATGTTTAAAAATATGGGTAAAAACCCCTTTAATTTGGCCAACTGATTTGTCTCGTGAGACCCATTGATGCATCAATGAGATATATAATTTCATGTCTCACCCATAATTTCATTTTCAAATAATTACTTATATATCTAATAATTTATTTAATTTATTAATCAATATGTATTATCAAAAAAATATCCATACTGTTTAAAGGATACGGGTTTATCCATATTTCACCAGTTAATCATATAAATTTCAAAGTAAACACTATATATAAAAATGGTACATGGTTTATGAAATAATAATATCCAAAATATAGAGAATATTTATAAGAAAATGGTTAGAGAATATGAATGATAAATGATAATATTTCTTTAACAATAATAAAATCAATCCCAAAAGAAAGTGAGTGTCAAATAGATTGATACCTCTTTGGTAACTTTAAAATTATAAATCCTTGAAAGAATATACTTGAATTGAAACATTAAAAATAATAAATAAATATAAATTCATGTTAAATAAATAAAAATTTCAGTATATAAAACACATAAAAGTGAATAGTTTCATATTAACAAATATGACTTAGTGGAAAGGAAATTGAGACAAAATCCATTATGACATGATAAATTTCAAGTAAAACTATATTGGATGAAATAATTCAAGTTGAAACTTAAAAAAACATGAATTATAAAGGTTTCATGATATTACATGAAAATATTTTAGTATATATACCATATAAAATAAATTATATGCATAACATTAAATTATACCTCAATAGAGGGAAATTGAGATGAAGTCCCTTACCACTTAGTAACTTTCATGTAAAACCCCATTGGATAAAATAATTAAAGTTTATATAGAAAATACCATGAATTATAAAGGTTTAATGATATTAAATATAAAATGGGAAGTATATACACCATATAAAATAAATTAAGCGCATAACATTAAATTATTCCTTAATGAAGGTAAATTGAGACGATGTCCCTTAGTTACAATTTACTTTAGTTAAACAAGCTTAAACCTAATATATAATTGTTCAATCATGTTATTAATTTATAAAAAATTCATATTCATATTTATAATATCATATATGGTTTTATACTAATATTTTACTACCCTTTTGTTAATAATATTTCATTATTTTCATTGTTTCGGGTGTTAATTGACTTGTTTTTTCATGAGTGTTTTGTTATGGAGGTTTTGGTTGTTATAAATAAATTATATATAAATTATCTAGAGAGTTATATTAATGTTATAAATATAATATTTAATAATTATATACTTTTTGATAAATATTTAATAAATTTTTACATGGAAAATGAATCACATAGCTGCATGGAGACGATATGTCGTGCGTACGCACGAGCGACAATATCATTCCTTTAATGATTAAACATGAAAGGAAGTGGATAGAATATTAATTTTAAAGAATAAATATCATGTCATATATATCACTAATATTAATCAAATTTATCCTTTATTACCTTTCATGTAAATCGATAGTGAAAAAAATCACATCGCTTCACAATGCGGTGGTTCGTCGTACACACCATCAACGTTATTGTATCCCCCACAAAATGAAAATTAAGAATGTATATGTCATATTATAGTTATAGATATATAATTATGTTACAATTATAATATATATATATATATATATATTAATTCCATCATTATATCCAACTATGAGGGTGGTGATGGAAAGTGAATTACATCAGTTCGCAAGGTAGTAGTCCACCATACACATGATTGATAGTTTTGTTTTTAATTTTATATAAGAGAATATGGATATAGGTTATGACATTAAAATAATAAAATATCAGTATATTAGATAGAATTGTTTTATTAAATCATCATTATTGAATATAATTTTAATTAGGTGGAAGGAGAAATAAAATAAAAATGCTTGTTTAGGAACGTTATTCATTCTTCAGATAACCTCCTTAGAATTATACTTAATTCCTTACTAGATTAGTTTTTTGAACAAATAATGGATTCTTGGATTTGGTTTTATAATTATTGAATTTATTTGGGTAGGTATTTTATGAAATAATATGGTTTGGAAGTGTTAATAGGAGAATATAGGGGGTGGCCTTTTATAAGTTGGGGGGGGGGGCACAGTTGGTATTTTTGAAAAGAATAAATTCCACCACTATTTTTCACATTAAAAAAGGGTCCAAAATGAATCAAATTAGAATCATAGATATTATAAGGTCAAACTATATCCATAAAATAGAAATTATACTTATTTTTAGGTCATTTTAACTCTTCTCTTTTTAGTTTAACCCATGATAAACCCATTTTTACCTTAACTATAGTAATTAATTTTTACCTTTTTCACTATTAATTAAGGTAAGAAATTAAGTTGAAATTATTTTATAATATTAATTATTATGGTTTAAAATATTTAATCTATTTTTCCATATTCAATTCATATGAGTGGTAGAATTTAATTTAAAATTAAACTCGCATGTGTGTCAAAAAAACGGGGTTTCAAGAAATGCATTTTTCAAGGAAAAAATAATTATATAATAACTATATGAAAATTAATAATAATTAAATGTATTTAAATTAATATTTATAGATATATAATATATAAATTTAATTTAAATTATTACTCATTATTGGTAATTTTAATTAATTATAATTTAGAAATATTCGGCACATTAAAAGGGTTTTTTTTGAAAAATGTGTTTTTTAGGCTTAAGATTAAACTTATACTAGAATCCAATATAATGATGCTTTAATTTTAATTAATTATATTTAATGGTTATAGATAATAATTATTTGAATTTTAAATAAATTTAAATTAATAATGGCATGTAATTTTTTAAAAATAAATGATAATTTTATAAAAATCAAAAATTTTAACTATTCACTAAAAAATTAATATTTTTTGAAAAATACCGAAATTTCACCCTAAGATAAAATAAATATTATGATTTCAAAAATTATTTTCCATTTCATAAAATAAAATTTCTAAAAGTTCCAAAAATAAAATAAAATATTTTTTTGACCTAAAGTAATAAAAATCATTTTTGAAATAACTAATTTTATTAAAAATTGAGTTCTTATTTACTAAGGATTTAAAAATACATTATATTGATTAGAAAATTTATATTTATTTAATAAAGTAGTTAATACTATTCATAAACTAAAATTTAATGGCTAGGTTAAAATTATCATATTTTAATTAATAATATTTTAATAATATGTCACGGTTTCTTTAAACTCTATGTGGCATGTTGAATACTATATCTAACATAGTTCCCTTTTAAAATATCAGGGTCTCATATAGAATAATATATAAAATATATTTAATTTATTTAAAAGGGTAGAAAATATTACAAATTTTTAGGGCATTATACACAAGATTTTTAGAGCGGAGGATCCTCATAGAGAATCAATCACAAATCATAATCCCCAACATCAAATTGTAGAAACACCAAAGGGACATAATTTTTCTACACCTTTAGTGTAAAGGAACAATGTTTATATAAATATACTTTTATATAGACAATATCATCCAAAATTTATAAAATGAAATTCCCCATATGGTATGCATTCTTTTTCTCACATTATTCTCCATCATTAGTTGGTACACATACATTATTAAAGGTGAATATGACCTGATGATCCACACAAAAAGATCCCATTCAATGTTTATCCACTAGAAATAATAGTATTATACATGCATTCCTCCATTAAATTACTCCCATACTTTAAAAACAAAATTTATATAAAATATAACATAAAACCATGTAGAAGGGACTACCACAAAGTTGAATATGTGATTGGAGTGATACTAAGATTATAACCATATAGGAGGTACAAACACAAAGGATGTTATGGTATAAATGAAAAGTATAACAAAAAGGAAAAGAATAATAGAAATAATAGTCATATATTGTGGTAATAGTGAATATTAATATCATAATGCTAGAAGGATTCCTCTCCCAAAGGCTTACTTCTCAATTATATTATTTATAGCCACACAAGATAGAAAAAAGATGCTAATCTAATATTGTAGGACTAATAGACAAGTTCTATGTGTCGCAACCTTATTTATGTCCCATATATTAATTATAATTACTAAATATGGTTTTAATTGAGTTTATGAATTTCACATTTAAAACGTTTAACTTCCCCCTTCAATTAATTCTCTTAGTATTTCCTTCTTTTATGATTATATTATACAGTATAAATAAAGAAATGTAAATATAGAACCCTATAAGTTTTTATAGTGGTTTATATTTTTTAAGTAACTTCCCCTACTACACTCCACTAACTCCCAATTAAGGTATATTGATTTTATTTAGATCCTTTTACTAGAAATCTAACAACTGAGTAAAAAAATTATAGAATTGATGTTTACAGATTTCAAGAGCTTTTAACCAGTCTCTCCATCTCCTTTAGAAGATAACCTATTCAAAATCTCACCCCAAAAATTTTAATAAGAAGTTGTACTTAGAAAAATATAAAATTGATTAATAATTTGAGTATAGTTTCTATACATAGTTTTATTGAAGGAAAAACAAGATTAGTTGAATCCTCTTCTGACAAACTTATATAATCCAAGGTGTAGATATGAAGGATCCATATCCATATCTTGATCATAAAAACAAAAAATACTGGTATTAAAATTTTTTATTTCTCTTTTTTATTTTTTATTTCATAATTAACAAAAAAATAACTACACCTTTAAAACAATCAGAAAAATCAAATAAACAGTAGAAATCTTTGTGTGTGTAAATATTATCTATCTCATGTAAAGTATTAACCATATATATATATGTATATTCTTATGTCAGGATAATATAAAATATCCTAAATTTAATTGATTAAAAATTGATCCTTGATATTTTCCTTGACAGTAAGAGTTTTCATAGTCATCAGAGAATATTTATTCCATAAATAATAGCTCATAAATATCTTAGTCAAACTCTCACTAAAATCATTCCTTTATTAATAATCCATTTCAAAGTTAATTAATCTCCTTCAAAAAAACCACAATCAAAAAATACCCATGATAATATTTAAAATTTAAATGTGTAAGAATAATAATTTCCCTATATAAGTAAGAATAACTTCATGTGAACTATAATAATAAATCTTAACTTAAATATAATTTATAAGACATTCCCTTTTAATACATAATAGTAACTCTAAATTTAAATCAATACACAAGAGTAAGCTGTCCATGTGTAATATCCAGTACTGTTATGTAAGAATAAATTTTACTCACATAATATCCCATACTTAATCATACTTTAATATGTAATAATAACATGTGATTCATACTAAATATGTAAGAGTAATATCAACATATATAAGAATATTTTATTTTATAAATATTCACTATGTAAGAGTATTTTCTAAATTGCAAAAAATATATAAGAATTACGTTTCTATATGTAATATATACACTTAAAAAAAATTTATTCCACTCAAATATAATAACTTAAAATAGAATTAAATATCAATAAATAACTATTTAATATAATAATAAATATCATACAATTAACTAAAAGTAAAGTTATCTTTAAAACAAATAAGGGATTTTGTGAGTATCAAAACTCAGGAGTATGTTGGAACACTACAATTATCAAATAATATCATTTTTTAATGATTACAATACCCATAAAATTTAAGAAAATGAATTTTATTGATCATAAAAACATTAAAAATAACACATTAAGTAATATTTAATTTTAATAGTATCATTATACCCATTTTTGTGAAATCTAAAATAATGTATATATAAATAGGTTCCCTATTATTTTTTATAAACTATGAGATCTAAATTTGAGAAAAAGGTGCATTGAAATGAATAGAAATTCAACATTGAACTATAATGATATAAATATAATTGTAATAAAGTCAATTGAAGTAGATAAATATATCAATGAGAAAGAAAGTATATAGAAATCATTTGGATTTTGGATCAGGTTTTTTAGGTTTTGATTATTTTGGATATATATCATTTATGTTGATGTTTCTCTAAATAAAAAGAATGTGGTTTCCACTAGTCTAATTTCATCCTCACTGACCATAAACAAACTCAACATTATCCTTTTATCATAGGAAAAGTGGGAAAATTTAACTAACCTAGTATAGATGAAAGAAATGACTTTTCTAATTATGTTTGACCTGATTGAGCCTTCAATGATGAAAAAAGTGAACTGATCATTTTAAGAGAATTCTCTAAAATCATTCTCAAACAGAACATATATCTTTTTTTTCATTAAATAAAAACTTATATTATTGAAAAATTAAATGAGGTTAAATCAAAACCATACCATGAAGAATTATTGTTTCAAAATTATTGAACATATCTTTCCAAATAATCATTAATGAAGAACAAACATTATACCTCTTCATCTTACCCATGATCAATGTGATTTTGAGATTCAAGGTTTTAGGGTTTAGAATCTAAATAAAAATTCATATGTTTCAATCAAATTGTAATTATCATGAAAAATGATCAGATGTTTAAATAATATATTAAAACAAAAATAATGTCTAACATTATATGATAAGATATTGATATGTAAGAATAAAAAACATAAAAAATTAAGAATAATCAAAAATAAAATTATGCAATTTAAGACTAATATTATGTAATAAGATGTAAATATTACATAAAAAAAGATTAATATCACTTATTACATGATTGATTTTACATATTAAAGATTTTATACTACAAATAAAAAACCCCTGAAATTTAATATTATGTATTATTTTATGTAATATGAAAAAATTAATATGTACTAAAAAGGATCAATACATAATTTTTAATACTCAAGAAAAAACTAAAAAAAATTACAAAAAAAACCTAATTCACACTTAATAAAATAAAAATGATCATAAGAAAGTGGAAAATTGAATATATTTTCAAAATAATTTTCAGTATCAATACACTCAAGAGATATATCACCCTTTTAAGTATGTTTTGTTAAGAAATGATGCCTAATAACAATTTTTTTAGTCTTATAATGTTTTATTGTTTTTTTATAATATTCATAACACTAGTGTTATCATAATTTATATGAGTAATTTTAAAATTGAATCCAAAATATTTCAAATTGTGTTTCATATAAAAGACTTGTGCACAAAAACTATAAGCTACAACATAATTAGGTTCAATATTAAATAATGAAATAGAATATTGTTTATTACTAGACTAAGAAACAAAATATTTTTCAAATAATTGAAGGATTTCTAAGGTGTTATTTATATCTAGTCTAAAACCCCAAAATTTAGTATCATAATATGAAATCAAATCAAATATAGAAGTTGTAGGAAACAATAAATTAAGTTAAAATAAAACTTTAAGATACCTTAAAATACTTTTTGAAACTTTTAGATGAGATTACTTAGGATTAACTTAAAATATATCATAAAGACACACAATAAACATGATATATATTATATTAGTAGTTAGATAAAATAATATCCCAATTATTCTTATACATATATTATTTTCCACTGGTTTTCTAGCTTCAATCATTTCACGTTTAATATTAGATCTCATATAAGTAGTATATACTTTAATTTTTTCAAGTAAAAACTTTCTCAGTACATTATATATGTACCTGATTTGATTTGAAACATTCTCAATGTATTTATGGAAGATTTGAAAACTAATAAAAAATTTAAACTCACCCATTATTAACATTTCAGATTCCTTTTTTTTGAGTTTAGAAAATTCATTATATAAATTATATTTTATTGAACCAAAAACCACAAAATTAACATATATTTTGATTAAAAAATATTTGAAAATTAATTTTTCTTAGAAAAAATATGATATATGCTTATAGAAAAACCATTTTACCAAAGAAAATAACTAAGCCATTTATATGAAGATCTAGGTTCCTATTTAAGACTATATAAATTTAGTAATTTTTAAAACATAATTTGGAAAAATAGAATTTTTTAAACTAGGTTTTTTTTAAAAAAACTTCCACCATAATAAAAATTTTATAAAATCAAACATAGAATCTATTTAAAAATTTTAAATTTCATTTATGTTTAATAATCTATGAGAATCACAATAGATTCAAACCTAGAAATTGGTGCAAATGTCTCTTCATAATCTATTCCTTTCTCTTTATTATAACCTTTTACTATTAACCTAGATTTTTTCATAGTAATTTCACATTAATTATATTTATTATTTTTAAAATAACACTTCATTCCAATAATAGTGTAAACTAAGGGTCTCTACATGAATTCCCAAAATTTATTCACTTTAAAATAGTTTAACTCTTATTGAATAGATAAATCCCAACTTTTACTACTCAAGAATTCCTATATTTTTTAGGTTCAAGCTGTGATATAAAGGAATACAACTCATATATGTTTCTTACATTTCTTATAGCCTTAAAACCATCATCCCACAAATAATAGTTTCTAAGGGATTATATTTTATGTTTATAGGCTCTCTAGGTAGAACATTCTTAAGTTTACTAGTTTGTAAATCTAATAGACTTAATTTTAGGTTAATAAGTTCTTAATCATTATCCCTTTTAGATTTTATAGGTGTATTAAGTCTCAATTTGTTAAGATAACCATTAAGGACATCAATTGATGTTTTTATGAGTATATGGATCACTTACTTAATCATTATGTGAACTGATTATTAAAATATTATTGAATTTTTATTAAAAATCTATAAGGTTTTAAAATAGAATAATAACCAAGAAATATTCCTTCATCAACCTTTTAATAATTTTTACCAAGTCCATCCTTGATGTTCAAGATACAAACCTTGCATTAAAAAACAATAAAGCATACAATTCTTGGATTTCTTCCATTCTATAACTCAAGGGAAATTTTATTTAAAATTGTTCATATTATAATTTTATTTATGACATATAAATATATATTAATAGACTTAGCCCACATCTTAGTAGGAAAACTATATTCATATAGCATAGTTTAAATAATTTCTTGAAAATTCCTATTTATTCTTTCAATAACTAAATTTTATTGATGTGTTTTAGTGTAATAAAATTTATGTTTAATAGTATTATTTGAATAAATTGATTTAACCAAATTAATTTAAAATTTTCCTTTATGATCACTTCTTAAGAAAGTAATTTTGGTATATTTTTCATTTTGAAAAAGTTTTCAAAAATTCCCAAATACAACACAGTATTCACTTTTAAGCCTAAAAAATTAAACCTAAGTAAACCTAGAAAAACCATCAACAAGAACCCAAAAAAGGACTTCTCTAAGAATTAATATTCTATAAAGTTTAAAAAATACATGGGGATAAGTTCCAATGTTCATTAAGTTGTAACCACATTTATTGATTTAAAAGAATATCTATGTTACTTTACTATTTGAAATGCATTATATAGCCACTTCTCATCAAAATTTAGGTTAGAAAAATAAAAAATTATTTTCCTATTAATAAATTTCTCAATGAATAAACATTAAGCTGTCTAATTATTATATTCTAAATCTAAGATTCACTAATTTAATAATTCAAAAAATTTATATTTTTTTTCACAGAGTCTAGATCTAAAGTATAGAATGTTTCAGTACTTAGTGATTTAAATTTTAAAACCTATCATTTTAAATATAACACACATTAATAGAAAAATAAATTTAATAACCATCATTATAGAGTATAGAGATACTTATTAGATTATTCTTTAACCACTCAATAAATTTAATTTTGTTTATAGGAACTTATTTTATATTTCTAAAAGATCCAACTATAATAATTTCTCCTTAAGAATTATCTCCAAATACGACATAACCACTTTCAATACTTGATAAGGAATATAAGTTTGAAAAATCTCAAATAATATGTATTGATTACCCACTATAGATATATCATTTCTCATTTCTATATTTAAGGATCCTCCCCTATATATATTTTTTCAAATAAGCAGGTGTTCTGGTACCCATATACTTTTGGGTCTAGATGCGTTATAAATTAAGGAATTTGATAACTGAATTTAATTTATTTGAGTATAAATTATAGCCTTAAAATTATATAAATATTTAGAAATATTTGAATGGTTAACAAAAAAAGGTTAATGATATATCATAATAAATTAATTTTCATAATTTCCAAAAAACACATAATGAAAAAAAACTGTAGACATGATTTTTCTACCAAAACAAGAAAAATATTTCTATAAAGCTTTGATTTTTTTTTCATTTCTTTATTTTCCATTCATACCTTCAGAATTATTTTTATTACCAATAATTTTATTTAGGTATCCCACTGAGTAAATTTACTAGAAAAAAATATAAAGTAGAAAATTCAGTTAAATAATCATTAATTACACTATCATGTATAAAAAAGGAAGATTCAATCTAAAAAAATTTATTCTTTAATTCTAAAATATGATTAAAAAAATAATTATTTTCAGAATTAATACTATCATAAAATTTATTAAGGTATTTATTAATTGTTTAATAAAAAATATCTATATTTAAAAATAGGGAAATATTCATTCATATCATCAAGAGAGTAATAATTATATTAAAGTATAAAGAGAAAAAAATGTACCTGTCTAGTTAGAGACATAAAACATATACTATCTTGTTGGTTTGATTGCCCAGATTCAGAGTCCGAATGAGATTATTCTGTTAAATCTTTAGAAGAACTCCACGTAGATCTTATTTATCTAATTTAATTTTTTAATATGGTCTTATATAGAGTTTTTTATATCTAGTTTTCTCTTTAGTTTTCGGGAAATCATGCATGATATTTCCATGATTCGTATATTGAAAACATCTAAACTATTTTGTGTTCCCATAATTATTTTTTAATGTATTAAATGAATTGAGGAAATCATTTATTATCATATAAAACTTATTGAAACTTTTAGAAATTTGAGAAAGTTCATCAAAAAATATTGAACAACTAGATTCTCATTCATCATATGAGTGAGAACATATTTCTTTGGATTTATTCTCATCTTTTGAATCATGAATTTCATGAGACACAATGTATTTTATAATTATATTATGATCATTATATTTATATGTCATTCCAACTTATTAAATCATGAAAGTTCCAATAAATATTTTCATTTTCATATCTTTAACCAATTTATATTGTATGATTGCAGTAGAAATTACACACTATCTTGTAGGTATAACTCTTAAAAATTATAAATCCATATCTAATTATTGAAGAATAGTGTATAGAGAATAAACATCATTTATAATTTCAATTAGTATTCAATTAATTTATGTGATTATTTATCTATCAAACATCCTAAAAGTATCAAAATTCCATTTTTATTATTGTACATCATTTGTCTCACATTATTAGTACCTTTATAAGAATCAAAAATAGTTTCTCATTTATCATATATAGTATTCCATTTAGAAAATATTTAAACTCATTAGATCCTAATACACTAATAATAAAATTTATAGCTTTTGATTTTAAATCATAATCATCCTATTGATCTACACTCTAATGTTCAGGTTCACTAGTAGATACCTTGTGGGGTTTGATAACCTTTATATAGATTTTCAAGCCCAAAATTTTTATATAGATAATAATTCTTGCAATTGATTCACCATTATCCTCACTTTTAAAATAAATATCTATAACTATAGACATACCTTCTCTTGTACCAACCATTATAGTGGAAATATTAAATCATTATTCTTTAAAATATTAGTTTAGAGAACTAAAAATCATTACTCTGATACCATGTAATATTCATATTATTAATTAAAATGACTCAAGATGGGGGGGGGGGGTGGGTGGGTGGGTGAATTGAGTTCATGAATTTTATATTTTAAAAATTAAAATTCCATCTTCAATTAATTATCTTAGACTATCCTTCTTTTTAGTTTATATCATGTAGCTGAAATAAAGAAAACTAAATACATGTCATAGAAAATTTTTATAGTGGTTTATGGTTTTCATGAAACTTCACCAACTCCACTCCACCAACACCCATTGTAGGTATGGTAATTTTATTGAGATACTATTACTGTGGACCTGATGGTTTAGTGCAAGAAGATGACACTTTATGTTTATATATTTCAAGATATTTTAACTAGGGTCTCCCTATCCTTTATAACAAGACCCATTCATGGTCTCACTTTTATATTTATAACAAGAATTGTTCACTTATAATAACATAAAATAGATAATTTAATTTTATTATAGTTGGAAAAAATAATTGTATTAAATACAATGAATATTTGAGGGATTATTTTTAAAGGAAGATACATGTATCAAAATTGTATCTCTATAATATTCTATAATTATATCTTGATCTTTAAAATAATATACATAAGAAGAAAAGTTTAACATTTCTCTTCTTAATTTTTGATCGCTCAATTAAAAAAATAGTAATAGATTAAATAATCTAGAAAATCAAATCAATACAAAAAAATTTGTTCATGTGTGTATATTATCTACCTCGTGTAAAGGAATAACCTTATATATATATATTCTCCTTTAAAGATAATATCTAATATATTTAATTTAATTGAGTAAAAAATTATCCTTGAACTTTTTCTTGTAAATATGATTTTTTTATATCCATTTGAGAACCTTTATTTAAGAAAAAAACTCATAAATATCTTCCCAAACTCTTCCTAAAATCATGGATTTATCAGTGAACCATTTTAAAGTTGAGTAATCTCCTATAATAGTACTAAACTAAAATATTCTTAGGAAAATATATGAAATTTAAATGTTTATGAGTAACAATTACCCTATTTATGTAAGAATAATTTATGGTGATAAATAAGAATAAATATTAACTTTAATATAATAGGTATGATCATATCTATCAGTATTTATGAGTAACATAGAATTAAATTCAATATGAAAGAGTTAGATTTCCACGCATAACATCTCATATTGATACATAATAATAAACTTTAATCACATAATATATTATAATCTATCATTACTTGATAAAAAATAACAACTTTTAATTAATAATAAATACATAAGATTAATATCTACTTACATAAGTATATTTTCTCTATGAAATATCCAATACATAAGAGTAGTTTAAAATTTTCATTGAATACATAAGAATTAATTTTTTATGTGATATTATATACTGAGTAAAATTTATTCCACTAAAATACAATAATTATAATAAGATTTCACATTGATAAAAAATATTTAATATAATAATAAATAACAAAAAATACACTCAAAGAAAAGCTATCAGAAAAAAAGGATTTTGTGACTATCGAAACATAATATTTTTTAGGGTATGTTGTAATACAACTTTACATCATTTATCTCCACAAAAACTAACAAAAATATTACACACAGACCCCAACTATATAAAGAAACCACCCACATACACTACTTTAATAAACCAACTTTACAAAATCTACTTTATCAAATATTAAAAAGCACACCACACTTGCATGTTCGACAATGACCTAAGAAGCTTTAAATAAATCTACTTTTACATAGAATTTATCTACCATAACTTTATAAAATGATATTACCAAAATTTCTACATATCATCATTGACATGATTCTATACTATCAGATGGTCCCCATGCTTTATTAAAGGTGACTCAGACTTGATGCTCCACTGATATAGATTCCATGACTCGTACATCTACCTTTAATGATGGTTTTCCTCAAGTATCCCTCTTTTAAATAAATCACATCTTTTATAAATAATATTAACATGAATTGATCCACATAAATATTCCCCCAGATCAAAACAGTGTTACACACACATGCACCCCTCCCTTTGGTAAAAATGTTAGATTTCTAATAATAAAGATCAGTATTCTGATGAAAATCTATGGGATCCTTCCTTGAGTTTTTTATCTTTGGAATGAGGATTTTTATACTTTTATAAAATTTTCTAAGATATTATTTAATTATATAGATATAATCTTAAGGATAAATAATTATATAATTCCATACTACTCTATCAGTATCAATAAGATGGTGAGGAATTTCAGCTGGATCAAGGAAATTTGACCCACATGGTAAATTGTTATTCATTAAAAACCTTTAGTACCTTATGATCATATATTTCAAAATATTAAATAAAATAAAAATATCTTATTATTACTATGATACTTACATTATCCTAAAATTTTCATTGACGACCCTTTGATAAAGTAATCACTATAAATCAAATCTGATTACCTTTAAATGACTAATAGTTTAGTCATAACTCTTATTTTTAGGAATTTATAGTATTAAAAACATTTAATCATTTATTTAATCTTTAATATATTTTAAAAACCTGGTTGACTTGGAAGTGGGTGAGATAGTGAATCAAATGGCCACACTAAAATATTATGCTAATAATGTAGTGTTCTAAAATATTCTATAAAACAAGTAATTGTCCCTTGGAAAGTCAAATATGCTTTCAATTCCACAAGATATTTAGTGAGTTATACCTATAGAGGTGTGGGGGGGGGGGGTGAATTAGGGTATGGAATTTTTTCCAACTTAATCACTTGTTCTTAAAAATTTTAATACCTTAATAGACATTGACCTCATAGTTAGTAGGGAAAGACTTAGGTTATTTTTTCAAAATGATCTAATTATTATCTCCATTGTTTCTATCTATTAATTAGATATCATAAATTATTCCTTAACCCTCATCCACCAATTATTTATTACATAATATAAGTAAATCATATACACATAATACATGTATTTTACTTAGTTTACCCACACTCGGCTAATCCAATGAGCATAAAATGACAATGCACTGATGTACTTGAATATACTAAATGCACTATTTGGTGGTATGCTTAGGGTAGGGAACTCCAAGATTAGGGTAAATTACTTTTACAAGGTTTAGGTACGTATCAATGCTTCCTAATGGAAACTCCCCCTACTCCTCTCACTTTCTCACAACTACAAGAAAGGAATACAACTTTGTCATTAAATCTAACACAAAATAGTATTTCCATTATTATAGATGCATCAAGTGTAGAATGTTTCTCCTTGATATATATTATGTTCGTTTGAAAAATATCTATGAATATCACCATGAATAAGGATTTACATTTTCATGAGTCTTCATAGAAACTACACCTTCTTATTTGGAAAGACATTAAATGAGTACCAATGCTTCTTTTTAGTACTCCCTCTTCTTATTTATCTAATTACTCTTTGATATGTTATTTATATTTATCTATCCCTTATTAATTTAGAAAAATACAACTTTATCATTTATAGAGATAAATATATCTATAATTCCATAAATTATATTTTTCTATTCCTAGAGAAATTCTCCACATTTCCCTTGTTAAAAACATTAAATTAACCACAATTCTAATGGGAAAATACATCCAATAATCTAATTTTAATTTTAGTGAAAGTTTTTTTATATAATTCCAATATTTTATTCCTAAAATATAGGATATTCAAAATATTAAAACCTTATGAATCATCTTCTCTAAAGAATTAGTAAAAATATCACAACATGATTCTCATCTTCTACTGAGACCTTAAACATAAGATTCAACCTCCATGGGAACCTCCATGGAATGAAATTATGAATTAAGTTGTATTTCATAGTCAATAATAAAATCCATGAAATCTACATGATATACTATATTTAAATCCTTAAATACCATAGTGTGACTCACCAATATTTCTCAATATTCAAAACTATCATGCTGTGATCTTATTTTTCATAACATGGACACATTCAAATGTGATGAACCATTGAAATATACATGATGTTATCCATTATGTGGCTATAATTACCATGTAATGATAATATCCATGAATGGATAAGTTATCAATCGTTATTTATGATATATAGTATATTATATTATAAAGATTTACACTCTATCAATTGTATTTTATGATTGATAGTGACCCTTACATATCATATTCTCAATCCAGTTACTCTTATATGTGATCATATATGTAGAATTTTCCATTTTCCCATGGACTCCACTCATCGTGTAAGATTAATTAATCATAGTGTAAAGTGTTTTAATGGACTTCAACACCATATCATGCATGCAGATGTCTCAACTATAGGGAATATATCACAATTTGAGAAAGTCTTATTTAGATTTTGAAAAATATAAAATATAAAATTCCATCTTAGTTTGGCCAAAATTCTCCCCATTTAAAATTATAAAATCTTACACATGTTTCCAAAATTTATTATGTATTAATAGAATATACCCAAACAAAACCTTAAATATTTTATGCCAAATATTGTATGTATAGGGAACTCCATTCCTTTTCCATTTTCTAGGAATTCATCTCACAATATGAACCTTGTACCCACATCTTGATTTCTTTTTTTACCTTCCAAAATATATCACACACTTGAAAAATAACTTAAATAATCCTAATTTACTTATAGAATATCCACAAAACCTCATCTAGACTAACTTTTACCACCTTTAATATATCTTTCAGTTTAACTTCTGGAACTGTTGTAACCCTTATATATTAAAAAATGACCTTTATGTATATTGGGAGCTTTAAGACTTTGTAATTTTTCTATAAACTCTAGGAAATACTGATTTACTTCTAGAACATCCTTTTTTAGAATAACTTCCAACCTATAATTCTAGAATAAATTCTATAATTTTAATCAACTTCCAAAAAATAGATCCCTCATAACTTCCATAATATCTACATTCATAACACCATACTCTCTTTACATCCAACACTAAAAAATGATATGTTCTAAAGATATGCTGACAAAAAATCCACCTAAAATTCTCAATTTTATGAAAATATTATTAGTATGAGTGATTCTTTATAATTTTTTAAAAAAGGTAAACTAGGTGGAATGGTACTCTTCTAATGGTCCACCCACAAGAAGTACCTACTAATGTATATTTTATATAAATAAAAAGATTTTATTATCTTAATAAATATAAACACCATAAAAGAACTTGTCTTGGGTGGACTATGGATACAACATAGGCTTGAGAGTGTAAACCACCTGAAAAGTTATTGTGATGGTTCTTTGAGTTCCTGATAAAAAGATAGAAAAGAAATAAATTTTTATTTTGATATTATTTTATTGAAATTTCCATTTAGAAAATAAAATTTTCCATCTTATAATCTATAATTGTGGCACTAAATTCTGTTTAAATAATGCATCTGAGGAAAATGAGACATATATATTTCAATTAAAAATTATTTCCTTATGAGATGAATCTATCACATTTAAATTCAACTTTTTCTTTCAAAAATATTTTTTTATATTGAGTGATAATGAATTTATCAACATTAAAAACTTTAATAATAGATCCATATATATTTTTACCTTTCTCAAATTCTTTTTACAAGTATGATCCCCAATATAATTTAATTTTATATATTAAAATGATCTTCCTACCGGATCATGATATCTCTAAAGGAATTAAATAAATTGAAATAATTTTAAAATCATGCATAAATTTTGTGTAGTTTGGATTCCAAGAAGGATTATTTTTATATAGTTGTGTAGATAAAAGGATATGATGTTTTTCAAGATCAAATATGAATTAATCCATGTAATTAGAAAGTATAAGAAATTAAAAAATATTATTGAATTATTAATATTGGAAAATTATCAAGATGGATGGAAATATGAGTTTCAAAAACTTATCAAACCTGTGAAATATGCATGCCAAGAAAATTGATCTTTGTGCAATAAAAAGCTTCTTTTCTGAGATAACAAACCCATATTATTGAATTGTTTTATAATAATTTAATAATATAAAAGAGTGGGTATCTATATTTGGATAGAAAAGAAGTATATCATCAATATACACCAAAGTATACTCCATGATTTATTCAAAGATTCTTGGAATAACCTTCTAAAATAGTGAGTGGGAAGGTTTAATTTCAAAAGGTAAGATATTCTAGTAGAATTGTTTCTTATAATACATAATGATATTTTATTTCTATCTTCCATTTTGATACCATGTTTCCATAATCCCTCTTTGAGATCAAATTTTGAGTAAATTTTATTTTTAAGTAGCTTATGTAAAATATTTTCTTTCCTCTGTTATACTATACTTATCATACTAAATAAAATGATCAAGTGGATGATAATTGATAATAGGCCTAAGTTTTCCACTGATTTTCTTTGATATTTTTATAATAAAAAATAACAAACAAGACCATTGATATTTTTATATTCAATAATACTTTTCCCCTAGAGTTTAAAAAATTCTTTGAGAAAATATTGAATTAGGCTTGGATTTATACATTTCTAATTTTCCATTTTCAGATTAAAAAATTTATTTTGTTTAAAAGTATGTGTGATAAAGAAATCAAAATTTTCCCATAATGAATGACAAAACCTCTTAAGTAAATTTTTATGTGGTTGAAAAAAAGATGTTTTAACCATATATTATTTTATAGATCCCAATAATTTAATTTGATAATGATTTGGATGTCATGTATAAGGAAATATATTGTTTACATAGTAAGACCTTTACTATTCAATGAGTCCATATTCAAATAATGAAGGCTGTAAAATAAAATAAGAAAATATTTTACTACCAATTCAGAAACATAGACAAGTTTCTTAATCACATATCTAGGGAAAAATGAATATGGAATAGTTAATTTACCGTAAATATTAATTTTTTTCTTCTAATTTTCTACTCAAAATGTTCCATTTCATTACTGTAAATAAGATTTAAAGATTTTTTTTGGATTTATAATTGATTATACAACTCTAATGTTAAAGAAATACATGGATGAAATAGGATTATTATAAATTCCTCGACCCAGATGCCACTCAAAGGCAACCGGAGTCTGGATTTACACATGGCCATAAGAATATGTCACTGAATAGTGGATAAATACAAGAGAAGATAAATAAAAGAATATTAATTGTAATCTGAAGCCGCAATAGAAGAAAAATGAAGTAATAAATAACTTAACAACTGATAAACATATGCAAAATCTAATAATGATATGTCATTTATCTAATAAGATGGAATACATGGAAATAAAGCATCAGACAATACACACTATACAAAAGCAGTAAAAAGGAATCCAAAAACTATCCCTAGAATCCCAAGATCCATCTCGATTATCTTCTACTAGCTCCACCCTAATGCAAGAAAGAAATAAAGTGTCCAAAGAGATAAAAATTACATTTTCAACACCTGTATACATGTATTCTACCCAGGAACCAATGGAACATGGATAAGGTGTGAGATAAATCTCAATAAGAAACAACTAATGGTATATATAACATTCATTCCATGTAATATTAACTAAAATAGTGTGAAAGCATAAATATGTAAAATTAATTTAGTACAATAATGTAAATACCTAAGTACCTACTTCATCCCTTGACTGGTGTTTGAACATATAACTAGTTCAATAATTAATTAAGTTTCAATTTATATAAATAGGTCATGTAAGTAATACCAGTACTGTAACTATGGCATGATAATAAAATGAAGGATACAAGATATAACAAGGCATCATGATGATATTAATAATAGAGAGTTTACAAGGTGATAACCAAGGAAACCCTAACCTCAGGGGTCAATACAACTTAGGTGTTATCTGTAGCATGGCTATAGGTCTGATAGTGCAATCCAAGGAGCATCGTTTAAGGAATTCCATAATAATGATTCTAACTAAGCCTAAGGAAAACATCCACGGTAAAATGGGATAAGCAATGACTAGGCCCAAGGATGTAAACAAAGCACCTCATGTCTGTAGAATCCATTATGGATACAAGGATTATATCCAAGGCATCCTATAATAGTAAATGAGGGATCCTATAGTGGCATAAAAAACATCCACCAATAGAATAATATTGGGTTCTAAGGTGGGTCTCACCCTTGGCAACTAGCATCCTTAAATTGTAATGGCCTCCACGAGTGCTCATGGAATTCCTTCAGGAATCCAAAATCGAACTTGAGTTTAACCACATACTATACTGATTGAAAGGTCCATATAAAAGGAACCTTATAATTAGTTCATTTAATTAATTAAGCCACGAAGTATTCAAACCATTTAATAAGATCATTTGGTTCAAGGATTCCCTTTCATTAGCGTGACATGGATGAGGTACATGAAAGATTTTAATTAATTTCATATAAGTCATAATAATTTAATAAGGTTCCATTTGATACCTTCCATTAAAAATGGAAAGGGGTTATATGGATGTGAAACCAAGCCATTCAATTGTATTAAATTAGGCCAAGTCATATATATGCAATATACTTTCCTTTTCCATTTAATATTGATTTAAAAAATTAGAGCAGTTACCTTAGGTGGGTCAAGTGAGAAGAAACCATGGTACTAGCCATTTAAAAATTCACAATCCATGTAATTAAAGGGAATTAACATGAGCACGATCAATCCACACACATTAATGGTGGATCAAAAGTCATAATAAACCATGAAATCCCAATTACTACGATCACCCAACATGGGGTGGTCATCATTGAGGTCACAACTAGCAATGATAGATAACATATTTAAAGAGATTCTTAGAACATGGTTCTAAAGATTATAAGCAATACACATTAATTAAATAGATGAAGCCTGATGAAATCAGCATGTGCACATGGAAACTTATAAAATAATGAAACCTGAGGGATGAGTTATAGACCACCGAACTCATAATCTCACAACTCTCTTCATCCACTATTAACCTCTAGTTTTTCTTGGATTGGAAGAGATCTGAATAATGGATCGATGAAATGAATATAGGGCATATGATCCATCATTTAAAGAGTATTGTCAATATAAATAATAATGACAAATGGATAAGAAAGAATCAAGTACTTATTGATACGTATACAACATGAAGACTGATGATCAAAACCAACACCTAACTGGAGCTTAGGATCCGTTTCTATATTAGATTGATTTTAGACTTAAAACATGAGAAAATAGGGTGCTCTATCCACTATAAAATAAAATGGAAAAGAAGGGTTAAGTTTAATATACTTTTAAGGTTGTTTTCATAAAATCACCAAAAAACAATCCTTGCAAGGTTAGGGAAACCATGAGCCAACCATTATTATTCTGCTATAGGTATGGGGTAATCGCACGGTTAGGTTTCTTAGTTAGTGAAACCATGCACCAACTGTGTATAATGGAACTATTAAAAACTACAGATCATCCACATGGTTAGGTTACACAGTTAGGGAAACAATGCACCAACCATCTGAAGTGGTATGCTTCCCTTTGTCAACACATGCACACATGTAGTCTATCAGTGTACCAATGACACCTGGATAGAGTGTGAGATAAATATTATTAGTCCACCAACAATGAATTCTATAACATCCATTCTGTGTAATATAAATTGAAATAGTGTGAAATCATTCATATATAATACTTAAGTAGTATAATAATGTAAATACCCAAGTATGTGATTCATCCCTCAACTAATATTTGAACATATAACCAGTTAATTAATTAATTAAGTTCTAGTTTATATAAATAGATCACATGAGGTAATACCAACACTGACACCTTGACATGATAATATAATGGAGGATCTAAGATATATCAAGGCATATCAATGATATTAATAAAGAAGAGGCCACAAGGTGATAACCAATGAAAACTTTACTTCAGGGGTTGAGCCAACTCAGGTAGTATCTATAGCCTAGCTATAGGGGTAAGAGTGTAATACCAGTTGAATCATCTAAGGAATTCCGAAATAATGAATCTAACTGAGTCTAAGGAAAGAATCCATGGTGAAATGGGATAAGCAATGGATTTGTTTAATAATGTAACCAAGGCACTTCATGTTCATAAAATCCCTGATGGATCCAAGGAGTGTATCCATAGAATCCTGTAATAGTAAAAAAGGGATCCTATGGTGTCATACAGAGAATCCACTGATAGAAAAAGATCAGGTTCCAAGGTTGGTCTCACCCTTGGAAACCGACATCCCTAAATTGGAATGACATCCACAAGTGCTCAAGGAATTCCATTTAGAATCCAAAGGCTAACTCGGGTTTAAAAACTTCCTATAATGAGTTCAAGTTCCATGTACTAGGAACCTTATAATTATTTTAATTAATTAATTAAGCCTTGTAATAGTCACACTGTAACATCCCAGGCAAATAAAGAATAATACATTTTCATATTTATTAATATTTGCGAATTAAATATTAATTTTACTTTAAAGGGGTTGCTATGTTCGATAGTATACCCGATATGCAACAAAGAGTTTCTTTGAAATCGTACGTTGCACACTAGTAATAAAATAATATTATTTTAAATGTTAGTTAACACGTAGCCACTGTACTTGCGGGAATGGATTGAAATAACTAAAATATGTTTATATATGTTTGCTAAATGTTTTTACATTTATCTAATAAAGGATAAAGGCTTAAAATACGAAAAGAATTAAATTTTAGGCTTGTATACTCTAATTTTCACGAAAGATCCACTTATCAACATTTGATGGCAAACTGTCATTAAATATAGTTCTGGTAACTCTTATACATTCTATTTGACCAAATAAAACTCTTCTTTAGAATCGGGAAATCAAATTTTACTTTGTGTAATTTTTTGGTATTTTTCCGATAAAGTTCATTTTTTAATGAATAGTGTAAAATGTTGTATTTTAATTCAAAACCTCTTTTTAATATAATTTGTTAAGATGATTAGATAACATTTTGAATTGGTTTTTAAGTGAAATTAGAATATATTTTTACCATTTAATCCAAGAGTGGTCGTTGGAATTAATTTTACTTTGAAATTGGACTTAATCTAGTGTCAATCTTTCGATACTTATTGTTTCATAAAAACACGCTATTTGTTTTGACAGCGGGAATTAATTATTAAATTAATTAATGCAACTTATATGTTTTGAATTTTGTAAAATGGACTTCATTTTTAAATTCGGAATATCAAATATAGCTTAGGGTGAATTTTTGGTATTTTTCTGAAAAACATCAATTTTTGATGAATAGTGAAACCGCGAAGTGGTGGTTACAAAATTTGATTTTTTGTTTAAATGAGACTTTACCACTTCTGTAATTTTAATTTCAAAAATCCAATTTAAATGATTTTCATTATTAAGTAAAATTTGGTTCAATGGGATGAAAATAATTTTTGATGAAAAGTAACTTTTTAGTTTTATTAATCACGATTAAAGGTAATTAGTGTGATTTAAGGTAAAAATGATATTATAATAAAATGAAAATATCTTGAAACTTGTCCTAACCCTATTTTATGAGTTATGTCCGACCATGAAAACCCATGGGTAGATTTGTGAGACCCCATGGAGCCACTTGGGTATGATAATGACATTTATGCCTTTTATTTAAAGTTAAAGTAAAAATGGCACAAACATGAGATGTTTTACTAAACCAATTTTTACATGGGGTTATAAAAGTCATATTTTTTACTATAAATATTCATTATAAAGATACAAATATTTCCTACATCATGATATTTTTATTATAATTTTTAGACATTAAATATATTAAATTATTTATGACACCATGATGATGCAGCGATTACCTCATTATTTAACGATTTAAATAAAATGGAAAGATAATGTAAAATATAAGACCTAAACATGTCCAAAACCTATTGGATGGGTGAATTTCGAACCCTAATAACCTTATCCTCGAAACACATCAATTTGGGACCATTAAAATCCGAAAACCATTTGAAAATAAAGTAACATTTCCTTACCTTCCAAGAGTGCCCCTCCTCTCCTCTTATAAAAGGCCCCCACCTCTACCACCTTACTCACACCTCTCAAGCCTTTGGATCGGCCAATCTATGATAATTTTGTCTCTCCACATCCCTCTCTTACTCCTTGAAGCCTCACTGTGGGTAGAATTCTTCCCAAGGAAGCCTTTGAGCTCAAACCAAAGGGAGTTACCCGATTATAAGGTAATGTCTTCACTTGAGTCCATTTGTTTTATTTTGCTTCTCAAACCCCCTAAACTCTTTTTATTCATTTATTTTGTAACAAATCCAGTATCTTCCATATACTAGGATGTGTTTATAAGAATTATTTGAGCTACACTTACACACACCTACGTCTAATGGTTAAAGAACATACTGTTTCTGTGGATGGCGAATTTCTGCCTCACGAAACGATGATTGTTTGATATTCTTCTAACACCTTCAAAGGTGGCCATTAAGATGTCACTATATTTATATATGATATATAATATGTTTATTATTTCCTTAATCTTATGTATTTTTCATTTTGGTCATGCATTTATGGTTTACATTATGGGTAAACGCAATATCTTCATTTAAGGAAGTGCGGACTACCGCCCCCTCAAAGTGATTTGATTCGTTAATGCCATATGTGGGACGTATAAAGGATGGATTTAAAGTTATTATATATGATTAATGATACATATAAATGATAAATATAATAATGTAATTAAAATATACATACCTATCATTTAATTTTAATTCCATTAATATGACAAAGAAATGAAAGTAGCGTTCATGCGTACGTACGACTTACCGTCTCCATGAACGGTGCATTTCATTTCTTACCTCTAAATGATTTTGTAATATTATAAATACATGTATATTATGGATATATATGATATATATTCTATCCAAATTAGGAATGTCATTCTAGATATAAAGAACCTTTGAACACACGAACAACATGTAATTGTAAGAAGTCCACTTTCGACTTAAGAACCAAATATCGACAAAACAAAAATTATTAACTTAAATGGTTACATAATGTTTATAACATAGAAATAAGTGATATAAAAGGAATAATGAACTTTAAAAGGTTCTTAAATAAGTATAAATTAACTCAAGTTTATTATTCAGGAGATTAAAGAACGACCGAGTCAAGTCAAACCCGAGGTAAGGGACTTCGTCTCAATCTCCTTTCATTGAGGCATATTTCGTTTTATACACAACTTTCTTTAATACAGTGTATAAACCCCTTTGAATTTTACTTTTATACAAAAGGAATCTTTTTCTATGAAGCGTTTTACTAAACGACAAAAAATGAATGTTTTTTTAACGTACGCGGTGACAACGACCTTTTCCGCCGCCGCGAGTATTATTTGGTCTTTGGCTTCCTCAACAAGCCGTAATGTTTTTAAAATAAAATAAATACCATATACTCTTTTATGTATTTTGGTATTGAAAATGGTTTTGATAAAGGATTCTATTATGTCAATATATTTAAATGATATATTGTGATTGAAATTTGGAAATGTTATCATTCCTTTATATTGGTTTTATGTTTTATGATTTTATATTGGTACTTGGACATTTTATGGGTGGTTACATGATTAACCATATAACGGGTGGTTCCGTGAATACCAGGACGGGTGGTTATGTTATAACCTCCAATGCATTGGGTATGGAAGTCGGCCGTATGGCTATTCCATTAAGTATGTATGGAAATTGGCCGAATGGCTATTCCATTAAGTGATATGTGTGGAAGTCGACCGTTTGGTTATTCCACTTATGTATGTTTATGTCCCAAGTTACCTTTATATGTTATGTTTTTTATATGGGTTTTATGGTAATCTTTTGGTTACAAAAAGGGTAAGTAATGATATTTTATTCAATGAAGAGTTTTTACTACTTCATAAATGTGAAGGTATTACTTTGATAAAGTATACATGGTTTACTTGATGTTTGAAGAACTAACAGTTTTCATTATTTGTGTATCCATTACTGAGTTTTTTTTATGCTCACCCCAAGTTTTTTTGAAATGTTTTTCACAGGACTTAATGTGGAGTAGGTTCAAGGATGGGATCAAGGGAAATTCATGCTATCTAAAACATGGAACTAGACATGTTTCTTTTTAAGAGTTTTTATTTTATGGAAACCTAGTATAAGTGACTAGTTTGTAATCTTTTGAGATGTAATAGTTATGTTCTAATTCTCTAAAACTCTAAACCTGAAAAGATCCTCAATGTGATTTATTCATTTAATTCAATATTAAGTAAGGTTTAAGGTCGGGGACTTATAGTTGGTATCAGAGGTCAGTTTAGACAACTTTAGGAGTTAGAAAATTGTTAAATTGTAAGTTAATTTATGGTATGAATGAAATGATATATCATTTAAAGATTACCATGTTGCTTTGCCTAAGATATTTCTGTGTTCAGAATCGTTTTCCGCAGAGGAAACAAAGCAGCTATGTTGGGATGACATCAGGAGGAGGACAACCTTCCAAATCAACAACCTGAGATGGTTGGAATCGGAACTGAATAGTTTGTTGCAGTGATGGCACAGTTGACTCAGGCTATAAATGGTGGTGGTATCCATGCACGAGATCAGCCAGATCAACCGCAGAGGAACATGTCAGTGGTGGAAAATTTCATGAGGCAACATCCCCCATCATTCAGAGGATCATCTGACCCCGTGCAAGCTGAAGGGTGGCTTAAAGCACTGGAGAGAATTTTTGATGTCATGGGGTGTTCAGAACATCAAAAGGTTAGTCTTGCTGTTTACCGTTTTGAAGGTGAAGCTGATCAGTGGTGGTCGATGGTGAAAAATATCAGGGATAGTGATGAGATTGAGGATATTCACTGGGATGAATTCAAATGTATGTTTCTTGAGAAATATTTTCCTAAGGTGGTTCGTCTTAAGATGGAAAAACAGTTCCTAGAATTAAGGCAGGAGGATGATTCAGTGGCTGCTTATGAAGCAAAGTTCACTCGACTGGCAAGGTATGCTCCAAACTTCATATGAGATCTTGATAGTAAAATCAACCATTTTTTACTCAGTATTAAAGCCAAAGTATCGAAGGGATTTAGCTTCTCGTGAGTTCAAAAGTTATGAAAAACTTGTATGATGTGCGGAAAAGGTGGAAATGGAGTTTGCCGATGATCAGGTGTTCTTTGACGAACGATAGAATAAGAGGTCCAGTTGGCAGGCAAAGGGGAAGAATTCATCGAAGAAGCAAGCAGGTAAGAAAAACAAATATCCATCCTATAAAAAGTGTGGTAAAATGCATCCTAGAGAATGTTTATCCAAGTCTAGAAAGTGCTTTTGGTGTGGTAAGTCTGGTCATATTGTTCGTAATTGTAAGGAAGATGATCAGGCAGGCAATGAAAAGCCAGTGGTAAGATGTTGTAAGTGTAATGAAATGGGTCATTATGCAAATGAGTGTCTAATGAAGAGCTCAACTAAGGGAAAGAAGCCAGACTACAAGCAGAAATGGGTGGTGAAATCCTTTGCAACTACTTCAGAAAATGTTAGGCCGTCGAATGAAGTGGTATCCGGCACACTATTTGTTTGTTCAGATTATGCCAATGTGTTATTTGATTCAGGGTCTACACATTCCTTCATTTCTGAGAAGTTTTATACTAAATTGGAAATTCCATCTCAAGATATGAATCCTAAACTTTTGGTAAAAACACCCGGAGGAAACATTGAGACCAAAAGAAATTATAAGGACCTTCCTATCCTTGTGTGCAGAAAGAATCTACCTACAAAACTTATAGTTTTGCCTCTAGTAGAGTTTGATGTTATTTTGGGCATGGATTGGCTTTCTGTTTATCTTGCTAAGATTGACTGCAGAGCTAAAATGGTTTCTTTTCAGAAAGATTTTCAGTTTGTGTACAAGAATGAACCCTTGATTTTGATAACATATCAGGAAGTTGAGAAACTAGTAAAAGATGTAAATGAATGTTACCTTGCACATATTGTTGAAAATAAAGGAACTATTCAGATTAATGATGTGCCAGTGGTAAATGAGTATCTTGATTTTTTTCCTGATGAGTTGCCTAGTATTATTCATGATCGGGAAGTTGAATTTACTGTTGACTTAGTTCCTGATTCTAAGCCAATTTCAAAACCCCCTTATCGAATGACTCAAGTTGAACTTTTAGAGTTAAAGAAGAAATTACAGGAGTTATTAGATAAAGGTTTAATTTGACCTAGCACATCACCATGGGGTGCTCCTATTTTGTTTGTTAAAAAGAAATATGGATCAATGAGACTTTGCATTGATTATAGATCATTGAATAATATCACTGTTAAGAACAAGTATCCTTTGCCTCATATCGATGATTTGTTTGATCAGCTCCAGGGAGCTCAGTATTTTTCGAAGATTGACTTGAGGTCGGGGTACCATCAGTTGAAAGTAAAAGAAGTAGATGTTTCGAAGACTGCATTCCGTACTAGATATGGCCATTATGAATTTGTAGTTATGCCTTTTGGGTTAACCAATGCACCTGCTGTATTCATGGACTTTATGAATAGAATTTTCCATGAGTTCTTGGATAAGTTTTTCGTTGTTTTCATTGATGATATTTTGGTGTTTTATAAAAGTAAATAGAAGCATGAAAGTCATTTAAGGGTTATCTTGAAAACCTTAAAAGAAAAGAAACTATATGGAAGTTTATCAAGTGTGAGTTTTGGTTGCAAAAAATTTCTTTCCTTGGTCATATTGTTTCAAAAAATGGCATAACTGTTGATCCTTCTAAAACAAAAGTTGTTGAAGAATGGCCGAGACCCACAAGTGTAACTGATATCCGTAGTTTCCTTGGTTTGGCAGGTTACTACCGAAGGTTTGTTGAAAATTTTTCACGGTTATCTAGTCCAATGACTAAGCTAACTCGGAAGGGCATTAAGTTCATCTGGACAAAAGAATGTGATGATTGTTTTCAGGAGTTGAAAAGAAGATTAGTGAATGCTCCAGTTTTGGCACTACCTTCCAGGAATGGTGAGTTTGTTATATACAGTGATGCTTCGTTGAAGGGACTTGGTTGTGTCCTTATGCAGAATGATCAGGTAATTGCTTATGCTTCACGTCAGTTGAAAAATCATGAGGTAGATTACCCTACACATGATTTGGAATTAGCTGCTGTTGTTTTTTCTTTAAAAATTTGGAGGTATCATTTGTATGGAGTAAAGTGTGAAATATATACTGATCACAAAAGTTTAAAGTATATATTCACTCAAAAAGAATTGAACATGAGACAGAGGAGATGGCTGGAATTAATCAAGGATTATGATTGTACAATTCACTACCATCCGGGAAAAGCAAATAAAGTGGTCGATGCTTTGAGTCGAAAAAGTAATGATTCATTAACCATGCTATGTTTAGAACTTAATCCTTTGGTTAAGGATTTGATGAAATTTGGCATAGAAGTTGTTGGTGCAGGATGTCCTTCTGTTTTGTTTCAGGTATCAGTGAGATCTTCTATATCAGACAGAATCAAGCAAGTACAGAAGCGAGACAGTGATTTGCTAAAAAAGGTAGAGCTGGTACAGAAAGGTAAGTTTCATGAATTCAACATTGATAGTGATTGTGTTTTGAGATTTGGGAAGAGATTGTGTGTGCCTTGTGATTCACAGTTGAAGAGAGAGTTGCTATGTGAAGCTCATAGTTCTCCGTTTTCAGTTCATCCTGGCAGTACTAAGATGTACAGAGATCTGCGGGAGTATTACTGGTGGGATGGAATGAAAAGAGATATTGCTGATTTTACTGTGAAGTGTTTGACTTGTCAGCAGGTTAAAGCAGAGCGGCAGTTACCGAAAGGGATGCTTCAGCCTCTACCAGTGCCAGAGTGGAAATGGGAGAATATATCCATGGACTTTGTTGTGGGATTACCGAAAACATCTCGAGGTAATAATGCAATCTGGGTTATTATTGATCACTTGACTAAATCTGCTCATTTCCATTTCATACGAGATAATTTTTCCCTAGATCAACTTTCCCGTTTGTATCTTAAAGAGATAGTTAGGTTACATGGATTTCCTCTCTCCATTGTATCTGACCGTGATCCTAGGTTTACTTCTAACTTTTGGAAAGGCCTTCAGAAGTCGTTGGGTACTGAATTAAATTTTAGTACAGCTTTTCATCCGCAATCTGATGGGCAGTCAGAACAAACAATTAAGACCTTGGAGGATATGCTACGAGCTTGTTTGATGGATTATCAGGGAAGTTGAGACCAACATCTTTCTTTAGTTGAGTTTTCTTATAATAACAATTTTCATTCTAGTATACAGATGGCACCATTTGAGGCATTTTATGGGAAGCGGTGTCGAACTCTAGCATTTTGGGATGAAGTGGGTGAAAGAAAGCTGATGGGACCAGAATTGGTAGAAGAGATGGCAGAAAAAGTTCAGTTAATTCAGAAACACATGAGAACAGCTCAAAGCAGGTAGAAGAGTTATGCGGATAACCAGAGGAAGGATCTATCTTTTGAGGTGGGTGATCATGTTTTTCTCAAGGTTTCTCCATGGAAAAGTGTGATGAGATTTGGTAAGAAAGGAAAGCTGAGTCCAAGGTTTATTGAACCATATGAAATTCTGGAGAGAGTTGGATCAGTAGCTTACCGAGTGGCTTTACCTCTGAGTCTATCTCAGTTACACAATGTTTTTCATGTTTCTATGCTGAGAAAGTATATGCCAGATCCATCTCATGTTTTGTGCCCAGAGGTAGTTCAGTTGGAAGAGAATCTCTCTTATGAAGAACAACCAGTCCAGATTCTTGATCGAAGAGAGCAAGTATTGCGAAATAAGGTAAATCACTAGGTAAAGGTTTTGTGAAAAAACCATATGGTTGAAGAGGCAATGTGGGAATCTGAAAATGCAATGAGGGATAAATACCCCCACTTATTTTGATAAGTGAATAAAATTGCGAGAACACAATTTCCAAAAAGGGGGAAGGATGTAACATCCCAGGTAAATAAAGAATAATACATTTTTATATTTATTAATATTTGCTAATTAGATATTAATTTTACTTTAAAGGGGTTTCTATGTTCGATAGCATACCCGATACGCAACAAAGAGTTTCTTTGAAATCGTACGTTGCACACTAGTAATAAAATAATATTATTTTAAATGTTAGTTAACACGTAGCCGCTGTACTTGCGAGAATGAATATAAATAACTAAAATATGATTATATATGTTTGTTAAATGTTTTTACATTTATCTAATAAAGGATAAAGGCTTAAAATATGAAAAGAATTCAATTTTAGGCTTATATACTCTAATTTTCACGAAAGATCCACTTATCAACATTTGATGGAGAACCGTCATTAAATATAGTTCTGGTCACTCTTATACATTCTATTTGAACAAATAAAACTCTTCTTTAGAATCAGGACATCAAATTTTACTTTGTGTAATTTTTTGGTATTTTTCCGATAAAGTTCATTTTTTAATGAATAGTGTAAAATGTTGTATTTTAATTCAAAACCTATTTTTAATATAATTTATTAAGATAAATAGATAATCTTTTGAATTGGTTTTTAAGTGTCATTAGAATATATTTTTACCATTTAATCCAATAGTGGACATTGGAATTAATTTTACTTTGAAATTGGACTTAAACTGGTGTCAATCTTTTGATACTTATTGTTTCATAAAAACATGCTATTTGTTTTGACAGCAGGAATTAATTATTAAATTAATTAATGCAACCTATATGTTTTGAATTTTGTAAAATGGACTTCATTTTTGAATTCGGAATATCAAATATAGCTTAGGGTGAATTTTTGGTATTTTTCTGAAAAACATCAATTTATGATGAATAGTGAAACCGCGAAGTGGTGGTTACAAAATTTGATTTTTCGTTTAAATGGGACTTTAAAACTTCTGTGATTTGAATTTCAAAAATTTAATTTAAATGATTTTCATTATTAAGTAAAATGTGGTTCAATGGGATGAAAATAATTTTTGATGAAAAGTAACTTTTTAGTTTTATTAATCGCGATTAAAGGTAATTAGTGTGATTTAAGTTAAAAATGATATTATAATAAAATGAAAATATCTTGAAACTTGTCCTAACCCTATTGGATGAGTTATGGCCAACCAAGACAACCCATGGGTCGATTTTTGGGACCCCATGGAGCCACTTGGGTATGATAATGACATTTATGCATTTTATTTAAAGTTAAAGTAAAAATGACACAAACATGAGATGTTTTACTAAACCAATTTTTACATGGGGTTATACAAGTCATATTTTTTACTATAAATATTCATTAGAAATCTAAAAATATTTCCTACATCATTATATTTTTATTATAATTTTTAGACATTAAATATATTAAATTATTTATGACACCATGATGATGCAGCAATTACCTCATTATTTAACGATTTAAATAAAATGGAAAGATAATGTAAAATCTAAGACCTAAACATGTCAAAAAACTATTGTATGGGTGGATTTAGAACCCTCATCGCCTTATCCTCTAAAAAAATCTACGTGGGACCATTAAAATTCGAAAACCATTTGAAAATAAAGTAACATTTCCTTACCTTCAAAGAGTGCCCTTCCACTCCTCTTATAAAAGGTGCCCACCTCTACCACCTTACCCACACATCTCAAGCCTTTGGTTCGGCCAAGATCTGATCATTTTGTCTCTCCACATCCCTCTATTACTCCTTGAAGCCTCACTTTGGGTAGATGTCTTCCCAAGGAAGCCTTTGAGCTCAAACCAAAGGGAATTTCCCGATTATAAGGTAATGTCTTCACTTGAGTCCATTTGTTTTATTTTGCTTCTCCAACCCCCTAAAATCTTTTTATTCATTTCTTTTGTAACAACTCCAGTATATTACATATACTAGGATGTTGTTATAAGAATGATTCGAGCTACACTTACACACACCTATGTATAATGGTTAAAGAACATACTGTTTCCGTGGATGGTGAATTTCTGCCTCACGAAACGATGATTGCTCGATATTCTTCTAACACCTTCAAAGGTGGCCATTAAGATGTCACTATATTTATATATGATATATAATATATTTATGATTTCCTTAATCTTCTGTATTTTTCATTTTGGGCATACCTTTATGGTTTCCATTATGGGTAAACGTGATATCTTCATTTAAGGAAGTGCGGACTACCGCCCCCTCAAAGTGATTTGATTCGTTAATGCCATATGTGGGACGTATAAAGGATGGATTTAAAGTTATTATATATGATGAATGATACATATAAATTATGAATATAATTATGGAATTAAAATATACATACCGATAATTTAATTTTAATTCCATTAATATGACAATGAAATGAAAGTAGCGTTCATGCATACGTACGACTTACCGTCTCCATGAACGGTGCATTTCATTTCTTACCTCTAAATGATTTTGTAATATTATAAATACATGTATATGCTGGATATATATGATATATATTCTATAAAAATCAAGAATGTCATCCTGGATATAAAGAACCTTTGACCACACGAACAACATGTAATTGTAAGAAGTCCACTTTGGACTTAAGAACCAAATATCGACAAAACAAACATTATTAACTTAAATGGTTACATAATGTTTATAACATGGAAATAAGTGATATAAAAGGAATAATGAACTTTAAAAGGTTCTTAAACAAGTATAAATTAACTCAAGTTTATTATTCAGGAGATTAAAGAACGACCGAGTCAAGTCGGACCCGAGGTAAGGGACTTCGTCTCAATCTCCTTTCATTGAGGCATATTTCGTTTTATACACAACTTTCTTTTATACGGTGTATAAACCCCTTTGACTTTTACTTTTATACAAAAGAAATCTTTTTATATGAAGCGTTTTACTAAACGACAAAAAGGAATGTTTTTTTAGCGTACGCGGTGACAACGACCTTTTCCGCCGCCGCGAGTAATATTTGGTCTTTGGCTTCCTCAACAAGCCGTAATGTTTTTAAAATAAAATAAATACCATATACTCTTTTATGTATTTTAGTATTGAAAATGGTTTTGATAAAGGATTCTATTATGTCAATATATTTAAATGATATATTGCGATTGAAATGTGGAAATGTTATCATTCATTTATATTGGTTTTATGTTTTATGATTTTATATTGGTACTTGGACATTTTACGGGTGGTTACGTGATTAACCATATGACGGGTGGTGCCGTGAATACCAGGACGGGTGGTTACGTTATAACCTCCAATTCATTGGGTATGGAAGTTGGCCGTATGGATATTCCATTAAGTATGTATGGAAATTGGCCGAATGGCTATTCCATTAAGTGATATGTGTGGAAGTCGACCGTATGGTTATTCCACTTATGTATGTTTATGTCCCAAGTTACCTTTATATGTTATGTTTTTTTATATGGGTTTTATGGTAATCATTTGGTTAAAAAAAGGGTAAGTAATGATATTTTATTCAATGAAGAGTTTTTACTACTTCATATAGGTGAAGGTATTACTTTGATAAAGTATACATGGTTTACTTGATGTTTGAAAAACTAACAGTTTTCATTCTTTGTGTATCCCTTACTGAGTTTTTTTATGCTCACCCCAAGTTTTTTTGAAATGTTTTTCACAGGACTTAATGTGGAATAGGGTCAAGGATGGGATCAAGGGAAATTCATGCTATCTAAAACATGGAACTAGACATGTTTCTTTTTAAGAGTTTTTATTTTATGGAAACATAGTAGAAGTGACTAGTTTGTAATATTTTGAGATGTAATAGTTATGTTCTAATTCTATAAAACTCTAAACCTGAAAATATCCTCAACTTTAATTATTCATTTAATTCAATATTAAGTAAGGTTTAAGGCCGGGGCCTTATACACACCCTTTAATAAGTTAACTTGGTTCAAGCCTTACCTTTCATTAGTGTGATAAGGCTAAGGGATATGAAACCTTTTAATTAATTTCATATAAGTTATAATCATTTGACAAGGTTCACTCTGATAACTTCCATTAAACATGGAAAAGGGGTTCTATGGATATGAAACAAAGCCATTCGATTATATTCAATTAGGAAAATTCATATATATACAATATAATTTCCATTTCCAATTAAGATTGATTAAAAAAATTAAGCAGTTACCTTAGGCAGATCAAGTGAGAAGAAAAAAATGGTATTGTCTATTTAAAAATTCACAATTCATCTAATTCAAGGGGATTAATATTATATAAGTCAATATAAACACCTAAATAGTGGGGAAAATTCATAAAAAACCATTAAATCTCAATTATGGAAATCACCTTACATGGGGTGGTTGTTATTGAGGTCATAACCTCCAATGATAGATAGTATATTTAAAGGGAGTCTTAGAACATAGTTGTAACAACTATAAGAAAGACACATTAATTTAACAGACCATGCCTGATCAAATCAGCATTCCCTCATGAAAAATTATAAAATAACAAAACATGAGGGATGAGTTATATACCACCTACCTCATACTCATAGAACTCTCGTCGTCCAGTATCAACATCTACTTTGGCATGGATTGGAAGAGATATTAAGAATGGATCAAAATCCTTAAAATAGCGCATATGATCCTGTATCTAAATATAATTTTCTATGGAAAGAATAATGAAAAAATGGATAAAAATGAATCAATTACTTATTGATAAACATCCAAAGTGATGTATGAGGATCAAAATGGACACTAAATTAGATCTTGGGATCAATTCCTATATTAGATGGATTTAAGCATTTAGAAGGTAGAAAATAGGGTGCTCTATCAATTGGGAAGGAAAATGGGACATTAGGGTTATGTTTAATATATTTTAAGAGGGATTTTGTAAAATAACAAAAAAAGACTAACATGGTTTGACCACATGGTTAGGGAAACCGTGTGCTAAATGTGCTTCTTTTACATTACGGAGGGGACACCCACATAGTTAGGCCACATAGTTTTGAAACTATGTGAAAACAATGTGAACTGGCTCTAATAAAAACTATAGACCATCCATATGAATGTGCAGTCCTTGGTGAATAGTTAGAGAAAATCATGCACCTTATATCACTCCACTACATATCGCTGAACATTTAGGAGAGACTGTGCATCCTAGATCTCATGGTTTCTACTAATCGTATGACCACTATATTTTTCAAACCAGAGTGGTTTAAAAGCTCTGATAAATCCCGAGATACCTATGAAATATTTTTTAACTCATTGGGAATCTATATTAGGTTTGTAATAAAAATTAGATGAAAATTTAAAGGATCCATACCTAATTCAAAAACCAGGTTCATACACTTATTCCATTTAGATAGATAAACATAGATCTTATTCAAAGGTAAATGTTGAGATTATAGTCCTATATTCTTCTTGGAACATTATTTAGTAACTTCATTTTCAATAAAATATAGAGGAAATAGGATATCATTATTTATAAATCAGGTTTTATGATATTTATATTGAACATCTCCCTCTCATTAAGTTTGTTCATAATTTCCCATTGAAGTTACATTAAATTCACATATATATGTTTGATATTTGAGAAATATCATGTACTCTTAGAGTTTTCATTATCAATACAAGATAACTCCATAGGTGATCTTTAATGGTATTAAGATTATTTTATTGGTATTATTCTATGCTTTATGAGTGCTTCTAAATTATTTATTTTCGATTCAACGTTGACCATGATATCCAAGTTCTATTCACTTATTTGGTTACCAGTTTTTTGTTATAGAAAATCCATATAAACTCTCTCAAATGATGGATTATTATACCATATATGATCCTAATCATTTACCCCAAAAGTCATGTCCAATATTTTTTTGTGTATATTAGGTGTGATTAGAGTTCTCCTTGTAAGTGTGTTCTAATAGACATTGACTCTCAGATTTGTGTGAAATCCTATTGATTCTATTTCAATAACATCTAAAATTTTCCTTCTATTGTCGTAAACTTATGTATCATTGTATATAGATATTTTTGAATTTTATTTTTATATAAATTTGATGAATATGATTTATAATATGGAGGATATAATGATATGGTTGTTTAACGAGTGAAGGAGAAGAATGTATAAATGAGAGATTATATGTCTCACTCATGATTACTTTTCTAGATCCTTTTAGAATCATACTCTCATAATTATGGGATGAATGTATGTAAGGATGATTTAGGTATTTTGAGGAAATATATTGAGGAAAATGAGTTAGAGAATATTTTATGGGTATATATTTTAAAGGAGTATAGAGATAGAAATACACCACATAGAAGTAAATATCAACTATAAAATAAGAAACATGAACTTCTCCCTTGGAAACATCACACCTCTAGAAACCAATGATATCCTATATTTAAGAAATAAATTAGCGATAAATACTCACAAAAGTTTACATAGAGAATAATGAATAGGAACAATTTGGGAATAAATTCATAAAAGGTTACCCATACAACACATGTTTTGGTTCTTGAGCTATTGATAAAGATCTAGAAAAGAAATTATTTTTATTTGATATTAAATGATTCCAATTTACATTGAGAAAACCAATTTGACCATATATTGAGCTATGTTTGTGGCACCTATTTTCGTTTAAACTGAAGTATCCAAGGAAAAGTAGATATGTCCATTTATATTAAAAATTATTACCCAGTGATATTTATATTGAACTTCTCTATTCCCATTTTTAATTATAAAATATATTTTTATGTTGAGTGATAATAAAGTTGTCCGTATTTAAAATTTATACTCTTATTCCCATATATATACATTTTAACTTTTTTCCTTCTTTTGGATGGAATTTTCCCTAATATAAATCACTTTCATATGTCTGAAGGATCTTTCTACCTAATACTAGTAGATTAAAAAGGGGAAAATAATTTTTAATCCATTTTAAATATTTCTTTACTTTTTTATAGTTCAAATTATAAGGTGGATCATATTTCTATAGTTGTGCAGATAAAATTCTATGATTTTTCACAAGAACATGTATGTATTTTACCATGTAAATAACAACACCCAAAAAATGATGAATAATTTTGAATGATAAATCTTGATCTAAAAAATCATCAAGATGGAGAGAAATATGAGTTTACAAATAGAACTGACCATGTGAGATATACATTCTAAGAAAATCAATCTCACTTTTTCTAATAAACAACTTATTTTCTGAGAGCATGATCCCATATTATTGAACTATTTTGAAAAAATTGATTATAAATAGAGTTGGATTCTATGTTTAGAGAGAAAAGAATCATATCATTTATATAAAAAAATTATTCTTTCTGACCGGTGTAAATATTCATGACATTACCTTTCAAAACAATAAGGGGGAATTTTTGAGGCCAAATGGGATGAAATTCATGTGGAAATAACTACTTGGAATATAGAATGTTGTTTTGTGTCTATATTTCTTTTTTATCCCATGTTTCTAGAATCCAACCATGATATCAATTTTTTAGAAAATTTATCTTAGGGTAGATTTTAATAAATGGTTTCTCTCTATAAGAGAGTAAACCTATAATCCTCAATAAAATGATTAAGTAGTGGATAATTGGTAAATATCATGATTTTACCTTTGATTTGTTCTGATATTTTTTAATATAAAATATCTTATAACCCCCTTAGGATTTTTTAGGTTCAATAATAACTTTCTCATGGATTCAAAAGCCTTATTTTAGAGAATTCTAAAGGAGGTGAAGATTCATATTTTTAGGACTTTACTTTATAATATTAACATCATGATTCCTTTTAAAATTAATAATGATAAATAAATCAAGATTTTTCTATAATGGATTGCACAACTTCATAAATAATATATATGTGATTTAACCCCCAATGTTTTAATTAGATATTCTTTGATGGATCCCAAAATTTTAGTTAGATAGAGATTTAAAACTCATGTCTATAACAATAGATTATTCCAATGCACAATACCTATACTATTCCATGATATCCTATTCAATGAATGAGGTATATCAAAACTAATAAAAAGATATTTATCTATCATTTTTTAAACATAGATGCATTACTAGAATACATATATAGGGAATGTATAACTATTGACAAGTTTATTAACCATTAATATAATAAATTTTCCCCATTTTTATCTCAAAATGGTTTGTGTCATGATTCCCAATCAGCTTTTGGGAGAAATTTGGACTTCATAATTGATGATGAATCTCCAATATCAAATAAATGCATGGGTAGAATATACTTATCCCATTTATAGGGATAAACATAGATCTTATTTAATGGTAAAATTTGAGATTATAGTGTTATTTTTGAAACATTATTTAATATCTTCATTTTCAATAAAATATGAAGGAAATTTGATAAGATTTTGAAAAATAGGGTTTTCTGATATTTCTATAAAAATTATAATCTCCAAAATCCTATTCATAAATTTTCATTGAAGATGCCATAAATTCACATATGATTACCTCCTTAATAATTGGATATTATTTTGATATGTTTGATATTTGAGAAATATAAAACACTCTCAAATTTAATATTATTAGTATAGGATAATTCTATAGGTGTTCTTTAAAAGTTTGAATATTGTTTCAATTCTCTCATCCCATTATTTATAAGTGCTTCTAATTTACCAATTTTGGATCAACCCAGACCATGGTATCTAGGTTCTCTTCTCTCATTTTGTTTCCATCATAATGTTAATGAAAATCATTAAGAACTCTATAAATTTTTTGATTATTATGTGATATATTGTCCAAATCATTTCCTAAGGTTGTGTAAATCAAATACTATATTTTTTAGATATATTATGTAGGATTTGAGTTCTTTATCTATGTTAATTCTGTTGGAAATAAACTCTAAAATCTTTATTGCATCATATAGATTATGTTTATATAGAATCTAGAGTGTTTAATTTATTATTATAAGCTATTCCATAATTTTATATTTAGAGTTTTTATTTTTATTTGGTTATAAATTTGATGAATATTATTTCTAATCCTGAGGATAGGGTGATAAGGGCATTAAATGAGTAGAAAGAGCACTTGAATGAGAAAAATGTGGATATATTTGATTATGTGTATCACTCATGATTATTTCTCTAGATCCTTTATTATCATATTCACATATTCAGAGGATGAATGAATATAAGCATGATATGTGTATTTTGAGGTAATATACTGAGAAAATATATTTGAATAATATTTTATGGGTATATGTTTAAAAGGGGAATGGAGAGAGTAATGAATTAAAATTAAATAATGATATGTTATAAAATAATTAAAGGGACCATATCACCTTGAAAATAATAAATCTTATATATAATAAGGATATATATTTTATAATAAATTAATTAGTGACAGATATTTGCAAAATTTTACTCAGAGAATAATGCATATGAATGAACTGGAAAGAAATTTACAAAAAATTACCTGAAAATCATACCTTGGATGACTCATTTATTGATAAAAAGTTAGGTAATAAATTATTTTTTCCTTTTATATTCCATGATTCATACTTTTATTGATAATTTTTTTTAACATTTTATGAGTTGTGATTGTGGTATATATTCATATTTAGACTAAATCATTTAGGGAAAACAATATACGTCTACTTCAATTAAAAGGTCTTTCCTAATGAGATTAATATAGATTTTATATATTAAAATTTTGACTAATAAAATATGTTTTTTATTGATTGATAAAGTAGTTATCCATATTTAAAATCTCTAATATCATTGACACATATATTCCTTTTCCCCCTTTTTATCTTCTTCTAGAAGGAATACTCTATAATATAAACCAGTTTAATCTATTTAAGGGATGTTCATACCAAATATTAATAACTTTGAAAGGGATAATTACTTTGAAAGACTTTTAAAATATGGAACAAATTTTTGTACAATGGAGTATGAAGAGAATTTTTCCATAGGTATATGGATAAAATTTTAGGATGTTTTTAAATAACATCTCTAAATCTGATGATGTATTTAAAATTTACCAAAAATTACCGAATCTTCTTGAATTAAAAATCTTGACCAAGAAAATTATCATGATTGATAGATATATAAGGTTGTAAATGGTACTAATTTTATGATATATTCATGCCAATAAAATCAATCTCTCTCTCTTTTTAATCAAAATCTTATTTTTTAAGAGAAAGATCGTATATTCTTGGATTATTTTGTAAAATGTTGATAACATTATATAATGAGAGTATATATATAGAAGAAATAAGTATATCATCAATATACACCACAATATTCTCTATAATCAGCTCAAATATTCTTCATATAACCTTATTAAATAGTTAGGGTAATATTTTGAGTCCAAATGTTAATAAATTATAGTGGAAATGATTTCCTAGAACATAGAATGATGTTTTGTGTCTATATTACTTTTCTATACCAAGTATACTAAATCCTACCATCAGATTATATTTTGAGAAAATTTGATATTGGGATACCTTTTAGAAAAAGGTTTCTCTATTTGGAAAAAGAATCTTACCATCCTTAATAAAATGATTAAGAGGATGATAATTGATAAAAAGACTAAGTTTTAATATACTTAATTCTGAAAATTTTTAACATAAAATTCCTTATAAGACTATTATTATTTTGTAGATTCAATATTTTGTTTCTCATGAAGTTGAAAAAATTCCTTGAGGGAATACTGAAGGAGTTCAAAATTTATACCTTTGTTTCTTTACTTTGTTGGATTAAAATCTTTATTCCATTTAAAAGGATGTGTGACAAAGAAATTGGGATTTTACCATAATGGAAAAAGAAACTTATTATGAAAATCTATATATTATTCCACACAAAATTTCTTTAATCATATATTTTTATAAATACGAAAACTTAATCTAGATAAATATTTACAACTATTTTCTAATAAAATAAATGATTTCCATGCCTAATAACTTACTATTCCATGAGTCTCACTTTATAGAATAAAGGATGTTAAAGCTAATCCAATGATATTAAAATATGAGGTTAAAACCATAAACATGTCTATTGATCACATAGCTAGGAAAAAAATGAATAAAAATTGGTTTATTAACCATTAATATAATAAATTATTCCCAATTTATTCTCTAAACTGTCATTAAAATTATTCCAAATGGGATTTCGGGAGAGTTTTTAGAACATGATGGATAATACATCCATATTATCAAATAAATCTTTGTGTGGAATAATTTTATACCATTTTTGGTATAAACATAGATCTTTTACAAAGGCAAATCCTAAGATTTTAGTTCTATATTTTGCTTGAAACATTATTCAATACATTAATTTTCAATAAAAGTTTGAGTCAATTGAATAATATAATTAAAAACTATAATTTTATGATATTTATATGAAACACCATCATATCCAAAATCCTATTCATAATTTTCCACTAAAGATACAATTCACATATCCTTGCCTCTTTAATCATGAGATCTGATTTTGAGATGTTTTATATTCAATAAATATCACATACTATATAATTTTCACTATCAGTATAGGCTAACCCCGTGTGTTATCTTTGAAGGTTTGAATACTATTTCAGTTGTCTCATTCCATCCTTTATAAATGATTCTACATTATTAATTTTGGATTAACCCAAAATATGGTATCCAAAATCTCTTATCACATTTGGTTACCAGATAATTTTTATTTAAAATCATTATAAACTATCTCATAAGATGGATTATTATTCATGTTATTATCTTCTTAATTTTTATAAGGTTGAAAAAACATGTCCGTTATTATATTGGACATATTAAGGATTTGATTTCCTTCTCTAAATGTGTTATGATGAACATAAACTCTTATATCCACGTGAAATCAAATGGATGATGTTCCAATAACATTTATATTCTTTCACTTGTAGTCGTAATCTACTACATCAAATTACACAAAGAGTTTTGAATTTTATTTAGATATTAGTCTGATGTCTATGATTTCCAATCCCGAGGATATTTTAATAGGGGTATTGAATGAGTAGAATTAAAACTTGAATGAGAAGAATTTATACATAATAAATTGTGTGTTTTAATCATGAATATTTTCAAGACCCTTCCTTTATCATGATCTCAGAGTTACGGGATGTATGAATGTAAGGATGACATTGGTATTCAGAGAAAATATTTTGAGAAAAGTGAGTCAAGGAAACTTTTATGAGTGTTTTCTAAAGGTGAGTGGAGAGAGAAATAAATTGAATATAAATAATGATATTCTAGAAAATAATAAAAGGGCCTTCTCACTTTGGAAATAAAAAACTATCTGGACACTAATGACATCGCTTTTATAAGAAATTAAATAGTGATTGAGATTTATAAAAGGTCACCTAGAGAGTAATAAATAGAAACAAACTATGTATATATTCACAAAAGGTTACCAAGATAACACAAATTGAATTCTTCATTTCTTCATAAAATTTTTGGAAATAAATTATTTTTTACTTTGATATTTCATGCTTCATATTTCCATTTTGAAAAATAATTTGACCATCTGATGAGTTATGGATATGGAAAAACTTCCTGTTTAAACCAATGCATCTAAGGAAAATAATATATATATATATCCATTTAATTTAAAAAGTATTCACCTATGATATTAATATTGAACTTCTATATCCCCCATTTTATTACTGAAATCTCTTTTTATGTTGAGTGATAAAGAAATTATCCAACTTTAAAATATTTACTCTTATAGTCACAAATATGGCTTTTACTTTTCTTAGCTTCTTCTAGAAGGACTTCTCTCCAATATAAGTCATTTTCATTTATTTGAAATATATTCCTACCTAATCCAAGTATCATTAAATGGGTAAATATTTTTAAATACTTTTAGATATTACATGTATTTTATATAGTTAGGATCCCAAGGAGGATGATTGTTTCGTAGTTTTACAGATATAATGTACAATGTTTTTCAATATCATGTGTCAAATCATCCATGAAATTTGTAATTCTTAGAAAATTTTGAATCATTTTAATAATACATTTTTATAGAGAAAATTATCATGTTTTATGGAAATAAGAGTGGATAAATGGAACAAACTTTATAATATATACATTCCATAAAAATTTAACTCTATCTATCCAATCAATTTTTTTCTTCTAATATTATGTTTCTATATTCTTGTATATTTCTAAAATTTTGATAATAGAATACATTGAGATTATATATCTTAATATTAAAGAATTATTTCATTCATATACACCAATTTTTGTTTAATTATTGGATAAAAGATTATTAACATAGCATTTTGAAGTAATGAGGGGATGATTTTGAGCCTAAATAGTAATAAATTCATGTGAAATTGATTTTATGAAATAAAAAATGTTATTTTTTATATCTTACTTTTTATACCAAGATTCCATAATCCAACCTTGGAATTGAGATTTGATAAATTTTTTACTAGGGGTATATTTTGGAATTTTTTTCCTCTTTGAATACTCTAGAAAATTTTTAAGAGGATGATAATTGATAACAAGTTTGTGTTTAAATTTTATCAATTTTGATATTTTTTTAACATAAAATGTCTCACAATTATATTTGGATTTTATAATATTAATGATAAATTTCTATTATATTTTACAAAATCATTTGGGAGCTTATTGAAAGAGGCCTTGATTCATAAATTTGTGACATTACTTTATTGGATTAACATATTTCTTAAATTTAAAATAAAGTGTGACAAATAAATTCAGATTTTATAAAAATATATGATAAAAAATCATAATGAAATGTATATATGAATCATTATAAAATTTTATAATCATATATTTATTTATGGATCACAATTTTTTTCAAGATCATGATTTGAAAGTATTTTCTTAGTAGATGATTTACATTCCTAAGACCTTTATATTCCATGAGACACTCTTCAGATAATAAGGGATGTAAAAAATAATAATAAGATATTTACCTAGAAATTCATAACCATTGACATGTTTCTTGATCACATATCTTGGTAAAAGATGAATATTGATATGTTTATCAACCATTGATAAAATGAAGGCTTCCCCATTTTCTACTCGAAATGGTCTCTAGCATGATTCGAAAATTTTTTTGGGGTGAATTTTTAACTTCATGATTGATGATGTAGCTCTTGTATTAAATAAATTCATAACTAGAATATGATTATCCTAATCGATGGGATAAATATTGATCTTATCCAAATGTAAAGGATAAGATTCATGTCCTGTATCTATCTTGTAACATTCTTCATTGCCTTTATTTTTAATAAAATATAAAAAAATTGGATAAAATTATGAAAAACCTTTTATTTATATGATTTACATGAAACATCATCATCTACAAAATCATATTCATCATTTTACACTAAATATACCTTTAATTTACATTTCATAGCCTCTTTAATCATTAGATGTTCTTTTGATATGTTAAATATTCAATAAATATTACATACTCTATAATTTTTATCATATGTATAAGCCAAATCTATATGTGATCTTTCAAATTTTGAATATTATTTCTGTTTTCTCAAGACATCTTTTTTGAGTGATTCCAATTTAGCAATTTTGGATTCAAACTAGATCATGGTATCCAAATTATCTTCTCTTATTTGGTTACCCACTTTTTATTGTTAAAAATACTTAATGAATCTCTCATAAGATAGATTCTTATGTGGGATATGATCCTCAAAATTTTACCAAGGTTGGTAAAAGAATGTATTATATTATTTTAGATATATTTAGAGGGATTGGAGTTCTTCATCTAAGCAATTTTAGATGGAAATCAACTCTTGGATTTGTGTGACATCACATGGATGCTATTTCAACAATTTTTATAGGCATTCATTTATATTCATATGATACTATATCAAAGTATACTATGTTATTTGAACATTATTTAGATATAACTTTTAGGAATATAATTTCCATTCCCAAGGATATGATGATAGGGTTGTTGAATGAGTAGAAGGACAACTTGAATCATGATTATGTATAGATGAGAAATTATGTGTCACACTCATGATTTTTTCCAAATCGATTCTTACTCATGCTCTCATAATTGGGGGATATATGATCATAATGATTATTTGGGTATTCATAGGAAATATAATGAGAAAAATGAGTCATAGGAATGTTTATGAGTACATGTTTAGAAGGATAAAAGAGAGATTAATACATTATAAAGACATAATGATCTTCCATAAAATAAGGAAAATGTCTTTCTTACATTTGAAACAATACACCATTTGGACACTAAGGATATCCATTTATTAGGAAATGAAAAAATAATATATATCCCCAAAAGGTTACCTAAAGAGTAATGAATATGAATCAAATGAAAAGGTAAAGGATCCTTTAAGGAATTATATAGGGATTTATAACTCACTAAGATAACCTTGAATTGGAATAACTCTCTATAACTTTAGTTAATGTTAAACAAAACACCCCACGTAACTTTAACAATGAAAAATTTATCTTCTATATGTATCATACACTAACCAGTGGTTGGTCTTCAATAATTTTATTCACTATCATGAATGTAAATAATTTAATAAACACCTAACTTATACCATAGATGCACTCTAAACACTACTCATAGAGAGACCATAATGGAAAACCATTATATAAGACTTATAGACTCATAAATTTTGGTGTAGAGTATCCTCATAGTGATTTAATTCATAGTATACTCTCTAATAAAAAAGTATATATATTTGTCTAAGGGACATAAGGTGGATATGCCTTCAGTGAGAAGGCATGAGGTTTATGCTGTAACCATAACACTAATACCAGTATTATAAATAAATAGGAGGTACAACCATGAAGTAGTTTATGATAAAAATATAAGGTAGGTATAATAAAAATAAAATTGAGGACATGAAGAATACTTCAATGAATATGGAAATAGAGAATATTACTATCTCAATGGCATAAGGGTCCCTCTTCTAAAGGCTGAATTCCCCTCCAATAATGTTACATTATTTATAGCCACAAAAGGTTTAGAAAAGTAGATAAGGTAGTTATATAGGACCAATAGAATATTTCCATGTATCCTAACCTTATCTCCCTAAAACCTTATATAAATATTATAAACATACTCTGACTATATAAACCAACTATCCATGGAAATTACTTTAATAAAGTATCTTTAAAAAATTTACATTATAAAATCCTTCAAATCACACCATAAACATGTCTAACATTGAAAAAATAATCTTTACATAAATATACATTTATATAGATACTCTAAGTAATAACTTTATTAAAGGATATTTCCTTCAAAGTCCCCATACCACTGTTGACAAGATTTTTCACCACAAAATTTCCCATATTCGTTATTAAAAGACTCTCTCACCTAATGCTCCAATAGAAAATATTCCATGAAAGGTCCGTACACCTTAAATGGTGGTTCACCACATGTATTCTTCTAATAAATCACTCACGTATTTTAAAAATAATATTTACATGACTTGGTTTACACAACTCATACCCCTGATAAGAAAGGAATTGTACATAAATGTTCTCATACGATATCTTTACATAAAGTTTCTCAGGTCATCATCATCTATGTTTGTGCTGTGATTAGTAGTATTTGAAAAATTATATTTTTTCAATATTATTTATTAAAGTAGTTTCAATTGCTGGTTTATTTATATAGTTTGGGTCCATGTGTAATATTTATATAAAGTGTTGTGGATATATAGTTAGAGAACTTGGAGCAAGCCTATTGATCTTATTGGATTACCTTATCTACTTGTGTAAGCCTTGTGTGGTGATAAATAATTAAATCTAGGTGGATTTGTATAATTCATAAATGATGTCATGATATAACAGAAATAGAATTAAAAACTTCAAATATCTCCTATAGAGATAACTTGTATTGATGAATAAAATTCTAAAGTATATGATATTTCTAAAAACTACATCCAATATTAGAAGGGGAATGGATATTTTAATTTAAACTATCTTTAGTGAAAAATTATAAACAATATTTTAGAGATAATATTATTTTATAGAAATCTTAGAAAGCCCTGTTTTATTATAATCCTCTCTATTTTTTTCCAGATTTTATTAAAAGTGAATTTATTAAAGAATATTTCAAGGACAATATAAGACTAGAATCTTAACATTTACCTTGGGATATGATATATGTTTATATATAAAAATGGTAAAAATATATTCTTATCATGGATTTATTTGATACTAGAGTTGAATCATCAATTGTGAAGGTGATAATTTTCCCCAAATACCATTAGGAATCATATTACAGACCCTGGGAGTTTTTCCCTAGTTATGTGACCAAGAAACATATCTATTATTATAACAGTCTTGCTAAATAAAATCTTATTATATTTGATATATTACCTTATCTAAATAAATTCTCATGGAATAGTAACGGTCTTAGGCATGGAAATAATATATTTACTTGGACAAGAGTTACAAATCTTTGTTCAGGATCCATCAAAGGAATAAATCCTGATTTCCTTAAATATGATCTAAAATAAGTTTTTAAACTCCAAAATAAAGGTCTTATTGAATATATAAAATCTCAATAGTCTTGGGAGAAATTTTATGTTAAAAAAATACTAGAAACAATCATAGGTAAACTTATATTTGTCATCAATTATTAGTCTCATAATCATTTTATTAAGAATGATAGGTTTTCCCTACTAAACAGATTTTTTTTCAAAATATTCTCAAGCTATAATTTCCTAAAATTCAACCACAATGCTAGTTTCTAGAATCATGGTATACAAAATAAATATAGACACACAAATAAATTATTTATTTGGGGAAATCATTTCCAGTGGAATATCTTAGCATTTGGCCTAAAAATGTTACCTCATTATTTTAAAAATATATGTCAAAAAATAATTAATCCAATCCAAGAGAATTCTTTGGTTTATATAAATTATATAGTTGTTTTCTTTATAGATATATATTCCCACACTATAAGATTATGATTTTATTAAAAAAAGTATCGAGCAATATGGGATCATGATATAAAAAAGTTGATTTTCATTTAAGAGAAAATTATCTATTTTCTTAGCATGACTATCTCACAAGGTCAGTACCATATACAACCTCATATTTCAAGCATGATTGATAATTTTTGTGATAAATATTTATCATTCAATAAGATTAAGTAATTTATAGGAATTTTTAATTACATGGATGAATTCATGAATTATCTTGTGAAACATCATATAATTTTATCCACATAACTATAAAAAAATGATCCTCTTTGGAACCCAAACTTCTTAAAATACATGAAAGGTTTAAAAATGAATTCAAAGCCTATAACACTTTTGAATATAATCAAACTAGGAAGGAAGATCCTTTAAATATATTCAACTAATTTATATTGGGGACAATCCTTCTAGAAGAAGATAATCAAATTGAAAGGTATATTTATGTCTATATGGGTGGATATTTGAAATATGGAAAATTTATTTATCACTCATCATACAAAGATATTTTAGAAGTCAAAAGTAGAATATAGAAGTTCCAAATTAATCTCATTATGAAATAATTTTTAAATGAAATAGATATGTATGTTTTTCCTTGAATGCATTAGTTTAAATAGAAAGCATTTCCATAACCCAACACACCAGATTAGGAATTTGGTCTTCTAAATGTAAATTTGAATCTGAAAACATAAAAGCAAGAGAACCATAATTTCCCAAATTTTTATTTAGAACTCGAAGATCCATCATAATGGATTTCCTAAGGGTTTGCTTTCTAAAAACACAGTTTTTTACACTATATTCCATGAAATGTTTTTTACTATTGTTTATATTGTGTAATATTATCATAATACTCCAGTATTCTAGAAAATATACATTAGTAGGTATTTCCTTGTATATGTGCAACTACTTAGTCTTTCATTCCACACTATTTATCCTTTTATAAAAATTATAAGGTATCACTCATATTATTGTTTCAACCTTAAAATGTAGGAATTCCTTATCTTATTCTATTTTTTAGACTCTATATAATTGGAACTACCTTTGAGTGAGATCCATTACTACTCTATCTCACCCATTGATAACTTAACCAGGTGTGTAAAAGATATTATAATTTACTAAAATTGTTAAATCATTTCAAGACTATAAAATCCTAGTAGCAAGAGTTTTAACTAAATTATTTGTCATTTAAATTTAACAAGATTTTATTTTTCACAATTAATTTATCCAATGATCATCAATACAAATTTGAGTTTTATGGTAGTATCTTAGTCATATTTTTTTTCAATTTAATATTTTTCATATATGATCATAAAGGACAAAAGGAGTTTACTAAAAAAATATTTAACATGTTGGATATTAATTTCCATGATCCAACAAAAATCCCTTGCAAACATATTGATCTTGATGTAGAAACATGATTTAATAAAATTAATTATCCTAAATATTATATCTATAACATTAAAAAATGTATTTTAAAATTTTACAGTTGGGAAAATTTTCTTTGATAAGGATCATGAGATCAAGGAACTCTTCTATAATTCTTCTTCAATAGATTGATATTGTTGGTTAGTAAGATAACCCAATTTTATCAGGGGAGGAGAATATATATTTTATATAAATTTTTGATAATAGGGATAGGTTATGTGGAATAATTTATGTAAACATTATTTATAAAAGTTAAGAGTGGTTTACTAGAGGATTACATGTGGTGGACCATCATTATAGGTCGATGGACAAGGCATGGAATATTTATTAGTGGAGAAGCAGGTTGGAGTCACCATTAATAAATAATATGAATTTTATGATGGTGGATAACTCAACTTTTGGGTGAGTAATCCTGCTAAAATCATGATGATAATATTATATATTCCCAAAATCTCAGAAGGTCTTCTATTTTTATTACTCTAGTAAATAAATCCTATATTTTATAAACAATATTTATATGGCATGGACTAAAAAATACTCCTCCTTATAAAAAAGTAATTTCGAATAAATTTTTTCCTAGGGGGCCTTTGTTCATAGTCAATTTTAATAAACCATGTGGATCTAATGGTGGTGGAGCATTATGTCAGTGGTGAAAATATGACCATGTGTGGAATCTCCATTAATAAATTTATAGTTAAGAGTGTCTGTATACAAGTTTCCTTAAGTAAAGGTAGTTAGGTTTTCATCAAACATGTGTGTGGTGTTCTTTATAATATTTTATAAATTAACATTTTTAAATATTATTTTCTAAATTAGTGTCCATGGATAGTTTATTTATATATTCATTTCCCATATATAAGCTTTATATAAAGTGTTATGAAGATAAGTTTGGTATACATGGAACTACAAAATTGGTCCTATAATATTACCTTATCAACCCATGTCAGCCTTATGTTCCTATAAATAGTGTAACCTATGTGAAGGAGAACTCGAATTTTGTCAGTGGAATCCTTATTCCTTCATTATAATTATATTATATATTCCCATAATCTATGAGTGTTAATTGGGTTATTGTTTCCCTTTATGTACACTAACATTTTGTTTGTACAATAACTTCCTTCATGGTTATACCTCCTAAGTGGTTATAATCATGGTATTTGACCCAAATTTATAATATAAACCATCTAATTATCATGAATGACATAACCACATTATTCCACTTTGATATCTATTTAATTGGTTATTGGTAAGTATTATCTCTAGTTATCTCTTTTTGGGTGTAACTTCCTTTTTTTTATTATGATGTATGAGATATTTTGAGTTTTTAATAATTACTATCCCTTTTTTATTCTCTGATATGGATTATTAAGGATTAATCTTGGCTGATAAGGGTCCAAGAATTGGTGCTTGGATTTTTAGATATGGGATTGGCCTTGGTGATCTAGGAAAATATCCACCAGCTAGCTGGTAGAACCCATCAACCAACTTGTGGGGTTCTAGTGGGTCTCTTGGCTATAATAGATACCACTGACTAATCAATGGCCATTTGTTGGCCATATGGTGGGGCTCACTAATTAGCTGGTGTACCCAGTTTAGGGGTAAAATTAGTGCACTCTTCAGGATTTTAATGCCACACATTTTGACCCTCCATTAACTCCCAAATACAAACACAGTGAATCCATTTCAAATTTGAGACCTCTCCCCTTAGTCCTTAAACTATCCAATACTTTTATCCTTCATCTCAAAATTTTTATCTATTTTGGAAATAATAACAATGATTTTTTTCTCAAGATACATTCCTTATCATTCTTCCTCCTTGAGAGATGTACACTGATCAATGATGGATATATGTTTTCTTTGAGGATCCAATGATGAATTCCACGTTTATTATTTAATTGGTGGTGATTTTAGAAATTTGAAATCATTTCTTGATCAAACATAGATCTACCTTTGGCAAAGAGTGCTCAATAGGTAATTGTTATTGAATCATCTTGATAGTGGGTATATTATATAACCTTGATATATTGATGAATTCATGGAAGATTGGTGCTGACATCGACATGTAAATGATGATCTCTCTTAACTAGAGATTAATTATTCATGAATGGTGATGTTTCCAAGTAAGATTCTTTATAATTATCATCATGTAATATTATCCTTCTATTTTATCATATTGAATCTCTTTTCCATTAAGGTATTGGTGATAAATTTTCCATTTTTGGCTTGTACCATGACCCTCTTATAGAATGGATAATGAATTCAAAATCCATTCATCGATCGATAATGAATTCAGTGATTATGGAATTAATTCCTTGACATACCTCAGAATTGATCCTATTAATGGACACTTTAAGGTACTTGATTATAAAAGTATGTTCTTGACTTGTAATTTTCTTGAGTCTATATTCAAAATCTCTTCTTGGTGAGATAGAACTAGATCTAAAAATCCTTGAAATGTGGGTTATTCTATGGGGGTGTGTCATGTGTTCATTATTCTATCCTTTTAAAACTTTGGAGTTGTTCATAAAAACCTAAATTTAGGATATTTATTACCATTTGGGATTTTTATATACATATGTTTCCATGTTAAGATTCATGTGTTGGCATGGTTTGTGTTCTGGATTGATAGAAATTTCTTGTAGGTGTGTGAATTTGTGTGATACCCATATATGATCAATTTTTTCCATGATAATTTTTATATTAGCATGTTACTATGATTTGTGTTTATTCACATGTTGGTATATGATTCTACTATATTCTCATGATTCTATTAAATACTTGTTTTATTATGCTATTACATGTTGTGTGTTATCTTGCTTAAAAGGTTTGTTCTTGGTATATGTGATAGGAGGAACATTATGTTATGTTTACCCTTATAGGTGTATCCCAAAAGATGTACGATGATAATGAAAATAGACCCATACATGAGGTAGGATAAAAATTTCATTGTGTCCCAAATGTAACTCGATTCAATGAGGATACTAAGGGATATGTTAAACTTGATTCCTTATGGATACCAAGTATCATATAAACTCTATGCCTTGTGGATTCTGTGTGACATGTCACAAGACTTGTGGCTCAATCTAAATATTTTTTGATAGCCCTTGATCATCTTTTTGGTATGGGGTTGAAGTAGGTATGATTGAGGGTTTTTGGTGGATTGGTTTTTCATGATCACTTGGTATATTATTTTATGTTTGTTATACTTGATTTTGAATTTTTTATATCATGGAATACACCTATTATATAGGTGAAAACTTTTTAAGGATGCATTGGTGGGTTCCTACTTGGTTTTATTACTCACACCCTGTCTGAGAATTTTGATGCGTATGAGAAATTAATTTATAAGGATCCAGACAAAGGAAAGGGGCCCATAGAAGACCATTGATCCAAGAACCATAGAGATGATATGTGTACTAGGATGCACTCCAACAGATACTTCTATTGATTTATTTATTTACATTATTTCACTTACACTTGGGTTTGTATTTTCATACTGGGAGCCCTTTTTAATTATTTGTATGACTGTTATGTGATCTACATAGTTTATGCATGATTACATTGATTATTATATTTTATTATATTTTTTATATTATTATTTTGTCTATGATAGGATACTGAGGGTATAGACTCTCCATTGACATAATTGGACCCTTGTTACTAGTCCACAACCTCTTTCATATAAGGAGGAATGCATGAGGTCATGTGGAACTATGGTTCAGACTGAATGGTTCGGTTTGAGATGTTATATAATGGTATTAGAGAACAATTTTTTTTATTTTAGAATTACTTAGGACATGGTATTAAGGAGACAACTGTATGGGAATCGGGTAGGGGAGTTTCCATGTGCCTGATCTGCTCATGTGTAACGGACCTGTGACTTACAATTGATGGGATTAACATTACTATTTTATGAGGATTTGGACATGTTCATACTTCATGATTAGTAATGTAGGTTCAAATTCCATATATATACCTATTTTTTTGAAACATATTATTTCTTAATTTAATATGTTAATTTGTTCCATATGTTTAGGATATATTCTCACACTATTGTGTGATATATCTATGATATCATTAACTATTAGAACCTGAGCATTATTTTATGTTTTTATATATATGTCTGTGACTAATATATAGGGATAGATTCCTCAACTTGTTCTAGGAGGGTTATACCTTGGGTTTTGGGTAGAATCATATGTAAACCTTTATGTGATACCTCAAACAAAATAATATCTATTTTAAATATCCTAGATATTTCCTTCATATTGTAGAAGATTTCATCTGGATATAGTCTTATGGGACTATATATGAAGCGGGTCAGAGTACTCATGCAAGAGAGGATATTCCCACTCTACCACAAGATATGTAAGAGTATGCTTCTAAGCATGATCTTACACTTTATCTGTGATTTAGGTAGTAGGACGACTTCATCCAAAAGTATTTCACTTTGTGACTATCCTTGTTGTAGGACTTCAGAACTATGGTTGAATATGCCTTGAATTTTAAGTCAATAATTTTCCATCCCTCCATGGAATTATAGGCCCTTAATATGCTGATGAATAGTTTGAAATAATTGGGGGAATTTTTAACCTAGTAGATACTATGAAGGATCTATGGGTTAATCTAATGGATTTCATTCTATATGTGCTTCTCATTACTTTATATCCAGTTATGTTATTATAGGACTTGACTCACCAATCAAGTTATCCTATGAGTTACTTTCCCTTGATACACCATTGGGAACAAAAGTTGACCATATTAAGTAATTCCTAGAGTCACCTATAGTTATTTATGGTTAATGACATTTGTGAGAATTCATGATATTGAAGATAAGTAAATTCAATGTGATTCTCAATATGGATTGGAGGACTGGCTTCCGAGCTCACATATATTGTTATTAGAGATTAATTTCATCTATATTTCATAAGGGATAGAATTACATGACGATTGGAGACTAAAAACTGTGTGCATGTAGAGTTTTTCTATACTTAAGTCATCATGGGACAATCAAAGTGCATATTTTAGGCTTGAAACATTCAGTAGGATCAATGGTAGACCCTTCATCATTTCCTCCAGTCATGGAACTCTATCATTACATATTTTTAGATAACTTCACTCGACCCCCTCACCATTTACATATTATTTTTTATCAACTTCCAAAAAAGTATTCTTTGAAACAAAATTCTTCATTTTCTTATCCAGAAACTTTTAAGAACTTTGTGGACTTTGATATGAAATTCAGTCCAATTACCTAGTTTGATTCTTCCAATCCTATTTTTCCTATTCAATATTCCCAATTCAATTGATCAATATAGAAAATATATATCTATCAGAATATGGTTGATAAAAATATGAACACTTTCTCCCCTAGTCTTGAAATCATAATACGATATCTACAGTATGATTATCCAGCCCGATACGATGATCATTTGAATATGATGACAAGAAGAATATGATAGTCAGCTAAATACAATGATACACTGAATATGCCGATCATATGAATACGTTTCAATATCTTATCTTCTCATTTCACTCCTATCTGATGAAAGTTCTTCAATAGAGCTCAATTCAAAAACTTCTTCTTGTATCTCTAAAATTATTCAGCGCTCCACATTCTCTCCTCTTCACTATGAGCAATACTTCAGTTCAAAAAGTTTGATGTACTTTTATTATTTTATAGGTGACCCAAAATTGGTTTTGGAAAGAATCTCAAATAGTTTCATGGTCAACCAAATTTCTTGAATTTGTATGTTTCTTTGAATTTTGTGTGCATCTTGATTTCATCCACGCTTCTCGATCTTTCTTGAATCTTCTATCAACTTCATCTCTTCTTTAAACTTTATTTTTAAACTCCAGTCCGAATATAATTCTCTATACCAATTTCTAATACAATTATTTTGATATCTTCACATTTTGATTCCATATTTAATATCATAAAAATAAATTGGTATCAAATATGATATGATGGATCTTGACCCCTTTGATGAAAGATTTTGAAAATAGATCAGGTTTCTCATTTATCTTTTAAATACAATACCCATCAGCTTTATTCTCTGATGATTTATATCTTTTGGATTTTGTTCTGACTAAAAACAGTAGCTTTGATTTCATACATTGTCCACAAATCTTCCCAACCTTCAAATTTCAAGATCTATATTTGACAATACATCTAACCATCTCCTTCATACTATTAAAAAACTCAAGATAAATTCTAGTTATGATTACAATATGTCTAATTATGATGTATTTCACAACTAATTAATGATCGACTACATTGTTTATTGGTCTCTATCATTACATTTTGAATCAGCTTCAACAGTTTCAATTCCTTTACCATCGATCTTGATGTAAATAATTCATCCTTTAATGAATATGATGGTACACTGAATATGATGGATTTGTATTCATAAAATTCAACTTAAAAAACTTCTCTCATTTCTTCATTATGATCATATTTCTAATCCGTTAAACAAATATGCATTCAAAAAAATCATTATGATGACCTTGAGGCTGAAAAAATTCAACTTCACCAACTTTATTCTTTCAGGAACTTCATCTTATATCATGACTTTCTTTATTACTTTGATTAAATTGAAGATTAGATTCAACATATTCTAACTTACTATGGAATGTATTATAACTTTCCAATTTTTCAATAATAACTTTCTTTTCCTTCTTATCCTAAATAAGATTGAAATGATTATGAGTAGATTGATTACTATTGGAAACATCTCTTTTACTCCCACTTTCTTTCACCAAGCTTACACCATAAGAATTATATAATTCATATGATTTTTGAGAAATCCAAGATAAGAAAATAATCATCACATTTATTTTATCTTATCAGTATAAACATTGATTCTTTCCTATTACAATAAAACATTTCATTCTAGATTTAGTTTGAATCTGATGAGATTTTTCTTCCAGCCAACTTATCCTGAATATAATGATTGTTTTTAATCTTTTTTAATATAATTCTTTAAATATGATGATTAATCCATTTTCACTAAATAAAAAGTGAAGAAATTTATTTTCTTCTTAAACTTCTTTTAAAAAAAATACAATACCTGAATAAGATCACTTTCTTCATCATCTTGGTATTAACAATCTCCCCATTTGGCTTTTATTATCAACCAAGTTTCATAAATCAATGAACATTTTATCCTCAATAAATAGATTATTTATCAAAAATTCTAAGCTTACATGATCTAACTCATTATTGGAAATAAGAATCGCTGACAGTAAAACCTTGCTATCCAAAAGTAATGATTATGAAAACATCATCAGCTTTATTTCTCTTCCTCAGCTTCGATACCCATTTTTTATCATTAGTTTTTCAACTTTCCTGGAATACAATTTTTTTTCCTACAATCACTACAACACATAGTTATAATATTTCACACACACACAATGCTAAATTCACATCTTATCCACAACTCTCCTTTTTATATGAATCAATAAGGATAGATTTATGAAACAATTATCCGCTTAAAAACACTATACAAAGGTAAGATAAGAGACGAAAAAGAAATATATACCTCAACCATGAAGAGATAGAGGTTGGAATCCTATGTTCAATCTCAATTTAGAAAGGGATCACTTTGGAAAAGGTTTTGTGAAAATGACAACAGCTTGTTTTGATGTAGGAACATACTCCAGCTTGAATTCATTATTATTCACATGCTCCTTAATGAAATGATATTTTATATCAATAAATTTTGAATGATAATGTTGAACTGGATTTCTAGTGATGTTGATTTCACTTTGATTATCACACCCCAAGAGAATGTTGAACCAGATTCCTAATGAAAATCGGTAATTCTTAGAAATTTTTAAATCTTTTTAATAATAAATTTTGGTAGAGAAAATTATCAAGTTTTATGGAAATAGGAGTTGATAAATGGAAAAAACTTTATAATATATACATTCCATAAAAATTTAACTCTCTCTATCCAATAAAAATTTTATTTTCTAAGAGTATGTTTCTATATTCTTGTATATTTTTAAAATTTTGATAATAGAATACAATGAGATTATATATCTTAATATTAAAGAATTATATCATTCATATAAACCAATTTTTTTTATTTATTGGATCAAATATTATTAACATAGCATTTTTAAGTAATGAGGGGATGATTTTGAGGCTAAATAATAATAAATTCCCGTAAAATTGATTTTATGGAATCAAAAATGTTATTTTTTATATCTTTCTTTTTATACCAAGATTCCATAATCCAACCTTGGAATTGAAATTTGATAAATTTTTTTACTAGGGGTTGATTTTGGAATTTTTTTCTTCTTTGATAGGGGATGCTTTTAATCCTCCAGAAACTTTTTTAGAGGATGATAATTGATAACAAGTTTGTGTTTAAATTTTATTAATTCTAATATTTTTTAACATAAAATGTCTCACAATTCTATTGGTATTTTATAATATTAATGATAAATTTCTATTATATTTTACAAAATAATTTGGGATCTTACTGAAAGAGGCTGTGATTCATAACTTTGTGACATTACTTTATTGGATTAACATCTTTCTTAAATTTAAAATAAAGTGTGCTAAATAAATTCAGATTTTATAAAAAAAGATGATAAAAAACAATAATGAAATGTATATATGAATCATTATAAAATTTTATAATCATATATTTATTTATCGATCAAATTTTTTTTTCTAGATAATGATTTTAAATTATTTTTTAAGTATATGATTTAAATTCCTAAGACCTTTATATTCCATGAGACACTCTTTAGATAATAATGGATGTAAAAAATAATAATAAGATATTTACCTAGAAATTCATAACCATTGACATGTGTCTTGATCACATATCTTGGGAAAAGATGAATATTGATAGGTTTATCAACCATTGATGAAACAAAGGCTTCCCAATTTTCTACTCAAAATGGTCTCTAGCGTGATTCAAAAATCATTTTAGGGTGAAATTTTAACTTCATTATTGATGATACAACTCTCATATCGAAGAAATACATAACTAGAATATGATTATCCTAATTGAAGGGATAAACATAGATCTTATCCAAAGGTAAAGGATAATATTTAGGTCCTGTATCTATCTTGAAACATTCTTCATTGCCTTTATTTTTAATAAAATACAGAAAAAATTGGTTAGAATTATGAAAAAACTTTTCTTTTTGGTATTTACATGAAACAACATCATATCCAAAATCGTATTCATCATTTTACACTAAATATACCTTCAATTGACATTTCATAGCCTCTTTAATCATTAGATATTCTTTTAAGATGTTAAATATTCAATAAATATCACATACTCTATAATTTTTATCATATGTATATGCCAAATCTATATGTGATCTTTCAAGGTTTGAATATTATTTCTATTTTCTCAAGACATCTTTTTTGAGTGATTCCAATTTAGCAATTTTGGATTCAAACTAGATCATGGTATCTAAATTATCATCTCTTATTTGGTTACCCATTTTTTATTGTTGAAAATACTTAATTAATCTCCCATAAGATGGATTCTTGTGTGGGATATGATCCTCAAAATTTTCCCAAGGATGGTAAAAGCATGTATTATATTATATAAGATATATTTTGAGGGATTGGAGTTCTTCGTCTAAGCAATTTTTGACAGAAATCAACTCTTGGATTTGTGTGATATCACATGGATGATATTTCAACAATTTTTATAGGCATTCATTTATATTCATATGATACTATATCAAAGTATACAATATTATTTGAACATTATTTAGATATAAATTTTATGAATATAATTTCCATTCCCAAGGATATTATGATAGGGTTGTTGAATGAGTAGAAGGACAACATGAATCATGATTATGTATAGATGAGTAATTATATGTCGCACTCATGATTTTTTTACAAATCCATTCTTACTCATGCTCTCATATTCTGGGGATTTATGATCATATTGATTATTTGGGCATTCATAATAAATATAATGAGAAAAAGGAGTCATAGGAATGTTTATGAGTACATGTTTAGAAGGATAAAAGAGAGATTAATACATTATAAAGACATAATTTTCTTCCATAAAATAAGGTAAATGTCTTTCTTACATTTGAAAAAATACACCATTTGGACACTAAGGATATCCCTTTATTAGGAAATGAAAAATTAATAGATATCCACCAAAGTATACTTAAAGAGTAATGAATATGAATCAAATGGGAAGGTAAAGGATCCTTTAATGAATTTTATAGGGATTTATGACTCACTAAGATAACCTTGAATTGAAATAAATCTTTGTAATTTTATTTAATGTTAAACAAAACACCGTCCATATCTTTAACAATGAAAAATTTATCTTCTATATGTATCATACACTAACCAGTGGTTGTTCTTCTATAATTCTATTCACTATCATTAATGTAAATAATTTCATTAACACCTAACTTATAACATAGATGTACTATAAACACTACTCATAGAGATACCATAATGGAAACCCATCATGTAAGACTTCTATACTCATAATTTTTGGTGTAGAGTATCCTCATAGAGATTTAATTTATAGTATAATCTCTAACAAAAAAGTATATATATTTGTCTAAGGGACAAAATGTGGATATTCCCTCAGTGAGAAGGCATGAGGTTTATGTTGTAACCACAACACTAATACCAGTATTATAAATAAATAGGAGGTACAACCATGAAGTAGTTTATGATAAAAATATAAGGTAAGAATAATAAAAATAAAATAGATGACATGAAGAATACTTCAAGGAATATGGAAATAGAGAATATTACTATCTCAATGGCATAAGGGTCCCTCTTCTAAAGGCTGAGTCCCCCTCCAACCAAGTTACATTATTTATTGCCACATAAAGTTGAGAAAAGTAGATAAGGTTGTTGTATAGGACCAATAGAATATTTCCATGTATCCTAACCTTATCTCCCTAAAACCATATATAAATCTTATAAACATACTCTGACTATATAAACCAACTATCCGTCTAAAATACTTTAATAAAGTATCTTTAAGAAATTTACATTATCAAACCTTCAAATCACACCATACACATGTCTAACATTGAAAAAATCAACTTTACAAAAATATACTTTTATATATATACTCTTAGTCATAACTTTATTAAAGGATATTCCCTTCATAGTCCCCATACCACTGTTTACAGGATTTTTCACCACAAAATTTCCCATATTCTTTATTAAAAGACTCTCTAACCTAATGCTCCACTAGAAAATATTCCATGATTGGTCCATAAACCTTCAATGGTGGTTCACCACATGTATTCCTCTAATAAATCACTCATGTATTTTACAAGTAATATTTACATGACTTGGTTTACACAACTCATACCCCTGATAAGAAAGTAATTGTACATACATGTGCTCATAAAATATCTTTACGTAAAGTTTCTCAGGTCATCATCATCCATGTATGTGGTGTGATTAGTAGTATTTCATAAAGAAGATTTTGTCAATATTATTGATCAAAGTAGTGTCAATGGGTGGTTAATTTATATAGTATGGGTCCATGTGACATATTTATATAAATTGTTGTGGATATATGGTTGGGGAACTTGGATCTAGCCTATTGAACTTATTGGATTACCTTATATATTGGTGTTATACTTGTGTGGTGATAAATAATGAAATCTAGATGGATTAGTAGAATTCATAAATGATGTCATGATATAACTGAAATAGTATTAAAAGCTTCAAAGATATCCTATAGAGATAACTTGTATTGATGATGAAAATTCTAAAGTATATGATATTTCTAAAAACTACATCCAATATTAGAAGGGGAATATATATTTTAATTTAATATATATTTAGTGAAAAATTATGAACATTATTTTAGAGATAATATTGTTTTATAGAAATCTTAGAAAGACCTGTTTTATTATAATCCTCTATATTTGTTTCCAGATTTTATTAAAAGTGAATTTACTAAAGAATATTTCAAGACAATATAGGACTAGAATCTCAACATTTACCTTTGGATATGATATATGTTTATATATACAAATGAGAAAAATATATTCTTATCATGGATTTATTTGATACTAGATTTGAATCATCAATTATGAAGGTTATAAGTTTCCCCAAATACCATTAGGAATCATATTACAGACCCTAGGAGTTTTTCCCTAGTTATGTGACCAAGAAACATATATATTATTCTAACATTCTTGCTAAATTAAATCTTATTATATTTGATATATTCCCTTCTATAAAAAGATTCTCAGGGAATAGTAAAGGTCTTAGGCATGAAAATCATATATTTACTTGGACAAGAGTGACGAATCATTGTTCATGATCCATCAAAGGTATAAATCATGATCTCCTTAAATATGATCTAAAATAAGTTTTTGAACTCCAAAATAAAGGTCTTGTTGAATATATTAAATATCAATAGTCTTGGGAGAAATTTTATGTTTACAAAATACTAGAAAAAAATCATAGGTAAACTTATATTTGTCCTCAATTATTAGTCTCATAATCATTTTATTAAGAATGATAGGTTTTCTCTACTAAACAGATTTTTTTTTCAAAATCTACCTAAGCTATAATTTTTTTAAAATTCAATCATAATCCTAGTTTCTAGAAGAAAGGTATAAAAAATAAAGATAGACACCCAAATAAATTCTTTATTTGGGGAAATCATTTCCAGTGGAATATCTTATCATTTGGCCTAAAAATGTTACCCCATTATTTTAAAATTATATGTCAAAAAATAATTAAGCCAATTCAAGATAATTATTTGGTTTATATCAATGATATACTAATTTTATTTATAGATATCGATTCCCACTCTATTAGATTATGATTGTTTTTAAAAATTATCCAACAATATGGGATCATGATATTAAAAAGTTGATTTTTATTTAAGAGAAAATTATCAATTTTCTTAGCATGACTATCTCACAAGGTCAATACCATATACAACCTCATATTTCAAGCATGATTGATAATTTTTACGATAAATATTTATCATTTAATAATATTAAGTAATTTATAGGAATTGTTAATTACATGGATGAATTCATTAATAATCTTGTGAAACATCATATAATTTTATCCACATAACTATGAAAAAAATGATCATATTTGGAACCCAAACATCCTAAATTATATGAAAGGTTTAAAAATGATTTCAAAGCCTCTACCCCTTTTGAAAATACTCAAACTAAGAAGAAAGATCCGTTAAATAGATTCAACTAATTTATATTGGGGACAATCCTTCTAGAAGAAGATAAGAAAATTAAAAGGCATATTTGTGTCTATATGGGTGGATATTTGAAATATGGAAAATGTCATTATCACTCAACATACACAGATATTTTATAAGTCAAAAAGAGAATATAGAAGTTCTTAATTCATCTCATTATGCAAGAATTTTCAAATGAAATAGATATGTTTGTTTTTACTTGAATGAATTAGTTTAAATAAAAAGAATTTCCAAAACCCAACACACTAGATTAGGAATTTGGTCTTCTAAATGTAAATTTGATGCTGAAAACATAAAAATAAGACAACCATAATTTCCCAAATGTTTATTTAGAACTCAAAGATCCATCATAATGGATTTTCTAAGGGTTTACTTTCTCAAAACACAGTTTTTTACACTATCTTACATCAAAAAAATATTTATTGTTGTTTATATTGTGTAATATTATCATAATACTCCATTATTCTAGAAAATATACATTAGTAGGTATTTCCTTGTATATGTGCAACTACTTAGTCTTCCATTCCACACTGTTTATCCTTTTATAAAAATTATAAGGTATCACTCATATTATTGTTTCAACTATAAAATGGAGGAATTCCTTATCTTATTCTATTTTTAGACTCTATATAATTGGAACCACCTTTTAGTGAGATCCTTTACTATTCTATCTCACCCATTGATAACTTAACCAGGTGTGTAAAAGATATTATAATTTACTAAAATGGTTAAATCATTTCAAGACCATAAAATCCTAGTAGCAAGAGTTTTGACTAAGTTATTTGTCATTTAAATGTAACAAGATTTTATTTTTCACAATTAATTTATCAAATGCTCATCAATACAAATTTGGGTATTATGGTAGTTTCTTAGTCATATTTTTTTCAATTTAATATTTTTCATATATGATCATAAAGGACGAAAGGAGTTTACTAAAAAACTATTTAACATGTTGGATATTAATTTCCATGATCCAACCAAAATACATTGCAAACATATTGGTCTTGATATAGAAAAACGATTTAATAAAATTAATTATCTGAAATATTTTATCCATAACATTTAAAAATGTATTTTTAAATTTTACAGTTGGGAATTTTTTTGATAAGGATCATGAGATCAAGGAACTCTTCTATAATTCTTCTTCAATAGATTGATATTTTTTGTTTAGTAAGATAACCCAATTTTATCAGGGGAGGATAATATATATTTTATATGAAGTTTTGATAATAGGGATAGGTTTTGTGGAATAATTTATGCAAACATTATTTTTAAAAGGTAAGAGTGGTTAATAAAGGATTACATGTTGTAGACCATCATTATATGTGTATGGACAAGGCATGGAATATTTATTAGTGGAGAACCAAGTTAGAGTCACCATTAATAAATAATATGGATTGTATGATGGTGGAGAACTCAAATTTTGGGTGAGTAATCCTTCTAAAATCATGATAATAATATTATATATTCCCAAAATCTCAAAAGGTCTTCTATTTTTCTTATTCTAGTAAATAAATCCTATATTTTATAAATAATATTTATATGACATGGTCTAAAAATAATCCTCATAATTAAAAATTAATTTCACATAATTTTTTTTCTAGGGGGCCTCTTTTCATAGTCAATTTTAATAAACCATGTGGATCTAATGCTAGTGTAGCATTATGTCAGTGGTGAAAAGATGACCATCTGGGGAATCTCCATTTATAAATTTATGGTTAAGAGTGTCTGTATAAAAGTTTACTTAAGTAAAGGTAGTTAGGTTGTCATCAAACATGTGTGTGGTGTGATTTATAATATTTTATAAAGTAACCTTTTTAAAAATTATTTTTTAAATTAGTGTCCAAGGATAGTTTATTTATATATTAATTTCCCATGTATAAGATTTATATAAAGTGTTATTAAGATAAGTTTGGTATACATGGAACTAGGAGAATGGTCCTATAATATTACCTTATCAACCCATGTCAGCCTTATGTTCCTATAAATAGTGTAACCTGGGTGAAGGAGAACTCGAATTTTGTTAGTGGAATCCTTCTTCCTTCATTATAATGATATTATATATTCCCATAATCTATGAGTGTTCATTGGGTTCTTGTTTCCCTTTATGTACACAACCCTTTGGTTTGTGCTATAACTTCCTTCATGGTTATACCTTTTAAGTGGTTATAATCAAGGTATTTGAACCAAATTTATAATATAAACCCTCTAATTATCATGAATGACCTAACCACATTTTGTCCCTTTGATATCTATTTACTTGGTTATAGGTAAGTATTATCTCTAGTTATCTCTTTTTGGGTGTAAATTTCTTTTTTTTATTTTGATGTATGAGATATTTTGAGTTTTTAATAATTACTATCCCTTTTTTATTCTCTGATATGGATTATTAAGTATTAATCTTGGGGGATAAGGGTCCAAGAATTGGTTCTTGGATTTTTAGAGAAGGGATTAGACTTGGTGTTCTAAGAAAATAGCCACCAGCTAGCTGGTAGAACCCATCAACCAACTTGTGGGGTTCTAGTGGGTCTGTTGGCTATAATAGATTCCACTGACTAAACGATGGATAGTCGTTGGCCATCTGGTGAGGCCCACTAACTAGCTGGTGTGCCTAGTTTAGGGGTACACTTAGTGCACCCTTCAATATTTTAATGCCACACATTTTGACCCTCCTTTAACTCCCAATTATAAACAAAGTGAATCCATTTCAATTTTGAGACCTCCCCCTTAGTCCTTTAACTATCCAATACTTTTATCCTTGCATCTCAAACTTTTTATCTATTTGGGAAATAATAACACTAATTTTTTTCTCTAGATACATTCCATATCATTCTTCCTCCTTGAGAGATGTGAACTGATCAATGATGGATATATGTTTTGTTTGAGGATCCAATGATGAATTCCACCTTTATTATTTAATTGGTGGTGATTCTAGAAATTTGAAATCATTTCTTGATCAAAAATTGATCTACCTTTGGCAAAGAGTGTTTAATAGGTAATTGTTATTGAATCATCTTGATAGTGGGTATATTATATAACCTTGATATATTGATGAATTAATGGTAGATTGGTGGAGACATCGACATGTAAATGATGACCTCTCTTAACTAGAGATTAATTCATCATGAATGGTGATGTTTCTAAGTAATATTCTTTATAATTATTATCATGCAATCTTATCCTTCTATATTATCATCTTGAATCTCTTTTCCATCAAGGTATTGGTGATAAATTGTTCATTTTTGGCTTGTACCATGACCCTCTTATAGAATCGATAATTAATTCATAATCCATTCATCGATCAATGATGAATTCAGTGATTATGGAATTACTCCCTTGAAATACCTCTGAATTGATCCTATTTATAGACACTTTAAGGTACTTGATTATAAATGGATGTTCTTTACTTGTAATTTTCTTGAGTCTATATTAAAAATCTCTTCTTGGTGAGCTAGGACTAGATCTAAAAATCCTTGACGTGTGGGTTATTCTATGGGGGTGTGTCATGTGTTCATTATTGTATCCTTTTAAAACCTCGAAGTTCTTCATAAAAACCTCAATTTAGGATATTTATTACCATTTAGGATTTTCATATACATCTGTTTCCATGTTACGATTCATGTGTTGGCATGGTTTGTGTTCTAGATTGATAGAAATTTATTGTAGTTGTGTGAATTTGTGTGATACCCATATATGATCAATTTTTTTCATGAGAATTGTTATATTAGCATGTTACTATGATTTATGTTTATTCACATGTTGGTATATGATTCTACTATATTCTCATGATTCTATTATATACTTGTTTTATCATGCTATTATATGTTGTGTGTTATCTTGCCTTAAAAGGTTTTTTCTTGGTATATGTGATAAGAAGAAGATTATGTTATGTTTAACCTTAGAGGGGGATTCCAAAAGATATACGATGATGATGAAAATGGACCCATACAAGAGGTAGGAGAAAAGTACCAAATGAAACTCGATTCAATGAGGATACTATGGGATATGTTAAACTTTATTTCTTGTGGATACGAAGTATCATATAAACTCTAGGCATTTTGAATTCTATGTGACATGTCACTAGACTTGTGGCTCAATCTAATTTTTTTTTGATAGCCTTTGATCATCTTTTCTGTACGGGGTTGAAGTAGGTATGACTAAGGGTTTGTGGTGGATTGGTATTTCATGATCACTTGGTAAATGATTTTATGTTTGTTATACATGCTTTTGAATTTTTTTATCATGGAATACACCTATTATATAGGTGAACACTTTTTAAGGAAGCATTGGGGGGTTCCTACTTGGTTTTATTAACCACAACCTATATGAGAATTTTGATGCGTGTGAGAAATTCATTTATAGGGATCCAGACAAAGGAAAGGGGCCGATGGAAGTCTGTTGATCCAAAAACACTAGAGATGATATGTTTACTAGGATGCACTCCATAGGATACTTCTATTGATTTATTTATTTACCATATTTCACTTACACTTGGGTTTGTATTTCCATACTGGGAGCCCTTTTTAATTATTTGTATGACTGTTATGCAATCTACATAGTTTCTGCAAGATTACTTTGATTATTATATTTTATTATATTTTTTATATTTTTATTTTTTCTATGATATGATAATAAGGGTATATACTCCCCATTGACATAATTGGACCCTTGTTACTTGTCGACAACCTCTTTCATATAGGGAGGAATGCATGAGGTCATGTGGAACTATGGTTCAGACCGAATGGTTCAGTTCGAGATGTTATACCGTGGTATTAGAGAACAATTTATTTATTTTTATTTTAGAATTACTTAGGACATGGTATTAAGAGGACAACTACACGGGAATCGGGTAGGGGAGTTTCCATGTGCCTGACCAGCTCATGTGTAACAGACCTGTGACTTACCATTGATGGGATTAATATTACAATTTTCTGAGGATTTGGACATGTTCATACATCATGATTAGTAATGTAGGTTCACATTCCATATATATACCTATTTTTGTGAAACATATTATTTATTAATTTAATATGTTAATTTGTTACATATGTTTAGGATAGATTCTCACACTGTTGTGTGATATATCTATGCTATCATTAACTGGTAGAACCTAAGAATTATTTTATGTTTTTATATATATGTTTGTGACTAATGTATTAGGATAAATTCCTTGACCAGTTCTAGGAGGGTTATACCTTTGGTTTTGGGTAGACTTATATGGAAACCTTTATGTGATCCCTCAAACTAAATAATATCTATTTTAAATATCCTAGATATTTCCATTATATTGTAGAAGATTTCATCTGGATATATTCTTATGTGACTATATAAGAAGCAGGTTGGAATACTCATGCAAGAGAGGATATTCCTACTCTACCACAAGATATGTAAGAGTATGCTTCTAAGAATGATCTTACACTTTATCTGTGATTTAGGTAGTAGGATAACTTCATCCAAAAGTCTTTCACATTGTGACTATCCTTGTTGTAGGACTTCAGAACTATGGTTGAATATTCCTTGACTCTTAAATCTATATTTTTCCATACCTCCAGGGAATTAGAGGCCCTTAAGATGCTGATGAATGGTTTGAAATAATTCTAGGAATTTTTAATATAGTAGAGACTATGAAGGATAAATGGGTTAATCTAATGGATTTCATTCTATATGTGCTTCTCATTCCTTTGTATCTAGTTATGTTATTATAGGACTTGAATCACCAGTCAAGTTAGACTTTGAGTTACTTTCCCTTGATACACCATTGGGAACAAAAGTTGACCATATTTAGTAATTTCTAGAGTGACCTATAGTTATTTATGGTTAATGTCATTTGTGAGAATTCATGATATTGAAGATAAGTAAATTCAATGTGATTCTCAATATGGATTGGAGGACCGACTTCCGAGCTCACATATATTGTTATTAGAGATGAATTTAGTCTATATTTCATAAGAGATATAAGTACATGACAATTAGAGAATAAAAACTGTGTACAGGTAGATTTTTTATGTACTTAAGTCATCATGGGATAATCGGAGTGCATATTGTAGGCTTGAAACATCCAGTAGGATCAATGGTAGACCCCTCATCATTTCTTCCAGTCATGGAACTCTATCATTACATATTTTTAGATAACTTCACTCTACCCCCACACCATTTACATATTATTATTTATCATCTTCAAAAAATGTATTCTTTGAAACAAAATTCTTCATTTTCTTATCCAAAAACTTTTAAGTACTTTGAGGACTGTGATATGAAATTCAGTCCAATTACCTAGTTTGATTCTTCCAATACTATTTTCTCAATTTAATCTTCCCAATTCAATTGATCAATATAGAAAATATATATCTATCAGAATATGGTTAATACAAATATGAACACTTTATCCCCTAGTGTGGAAATCATAATACGATATCTCTAGTATGATTATCCAGTCCGATAAAATGATCATCTGAATATGATGATAAGAAGAATATGATAGTCAGCTAAATACCATGATCCAATGAATATGACGATCATATGAATATGATTAAATATCTTATCTTCTCATTTCACTCCCATATAATGAAAGTTCTTCAACAGCATTCAATTCAAAAACTTCTTCTTCTATCTCTAAAATTCTTCAATGCACCACATTCTATCCTCTTCACTATGAGAAATACTTCAGTCAGAAAAGTATGATGTACTTTAATTATTTTTTAGGTGACCCAAAATTGGTTTTTTCAAGAATCTCAAATAGTTTCATGGCCAACCAAATTTCCTAAATTTATATGTTTCTTTGAATTTGGGGTGTATCTTGATTTCATCCATGCTTCTCGATCTTTCTTGAATCTTTTATCAACTTCATCTCTTCTTTAAACATTATTTTCAAACACCAGTCTGAATCTAATTCTCTATACCAATTTCTGATAAAATTATATTGCTATCTTCCCATTTATATTCCATAATTACAATTATAAAAATAAATTGGTATCAAATCTGATATGATGGATCTTGACCCCTTTGATGAAAGAATTTGAAAATAGATCAGGTTTCTCATTTCTCTTCTAAATACAATACCCATCACGTTTATTCTCTAATGATTTATATCTTTTGGCTTTTGTTCTGACTAAAAACCAGTACCTTTGATTTCATACGTTGTCCACAAATCTTCCCAACCTTCAAATTTCAAGATCTATATTTGACAACACATCTAACCATCTCCTTCATACTATTAAAAAACTCAACATAAATTCTAGTTATGATTACAATATGTCTAATTATGATGTATGTCACAACTAATTAATTATTTTACATTGTTTATTGGTCTCTATCATTACATTTTGAATCAGCTTCAACAGTTTCAATTCGTTTACCATCGGTCTTGATGTAAACAATTCATCCTTTAATGAATATGATGGTATGCTGAATATGATGGATTTGTATTCATAAAATTCAAATTAAAAAACTTCTCTAATTTCTTCATTATGATCATATTTCTCATCCTTTAAACAAATATGCATTCAAAAAATTCATTATGATGACCTTGAGGCTGGGAAAATTCAACTTCACCAACTTCCTTCTTTCAGGAACTTCATATTATATCATGAGTTACTTTATGACTTTGATTACATTGAAGATTAGCTTTAACATCATCTGACATACAATGTAAAGTATTGTAACTTTACAATTTTTCAATAAGAACATTCTTTTACTTCTTATCCTAAATATGATTGAAATGATTATGATTAGAATGATTACAATTGGAAATATCTCTTTTACTCCCCCTTTCTTTCACCAAGATTAAACCATAAGAAGTATAGAATTCATATGATTTATGGAAAATCAAATATAAGAAAATAATCATCACATTTATTTTATCTTATCCATATAAACTTTGATTCTTTCCTATTACAATCAAACATTTCATTCTAGATTTAGTGTGAATCTGATGAGATTTTTCTTCTAGCAAACTTATCCTAAATATGATGATTGTTTTCAATCATTTTTAATATAATTCTCCAAATATGATGATCAATCCATTTTCACTAAATAAAAAGTGAAGCGATTTATTTTCTTCTTAAACTTCCTTAACAAAAAAAATCAATACCTGAATAAGATCACTTTCCTCATCATCTTGGTCTTAATAATCTCCCCCTTTGGATTCTACTATAAAACAAGTTTCATAAATCAATGAACATTTTATCCTCAATCAATAGATTACTTATCAAAAATTCTAAGCCTACATGATCTAACTCATTATAAGAAATAAGAATCACTGACAGTAAGACCTTGATATCCAAAAGTAGTGATTATGAAAACATCCTCAGCTATCTTTCTCTTCCTCAACTTCCATACCCATATTTTCATCATTAGTTTTTCAACATTCCTGGAATACAATTTTTTTCCTGCAATCCCTACAACACATAGTTATAATATTTCACAAACACACAATGCTAAATTCACATCTTTCCCACAACTCTCCTTTTTATATGAATCAATAAAGATAGATTTATGAAACAATGATCCCCTTAAAAACACTATACAATGGTAAGATAAGAGAGGGGAAATAAATATATACCTCAACCATGATGAGATAGAGGTTAGAATCCTATGATCAATCTCAATTTAGAAAGGGATTACTTTGGTAAAGTTGTTGTGAAAATGCCAACAACTTGTTTTGATGGAGGAACATACTCCAGCTTGAATTCATTATTCTTCACATTCTCTTTAATGAAATGATATTTTATATCAATAAATTTTGAATGAGAATGTTGAACTGGATTCCTAGTGAGATTGATTTCACTTTTATTATCACACCCTAAGAGAAAGGGTAACATCACTTCACCAAGTAAGTATTATAATTGAGTCTCCATCCACATAAGTTGGGTAGCTGTTGGAGTAATAGCAACATACTCAGCTTTAACTATACAAAGAGTTAATGAATTTTTTTTCCTTTGATGTATCTGAGAATTATTTTCCCATTAAGTAAATGTGATTCTTTTAGAGAACTCTAAAATATTTCCCATAATATAATAATATAAAAAATTATGGTTCTTAAGGCAGTAAAATACAACAAACATACAATTAACTTAAAAAAATTCTTTTTGATAAACTTCTTTCCCTTCTCCATCATTAATCAAATTTGTTCCCACTGAAATCAGTTCGGTAATAGGTTTTGTGTTTTCCATGATGAACTTCTTTAGAAGTTATTTAATATAAATTATTTGAGAAATAAATATTTGTTTCTTATTTTGTAAAATTTTTAACCCAATAAAATATTTCATTTCCCCTAGTATGGACATATCAAACATCTTTTTCATTTCTTTAGAAAATATTTCACAAGATCATTCATTATTCTCAGCAAAGATAATGTCATCAACATAAAAAATTACGATGATGGAATACTCTTGAATTTAATTAATGTAAATATTATTATCAATTATTTCTTTTTTAAAACACATCTTCCATAATAAAGTATCTAATTTGGAGAACCATTCCCTCAGAGCATGTTTTAGCCCATACAAGGCCTTCTTAAAAATTTATACATAACTTTCATATTTTTCAACAAAAAAGATACAAGGTTGTTAAATATGAACTTCCTCATCAAGATCACCATTCAAGAATGCAAATTTAAAATCCATTTGAAATATTTTGTAACTTAATTATGAAATAATAAAAAGAAAAATTCGATTTGTTTCTAACCTTTCCACTAGAGAAAAAGTTTCATAAAAATCAACACCTTCAATTTGTGAGTAACCTTGTCACACTAATTTTTTTTTGTTTCTTATCAATTCATCGTCTTCATTTAGCTTGTTCTGGAAAACCCACTTTGTACCAATGAAATTATTGTTTTTTTTTGTTTAGGAACAAGTTCCAATGTATCATTATTTTCAATCTGATCCAGCTATTTATTCATGGACTAAATCCATTCGGGATACTCAAAATCTTCATTCAGATCATTCAGCTTGAATTTTGAATACAAAGAATTATGTGCAATATAATTTTTTGTTCTTCTTATTTTAACTTTTTTTGTTGATCACTAATAATATTCTAAGATTCCACTTGATTTATAAACCTAGGATGATATTTTTGAGTATCTTCCTCATCATTGGAAATAACTATGTCCAAATCTTCTTAATTAGGATTACAATTTTTTGTATCCTCATCATAATTATTTCCCTTTTCATGCTTAAATTCCTTATCTGCATGAGTCTGTTTGTATTCCTTAGTATTTTCAATAAAATTCATATAAAAATAATAAAAAATAATTCTTTTTTATTTTTTGAAACATCTATATCCTCTTCCTTCTAGATCATAGCCAAAAAAATTCCATCTTTACCTTTTTGTTCAAACATTCCAAGGTTTCCACCCTTATTCTTTATAATACATGGACTCCTGAAAACTTTTAAATGTTTCAAACATGATGTTTTTTTATAAAACAATTCATATGGATTCATATATGAACTTTTTCTATATAAACATTGGTTTTTAATTTAAATATTAGTACTCAGGAATGACCTCCACTAGTAATGATAATGACCATGTTTAGGCAACATAGTTTTTCCCATTTCCACCAAACTTCTAGTATTTATTTTAGAAAATTTATTTTTTTTGAGGAGTGTATGGGATACTATACTCATGAAAAATTCCATGATTTTCAAGATAATTTTAAAATTATTCATTTCTATATTCTACACCATTGTCAGTTCTCAACTTCTTCACTAAATACTCCCATTATTTCTTGGATTTCCTCCTAAAACATTTAAACATTATTAAAGAATTTGACTTATGTTTCATATACATAACACAAGTAATGTGATTAAAATCATCAATGAAAGTAAAGAAGTACTTATTTCCATTTTTTTATTGTTTTATCATTGTCCAAAAAATATCAAAATGAATAATATCCAAGAGTTTTTTTAAAAAAATCTCAACTTTCTTATGCACTGAATCTATAATCTTTTCTTTCTGAAAAATAGTAAAACACCAATCTATTTCTCTTTGAAAATCAGAAATGTATTGATTTTTTTATTTTAGATAAATTGATCATGTTTCTATAACACATGTGCTCAATCATTTTATGTCCCAATTGATTCTATTACACTATACACAAGTAACAAGAGTTTTGGATTTCACCAATTTGATATAAATTTTCTTTTGTACGTTGGCCTCATGTAACTTAATTTCCATTATTCTCACTTTTCTCAAAAAATACATCATTCCTGAATGTAACTTTTTTACCTTCATCACAAAATTGGTAAAAAATAAATAGGTTATGTTTCATCCCATCAACATTTAAATCTTTCTTGGGTTTCAATTTTTTTGTTATAATGATAGTTGATCCAATGCCTTTGATTCTTAATGATTTGTCATTTCCAAATGTCATAGTTCCTTCTTTAAAATATTTTAAATTCTTAAAAAATATCAAATATCCCATAATATTAGAATAAATCCCATGATCAATAATCCATGATTATTATCCTTTTAAATATTTCATATAGTTTCAGAAAAAAATCATTTTCTTCTTCATTTTATTTTTTCACTTAGAACTTATGAGAATTGTTAAGAAATTTTTTTTATGCCAACAACAAAACAAGACATCATTTTTCAAGGTGTATAGGTTGTTCACATATTTCACAAATAGTTTTCAGGAGTTGGAACCAATTTTCAAAATTTACTACAACCATATCAAGTTTCTTAAAAACAACATTCATTGACATCATTCGTTGAGAAGACTGATTCCTCCTTAAACTTTTCCTTTCATAACATTTGGAATAATAGTAATATTGTTGGTTGAAACAATATATATTTACCATATATTTAAATCCACCACAATACCATCAGTTTTCATAGAAAGATTATTTTCCTCTAAAACTACTATACTAACTAAAATTATAAATATGTTTCTTAGCAACCTTCTTGTAATTATTATCTGAACGACTAACCTTTCAGATATTAATTTGAAAGTCCCAAATCAGGATAATTATATCGATGAAAGGGGGATGAGGTGAATCAGTGAAATCATTTATTTTTATGTTTCCTTGAAAATGAAACAAACTTTGCCTCTAATTAAAGATTTCATTCCATACTAAAAACAAATCAAACATATATCCATAGGAATATAAGAATTTATAAGGTTCACTATTCAATAAGAATAAATACGTCCTTGTTATGGTTTAGAAATAAACCCATACCACATAATCCACTCGAAAACAATCTTTTTGTGTGAAATATAATGAGTAGGATATGCGCTTAAACTCATGTAGCACCATATAAACAATCCAATAGTGTGTGTTCTCCTTCTAGCACAAATGGTGTAACACAAAGTTTTTGTAACAATACATTTTACTTGTTATTCATTATCAACTTCCAAAAATTTATTCTTTTAAAAAAATTTATCACTTTATTATCCAAAATATAGTAAGAACTTTGAGGACTTTGATATAAAATTCAATCCAATTACACAGTCTGATTCTTCCAATTCGATTTTCTCAATACAATATTCCCAGTCTAATTTCTCAGTATAGATATATATCACTTTCAGAATATGGTTTAAAAAAATATAAATACTTTCTTCCTTAGTTTATAAATCTCAATATGATAATCTCAACATGATTATCCAGCTCAATACAGTGATCAGTTAAATACAATGAAAAATAGAGTATAATAGCCAGTTGAATACGATGATGCACAGAATATGATGATCAGCTGAATATATATAAATCTTGTCTCTTCTCCCTTCACTCATTTCTGAATAATGTTCTTCAACAAGTCTCAATACATAAACTTCTTCTTTTATCTCTAAAATTATTTAGTACTCTGTCTTCTCTCCTCTTCACTGTGAACAACACTTCTATCATAAAGTACGATGCACTTTTTTCCTTTTATATGTGACACAAAATTCTCTTTGGTGGGATTCTCAAATCATTTACAACTCAACCAAATTCACCAAATTTTTAGGATTCCTTGAATTTCGGGTGTATCTTGAATTCATCCACACTTCTCAATTCTCTTCATTTATTCTCGATCCTTCTCGAATATTATAACATCTTTATCTCTTCTTCAGAATTTCTTTTTTAACACCATTTGAGTCTGATTCTCTATAATTATTGCTAATATGATTACATTTATATCTTTCCATTTTGATTTTTTCATTATGATCAACCAAATTATTCAGTATCAACCCTTACACGATAGATATTGACCCCTTTGATAAAAGAATTTGAAAAAAAATTAGGTTTCTCCTTTATCATCTGAATACGATACCCATTAGCTTTATTCTATGAAGATTTTTTATATTTTGGATTTTGTTTTAACTGAAAACTAGTACCTTTAGTTTCTCACATTTACCAAAAATCATCCCAACCTTCAAATTTCAAGCTCCCTCTTTGAAAACACATCCAACCATATCCTTCAAACTCTTACTAAACTCACGTCTAATTTCAGTTATGATTACAATCTATCTCATTATGATGTAAGTCACACATAATAAATGGTTGACTACATTGTCGATTGGTCTCTATCATTACATTTTAAACCATCTTTAATAGTTTCAATTCCGCTACCATCAATATTTATGTAAACAATTATACCTTTCATGAATATGATGGTATTTTGAATACGATGGATTGATATTCAACAACTTTGACTTTAGAAACTTCTCTCATTTCATAATTACAATCATCCTTCCCAACCTTTAAAAAAAATCAACATCTAGAAAACTCATTATAATGACCCTGAGGCTGGAAAACATCAACTTAAACAAATTTATTCTTTTAAAAACTTAATCTTGTATCATGAATTCCATCCTAACAGTGATTACATTAAAGATTAACTTTATAATCATCTGAATTATAAAAGAAAGTATTGAAACTTCCCAATTTTTCATTAACAACATTCTTTTTCTTTCTCAGCATGAATACAACTGACATGGTTATGATTAGACTAATTATAATTGTAAACATATCTTTCACTCCCTCTTTCTTCCATCAATATTTCTCCACAATAATTATAGAATAATTATAATATATGATAACTCCAAGATCAACAAAGAATCATCAGATTTATTTTATCATACCCACATAGACTCTGCTTCTTTCCTATTATGATAATACCTTTCATTCCAAATTCAGTGTGAATCTGATGAGATTTTTTTTCTAGCCATCTTCTCTGGAATACGATAAAAAATTTAAAGCATTGTGAATCCAATTCTCTGAATACGATGGTCAATACATTTTTTACTAAATATAATGTGAAATGATTTTCTTATTAAAATTTATCGATAAAAAAAGAAAATTCTTGAATACAAAAACCTTCCCCATCAACTTGGTACTAACATATATCATATACCCTAGATCAATGATCTCTTTTATTAGTTATAGGGAGCCTTGTGGTTCTTCAAGATTGATCCTATCAACCTATCACTAGTTATGTGTTATATGGGAGGACATAGTTAAGACAATGTTTTTGAATAGGTATGATATATAAGATTACTTGGTGGTGCCATTTGGTAATGACCAAACCCTAGTATCCCAAAGTTAGTGATTACTTTATTACATTGGAAATAGATACAAGTAATGACATGCCAATAGACCAAATAGTTTAGTAGTCTTGGAAAAATAGACACATAGTTGGACCTTACTTTACAATTGAAAACATAAAATACAAGATAATATTTTATTTGAGTACAAAATTAATCCCTTTAGTGTGTCTCTACATATAAATTTTAACACACTTCTTAGAATCATGGGGAAAGAAAACATAAGAAATGGGAGATCTTAGATGATCAGTAAGGGTATGTGTACTATAAAAGCTAACAGTAAGTAAATAAATGAGGATTAATATGTATAATATATACAATTATCAAATATTACATATAAATAATACTATGAAATAGGTGAAAAATCCTTGGATAACACAACAATATAAATAATCACATGGATAATAATAAAACTAGTTTTATAATGATTGAATGCATAATGCCAGACATCAAAAAATTACTTTCAAGGACTCATGCCAAGAAATCATATATAAATGGACAAGGCATTAGCCAAATACACAAAATAGGTTGTTTCATGAGAACTATTGATGCATCAAGGGATATAGTGGTAATGGGATATCACTACTATGTCCAATTAATTCATTATATGAAAGGGGTGAAATATAATAAATATAATCGTTTATATTGAAAAAATGGCAACAAAATGTTAATAATCTCCCCAATCACTAAGAATAATATTAAATAATCCAGATTGATTTAGAGAATGGTATCAAAAGAGTAAATCTCATGTAATGCATAATATTCCCCAAATAATGTTGACATAGATATAAATACTTTTAAAATATCCTTGGAGTATTTCTCAAGGAAAGTAACCTTTTCATTTTGAAATAATTTATTCAAAATATAAAAAAATACAAATAAATAAGGAAAATTTTTTATTTGAAAGTAAAATTAGAAACTTATAAATATTATTAAAAACATTGAGAGGTCTTGATGGTGATAAATTCTATTCATGCCATACCAGTTAAACGAAAATATTCCTTTTATACATTTGTAAAAATTCAAAAAGTACCTCATTCAGAAAATGAAAATAATATTTCATTGAAACATTTTTATAGAAAATGAAACATGGGTAAAAATTAAAATTTCAAAAATAACTAGAGGATAATTTTATATATTTAGTTTAAGATATAAATATCAAATAATTCTCCCAGTGAATACATAAATATAAACAATCCTGGATAAGGATAAAATCATGAAATGAAAACTTGCCTCAGGTTATACTTCCTTAATATGTGTAAAAAACTCCTATATAATAAATATATAATTATTATAAATATATTAAATAACCATAATAATATATATACCATTTCATATATTATTTAATTATAATATTTTATCACTATTTTATTAACAATTCTTTGAATTTGGTTGTACCGGAAATTTTATGCCTCTGTTGATTGCTGTTGTGCTTTTTGTGGTGTTTTGAATTGGTTTTCTAGAATTTTATGGTTCCCGCTTACCCAAAAATTGGACTTCTAAATTAAAATAAAAATATAATTTTCAGTCATATTTCTCTATGATAACTGCTTTGTTTTTCATGCATGTTTTGGTTTGGTAGTTTCGGTCCTTGTATTTTGATCATGATTCAATGATATAAGTTTTTTTAATTGTGAAATAAATTTCATATATATTCATTATAAAAATTTATATATTCACCCATAGAAGTTATAGATAGAAAAATGAATCACACCGTTCATAGAGACAGTAGGCCTTACGTACACATGAATGCTGTTTTCATTTTTAGATAAATGGAATGAAAGAAAGATAAATAATAATTAACCTTTAAAAAATCACTATCATCAAATATATATAATATATATTCATTAAATATATCCTTATTAACATCAAAGTAAAACAGAAATTAAAAACAAATCACATCGCTTCATAGAGGTGGTAGTTCACACGTACGAACGAGAGATGTAATTTTTTCCAATAGATTGAAAGGTTAGAAGGTAGATCAGGCATTATCATTAAAAAATTATATTTATTTAATAAATATAATATATACAAATTAAACCCATCATATTAACCATAAACTAAATATGGTGGTGGAAAATGAATTGGATCGCTATGTGGAGACGATAAGTCTTACGTACGCAGAAGTGATACTTTTACTGCCCATTTAATTAGAAAAGGGTGGATAATGGAGATTTCATAATATTAAAAAAAAATTATAATATTTAATATATTTAACATATTATTTAATAATAAATACAATAAAATTATTGGAGGTAAAGAATAAGTAAAAAAGAAAGTGACCAGTTAAGGAAATTTCCTCTTTATGGAAAAAACTCTTGTAGATATCCTCTTAAGGATAGTTGGGTTAGTATTTTCTGAACAAAAGAACCTATAGAATGATGATAAGTAATTTTTTAAGAGTATGGTTGATATATACTTCTCAAAGTATAGTAATTAAGTAGAATTATGAGTTTCCTTTTATAAGAGAGGGAGAGGATAGACTTGGAATTTCTTAAAAATATTTAAATATAATGAATTCATTATCAAGTAAAATGATTCCAAATGAAAGTGAATTAAAAGAAAAAGTGGTATTATTTGAAATAAAATTAGTAAATGAAATTTATATAGGTTTTGGTTCCATTTTAGACATTATATTTTTTTATTAATTTTATTTGTTAATTGTTTTTGACATTAACCACGATAACAACTATTTTAATCATAAAGGGTTAAGAATGAAATAATAAATGGAAAAGTGACTCATAAATGGAACATGGATGATTTTTTAAACTATATTAAATTCACATGGTCAATGATAATATTTTTATGAATATTAAATCATTTAATAAAATATTAATTATTATAAAATATCATTAATTTCAATTTTCAGACTATTCATTTAATTTGGATTTAAGGACATGAAGATAAAATGAAATTATAATATAGTACTTAAAAAAATATATTTTATTATATTTATCTAAAATATTATTTTAAAACTATAAGTCACTCAAATTATATTACTTTGATTATTTTTAAAATCATTTATTTTATTTTTTATTAATTGAATAAATACTTTATTAGCGTTGCGCATGTTTTTAAAGAAATTATTTAATAAAAAAATTATTAATAAATCAAAATTACTAATATTGATTAATTATTCAAAAAATTATTGTTAATATTTAGTCACAAAGTTTTTACCTATGTTAACGCATAGCAGATATTTAGAACCAAGAGAGTGACATTTTGTAACTTTCTTTGCTGTAAATAATATATATATCATTTTCATGGAAAAATGTCTTTTAAACAATTATATTTTGATCCTAATGTGATATGGGTGAAATTAAATTCATCCAATACATGTTTATATGAATAATGGTGACCCAATAACGTAGTATTAACCTCAATTTTCTTGATTTACCCTTTCTCCATGATGATAAAATTTTATTCGCTTTACCGTTCATTATGACACAAAATTAAGTTGACTTATTATATAATATTAATTAGGATGATTCCAAATATGGAATCCATTTTTAATAAATTCAATATCTATAATTTTTAGAAATTTATATTACAATAATACTGCAAAGCATGATGAAAAGCAGTTTTATGAAAAAAATTCATTTTTAAGTCTAAGAGTATTTTTACTCTAAAATTAAATATAATGCTTATTAATATATAATTAATTATATTAATTATAAATAAATGATACTTATATTATTTTAGGAATAAATTAAATATATTTTGATCCCTTTTCTATAAAAATAAATGATAGTTTTAGAAAAATGAATATTTTTCACTATTCACTAAAAAGTCTATTATTTCAGAAAAAAATTTAACCTAGATTAATTTTGATATGATCATTTCAAAAATAGAATTATCATAAGTAAATTAACTTTGAGAACTTTTATAATTTTTTTAATAAAATTTTGAAATAAAACTATGTTTATTTTTGCTATTATTTTTTTAGAAAGAAATGATTACTATAATTGAATCTTGGGTGTCACATTGTTCCCTTGTTAAAAAGATTTCAACCTTGAAATTTATATAATATAAAATCATGAAAATATTTGGGTAGTTCATCATCATAATTTTTTAGGTCCACATATCATCTCTTCTGTCTTATTATTTATCTAATGTACCTTTACCAGTTGAGTCATCCGATTCCTCAACACTTGTTATCTAGTTTCTAGAATCTGGATAGGATCTTCAGAGTAAGGAATATCTAGTTCCAATTCTATTTATTAAGAGTAAAGAACATGTGTTGGGTTTTTTCATGTACTTATTTAACAATGATATATTGAACACATCATGTACTTAAGAGATACTTGGTGGAATTTTCAAATGGTAATCCATAACTCCAATTTTTTCAAGGATTTCAAAAGGTATAATATACATGGGGTTAGTTTAACTTTCTTACCGAACCTTACAACACCCTTACATGGAGATAATTTAAATAAAACAAGATCTCCCACTTTAAATTCCAAATATTTCTTCTTGTTATCAGCATAAATCATTTTATGGCTTTGAGATGCTCCAATACAAGTCTGAGTAGTCTTTAACCTAACATTTGTATCCTAAATTAGTTCTGGGTCTATAAGATTCATTTTAAAAACTTAATCTCAACAAGTTGGAGTATAATTTCTCTTTCCATATAATGCTTCATACAATGCTGTTTAAATACTTAAATAGAATCTATTGTTATAGGAAAACTCTACCAAAGGTAATATTTATCCCAAATACCTTTAAAGTTATGTGACTATGACCTCAAAATGTATTTTAATGTTTGGATAATACTTTAAGACTTACCATCAGTTTGATTATGATAATCAGTGCTCAAATAAATATCGATATCAAGATACTTTTGATGATTTTTCTATAATTTTGATGTAAATCATGGATCACATTCAGAAAAATATAAAATAGGTGCACCATGAAGATTTAAAACATCATTAATATTGATTAATGCAAGGGGATCTTGTGGTAAATATTCCCTTATATCAAGAAAATATGATGATATGGTATTTTGATCAATAATAAGTCATATTTCGTAATTATTTCTTAGAGTATTTGGTAATATAATGACAAAGTCCATAATAATGTCATCCCATTTCCATATTGTAATATGTAGAGGTGGAATGAATCACCAAGGATACCATTTATCTATGTTAACCTATTGAAAAACCAAACATCATGATAGATAATCATTAATTTCCATCTTTATATTATCCCATTGAAAATTTTCCATCAAATATATATACATAATGGTTCTAAAAGGGTGTATAGATAAATTCAAGTAATGAGAATCATATAATAATTCTCTTTTTAGACCAGTTATAGATGGAAAACATAGTCTCTTTCCAAATTTTAGAATTCTATCTTTATATATAAGGCCTTCTAATTTCCCATCATCCATGACCTTAATTTTCTTTTGAAAATTCTCATCATCAATCCATGAAGTTTTTATATTTTATATTAAGGGTTTTTTTGACAATCATTTACAAAATAAGTGAAGTTTCCCCTTTCATAATAATTCCCAGATCCATATTTATTAAATCCATGAACATATAATCCTTTTTAATCCCCATTTTGGTTAGGACTTCATGATATTTTTTGGCTCAATGCATATGCTACCTTATTTTCCTTCACAAGGTGGTAGTGTATTGAATAATCATAATCTTTGAGTAACTCGATCCATCACCTTTTCCTCACATTTATCTCTTTATATAAAAATATGCATTTCAAACTCTTGTGATCCATATATATCTCAAATATTTCACTATACAGATAATGTTCCCATATCTTTAATGCAAAGATTATGGATGGTAACTTAATATCATGGATTGAATAGTCTTTTCATGAGTTATTAACTGATTTGATACATAGGAAACAACTTTATCATTCTATATAATTACACAAAAAAGTACTTTTATTGATGTATCACTATAGATAAAAAATTCATCATTTTCTGATGGTATATTAAAGATCAAAGGATTCAAAAATCTATTCTTTAATTCTACAAAACATTCTTCTCATTCATTTTCCTATATTAATTTAACACCTTTATGAATAATCTTAGTTAAAAAGTTAACCAATTGAGTAAAACTTTGAAAAAAATCACCAAAAGTAACCCAAAAAACCAATGAAACTACATACATCAGTTATGTTCATTGGTGTAGGACATTATTAGGATGCCTTTTCCTTATCAGGATCAATTGAGATTCCATCCATAGAGACAATATGTCCATGAAAAGAAACTTTTTAGACATAAAATCTACAAAAGATAAAGTTACCATATAACTATTTTCTTCTATGAGTATCAAGAATGATTCTCAAGTGATTATTATTCTCCTCAAAGATATTATATTACACCAAGATATCATCATTAAATACAACAACAAAATTATCATGATATTCCTTAAATAATTTGTTCGTTAGATACATAAAAAAGGGTTTATTAGTAAATCCAAATGTCATTATCTATAAACTCATAATGTCCATACATCATTTGATATGTCATATTTAAAATATATTTATTCATTATTCACAACTGATAATACCTATAATGAATTAAAATATTTGAAAAATATTGAGCTCTATAAATTTGATCGAATAATACATCAATACGAGGTAGAGGATACTTGTTCTTTATCATAATAAAATTTATTTCCAAATAATCAATGAAAAACCTCATAAATCCATATTTATTTTTAATAAAAATAATATGGGATCCACAGAGTAAAACACTAGGGAATATAATTCAGTTATTACATAACTCCTCTAATTGTTTCTTCAATTCCTCTAATTATATAATGGAAATTTATATGGAGTCCTTGATATAGATTTTGTATCAAATATTGAATTAATGGAAAACTCATCCTAAAGATCTAACAAACTTCTAGGTAATTAATCAGGAAATACATCAATGTATTCTTACCCAATAGGTACATCCTCAATTTGAATATTAACTCTTTCATCCGTACATTTTGTATACTATTCATCCCCAAGAATTTCATTTAGAAGAGCTACTAGGGGTGGATTTAACACAATAATGATGATGAAGTTTCCCCTCTAAAGATTATGAATTCCACATGTTCATCTCAAATCATAATTTCAATCTCTTTGAAATAAAAATTTCTTCATATTTTGAAATCCACTTCATACTAAGGATTATATGAAAATCAACCATTATTATAATAATAAATTCAGAAAATATAGCATGTTTACATGTCGTAATGGGAACTTACTGAAACATCCTTGTTGCGGTGAGACTTCCACTAGGAATCCTAATAGATAAATTCCTTCTTATGGTTCTAGGGAAATATCTAAATTTCTAGGAAAAATTATAATATATAAAATAGAGATATTATCTTGAAACAAATAAATCATTAGCTAAATTTGAGGATAAAATTAAATTACATGCCACCACATCTTTAAATTTATTTATTGTGATCACATAAGATTAGCCTTTATCCCTAGTACTTTTCTGGGGTAAATTCCCTTGATTCCTTGAATAATAATTTTCACATTTCCCCATCTTCTTATACATGAATAATTGAACATGGGAAGCTTCTTTCTTAGCCTTAAAATCATAAGCCTGATGTCCTTTCTCTCTACAGTTGAAGAAAACTCCCTTTCCTAGTAAGAATGTTCCATAGTGTTTCTTTCTATATTTATTATAAGTTATAAATTACACACTTCCATTATTACCTTTTAATATGTTTACTTTTCTAGAGTTTTCATCCTCCCTTTTCATATATTTATTTCTTTCAAAGTCATATTACATGGAGAATTATTTATTTGTCTTGATATAGAATGAGATTATGTCTTTATATAATGAGAAAGTTTGGCATATTAGTGAACTTCAACGGATTGGATTTTACCAATCAAATAAATATTTAATCATAATCTTTGGATTATGTATATAGTATGAAGCTTTCCTTTACAAACTTTTAACATTGTATTCATACTTGGAAACATTTTCCACTTAATTTTGTCTCAGATACAAGAATTGTCTTTCTATATCCACTCATTGCTCACAAGGAAAATATTTTTCCAAAAAAATTTCCTCAAAATAATTCCATTACCTGACCACTATTTCCTAATCATCCTTAGTATTTTGAATCAATTATCACCAATAATTATCATCCCATAATAGATGATAAACTACCATGACAACCTTCTCCCCGTCATTACTTCCCGAAGTGAGAAAAAGTTTCTCCGAGGAACTTATTCTTCTCTTAGCTATAAATGGATTTTTAGTCTCATTAAATGATCGAGGTTTCTAACACATAAAATGGTCCAAAATTATTATACCACATTATGGTTCAGCATGTTGATCCATATGAGCAAGGTTATTGGTCATAACCTAAGTTAGATTCCCCAATATAGTTATAATTTGTTTAGTTCCAGCTCTAGCTTTGTTATCTTTCCCAAGATGAAATAACAACATGGATTATGCTCATTGATATTGTTTCAACTCCTACTACTAAGCACCATTTTCAAAAATGTAATTCAGTATATTAGAACAAAACATTATGAATCATAATGCATAATTTTTAAACTAGTGAAACACTTAACATAAATTGATAAATTTAGGCATAGATAATATCATAATCATAAACTTAGATTCTTGGGGAATATTCTAAAATCCTAAAAATATTCTAAAATAATCCATAATGTTTTATATGTAAAATGAAAACCAACCCTTGAATATCCCTTGAGAGTGACAAACCATATGAGTAGTAAGTGAACACTCATCATGCACCAGAATGATGGATGAGATATACTAAAACCAAATCTTTTCATGATTATTAACCCTATATGCATATGTACCAAAACCATGTCCACTTTTAGTATCTAGGAAAATATTTATTTCTTGGAAAACCATATAATATCTACCATAACAGAACATTAGGTTGTTATCATATACTTATACTTATCCTAAAAGTCAAACATAGGGTTATATTTCCTATTATATATTTTTCTAAATCAATCTCTAAAGTCTTATACAAAACCTCCCTATGATAACAGCTATAAAGACCCCGACCTAGGTATCCTAGAGTTATAAGTTACTTTATTAAATTGGAAATAGATATAAGGAATCATATCCCATTGGACCAAATAGTTTAATAGTCATGGAAAACTAGATACATACTTGAATCTCACATTAAAATTGAAAATTTAAAATACAATAGAGTATTTTATTTGAGTAAACCATTATTACCTATATTATATCCCTTAATATCATTCATAATACCCTTTATGACATCTTGGGGAAAGAAAACATAATAAAGGGGTGAACTTAGATGCTCAGTAAGGGTATGCATTAAGTGGAAGCTAGCACCAAGTAAATAAACGATAAATAATATGGTTGAGATATATAATAATAAAAAATTCCATATAACTAATACAATAAAATAGTGGAATACATATATAGATAACATAACAACATTACTAATTACATTGATAATATTAACACTATTTTCAAAATGATTGAATGCATAATTCCATAAATCTTAAACTTACTATTAAGGCCTCATTACAAGACATCATATATAAATGGGTAAGGCCATAGAAAAATACCCAAAACAAATTTCCTCATAATTTCTATAAATGTATCAAGGGGATATAGTGGGACAAACCCATCACTTACCAAGTATAGTTAATTCATCATATGAAATAGGTGAAACATAATCAATGTAAAAATTCATATTGAAAAACTAAAATACAAAATGTTAATAATCTCCCCAATCACTAAGGATAATCATAAACCATAGAGAGTAATATAGTGAATGGTATCAAAGGATTACATACCATATAAATCATAACATTCCCAAATAATTTTTATATAGATGAAAACACATTAAAATATCATTGTAATATTTCTTGACGAAAATATCCTTTTTTATTTTTAAATTAATTATTCAAAATCTAAAAAATTAAAAAATATTAACAAAAAGATTTTATTTAAAAGGAACCATAGGAACCTATAAAATAATATTTGTATCATTAATTGGTCCTAGAAGTGGGATATTAATGTTGAATATGTTAGAAAAATCTCCTTTTATACATTTATAAAGAGTAAAAAAGTACCTCGTTCAGAAAATGACAAGAATATTCCATTGAAACATTTTAATAGAAAATAATACATGGAAAAAACATATAATTTTTAGAAATATGCAGAATATAATAGTATTTATGGAATTTAACATATAAATATCAAATAATACCCCCAGTGGAGACTTATATATTAATAATCCCAAATAAGGATGAGATTTTGAAATAAACCCTTACCTCATGTATGACTTCCTTAATATGTTTCCAAACCTCCTCTATTATAAATATAGAATTTTTATACATATATTATGGAACCATAATAAAAAACACAAATACACACACACACACACACCATATATTATTTACTTGGAGTCTTTTATCACAAGTTTATTAACAATTCTTTGTTAAAATAACTATTCTTGGTAATAACTGCATTATTTTTCACATATGTTCTGGTTTGACAACTTTAGTTCTTGTAATTTGATCATGGTTCCATAATATAAATAATTTTAATAATTATTTAAATATAATATTTATTCATTATTTATATATTTATAGTTATCCAGAAAAGTTATACTTAGAAAAATGATTTACACCATTCATGGAGATGGTAGACCATACGTACGCATGAACACCATTTTCATTTTTTGATGAAGGAAAAAAAGAAAGGTAAAAAATATTTTTCATTTCCATAATCATTATTTTATCATGTATAATATATATTAATCAAATATCTCCTTATTAACATATAATTAAAATAGAAATGAAAAATAAATCACATCACTTTGGGGAGGTGGTAGTCCACATGTGTGGACGAGTGACATTATTTTTTTCCAACAGATTCGATGTTAAGAATGTAGATGTGATATCATAATTAAAGAAATATAGTTATATCATAATTATGATATATAGATATTAAAATAATCATATTAACCATCCATGAAATATGGTGGTGGAAACTGAATTTCTTCTCTACGTTTAGATGGTAAGTCATACTAATGCACAAGCGATACTTTCATTTCCCATTTGATGAGAAAGATGATAAATAATGTTAATTTCATAATAATAATAAAATTTAGTTATATTTTTTATAATTAATTTTTTATTTTATAATAAATACTATATATTTATATGAGGAAAAGAATAATTGAAAATAAAGTGATTGGTTAAGGAGACTAACTCTTATTTAAATGAAATCAGTTATATCACCTCTTAATGGTCCTATTATTAGTCTTATATAAATAAAAAAAACTATAGAATTTGGATAAGGAACTATAGAAGATATTATTTAAAAATTTTTTTATACAGATGGATCAAATTGTAGTAAGTAAGAAAAATGACGTTTGTCCTTTTATATGGGTGGGACATGACACAATTGGAATTTTCTAAAACATTAAAATATAATAAAGTAATTATCAATAAAAAATACTTATAAATGGATATCAATTTTAATAAAAAATTTATCAGGTTGAAATAACATCATACAATGATATTTATACAAGTTTTGGTGCCATGTTAAACCTTATATTTTTTTAATTAATCACTTTGTTATTTATTTTTGACCTTAACTAGGGTAACAAATATTTTAATCATAAAGTGTTAATAATACATCCATAAGTTGAAAAGTGACTAACAAATGTCCCATTTATGGTATTTTAAACCACATTAAATCCACATGGTATAATATAATATTTTTATTAATTTTAAGTCAGCTAATAAAATAATATTTATTAAAAAATATCATTAATGTCAAATTTGGATCTATTCATTTAATTGGAATTTATTGACCCAAGACAAAGATTAAATTTGAATATAAAACTTTTACACATAAATAATATGTTATATTTATCTAAAAAATTGTGTAATACTAAAAATAACTCAAATTAAATCACTTTTAATATTTCTAAAATCATTTATTATATTTTTTTAATAATTTCACATGTACTGTATTATTATTGAATAAGTATTTATGGTAAATATTTAATCACCAAAAAATATAAATAAATTTCCTTATGAATATAATTTAATAATTCATAAAATTAATCTTAATATTCATTCATAAATTTCTTTTCCCCCTATGTGAAGACATAAGAGATATTTAAAACTAAAGAGTGTTATTTTGTAACATTATTTGATTTAAATATTATATAGCTCATTTTCATAGATAAGTGTCTCTTAAATAGATAAATTTAGAGCCTAATGTGGTAATTATTTAGTTTAATTCTCCCAATAGTAATTTAGATGAAAATTGGTGACCTTATCAGTTAATTTTAACCTAGATTAACCTGATTTATCCTTTTTTTGTGGTGATTTTTTGTTAGTAGTTTTACTATTCATTATGAAAAAAAATAATTTGACCTTGTTAAATAATATTAATTATTATGATTCAAAATATGAAATACATCTTATCAAATTCAATATCTATAATTTTCAGAAATTCATTGTATAATAATATCGCAAAGTGCGAAGAAAAACAATTTTTCTTTGAAATAATGCATTTTTAACTCAAAAAGTATTCTTATACTAAGATAAAATATAATGATGATTAATATGTAATTAATTATATTATTTATAAATGAAGGATAGTTATATTAATTTCGGAAAAAATTTAATATATTATGATGCTTTTTCAATGAAAAGAAACGATAGTTTTCAAAAATCAGTATTTTTCACTATTCACCGAAAAATCAATTATTTCAGAAAATATTAATAATTAAATCTATTTTAATTTTGATATAATTATTTCAAACAAATAAATTAACTTAACCAAATTAAAATTTTAAAATTTTAAAATTTATTTTAAGGAAATTTTGAAATAAAACTCTATTTATTTATGTGATTATTTCTTGAGAAAGAAAAGATTATTATAATTGTATCTTGAGTATCAAAAGTTTGGATTGATAAATATGTGGAATTTTTCATTGATCTCATGAATAATATATTAAAACCATATATTGACTCATTTATCTGGGTGTTTTTTGATGATATCCTCAACTACTCACCGACACCATAGTAGCATTCCAAACATATTGAGATTGTCTTAAGTAATCTTCGATCAGATCAACTTTATGCTAAATTATTAAAGTGTAACATTTGGATTGAGAAGGTAAATTTAATAGGTAATCCTGTGTATGAGATGGGTATATATATGGACCCAAAGAAGGTGGAGGCAGTGATGCCCTGTACATGTCCCTAAAATGTGTTCAACATCGAGATTTTTGGTTTTAGCTAAATACTGCTGATATCTTATATAAGACTTCTACCATTAATTACCATCCATGATTGCACTAGAAAATATGGGTGTAATGTTCTTGTGGTTAGACTAGTGTGAAGAGGAATTTCTTGAGCTAAAAATGAGGTTGAACCTAACTCTTGTATTGACACTTCACAATCCATGGATCAATTATATTGTTTACTATGACACATCAGGTGTTGGTTTGGGAGTACTACTAATACATAGTGAGTGGGTATTAGCTTATGGGTCACATCAGATGTGACCCTATGAGTGGAACTATCTTACTCATGGATTGGAGCTAGAATCCATGGTCTGTGATATGACGTGTCATCGACACTATCTCTTGGACAAGAGGTTTTTTTGCCTACACTGACCATAAGAGTCTTTGTTATATATTCACATAATGATACCTAGACTAGAAATAGTGGCACTGGGTAATGTATTGAAATAATTTCAAATTTCAGATTTCTTATGGACCAAGGAAAGGAAATATTATTACAAATGCTCTTAGTCATAAGACGTAGTCAGATTAAGAGTTTGGTGAGTAGCCTTTAGAGGAAAAGTGGTGCCTAATGAGAATGTTGGAAGAATAGAGGATGTATTCTTCTAAGGATTTGGGATTGATGAAATTTAATTCAATATTTTCCACATATTCTTTATAATACCAAGTAAAGAATGGATAAGACACTGAATTAAAGTGTGCTATGATGCATAAACATCTAGTTGGAGGTAACTTAAAATTAGCGTGGTCGTTAGGTGCTGATAACGTGTCCCTCATACATGGGAGAGTTTTAGTCCATGTTTTCATTTGGGAAGATCTAATTAAAGACATATATACCACTATGTGGGAAGTAAAACATGGAGGAAAAAGATGTACCATGACACATGTTGAAGTTCTAGTAGGGAGGTATGAAGAGGGACATTAATGGTTTTTTTCAATACCTTACCTTCTAGAGGGTAAATCCTAAGCACTATTATCAAGTTGGTTTTAATTAGATGCTTCTATCTCCCATGTATATGCGATTGGATTTCATGATTGACTTTGTGATGGGGTTACCTAGGACCTAAAGGAGTCATGACATTGTCTGGGTGATTATCGATTAGTTGATGAAAGTTCCTCATTTATTACATATCCATGAGGCTCACTCTACATATGAAATGATAAAACAATATTTCCATGAGATAGTATAATTTCATGGTGTTCAATTGAGAATCATATCTAATTGAGATTAACATTTTATGTCTCAGTTTTGGTAGGGATTACCAAATGACTTATAAACTCAACTAAGATTGAGCACAATGTACCATACTTAGACAGATGGATAATATGAGTGGACAATCTACATACTGGAGGATATACTATGCGCTTATTCTCTAGACTTCAATGGATCTTAGAATGAACACCTATCCTTTTTGAGTTAATATAAAATAATATTTTCTTGGGGTTGAATCATATGGAACATTATAAAGCTCTATATGGGAAACCATGTCGTTCACTACTATGTTAGAATGATCAAAGTGAGGAATAATTTGTGGTACCCATCTTGGTACATGAGACCTATTATAGTGTGTAGATAATTAATAGGAGTCTAATCATAGATTATATCTATAATAAGTCATATTCCAACCCATGGAGTAGAACTTTGGGGTTTTCGGTAGATGATTATGTATTTCTATGAGTGACTCATCAGTCAAGCCATTGACATTTAAGGAAGTAAGGTAAACGATCACCATGATATGTTGGACCCTTTGTGACCCCCAAGAATATTGGGATATTAGAATACATTCTGGATATTCCGTCTAACTTTAGAGGTATGTATGACATTTCCCTTGTGTCACAAATCTATAAGTACTTGTCTGAAACCATGAATGTCATACTATGTGAGGATATCGAGCTAGATCTTGACACATAAAATGTGGAGCAACTAGTCTGGATCATCAAACAGAGAGAAAAAGTCCTTATATGTAAGATAATACCACAAGAATAGATTTTATGGCATCATAGATAGGCCCAGGTGGCTGATTTTCAAGATCAGTCTCCTGAGTTGTTCATGAAGTACCTTTGAAGGTATTTGTGGAGGATGAGAAGTCATTTGAGGGGGAGAATTGTAACATCCTAATTTTATTTTGATGTATAAGATATTTAGATTTTATTTTAATCACTTTTACTTCGGTTCTTCTATGATATGGATAATTGAGGATGGATTTTTTAGTGTAATGGTATGGGAATTTGTGGTTGGAGTTTTAGTGACAGGAGTTACCTTAGTGTGGCTGGAAAGCATCCACTATCTAGACTGTGGAACCCATTAGCTATCCGATTGAATTTAAATGGATGATTTATCTACAATAGACCCTATCAGCTCACTAGTGGCTAAGGGATAATTCCCATCATTTTACTTGGAACATCAGTCCATCAGTTTCCAATCACCTTCTAGTCTCTGAGGCTCACTGGCTTGTTAGTGTGCCCGATTTGAGGGTAAAATTAATTCACCACATTGGTTTTTAATGCTACACTTTTTAAACTCCATTAAATCATAAATATGATCCCCATGTATCCATTTTGAATTCAATAATTCCCTTGGCCCTTATAATCTCCAATAATTCTCCCCCTGTCTCTTTAATCTTTGGATGATCAAGGAAGTGAGGATGGAGAGTTTTTCTTATAGATCCTTAAGAAATACATATTATTACTTGTGAGATGTACATGGATATATTTTTTCCTTGATGATATGGTGATGAACTCATCATTTATTTATAAATTAGTGGTAGATCTAGCATGTTGTTGTCTTTTCTTGATTAAACTAAGATCAACCTCTGACAATAAGTGTTCAATGGATAAGTGTTATATAATCATCATCATAAACCTCTTCTTGAAATTGTATCATTGATCAAACCCCAATCTATTGAAAAATTAGTGGTTGATTAGAGGTGGAATCAACATGTCAATGAAGATATATCTTGATAAAAGTTTAATTTGTTAATAACATTGAGGTTTCTATGTATTATTCTTTAGAATTATCATCTTGAGATATTCTTCTTTTTAATTCTCATATTGAATCTCTTTTTTATTGATATATTGGTGATGAATAAATAATAATTAGCTAAACCTAAGGTCTAATGCTTGAATTCAAAATTAATTCACAATCCATTCTTCTATCAATGAGAAATTTGGTTATTTTTGTGTTCCTTCCTTGGAATAAGTTGGAATTGACCCCGTTGATGGACACTTTAATGTGTGTGATTCTACAATGACACTATTGAATTGGAATTCTATTGAGTCTTTGATATAAATCTATTCTTGGTAAAATTGAACTAGATCTATAAATCCTTTATAGGTGATATATTTTCTATGGGTGTGTGACGTTATTTTTATTTAATCATTGAGAAACATTGGATCTTAATCAATAACATTTAGTTAGAAAGTTCCTTACCATTTTTGGATATCATATAGACTTTTTCAGGGAATGATTCATCTGTTGAGATGGTTTTTTTTCTTGAATGATGGTAATTTCTCATAGGTGTGTGTATTTCCATGATACCCATATATTATCCTTCTTTCATTGATAATTATTAGAGTATATTGTTATGATTCTTGATGTTTATTCACATGTTGTTATATGATGCCACTATATTTCCCATGATTCCATGCTATGATTGTATTATCATTCCTTAACTTTTTGAGCGTAATCTTTCCTTTGGATGTTGGTTCTTGGTATTAGTGGTGAAGAACCATCATGGTGTGTTTCCCCTCATAGGGGGTTCCTACATGATGTGTGAATATGAATATGATAGACCCATACATAGGGTAGGAGTATGATAACATTGTCGCCCAAACAGAACTTGATTCCTTGAAGATACTAATAGACATTCTAGAACCTGATGCCATCCAGATATCAAGTAGCATGCCCACTAAATTCCATGTGGATGCTAAGTGACATGTCTCCAGCCATGTGGATCATTCTAAATATTTTTTAAGACCCTTGATTATCATTACATAATGAATCCCAAGAATTCATGGATGGGGGTCTGTGGTGGATTGGTTAGCACATGAACACTTAGTACATGATTGTATGTTTTTTATACTTTATTTCACACTTATTTTCATCATGGAATACACTTGTTATACATGTGAACATTTTTAAGGATTCATTAGTGCTTTCCTAATGGGTTTTATTACTCACACCATGTACACGAATTTTGATGCATGTTCAGACTTCATGTATAGGGATCCAAGGGATAGGGTCCTGTGACCGACGATTGAGATGAGGATCATGGATATTGAAGATGTTTTGATATAAAATTAAAATGATAATTCTATTTATTTATTTATTTATTTATCAGTTTAACTTATAATTAGGTTTAATTTGACACATTGGGTGCCTTTTTACTTATTTGTATGACTGATATGCCATCCACAAAATTTTCATATGTTTTCTCTAAATACTATATTTTATTATATCCTTATATATTATTAGTTGTGTTATGAAATGATAATAAGGGTATAGTCTTCCCACTAAATAACTTAGATCCTCAATACTAGTTTGTATCCTCTTGCGTATGTGGATTCATACATGATGTCATGCGAGACTTCGATTCAGAACCCATGGTTTATGATGGGGCATTATAGTGAGAATCCTCAACACTAGAATTCCTGAGACTATATGTACCACTAGTTGGGTTTCCATTGTGGTGTATCTTTAAATGGTGTTACGAGTGTATCTGGGGTGCAAGTTAGGTATTAATGACACTATTTCCATCCATGTTTTATAATAGGAGAACTAAAAGTATGCAATATGAATCAATTTCTAGTGTCTAGTTTTATTGTGAATAAATTTTTCTTTGTTAAAGCTAGGGTAGCTGTTTGTTTTTGACATCACCTAAAGCTAGAGAGAGTTATTACTAGTCAATTTTAACCAATTATTAATGTAATATATAGGAAATCCCTCAAAGTATCCTTCAACTTCCTAGGTAACCATTTTTGAATCTCTATCAACATTTTGTTTCTTATAAAAGAGATATCATTGGTGTATAGATGTTGAGTGGTTTCTAAGGTGATAAATTCCTTTAGATTATTTTTTAAAAGATACTTATTTCTATGTAGCACATTCCTATATCCTTTATACACATATAAAATCTTCTCCAAATCATTTTTCTCATTATATTAATTATTATTACCCATATTATACTCAAATTTATGCATCTTTTGATTATGAGAACCATAGAAATAAATTATTTGGAAAAAGAATCATGAGTGAGAAAAATAATTATCAATATACATGTTTTTCTCATTCAAGTTATCTTTATACTCATTGAAAAAGCCTATCACCACATCCTCCTAATTGGAAATAAAATTAATCAATGTTTTATCCCAATAATATTAAAAAATAAATGTATAATCTGATGTAAAAACATATAACTAAAAATGAAAGACCACATATGTTGTAAATAATCTTCCTTATGATGTAACATATATCAAAGGGATAATATCCAATAGAAATTTCTTAGTGGAAGAAATATAATCCCCCCAAATATATTCGAAAGAATACATGACATGATTTTTCAAAAATTTGGTAAATTGATGGGGATCACATATCACATAATAATCTATATTGTGATAGATTTAAAAATGGTTTGGTAACTTAATTTGAGAAGAGGGATTAGATACCATGGTCTAGGTTGATTTTAAAATTCATAAATTGGATTCATTCATAAACGATGGCAATGAAAACTAAAATAGTCTTTAAGCCTTCATAGATTACATATAATGTTAAACTTGATGATGAAAATTCTGGATTTTGTGATATTTCTCCAATATCAACATATTAAAAATCAACCCAATGATTGAAGAAGAAGTGATATGTGAATGGAAGGTATCTTGAATGGAAAATGATGAACATGATTTTTGAGATAACGATGTTTCATAAAAATCCCAAATCCATATTTTTTCATAATTATATCTAATTTCATCTATATTTTATTAAAAATGAAGGAATTGAATAATGTTTTAGAGAAAATATAGAACTATAATCATGATGCACTCCAATAGAATTATTATTCCACTAGGATTTCAAAGTTCATAATTATAATTACGTAACCTAAATTAACAAAAAAAAGTGTAGCATAGTGGAACGTGAAGAGTATATACCCTAAAGAAAATGGTTAAAATTTTAAATAGCTTCAATTTTGTCTAGAATTTAATGAAAATATTTTTTATAAACTACTAAGTGGTGTGGATGGACTAACTCAAGGATGAAGAGAGGAGAGTTGATGTCAAATTATGGTCTTTCAAAAATTTTAAAAATTAAATCATTACTTGTGAGACTATATTCAATTAGTAGTCACAATAAATCTAGGAGTATCTATCCAAGCCTCCCAATATCAATTATAATAACCTAAGATAACCGATTCATCTATCAAGGTATGCCTATAACCAGGTTAAGTGAATTATGTATAACCTATAAATGAAAGTTAATTTAATTCAAATCTCACTCTACACTTCCTCATATTATATTGGGTTTCCTCCCATAATTAGAAACAATCTCCTTATTTAATTAGGTATATGATATTATTAATGACATTATAATTAATAAGAAGAATTGATAAGAAATAAATATTCCAAATAATAAATTACTCATCCTTATCCATCAACTCCAACTTCTCCCACAGAACTAGCCACTCATAATCTCTCTCACGAACATGATGTAATTATAAGTCTAGGAAGAGGTAATATAAAATAAAATAAATCATGAAACAATGAATAATTACTTAAATTTATGACCACAACCCATGTAGGTAATCCACTATTACATATTGAAAATAAAAAGAAAAAATCCTAAATATACCAACTTGATAGTTAATGATGACCCTCATCCATCAACTATAATTTTTGAAATTGGATGTTTAAGTTCTATAATTAAAGGTAACCTCTCCCTGAGTGGGCCATTTTACTTTTCACAATATCATCCTCCTATATTTTTAGAGATAATTCCCTTGTGATATAAATTTCTCTCATCTCTTTCACTTTAATCTCTATTATATCAACAATCTATATTAGTATTATCCTATCCTCAATACATATGTTATTTTTTGAATCATCAATGTGCATGGGATAATTCATGATACAATATTACATCATCTCAATTTCAATAAATCCTATTATATATTAATGAGACATGGTTCTTGGATGAGTCTTAATGTGTGTAAATATTCAAATATTTCATTTTTTATTCTCTTGATCTCTCCTGAAATATTCTCCATGTTTTAGGGAGTGATTTGAAAACCTTAATGGTAGGAACTATCCCAATCACCTGCTATTCTTAAAATATCCCCCAAAAAATTCCTAATACATATGTGTGGGGAGAGAACATTAGGAATTTGAATTTTCAGTAAATAATATCATTGTGATATGGGAAAAAATTTTGTGGTGAAACCTTCTCACTCATTCAGATTCACCCATGCATGGAATGCATGGATACTAAATATCATGTGAACTATTTTTTTATCCCCCTTACACTCTTGCCTTATCTCCACCAAAATTGAATTTCCCACAATATAGCCAAAAACCCTACATAGGATATTTGATTTTCCTCCAAAACTCATTCTTACCAATAGTGCAGGTTAACTGTTCATGCCACAACCTTTATCCATTATCCTCAAAGATACAATATCTATGACATGATGAAAGGAAAATGGTGTAGCTTCATTATTTTCAACATCAGGCTATAGGGGCTATGTGAAAAGAATGGATGATGGTGCAATATCTTCATTATCAGTTCATCTTCCAGAAGCTTCCACGATGTGAAGATGGCATACAGTGAGGCTGTGTCAAAATTACAGTGGTAGCCATGCTCTATGTTCATAATCCATAGAGATACTATGGTGTAGAAACAATATAGATTGTATATCATTTGTATGAAATAGATGACACATTTATGGGATGAAATGATTCTACTTTGGTTAAGTGTGTAGTGCTCTAGAATAAATCCATGTCCCATATTGAAAACTTCATGGAAATTTCTCCACTATTTAAGTGATCCCATTCCTTAGTCGGACAGGGGTCATAGAATCCCTTCCATTTCCACGTTCCACCCTACACTGGTGATGAAATGCTCCTAACGCCACACAAACCTCCACCTATGCACTGGTGTAGCCCTTCCCTTGTAATTCTATGCCATGCAAGACCTATCCCCCCTATTAACACCCTAGTAGACTCTACCCTTGGGTGATCTTAGATAGGTAAACCTTATGGGTAGGTCATGTGGTTTTACCTCATTAAGTTAAGGGATAGATAAGGATATCTATATTTTTTATCACCCTCATATAAAAGAATACTTGTAAAAACAATATGAACAAATTTAAGACAATCGATTTCCCCACACTTAAACCATGTTTTACCTAAAGAATATATTTACACTAAAATGTCAAAGGGTCATCCATGCTACCAATATTTAAAATTCAAAAATAAATGAAACAAAAATATTTTCAATAGGAGAGAAACACTTTTCAAGATTCACATATGAAAAATGAATCCAATTTTTCACTAGTAAACAATGTATTTGATCTTTCCCCTTAAAGAAATATAGAGCCTCTACTTCCATAAATTAAAGATTATCAATTTATCATTATTAAACATTCCATGATATGACTTACCTCACCTAGATTTATTTCTCATAATTCATGTTAATAATTAAATGTATTTTAATCAAACTTTAAGTTCATGTATCATAATTATAAACTTGAATAGAACTTATATTAAAAACATTATAGAGACAATAATAATTAAAACTCATGAGAAATTTAAAATTAGGATCAATTGAACTCGAGGATTAAGGACAATAGGTAATAGATGAATAAAACATTTTATAAATCACATGAAGTTTTATCTTTAAAGTATAAAGCAAGATAATCAATGTAAAATTAAATTACTTTCTCCACATAAAAATTAAATCTTCCCCACATCCCAAGCCCAATGTATAGGCCATGATATAATAAAACATAAGGAATGAGTTACACTTATTGATTTTTTCTTTTCATTTCTATATCTCTTCATCTATTTCAATTTTTTTTAATGTTTTTCTAGTATAAGTCTCACATCCACCACCCAAACCCAAAATATATAAATCATTTTCCAAGTGATGATGATTTTTGACCCTCCAAAATCAAGCCATTTTTTCCTCTTTTATTTTTTCCCAAGATGGATAAATAATAAATATAATAAATAATGACATGAAACTTTTCCCAAAACCCTATAAAACACCAAATTTGTTTTTCAATATAGAAAATCCATTTTTTACCATGAATTACCTCTCCCCATACTTGAACATTGATAATAATATGAAACACTAGAGTAAGGGTATGAATAGTGAAAAATGTATTGTAATGTGTATTCTTCCAATCAATGGTCATTTATGGTCTCTAGGGTATAAAAGTAGGATAAATAAAAAATGTAGATCTTAAGGAAAACTATAACACATTGAGCTTTTATAAATTTTTTATAAATAAATTTTTTCATTAATATCTTGTGTTACATGAAATATCATGTTTAAACAAACCGAGATATACTAATAAAATATTAATATTTAATGTGAAAGATATCACCTAGTCTTTTAATTAGTAGGTACAAATAGGACTAAATAAATTATAAAAATTATATGGTTTAAACTTATATAAAATAAAATAATTGGTTATTTATTAATTATAAATGAGAATTAAAACCATTTTAAAGTAGAAAAATGTGTTTCTAAAAAACCGTTTTTATGTGCACAATTTATTTTATATTAATAAATTAAATCAATCACTATTTGTAAATGATTTAGATGAAACTTATATATTATATATTCAATAATTTTTTTTATCATTCATCGAATTTTTTTATAGTCATGAGATAAGAATATATCTAATCTTTTTCTTAAAAACCATATTTTTATATGTAATGCTTTCGTCACGTTTTGCAAATTTATTTTGAAATAAATTTATACAAATTTTATAAAATTTATTTAAAAAAATTATTTTTTAAAATAATAAAGTAAAAATTATCTTAGAGTTAATTTTTTTACAATTTTCTGAGAAGATAAATGTTTCAATGAATAGTGAAAATACTGATGTTTATTGAAATATTATTTTTTATTAAAATCATATAAAAATTAAGATATAATTTAAAATAGTTTTAAAATAAAAAATAGTCCAATTATATTATAACTAATCCAATTTAGATAATTAGAATCAATTTTTGGTTCATTTTTTATATTAAAATGTTTTATACTTATAAAAGGTTTTTCTTTGAAAAACTACTTTTTTATTGAATCAATGGTTTTTATTTAAAATTAAATTCTACCACCTACATAAATCAAATTTGGAGAAATTTATTATTTAATTTTATAATCATAATTTATATTATATAATAAGGTCAAATTTATTTTTTTGGTTCATAATTAATAGTAAAAACATTTAAAATTAATTACCGTGGTTGAGTTTATAATGTGTTTACTGGGGGGGGGGGTTAAACCAAAAGATAAGTGTAATTTTATGAATAAAACTTATATAAATACTATTTTATGGACATATTTTGACCTTATCCTATCAAAAATTAGAATATATTTTCATTTGGTATCATTTTTCTTGGGAATGATTATCATTCTGTATTCTTTTGGAAAATTTCAAGTGGTTTCCAAGAGGGTCCCCTCCCCAATTATAAAAGAACCTCTCATATCCTCTTCAATAAACACTTCAAAGTAATTTTTTTTTTCAGAAAGGACCTTAAAAAATCTATTACTTACATCAATCTTCATGAACTAGAGTCTTTAATTTTATTATAGAATCCTCTTAAGAAGGATTTAGGTATAAAGCTAAAGTGGTTATCCAAAGAAGTGGTATAATTAATAAAAATGTGTTATTATTTTATTTCTTCTTATAAATACATAAAACTTACTTAAAATATTATAAAATAATAATACCATTATATTTGATATACTAATATTTTATTATTATAATAGAATAACCTATATCCATATCCACTTACATCAAATGAGAAATAAAACCATCGATCGTGTGTACAGAGGACTACCGCCTCACGAACCAATGTAATTTGTTTTCCATCCCTGCCTATCAAATATGGATATAAATAAGGATTTAAAGAATGTATATTATATTTATGAAATTATTATACTTATGAAATTATAATATAATATCTAACTTATTACCTTGTGATCTGTTGGAAAATGATAATGTTTCTCATACGAATGTGTGGACTACCGCCTCTATGAAGTGATATTATTTTTTTCATTTTAGTTTTACATGGATGGTAATAATAATAGAGTTAATGAATATATATGATATATTTGATATAAAAAATACTATTTAAATTTAAATTAATATTTACTTTTTTTTCTATCCACCCATCAAAAAATTAAAATAGTGTTCATGCGTACATACGATTTACCATCTGCATGAACAGTGAAATTCATTTTTTAGTTCTCTAATTTTTATGGATGACACAAAATAATTATAAAATTAATATATATGGTATTTATATCATAGTAAAAATTATGGATATTATTTCTACATGATCAATGTAAAATGACTGAAACTACCAAACCAAAACATACATGAAAAATGAAGAAGTTATTACCCAAAATCTGATTTTAACAAAGATTTATTAATAAAAAAGTGGTAAAAGGTTATAATTAAATCATATAAAGTATGATTAATATGAGTATTTTCTTTAATATATGTATAATAATCCTATATTTTTTATAAAATTGGTTTGAACAGGTACAAATAAAGTCGATACTTGAGGTAAGATATTTCTAGACTTTCTCTTTTTTGGGAGTCATATGTCATATTCACTACTCATTTATTTTGTGTGTTGTATATACTACCACTTTGACTAGTAAAATAAATAATATCATTATTTTAATTATAATTAATCTTTTATTTTATGTTATAATTTAATGGGGCTTATAATTCAAAAGTTATCAAAGTGGTAAGGTATTTTCGTCTCACTTTTACTTCTGTGAGATACATGCCATATTCCCAACTTTTTTCTTTTATGTGGTGCATATATTGGACATGAATGACTTTTATGATGATTATTATGAATGTTATTGGTATTTTCATGTCCATATGAGGTTATTTATTGCATAAGGATAATTTTTTAAAAGTTACCAATGTTGTAAGGGTGTCATTTTACAATCTCATCGTTTATCCAGATTATTTATGATTATGTTTTTAAGGATGAATTATTATGATATAGCTCTCAATAAATTCATTAATTTTATTATCATTAGGTTATTCCTTGAAAATTCATGTTTTACTTTCATTTTTATCTATTTAATAAATCAAAAGACCTAAAATACAGTTTTAATGGAAAACAAACTTTATCTATCTCTTCAATCAAAACCTTTTCTATTCTATGTCCATGTTTTCTAAAAATGTTTTAAAAAATTTTTTAATTAATATCCTATGTTTTTTATATTATCTTTTATGCATTTTCAAATTTTTACAATTATTTATATGGAATCTACTGGTTGAGGTACCTTTTAAATTGTTTCCAAAGTGTGAATGGAATTTTTTATTTCAACTTTTACGACATGAATGGAAATTTTCATCATACTGACTGATCAATGTTTTAAATATTATTTTATAAGTTTCTAAGGAAATTTTTAAAGAAAATGATTTTCAAAATGTTTTCAGAATTTTTAGTTTTAATGGAGTGATTTCAAAATGGAAAGGGTATTTTACTCCAGAATTTTTTATTAATATCTTTATGGAATTTATTTTCATCAATGAAAACTTTTGGTGTTTCTTATGTTTTATGGAGGATATGATTTAATAGAACCATCATTGTACATTATCTATATGGTATATGATTATTTTGAAAATATATTTATGAAACATGTTCCTTTTTCAACAAGATATGCTACTATGAATTGATAAAATGGTTATGAAACCCATTTCCTTTTCACAGGTTATGATATGATGAATATTTAATGATATTGTGTCACACATATATATCATTTTCATTATATGATGAGTGGGACCTATACATAAATCAAATACATTAGGTCAATATGGATAAATAATGATATAAATATGTTATTTTTGAACCTGATTTGATGTTCAAAATTTCATGTATTAACCTAGATTTCATATCCATAAGTTTATGCGTGGACCAGACTTTGATGTTCAAATGTTAATGTAAGGAAAAATATTTTATGTACATAAGTTTATGGATGAAAATGGATTCCATGTGCATAAGATTATGTTTGGATATGGTTTTCATTTCTATAAGATTATGTGAGTGCTTGATTTCATGTCCTAAACTTATTGAGTGAACATGTTTCTATTTATACTTGTTCACAATTTTAAAGGATTATGTGTATGCCAAAAATATATATCTTATGATAATGTTATGCTACCATGGATTATGTTCCTTGATTACTTTAATATATATGCCTTATGAACTATCAATATTTATTCCATGAATTATTTTTATGATCATTGATTTAATTGGGTATGAACATTGTAGGTCATGGGCATGATCTCATACCATTATGCTTAACTTATGATTTTATATTATCATAGATTGATATCTCCCATGTTTACTCTTAATAATAATATGATATATCCCTTTATTAAATTTCCTTTCCCTATGTTATGAGGAATGGAATTTAGTTAGGTAAGTAAATGGATATTACTAAATGAGAAGATATTTACGGAATTTGTTCAATATATTTCATGAAATAATATTATTTAATATCTATTCTCCAAAGACACTAAAACTTCATGGTCCTTGGGAGTGTGTTTTTTTAATGTATTAAATATTCCCCAAAATATGTAATATTTATGTATCAAAATACAGGGCCATTATATTCAGTACCAAAGGATAAGTTTATTCAACCGTTGGATCTTAAGATGTGAAACATTTAATGAGAACCCTAAGGATAATAATAAGGATAGGTATAAGTATAGGAAAATGTATTAGAATTTTAGTGAAGAATAGATCAAGTGCTTTATAAGAAATTTAAACCCTATATAGATACTAAAATTTTATGTGAATCTAAAACAATTATAATAAGTGGTAATAACTCTAAAAAAGGTGCATTGGGATTTAACTCAATCGTCACCAAGTTCACATCAATAATCCTTGCTGCACACCTAGATTGAAACTCTTGGGGATATGTTTTGGAAATTTAAAAATCATCATAAACCATCATTAAGGTTTTGAATATATGATTATTATGAATGACCAAGGTTAAGGATAAGGTTTCATATAATGGAAAGAAGGTTTCATGATTTATACATTCAACAAATGATTTTTCTTTATTATGTAGTTTCTACCTATGGTTAGTGTTTGTCATAATATGATATTTGGAATTTTTAAATAGATAGAACTAGGAAGAATCCTTTTAATAACGAATGTGACAGATGATTAAGTGATTATGAGATACCAAACTAAATGATGACTGGAGAGAAAGATATTGTGATTATTCCCAAGCACCATCATGATATATCATTACAACGTGAACATTGGTGAGATTCATAATTAATCAAATAAGTGGAAGATGCAAATTTATAAAAGTCTATATAGTAATGAACATAGAGGAAAAAAGACTAATTTCATTCATGTAAACAATGTCGGAATAAACAACTATAAGAATATCTCAAATGGAGGGGAAGATGTTATATATTTGGAAATTAATTTTATAGAGAAATTAATTATTGAGGAGTTTAATGTATTATTTGGGGAGAACATATGCATTATCCAGGTCAATTTAATATTACAAGGATTAAATCTTTGACCAAGGAAGGACCTATGAAAAAAAATGTTTAAAAGAAAGGACTGAAGTGTTTATGTATTGGGATTCAAATAATTATGTTGTACATGTATTTTTATCAAAGGTATTTTAGTTATGAGAATCATAAAACATTAATGTATTGCATTAATTTTGGAATCATATATGTCTTCTTTTAAGACTAACTTAAGAGTTATGGATACCATCATGGGTTTATTATTTTATGATTAATCATAAGTTCAAAGTATTAGAAAACCCTTTTGAGGTTTTAAGTGATGGGATTTTAATGTGACTACTTAAATTTTGGGATATGTTTTATTGGTATAAGGTATATATAACACTTAGGTTTAATATGAAAGATTAGTTGCGGAATAATTATATTTTCATAATTTTAAAGATATTGATAACCTTCAGTGCTTATATGATATTTTATTATTTAGGTTATTTTTAATGATGTTCAAAATATTTCTGGTGACGATATAAAAATTATATAAATATAGTTTTAGTAAAAATTAAAACCAGTCATATTTAGAAAATCCGCAAGGCTTGAATCCAAAACCGAAGGGAGAAAATGGTGAAAAACCCACCACTGGACTATGTGATTCCTTGGTTAGTAATCCATTTCCTTTATTTTTAAAATACATGAGAGATTATGATTTTTTTTATTTTGGGAACATATGTATTATCATATATATAACCATTGGTTCTAAAAGTTATTTGGTTATAAGGTGATATTTTTCGGAAACACATGATTTAGGGAATGATAACCCTTAATATGTGTCCAATGTAGAGATAGTGATGTTTAGTTGGTGTAAAGAGATTATTGATTTTAAAAATTAAGTTTGATAGTATTTATGACCTTTAAATTGGTTATTGATTATATTACAAAGTGATTTAGGTCATCTTTGATGTAATTTTTTGCATTTTTGGGTTTATGGAATACATTTAACAGTTAATGATTTTATTTGAGGAATAAGGATAATATTAATTTTCATATACATACATGTTTTAATTAATTTTTTATGGTAATTCAACTAATTTCCATGTTTTAGGAGAATACATGACCGAGTTATTCATATATTTCTGGCATTACGAGCAACTTTTTGTGGGTTAATGTTAAGTATATTTTGGATACTTATTGAATTTATTTCTAATTTTTTGGGTTTTGAATTTGGTCAGTCAAATTTTGGTGGAGTTTTAAGGTTATATACTTATATAATAGAATTAGTTTAACTTTAGGAGTTATAGTTGATGTTTTAGAGATTAATGTCTTCCTTAGGGGTAATAAATGAAGTAGAAATTGATCGAAACACAACTAAAGGGTGAAATTATGCTTATGGTATGAAAAGAAATCAAGTAAGTATATTTTTTATGTTCAATATCATGATAGTAAAATAACACATTAATTCTCAGAAAAGTATATTAAAATAACATTTCATATATTATACTTTATTTATAACAAATCAATAGTCTTTTCACCCATCACATATTTATATATTTTTTTCATTAACTTTCCTGACCATATCCTCTATTACCATGTATTAGTTCTTGGGTGTTAGTTTTATTATCTATTTCCATATTTTCACTTACCACCAATATTTTATGTATTAAAACATAGTTATGTGTTATTCTAGATGACCTCTACATTTCCCTTTCTCTCCTATCAAGAGGATGTTTTTTGAACCCTCTGTATAATTTGAGATTTCAACAAAGGAATCATGAGATGTAAAAAATTTGATTACTAAGATCAAGTTAAAATTTTGAGGAAATAATATATTAAATGGGTGGGGGGATAATGTAACACCTCTATATTTTATTATTATTCTTAATAAATTCAATTTTCTTTATAGCTTTCACTACACACAATACCGAGTTTAAATAACCAAAATATATTATTAAAATTTCAATATTTAACATGACAGTTATCATTAAGACTTTGAATTGGAGGGTATGAATAAAAATAACTAAATTATTAAAACTATATGGTTTACAAATGTATAAAATAAATTAATTGGTTATTAATTGATTATAAATGAAAATAAAAATCATTTGAAAGTAGAAGAAATGTTTTCATAAAAAAACCCATTTTCATGTGCAAAATGTATTTTTATATTAACAAATTAAATTAATAACTATTTGTGAATTATTTAAATTAAATTTATATATTATATATTTAGTAATTTTTTTTATAATTCATGTAATATTTTTTCTAATATTTTGATAAACATAAAAGTAGTCTTATGCTTAAAAATTGTATTTTTATAAATGGCATTTTTATAATATTTTGCACTCTTATATTAAAATTATTGTTATATAATTTTATAAAAGTTATTTTAAAAAATGCACTTAATTTTTGAAATAAAAATTTAAAAATTATCTTAGAGTAAATTTTTGTTAATTTTCTGAAAATATAAAATTTTCAATGAATAAAAAAATATATATATTTTTATTGAAAAATGCCATTTTTATAAATTATTTTTAAAAGTTAAATTATATTTAAATAAGGATTTAAAAGTAAAAATAGTTAATTTATATTATAATTAATCCAATTTAGTTCATTATAGTCAATTTTATGTTCAATTTTGATATAATTTTTTTTATACCCATGAAAAAATTTCCTTTGAAAAGACATTTTTTCATAGAAATAGTGAGTTTTATTTTAAATTTAATTATAAAACTTATAAGAAATGAATTTTTTAAATTATATTCATTTTTTTGAATCCTAATAATTACAATTATATAATAATTTTATCTTAACTTTTGGACATAATTAATAGTAAAAATAGTTAGAATTAATTACCAAGGTTCAGGTTAAAATGAGTTTACTGGGGGGGGGGGGGGTTAAACCAAAAGATAAGAGTATTTTTTCAATAAAAAGGTATGGAAACTATTTTTTGGACACATTTTTACCTTATCCTATCCCAAATTCAAATATAAGTTCATTAGGAAGTATTTTTCTTGGTAATTAATTTTTCATTTTTTATTCCTTTGGGAAATTTCCAAGTGGTTTCCAAGAGGGTCCCCTCCCCCACATATAAAAGGACTTATCCTACCCTATCCTCTCCACACTTAAAAATAATTTTGATTTATCCAATAATTTACCAAAAATATTCATTACTTCCCTCTCTATGAACTAGATGCCTTATTTTTATTTGGAAAACCTCCTAACAATGATTTAGGTGAAGACCCAAAGATGTTATCTAAAGAAGAGGCATTGTTCTTAACCATGTTTTTTTCATTTTATTTCTTCTTTTTAATCCTTAAAACATAATTCAACTATTATAAAATAATAACACCACTATATCCCATATATATATATATATTATTATGTTTATGGAATAACCTTTATATATCTTCACATCCATCAAATGGGAAATGAAATCGCCAATTGTGGGTATGGCGAGCTACCACCTATGAATTGATGTAATTAATTTTCCCTCATTTCCTTTCACAGATATATATATAATGATGTATTTAAAGTATTTATATGATATTTATGAAATTATTATACTTGTGTAATTTTAATATGATATCTACCTTCTTAACTTCCAATCCGTTGGGAAATGATAACGTCACTCGTGTATATGTGTGGACTATTGCCTCTTTGAAGTGATGTGTTTTTTTTCATTTTATCTTGACATGGATAGTAATAATTATATAATTAATGAATATATATGATATAAAAATTATTCTGGAAATGTGAATTAATATTTACCGTTATAATTTTCCATCTATGAAAAAATAAAAACAATGTTAATGCATACGTCTAGATTACCGTCTCTATGAACAGTGGAATTCCTTCTTTCTATCTCTAATCTATATAGATGATTATAAATAAATATATAATTAATATATTTTATATTTATATCATGGTTATCATTTTGTTTATGATTTTACCATTTTCAATGTAAAAATACTGAAACAACCAATCCAAAACATACATGAAAAATGATGTAATTATTACCTAAAACAAGATTTTAACATGGAATTGTTTACAAAAAAGAGAAAAAAGGTTATAAATAAATCACATATGGTATGATATATATGAATATGATTATGTAAAATATGTATAATAAACCTATATTTATTATACATGAGTTTCAAACATGAACGAATAAAGTCGAGAGTTGAGGTAAGATATTTCCAGTCTCTCTTTTTTCTCGGATACATATGCCATATTCACAACTCTTTTCTTTTGTGTGTTGTATTAAACATACCCTTTGAAAATTTAAATAATGAATCAAATTACTTTCATGATACTTAAAGTTTCAAAATGATGTTATTTTTTAATGTGTCTTAAGATTCAAAAGTTACCAAAGTGGTAAGGTATTTTCATGTCACATATACGTTTGGGAGATACATACCATATTCATCGATTGTTTGTTTTATGTTGTGTATATAGTACCCATGAATGCATATTATGATTATTATTATGAATCTCATGAGGATTTAAAAATCTATATATGGTTATTTCAGTGATGGATATTTTGGAACACTTATGTATGGTTCTTAATTTGTGATGGATGGGACATATATCTTCTTCCAATGTATTGGGTAAAGATGAATAACTCATGAGATAAACATGTTATGAATAAACCTAATTTCTTGTTCACAATTTCATGAGTGGAACTGGATTTCTTGTACACAAATTTATTTGAGGTCTTGGATTTCATGTATATAATTTTATGAAAGGACCTAGATTTCATATCCATATGTTTATTAGTAGAAATTGATTTCATGTCTGTAAGATTATGCAAGGAACTGTTTTTTATGTTCATAAGTTTATACAAGGTCCTGATTTCATGTCCTTAATATATTAAGTAAGCATATCTATATTTTTACATTTATAATGTTAAAGGATTATGTGTATGCCACAAATATAGTTCTTATATCAATGTTATACTCTCATTAATTATATTATTTGATTAAATTATGATATATGTATTATGAAATACCAAGCTTTATTCTAGGACTCATGTTTATGATCTTTGATAGAATTGGGTATGAAAGTTTTAAGTCATGTCCATGATCTCACACCCTTATTCTTATCTTATGTTTTAATTTGATCATCAATTGATTTCTACCATGTTCACCCTTATTGAAAATCTAAGTTCACCCATTGTTATATTTCCTTTACCCAGGTTATATAGAAAGGTTTTAAATAGGCTATGTTTATGAAGATTACTAAATGAGAAGATCCTTGTGGGAGATGTTGAATATCATTCAAGAAATAAAAATATTGTGTTACTAGTCTCCAAATATACTAAATATTTATGGCCCTTGGGAATTTTTTTAATGTATTTAATATTAATATAGATGATGAAATATTTATGTATGAAAATACTTGGTTATTATAATATTGGAAATCCAATAAAAATTAATCAATAAAATTTTAAGTATAATTTTAAAATCATTTATTTGAAAAGATCAAATAAAAGTCCTATTAGGTAACATGACCCATGTTCTAAGGTGAATTTTTCTCAAAAAAAGAGGAAATTTTTTTCTAGAATCATTTTGGAAATGAGAATATAAAATTTTTGGAAATCCCTCATGGAATGTGTAATAATAAAAATTTAATCTAAATGAACTTCTAAAACTCAAATTAAGAAAAATAGAAGTAAAAAATTTCATGTACATGTGACTAAAATAGAAATATAACAATTCACTAAATATGAATTCTAATTCTTTACCATAAAAATTCAATCCCTCCATATTACTTATTCAATTCCATCAACTTGAAAATTAAATATAGCAATCATGGGACCTCTATTAAATTATACATCCCATTGATCGAAACAATATAACTGATCTAAGTGTGGGTATGTGAATTTTCTCTTTAAAACCCAAAAAAGTTTAGAAAAATAGGGGAGCACAAGGATTAGTAAATTTTGAAATCATACTCTTCTTTAACTTTAATGATATATTTTACCATTACCTTACTACCTTTGTGATTCATGAAGCTAGAAAAGAAATCAAAATATTGAAGTCATAATACCCATGTAATTAAACATGAAAATTAATTAGGGGGTGACTATATCCTAATGAAAAATACTAACCTAAATCAAAATAAATAAAAATAATGTTTCCTGCCACAAATCACTTTCATTAAGGTCATTAAGCTTGAAGTTACCTCATTTTTAATGTCTCGGACCTAGATGCCACTCAATAGTGCCCCGAGCCCAGTTGACAAAATGGCCTCGTGCACATCTCCCCAAAAGCCAAAGGATGCTGACTAGCAGAGAGGGACTAGGTGAGTCTATGGGAAGACTATTCCATCATCACATGTGTGTAGAATAAAAGAATATGAATAATATACCAATATCATAAGTTGTAATAAAAAACATATAATAGGATGATTACTAGAATATTTAACAATACCAAAATGAAATCTCATATAAAATGATGATGATACATGTCACATGTTTCTAATAAAGTATAAAAAACATGTATACAAGACATGTGTACAATAGTTGTAAAAAAAGTACAAAAAGGCCAAAAATAATCATAACTAGCATCATGAGCCTTAGCTCGGTCCCATGCTCCCCTTCTCTTGAGCAGCTATCAACAATCTGGATTAGGCCACTTTTTATTATCAATACTTGTAACCATATAAACAGTTTGGGTACCCCAAGGTATCCCAAATAGGGTGTGAGACTAAATCTAGTTAAGAAACCACCCAAGGCCAGGTTCCAATTAGTTAGTGAATATATATAACAAATTGTGGATGTAATAATAACAATAATACAAAGAAGTACTCATAAGAAAATATCCTATAAGTCCAGGTTCTCTTTTGTAATCCTATTGAATTAATAAATTTCATTTAAAAAATAAATATATGATTTAACATTTAGGCCTATATCATGTATGAAATTATGATTTATCAATTAAAACCCATTTAGTATGTAATTATTGAGACCCAGTACAAGATCAGTATCCCCCATGTAAACATAAGCGTAATATGTGACTAAATCGTACATCTATAAGGTAAAAATCAAGACTAAATCAAAGCATGTGATTTGGCATAGAAGACGCATCATAAAACATTTAATTAATTATTCCACTTAGAACTTGAGTGCACCCTTGGAATCCCTATGTTGGAATCCAAGAATCACTCTAGGTGTAAAATAAACAACACCCTATAAGCCCATCCATGGAGAATCTCTCCAGAACCAATGTATCTATCTAGATGTGGTATAATGTCTCAGCCACTTGAGTCCATCCTTGGCAGTCCCCTAAGGGATACCATGTATAACCCATGGAATATATGATTAAAATCCCTTGATTTCATCCTCAAAAAATCTATTTGGATTCCAAATGTCACACGATATATAATAGTCAAACCCCAATGAGTCCATCCTTGGTAAACCAAGTATCACTCATGCATAAAGTTCAATAGCTAGATGAGTCCACCCATGGAATTATCATATGAATACATGTGTCACCCATGTATAATAATCATTTATCTAATTCAATCCAATTGATCAATTCTATTTAACAATATCATCTAACAGTCAAGGTCAAAACCAAGAACACTCAATTTATTCTCAACTCAAAGGTGACTCAAGGAATCGACTAAACTCGGTAGGCTTTCCTCTCAATTACTCATATGGGAAAAAATTATAATAAGATTCTCATTAATAAAAAACCTATTACATAGAATAGGTTCTATTAAATTCACATGGAATTTTTAGGATCAAAATGTATATACATATGGAAAACTATGAGAGCAGGGGGGGAGTGAATTTTATGATTAAAAACATTAATTTTAACCTTAAAATAAGATTTGTTTAATATAATTAAAAAAAATCATATTCCCAAATCCTATTATCTATTAAAATAACAATCAGACTGGGCCCTAGGTTCAGATGAAAAAAATTGTAATCATGTTGATTTCAAAATTAATTCACAATTTTTAAACATTTAATGAAATTAAAAATTGAAAACAATATATAAGATTATTTATAAAATGTATCATAATCACAATGGTTACCATAAATCAGAGAAATATAATAAATGGTGATTATATCTTAAAGTTTATAGAATCGTATTAAATATAGAACAAAAGAGTCATAATTTAAGATATTAAAATAAATGAAATACAAATTGAAAGGTGAATATAAAATATCACTTTCTATTATTATAGTGGAATATAACATAATAGTAATTAAACAAGTAATAAAATTAAATAAAAAAATTTTATCCTAAAGAGAAGGGTATCCAAGAACCTAAGATAAAGGTATCTTAATTTATAATTTCATGAAAGTTTGTCTTACCCACACCAGGGTAAGACCGCAATACGATGATCATATCTTTCATGCTGTCTCTGTAGGCCCTCGATCAAGAAGGTGATCAACACCTCTATCTTCCTATATCCAAAATCCATTGATTTTATGGATTGGATTCTATCTTTCTAGCCTTGCAAGTCCTTGATCAAGCTGATCGATTTCTATCTTCCTCACCTCAAAATTCCTCAATCATAATCACAATAATTAGTCTCACATAAAGAAAATAAAACTCAAAAATATTACAATTAAAAAAAGAAAAGATGTTCACACTTGTAATCTTTGGAGTTCTCACAAACAATAGTCAAATCAGAAGGGCTTTCACACAGTGTATCATTTAGATCCTATCATATCTATAAAATGACATAGTATCTATAACCATTCTTCCCAATGATCATCTTTAACTTAAAAAGTCATTTTTTATCATATATTTTAGGGACGACCTAGACACTGGGCCCTTCAACGGTCATATTGTAACTGAAAGAACCACACCATTTTGTTTCATACATATTACAACTGGATGCCTGATATCATCTTGATAATATAGTATATAAGTGTAAAGTATAAATTTTTTGAATTCAATAAAAAATTTCTTTGTATTCAATATTGAAATAGAAGTCATTTTGATGGATTTTCAATCTGATGGATTCACTTGAAGATTATCAATACAATTTTCATTATGAGTGTGGATATAACGGTATCGGTTCCAATTTCAAATTTGATTAAAATTTTTATTAGTAATAATATAATAACTAACGTCTTTAAAGTGATTTGAAAAGGTGAATCCAATGATAGTCAGACTCATGATCATTTTGATAATTGTAATGTAAATTCATGAATACTTTAAAACTATTTTAAGTCTACTAAAAGTATATGTTTTCTATAGAAATATTATAAGAAATAATTTTTTTGTAGAAGAATTAGATATTTTGTATTTAATAATGAGTTTGTGTTTTTCAAAAAAAAAGGATGGAAAAGTCAAAAAAAGAATTTGGACTTTACAATCTCACTCTTTTTGGAAAGCACAAGCTAGAAATCCAAGTTAGAAATATCTTTGAAAAATACAAGTTCAGAATTTTTTTTTAGAATTATCATATTTAGAAATTAAAAAATTATACTTATATAACCCTGATTTAATAATATATTATAAATATGATATTGAATATGAATAAATCTCCCTTATAATAACAATCCCCTAAAGATCATATTATGATTTTTTTACGTGATTCTCCACTTACTATGGGATTTTCCCAAAAACATTCCCCTATTTATTGAATTCTCCCTTTATGGAATTCAACCATTTATCTAATTTATTATCACCCTTTGTAATTTTCAAAAAGGAATGGTAATATTCTTTGAGGTACCTGAAAAGGATTAGAGAAAAAATCTATACAAAGAAATAGAATAATTAGTCATCTTAAAAGTAAATGAAAGACCATTCAACCAAAATAATTGGAAGAAATTAAATAAAAATGGACATAGATGATAAATTGTTTTCATTTAATTTTTAAAGGTAACAATAAATACAACAAGAGTTTTTATAAAATTAGATCTTTCTTTAGAGGCATCAAAGATTTGAAAAATTTTCTGAGCTTCTTGAATTATTTCCTCTCCTCTTTCACTTTTTCAAAAATCCTTTCTTGAGATTTTTTTCATTTCAAGTTTTAAAATTCATTCATATTGAATATGAAACCATTTATTATATTTTTTCTTATCTTCTTCTTGAGTTTAAGATTTTTCTTCCAAAAGTTTTATTTAAGCTTCAAGAGCTTTAATAATTTTTGAGAAATTGTCAAAACAATTCTTCAAATCAAGGATTTCACTAAGAAAACACTTTAATTTATTTTGAAAATATAAAACCTATTTACTATACCTTTTAAAGTCACTTTCTAAAATTTAAATAAACTTTACTTTGTTGGATACATACCTTATAATACTATTTAAGTAAACCTTACTTTATCACAATATTTATTGAATGATTGAAGGGTTTAATCATGATTCTTCATGTCATCATCAACACTTTAGGACCACTTCATAATTTTATTACAACTTTATCTATGGGTTCAACGTCTTATTTATGCACTTATAATTTTAATTCCAATTAAATTATCCTAGATTTCAATGCTTTTAATGAATTCATATCCTTATATTGGTTCTACATAACTATATCAAATTTTGTTTCAAAACATGGAAAATATGTAATTTTCTTCATTAAACTGGTTAGTGAGTGATATATGTAATAAATTCCATTATTTAATATTGTAATTTAAGAGTCTTTCTCTAATTTATTTCTTTTACTTTTTCATATTTCTTCATTCACAAATTTTATTTTCCACTTCCTTGAATCCAACTTCTGAAATATTTGATCACCATTCTTTCCAATATAAAATTTAATTTCCTTAACTTCATCCTTCTTACTTTCTTCAATCACTCTAACCTAAATTTGACGATCCTTCTTAGATGTAGAAAAAACTTCCTCAATAAATGGTGATTTTTTTCAATGATCACTATATTATCAATACGATTTTCCAAAGATGAGAATATCTTTGAAAATGCCTAAAAGATTTTATTGAAAATATGTCAGATGAATTATCTTTTTATTTATTTTCAAAGTTTGTTTTTTTTAATTTTATTTGATTTTTCTTTAACTTCTCCTCCATATTCTTATTTTTATTATTATTATTATTCTTCTTCATCACCTTTCCCTTATTCACCTTGATCATCATATTTTCCTTTATATTCTTCAATTTTTCTAAAGATACTTTCTTCCATAATCTCTTTCTCATCACTTAACTAATTTGAGAATCTGATCTTAAATCAGCTTTTCCCACTGGAATTGATTGTTAAAGATCAATAATTGTTTCCCTTTGTCTTTATAAAAAGAGGTATTTACATTAACTAGACCTGTTTATTTCAATAAAATAACAGAATTGGTGACAGGTAAAATAATTTTAGCTGAAGTTGATTCTACACCCTTCAATAACTTTTCAAATAACTGCACCTCTGAAAGATTTTTATTTATCTTATTTTCTTTAATCTTTTTATACTTCATATCCATGGAGTCTGAGTGCGAAACCTTCTGCTAGTTAAAGTCTGATTTGGGGATCTTCTTCTTTTATTTTTACTTTTCTTTTTCTCAAATCCTCAATGAATTCCTTTGAGTTTTTATTTTCTTTATTTACTTTATTTGTTGGAAGATAATTAGATTTTATACTTTTATACTCATATTTTTCAGCTTTCTTGGTCGAGGATGGTTCTACCTCTGATGTAGATACCTTAATATTCATTAAAAACATTTTTTATTTTGGGTCAAAAACATATTTCATCCTTCTAATTGCATCTTCACTGATAAATGAAACATTTTCTTTAATAAGATGTGATTTGATTGCTATGTTGAAATGTATGATAATTGTTTCAATCATATTGATAATCAGACATGGAAACATAATAATCTAGGACATGATGGATTTTAACTTGAAGTTTCTTATAGTAAAAAGAATGAATTCAGTATGGTTAATCGTTCTAATGTTAGAAAGATTATATAAAACAAAAAGATTAGATAATTTTAGAGTATCTCTATCAACCCTCCTTGGGATTATAAAAACCTACATCCATGTGTCCAATACTCTATAATCCAGAATAAGATGAGTAACTTTCCTTGGATCATCCAAAGTTTTAAACAAAGACTTATCTTCTCTCTCCATTACAAAGGTACCCTTGGACTATTGTAATTTGTGAGATGAGAAATATGAATATCCTTCACCAAAAACAATACGAAAACTGGAAACCTATTTTAGAGTCATCTCATAGGTTTTGTTATAAATTTGAAAATAAAACACATATTTTCCAACTTTCTTGAAAAACATAATGGATTTATAGAAATCATGAACTATATCCAAATAAATCGAATCATAGTTTGGGTCTGATTGTTATACACATAAATATTCCTGTCCTTGAAATTGTATAATCCTTTTCAATGATGAATCATACTTTTCATATACAGATTTTGATACTAACCTTTTAAAATACAAAGCATATTTTGTAATCTTTGGTTGGGGCTATCATATTTCGACTGGAAATGGAGGAAGAAAATATCAAGAAATTGTAGTTTTATATTTAAACTTGGCCATTCTTTAAAATGAATTTTTGAGGATAAGTGATGTGGGATTAGGGGTGGTTTTCTATTTATATCCAAATTTGAGCAACCTTTGATCTTCCAAACTTAATCTAATAGCCAAAATTCAATATTTTTGATATGAAGGTTGCAATTATTTATGAAGAATGATTTTTATTAAAATATAACCACTTGAGGTTTAATTTTTTTATTGTGTTGGGTAAATACGATTGAGAATGTAATTTTTTTTGACAAAACATTTAGAATAAAAACAATCAAGGGTGAAAAAATGAAATAATGTTAAAGAATAAAAGAAAGAAGTTTAGCTTTCAGAGTTTAAGTATTGATATGATAATTTGTTCTTATTTTTTTATAAAAAAAGGAATATGATATTTTTGGAAAACAAATGAAATATTTTAAAATCAAATTTTAATTATGAATATGAAAACTTTTCAATTTTTACTGAAAAACTCATATTTGATTATTTTTATAAATTTGGTTGAATTTTAAAATCTGATTGAATTTTCAAAATTGATAGAATTTTGAAATTCAATTGAATTTTATGATTTTTATTATAAATTCAAATCCAATTTAATTTTTTAATTTCGATTTAAATTCGATTATTTTTTTGAATTGGACTGAAAATATGAATATGATAAATTTTAAAACTGAAAATATTTTGAATTTAATTTTGAAATTTACTAATGTTAGGTGGACTAATTATGAAAAAATTGAAATACTTAAATAATTGATAGAATAAAAGTATTTTAAATGGAAAACATATGCACTCCCCTATAAAAATAAGTATCTTAATGTAAAGATATTTTCTAAACATGAAGTAGATATGAATTATTAATTTATAGTGATCATTCCTTGATTCTATTTAATATATTAAAATCTATCCAAAAGCAATGGTTTTGTAAATATTTCAACAAGCTGTTCTTGGATTTTGATAAATGGTAAATTAATATCTTCTTTTTGTGTGTGATATCTATGAAAGTGATGCCTAATATCTACATGTTTTTCATGAGAGTGATGCACAAGGTTTTTACTAAGGGGAATGACACTTGTATTATCAAAAAGTATTTGAGTTTTTATAAGACTAACTCCATTGTATATGAATGTGTTTTACATCCATAAAACCTAAGCATAACACCTTTCAGTATCTATATATTTGGCTTCTATAGTGGAAAGTTATACTGAGTGTTGTTTTATACAAGACCATGAAACTAATGAATATTCTAATAAATGACATGTTTTGGATATAATTTTCCTATCCACAACCACCAAATTAAGTATCCAAAAAACTTTTTAATTTAAAATCCATTCCATAAGAATATAAAAGTCCAAAATCTATAGTTATTTTTAAATAACAAAAAATTCATTTAATTGTTTTTAAATGGGATTAATTTTAATTTGATTGATATTTTATACAAAATAATATAGAACACATTATGTCTAGTCAACCAGTAGTTAAGTATAGTAGACTTCCTATCATCCTCTAAAAGTTATTTGATCAATCAGTTTCCTAATTTCATCATGATAAAGTATATTTGAAGTACCTATTGATGTATTAATACTTTTAATAATGTCTTATATTTTTATGAATATATTAAATATAATTATGTTGAGATAAATAAGTACCTTCTATTTGTTTCGAAATTTTTAAACCAGGAAATATTGTTAACTCACCCACCATACTCACTTAAAATTCATATTTTATAAGATTTACAAATGAATCTATTAAAAATTATTAAGTAGATATAAATATAATGACATAAACATAGATTTGAACAATAATTTTTTTATTATATTTATTTATGAAAACAGATGGATAATTAGTTCCCTTAACATAATTGTTTTTTTGGATTTTATTTTTTAATCTATCATACAAGGCTCTAAGGGATTTTTAAGCCCATTTAAAGATTTGGTTAGTTTATAAATTTATTCAAGATATTTTGTATCTTCAATACCAGGTGGTTGTTCGAAAAGAAACTTCCTATTGAACATATCCATTATGGAAATAACACTTCACATCCATTTGAAAAAGTTTGGAATTAAAAAATTCTATAAAGGATGATAGAATAAAAATAGATTTAAGTTTAGCTACTAGATCATATGTTTCTTCATACTCTATTCGGTCTTTTTGATTATAACCTTTAGTAATAAGTATTGATTTATTTCAAATTATTATTCAATTTTTGTCACATTTTTTTATAAAAAACCAATTTAAAGAAATTACAGAGGTTTATTTATGTCTTTCAACCAAGGTCCATACTTTTTTACTCTCAAATTCATTCAGTTCATCTTTCATTTGGTTAATCCAATCCTCATCACCTAAATCCCCATCATGACTTTTATGTTTGAATTGATAAAGTAAATAAAAATTTTCCACTTCATTTTTCAAAGAACTTCTATTCCTTATAGGTTGATATACATCACCAATGATACTATCTATAGGATAATTTCAAAGATACAAACAACTTGTTTTTTTTACATTTTTTCCAAAAAATAAGGTAAAAAATACTCTTGGGTAAATACTTACGAAAACTTTTCTCAGGTATTATTCTTATTAGAATAATATTCCAAATTTTTTTGATAATCTATTTTGTAAAATGCATCCAAGGATGTTGGTTGGGTTTATTTAAAAACAAAAGGACCAGTTTCATCAAATTTTGCATGTATGGTTTCTTCAATAATATAATATTTTTTTTAAAACTCAATAAGACTTATAATTTGTGGAATATCCTAAGAATATACCTTCATAATATTTGAGTGAAAAATTGTGTAAATTATATTATTTATTTAAAATTAATAATTTGATTCCAAATACGTTGAATTATGGAACTTTTTGTTTTTGTCGTATCCATAACTCATAAGGTTTTTTATTAAGATAAGGTCAAATTAAAACTCGATTTATATTATAGAAAGCAATACTAACATCTTTAGACAAAAAATGTTTAGAAATTTTGTGTACAATCAATATGGTGCTTATTATTTCTTGAAGAAATAAAACCATTTTTTCTGAGAAGTTCTAGGAGTTTAAAAGTTATTTTTAATGCCTTTCTAACTAAAAAATTTTAAAAATTAGAATCTAAAAATTCTCCACTATGATCACTATCAATTTTTATAAATGGAAGGTTCTTTTCATTTTTGAGTTTATCTATAAAAGTTTTAAAATAAAAATAATATTTATATTTTTTTTCTAGAAAATATACCCATGTATATCTAGTGTAACCATCAAGTAAAAACAATAAATTGTACTTGCCTCCAATACTTCCAATTTACGTGGGGCCAAATAAATCTATGTGCACTAACTATAAAGAATCAGTGGTTGATAATTCACTAATTTATTTAAAGCTCAACCTTTGTTTCTTACCATATTGACGAGGATCATAGACTTTTGAAGAATCAAATCTAGGTTCTGTTGGATCCTAAACAAGATTTTTTATTATTAAATATACATAAGTTCCTAAGGTTAAAATTTACTAACCTTACATTCCATAACCAAGATTGGTCTTACATTATAGTAAAATAAGGTAAGTCTTGGCTCCTAAGGTCTTCTACATTATGTGTATAAACATTCTCATGCCGATGGGATGAAATAATGAATTTTCCCTTGGAATTTTGTACTAAACGTTTATCATTACTAAAATTCACAAGGTAAAATTTATCACATAATTGACTTATACTTATAAAGTTATTCTTATGACCTTTTAACAAATAAAACATTTGAAATTAAATATTTTACAAGAAGAAAAATGTTACCTATACCGACAATCTTTCCTTGATCATTGTCTCTAAACATCATTATTTTACCTTTTATTTTGATAATATTTTCAAATAAATATTTTTTACTAGTCATATTATAGGAACAAATACTATCCTTATACCCTGTATTCTTTTTTTGGCACTTCATTTTTTTTCCTGAAAACAAAACAAATATATTTTCTGAACCCAAACTTTCCTGGGTTTAGAAATGTTAGTAAACAAAATTTTTGTAATCCATATTTTTTTAAAAAAATTACTTCTTAAAATCTTAGGGATTAATCTTTATTTAATGATAAATTTTTATTCTAGTGACCTTCACTTTGTGATTTTGTGAAAAATTGGTCATTCTCAGGAACAAAAACAATTGTTACTAAAAAATGGTATTGAATGAGTATATCTGATTCCTGAACTATTACCTTATGGATGGAGTTGTTTATAAAATTTATCAAAACCTTATTTATTGGTGGTAAATTTTGATAAAAGTTTATCTAAAGAGAAAATTTCAGATTTTAGTTTTATAACTAAATTCTTATCCTCATTTGTATTAGTTTCAGAAGTGAGTTTTGTTTTTAAAACATTTGTGTCAGAAATTACTTTTTAAAAATCATTAGAAATATAATCCTTTTTTTAATTAGATTTGTCAAGGTTTTTAGAAATAGAAACAATTTAAAAATATTTCTTATCAAGACCTTTATAAAAATCTGATACTTCCTTTGTTAAAAAAATTATTTTATAGTTTTCTTTCTGAAGTTTTATGCCAACATTGTAATTATAATTTTCAAGAAATTTAGAAAGTCTAGAAACTTATTCAAATGAAGTTAAAGTATTATCTTCTATCGAAGAAGTTTCTTCATCAAAAAATATAATATTTTTCATATAGGTAGTTTTATTTTAATGAAATATTTTTTAAAGAATAAAATTTGTGTACCTTATCCATAAAACATTGGTTTTCAAAATGTATTCTAGCTTAAAGACCAGTATTTCTATGTCTGGAATTTTCATTATCAGAAAAATCATCAGAATAATATCCTCCACTAGCACTCCATGAGTTATTAACTTTCAATACATTATTACCTTGTTTATTTTAATACTTTTTTATAATTTATTTCAGAATGTATTTCCTTTCCATATTTCCTTTTCTACTTAGGATAATCAATTATTATATTTCCATCTTTCTTACATTCATAACAAGGGACTTTTGAATATTTCTATTCATTTATGTCCTTGTTACATTTCATTTAACAATAATGAATATATTTTTTCCTTACAATCAAGTTCATACTTTGAGAAAGATTAGCTAATTCATTCTCTGAATATTCAGAATCACTATAATTGGATTGAATGAAAATATTTTTCTTTCTAGATGATTTTAAAATATTTTCTGGTGTTGCAGCTTTGGTAGAAATCATAGTATTGAAATCAACTCCACCATTCTTCTTTTTTACTCTCTTAGCTTCTCTTTTTAATATTTCTTCATATTGAAAAAGAGTTCTAAAAAAATCATCAAGTGTTGTCTTAGTAATCTTCCTTGAATCATCAATTGTTGTCCCCTTTGATTACCATTAATTTGGCATAATATCAGTTATATTTTCAACAATAATTTCATCATTTAAAACTTTCTATCCCATAGATTTTAAACTATAGACTATTTTAATAAATCTCTATTGTACCTTTATAACAGGTTCACCATTATAAAATTTGAAATCTTGATAATCACCTATGAGCATATATCTTATGGTTTCAACTACATTCAATGATCTAAAAATGAGAAATTTATAATTTCTTCTAGAAACTATTGGAAACTCACAACATGAAATTTTACTATATATTTTTCTATTCATAGAACATAATAAATTGTTTCTCACTTTATAATTCAACTGATATTCCATATTTTTTTGACTTTTAAAGTCTTTTAATTCCTTGTTTGGAATTTTATAATCTATAGTGAGAATCAAAAAATTATAAACTAAAGTGATTATCAAAAAAGTTTTCATTATATCCTTCCAGTAATCAAAATCATTACCATCAAATATATGTGGTATGGTAGGATTTATATTTTCTATAAAACTGATATTTTAACCCACCATCTTTAAAATAATAGAAAAAATAATTTTCCCCAAAACATGTTAGTGTAATATGTATTTATAAACAAAAATTTACTACTAAATTGTATAAGAAAAGAATAAAAAGGTAACACGTATTAGAATTATAATCCTCCTATGATACCAAATGTGAGTATCAGTAATATAGAGACTTGGATATGATACCAATTATTGGATTGAAATGTATATGTAGATGAACAACCAGGGGGTGAATTTTATGTTTAAAAACTTCTTTTTAACTTTAAGAGAAATTTTTAATAGAATTAACAAAATCATACTAAAAAATACTCTTATGTATTAAAATAGTATTCGAACTGGGCCCTAGCTTCCGATGAAAAAAAATATCTCAATAAATTTGATTTTGATATATAATCTATAGGTTTGTAAATGTTCAATTAGATTCACAATAGAAAACAATATATGAGAGTATTTATAAAAGGTATTGTAATCAAAATGGTTACAATAAATCAGAGTAATATAATAAATGGTGATTTTATGTTAAATTGTATAGAATCATATTCAAAGTTGAACAAAACAATGATAATTGAAGATATTATGATGAATGAAATTCAAATAGAAAGGTGAATATAAAATATAACCTTCTAATATTACAATGGAATATAAAATAATTGCAAATAAACAAGTAATATAATTGAATAGAATTATTTTTAGCCAAAGAGAAGGGTGTCCATTAACCTTGAATATGGGTATTTGGATTTATACTTTCAAGAAAATCTATCTTAACTATACCAAGATAATCCATCGATATGATAATCAGATCTGTCTTTATATCTTTGCAACACCTTGATCAAGAAGTTGATAAGATACTATATCTTCCTATCCCTAGAATCCCTCGATCTTATGGATTAGATTCTGTTTATTGGGCCTCTCAAGTCCTTGATCAAGCAGATTGGATTCTATTTTTCTAGACTCATAAGTCATCGATTGTAATAAATTTTTTTTTATTCTCACAAAGAAAAACGAAGATTGAAATATTACAAGTAAAAAAGAACAAGCTATTCACACTAATAAGCTTTGGAGTTCTTGAACACGATGGTCAAATCAGTCAGTATTTTTTTAGTTTATCATTTAACTCCTCTCATGTCTATCAAATGACCTGGTATTTATAAGCAAGCATCCCAAAAATCATCTTGATCTTCAATGATCATATTTACTCTGAGATTTTATGGAGGACCTGGACACATGGAACTTAAATGGTCATATTGTAACTGAAATCAAAACACCATTTTGTTTCATAAAAAATTAAAATGGATGCACAACATTATTTTGATAATATAGTATTTCATTGTAATGTTTAAAATGTTTCAATACGCTAAAACATTTCTTCGTATTTAGGATTAAAATAAAAGTCAATATGATGGATTCACTTAAAGAGTCTCATTTTGATTTTCATTATGAGTTTAGACTTGATGGTATCAGTTACAATGTCAAATACAACTAAAAATTTTGTTAGTAAGAATACAAGACAAAGTGTCTTTAATGTGATTTTATAAGGTGAATCCGATCATAGTTGGATTCATGCTTATTAAAATAATTGCAATGTAAATTCATATATACTTAAAAAAAATTTCAATTATGGTAACAGTTTATGTTTATATAAAAATATTATAAGAAATACTTTGGTCATAGAAGAATTAGATATTATGTATTTAATAATGAGGTTGTGATTTTTAAAAAAGAGGAATGGAAAAGTAAAAAAGAGACTTTTACTTAACAAAATTCACATATAAATGGAAATTAAAGTATAAAATAGCAATTTCATATCAAGGGAGGAAAGGTCCATGGTCATTCCACCCCTCCAATTAAAACTAAAATCTTAAAATTTTTATCAAAATTAAATATAAAAATCAATTCATTAATTAAATCTACAGTGAATAATTTAATACTCACATCCTATGACATGGGGTAAATAAGAAAACCCTAAGGTATGAAAAAACAATGTCCACCCATGGTGCTCCATTTCAATTAACCTATGCACCCAGAGAAGTGGTTCCATATCTAAGGTATTCAACCTATATCAAACATAGAAAAGCCTCTTTAATTTCCAAGAACTTGTATTGAAATTCTAAGGTTCAATTTCATTTCAATGAGACACCCAGAAATTGGTCACATGGAACAAAAACATATATAAACACATTGAATTTTAGTGAAAGGAATGAGACCACCTACCGGTCCATGGTTGATGGCTCATCTATTATCAGCTCTTGATTTGGTTCAGATCAGGAGAAAATTGAATAATGGATGAAGAACCTAATAATAGGAAAACCAATTTTCACCTAAATAGCACAACTAATATCTATAAGAATAGATAATGACTAAAAATGAATAGATATCTTACCATTTCAAATCCAATGAGACTAAAAACCTTTTATTTAGAGTCTAGAATGGGAAGATATCTCAAATATAAGATTAGGATTCAAAGGTATCTCTCCAAGGGTGTTCTTGCTATGTAGGAGGAAAAAGAACCTAATTTTAGTTTTTAAAAGAATTTTAATTTAATTTGAAATTATTAAATTTCCCAAAATCTAAGGGGTCGCATGGTTTAACCACATTTTTTGACTAACCATGTGCTAACCATGAACGAGTAACTGTAGGTAAGGGGAACCTGCAAGATTGGACATACCATGCTAAAAATGTGCCCAAAACCACTGTCAAGATTGTAGAGTTGGCCACATCACTGTGAAACCCAAGTCACAAATTTTTTATAAAATCGTACTAACTATTTATTCTCTCTACCTATGACTCGCAAATTTTTTTAAAATGTGATACCTACCTCTACAAAGTTTAAACTAACTCTAAGATTGTTCATTATCACCCCAAATCTTGGGTTCCAGGTTTCAAACCTACCCTAGACACCCTCTACACCTCCATAACCTCATAGGGAATTTATATTAGGCTATATCTAAACAGAAATTTAATGAATTATAAAGGATTTTTACATCAAATAAGAAACAATTCCTTACAAACTTTCCCCCTTAAATAAATTCATCCCTAAATTCCCTTCCCAAGGGCATTGAAGCATGATTCAAGAAAAACTCCATCCATTGTGATCATACATCAACCTTTCACTCCTAGGTCTCATCCTATACACGACGTTGCTTCCATAGAACCCATACTAGAGGAACTAAAAGGCCTTAGAGAAACTTTGTGCTATGATACACAATTCAAATAAGATTCTCTTAAAAGAGAGCATCTACCTATAACTCAACCTCATTAGTATGAATGTCATGATATGGGTCTAAATAATAACATCACAACTGAGAAACATGAATGATTTCATCCATGTCCCAGTACATATGCGGTAACTATAACCGATAGGTTATCGGTACGACTCCATCTAGAATCTCAAATGGATTGAATTATCTTGTTTAAATCTTACCATGTATCATGATCCTCTTTTGTCCTAGTCTTGATGAAACATATAGGAAAACCCGATCCCCAACCTCAAATTCATGAGGTTATCTATGGCAATCAGTGTATGATTTATGATGAAGCTACACAATATCCATCTACTTCCAAATCAATTAAAATTGTTGCATGGTTTCCTGAGAAAGATTAGGTGCAAACATAAATTCCTCTCTTTCCTCTAACCAATAAAAGGGTGATTGGTATGTCATACTATATAAAGCCTCATGTGAAACCATTTGAATAGTATCTTGAAAGATATTGTTGAAGGTGAATTAAAATAGGTGTATATACCTCTCCCAAGAGCCCCCAAAATCTAGGATGTATGCATGAAACATGTCCTCAAGCACCTAAAATGTGTGCTCTCAGTAGACATCCATCTGGAGGTGGTATGCTATGCTCAAAATAACTAGTGTACCAAATTCCTTTAGTATACCTTTCTAGAATTGTAAAGTTACCTGGGTATCCCTATCCGACATGATAGTATGAAGGACCCCAAGAATTCATACTATCTCACAAATATACATAATTCCAACCTCATCAACACTGAATATTTCCTTTATTGGAAGGAAATACACAATATTCATGATCTTGTCAATAATAACCCATATGACATCATTACCTCATGGTGACCTTAGTAAATCGGTCACAAAGTCCATCACGATGTCATTACATTTTCACTATGGAATGGGTAGCTGCTGTAAAAGTCTAGATGGTCACTAGTGTTATACTTTCAATTATTGAAAGGTGGAACATCTCATGATAAAACCAGCTACATCTCTTTTCATACCTGATCAACATTACGGGATATGTAAATCCTAATACATCTTGTTGAACCAATGGCACACTTCCAAAGATGAATCAAAAAAATCCCGCATCATCTCCTCACAAAAGTCTTTTGAAACCCATACATGACCATGTACCCATATGATCTCATCCTCACCTATAGTCAACTAGGAGGAGGCTCCTCACTTGAAAAACTATCCCATAGAACTAGGCTCTCAGAATATGAGATTTTCCTCATCCTAAATCTATCCAAAAGGGTAGAGGTAATAGGTAAATATGGTGGATAAGTTTTTCCCTAACTATCTTACACCTCCAAGTGTATCTCATAGAACAAAACGACGAGGATCCACTCACTACTGGACCACTGAAATACCTATATCAGAGTCCTCCTGATCTATGAATCGTCTACTACATTGCCTTTACCAAGAATATATGAAATATTGAAATCAAAACACTATAGGTATTTAGGTCACCTTCACTACCTCATATTTAGATTATGCTATGCAAATATGTACTTGATGATTTTGTGGTCTGTGTATACCAAAAAACACTATCCTAGTAAGTAATGTCTCCAATAATACAATATGTGAACAAATGTGGCTAACTCAATATCATGTATCAGGTAATTCCTCTCATGTGGCCTCAACTATTGAGACTCGTATGCTACAACTCTATCACCCTACATAGGAACTACTCCTATCTTGATACCTGATGCATGATAGTACATAGTGTAATTTATTCTTGGCTTTAGAAAAGTCAGTATCAGCACTTAAGTCAATCTCCCTTTCAGATCTTGAAAGGCTATCTCATAGGAATCCATCCATATATGCTTGATTCCATTCTTATTAAATCTCATCAATGACACTGCTAAGCATGAGAAGTCCTGTATGAAATTCCTATAGTAACCATCCAACCCTAAGAAACACTCCACCTAAAAGTGGTTCATGGGATTTTCCCAGGAAACTGCATCTATCACCTTATTTTGGTTTACTAATACTTATGTCTATCAGATGATGTGACCTAATAAGTGAATATGATCCATCTAGAAGTGTCACTTTTAGAGCCTAGCATATAACTAATCATCTCTCAGTGTATTCAATAGAATCTCATGTTTTTGGAATGGTTGTGTTGATTGTGAGAATACACCAAGATTTAATTCCCGAAAACCACCACAAACGAATCAAGATAATGATGGGACACTCGGTTCATCAGTGCCATGAATACCACTAGAGCGTTTGTGGGTCCAAACAACATAACTACATTCTCATATAGACCATACCGACTATGAGAAGCTATGTGAGTTATGTCTGATGGTATAACATGCACCTGAAAATAACTAGATCTCAAATCAATCTTCGAGAAAACCCAGGATCCTCGGAGATGGTGATAGAGATTATCTATTCATGGTAGAGGATACCAGTTATTAACCATCAAATGGTTTGATTTTTGATAATCCACACATAGCCTGAGGGTTTTGTCTTCCTTTTTCACAAAAAGGATTGGAGAACCCCATGGAGAAGTACTGGGCCAGGTTAAACCATTTTCCTATAAGTCCACTAGATGACTCTTGAGATCATCAAACTCCTTAAAATCCATCCTTTAAGAAGGAATAGATAGTGATGTAGCTCTTGACACTAGCTTGATAGGTAACTCTACCTCTCTCACTATAGGTTATCCTGAAAATTATTCTGGGAAAACATCCATGAAATGATAATCCATGGGAGGGAAGTAAATTTGATGTGTTCCCTAATCATCTATATATAAACTCACAATCTAGACTATCATACCACCCATCCCATGATGCTCGGGTCTATCCCAGCTCACCTAGACTTCCCATTCACCTTTGAGAATGAACTCTCCACACTATCGTGACATGAAACACATCCTGTGGTGATAGAAATCAATGAAAGAATAAAAGGGAACCAATAAGGACATTTTGAGAATGATATCAATTATTCTCATCTCAAGAAAATATAGGTCCCATATGATGTGATACCCACCAACCTCAAGGGGGATCTCCCAGTACTTATGCACATCTTCCATTCTGATCCCCAATAGAGTGTACATCATCATAACACCATCAAAATAATAAAAATTGATCTCAAGAATCTCCCAATTGGCCACATATATAAGACTATGAGAACCCACTATATCAAAATGTGTAGAATATAAAGTGGAGGCTACTATAATAGTACCTCTAATAGTAGAAGGTTCAGGATCCTTCTCCTCAAGGGTATGTTTCACTACGTATGACTGGCCTGAACTATGAAACTATGACACTGCCAAGCTACCGTAAGATGATACACCCTGGTCACTGCATAACTAGGGTTTGACTACCATGAAAAAAACAACCACCTCATCCTGATCATCCAAATGTACTCCAGATCCCTACCTGATGAGAAGTTGTTTACCCTGTTCCTGATTGTAGAGTCAGTGCATACACTCTCTCATTGGCTTCTAGAGGAAATGTTTTACTGAAGCACTATAGATGGACCATCTTTCTGCATGATCATAACTTGAATGGGCCCCTCACACATTGTGGCCTTATATGTATTGACTTAAAACACTAGTAACACATCACTAGCTAACTGAAGATGTTCCCTGACTGTTAGTATCACTGTGTGGAAGCTCCAGACAATGATTCCAACTACTGATCGATATAGTAACATATCGAGATTCTAAACCACCCTATATCATACCTCCATCCTCTATCAGGTTACATTCTATGATAAGCGCCTGATTCACTATTCCTAAAATGGTTGTCATCCAAAATACGTGCACCTGTAGGCCATCTATCAATAACAATCCATCTAATTTATAACATTTCCCCATCTCTTGGTAGAATCACACATCATATACATATATATCTTCACCCACCTCTCAGGAGGCATCTATTGGTACTGGAATATAGATAGCATGGCCTCTAGTAATGACTTAGGAGCATGAGGCCCACCATCCCCTAAAAATGTTGGTGAATACTATTGTTGGAACTCACACATTAACTCTTCCATATTTGGGGTAGGTCACAGTGCTCCCTTAATAGTCTACATGAACCAAAAGAACACCTCATAGAACTATGCCTTAACACCTGGGTTTAGTACAACAATTGGTGTCCTAGATGGCATAATTAGAGGATCCACTGGTATCCCATTTACTATCACCTTCAGAGTGTTTTTGTTGCCACCGTCATGGCGTATGACAAGAGGACATTGTGGAGACATCCTCTATAAAAGCCAAGTGAACATCTCAGATCAAGATTACATTTAAAGTTCACATCTCGATGGAAAAGATACAAAAATATGACAGGTATAAGCCTTCCTATATAAGAACACACCCCTCCTTCTACTCTATGAGTTATGTCTGGATGTTAAATATATCATGTATGTTGGTCGGAGTGGATACTCAAGAGGGGGGTGAATTGAGTTCCAATTAAAAATTTCTGTTAAAAACTTTTAGTATTAAAATCCCCCAAATTAAAGTGGCCCAGTTAATTAAGGTAGTAGAGATATAAGTGATCTATTTTTCAAAAGGTTTCTCGAAGGTTAATTACTCCTCTGTAGAGTCAGTATGAGAACTAATTCTACTTTTGAAATGAGTTTACTAAATAGCTCTGATATACACACTAACCAGAACCAACTATAAGTGTGAATGTAAAAACAGATTTATGTTTTTACTAATGTACGCATAGCGGATAGATGTTAAACAGGGTAAAGAAAAGATGAACACAACAAATTTAATATAGAGGTTCAATCTTAAGACAAGACCTAGTCCTCTCTACTTGGTGATCACCTGCCACCAAGCAATTATATTAAAAGTGATACACAGCCTGTATCAGGCTTTATAACAGCTTTCACAAACTATCCAGGTTTTTCAACCTCTACCACAGTTCTATGTGGGAAAATAAACTTCCAAGCCACACTTGGCTTCTTCCACAGTTATATGTGGGAAACTAAAATAAAGAGAGTTTTAAATGAGGATTTTCAGTATCCCTCAGTTCAAGTACAAGATTTAGTGTGTGTAACATACACACTTCTCACAAATGTAATGTAATTTAACATAGTAGACCTAAAGATAGTGGGGATGAGTTTAGAATGCTCTGTTGTGTTGGCAGATCATCTCTGGACTCGTTGGAATGAATTAGATGATGTTTTGATCCTTTTCTGCAAGTTGACTCCAAAACAGAGTGTCACAAATTTCAGGTTTTGAATTCTAGATATAGAGATGATCAGCTTCTTGGATGTTAAACACTTTGTAGCACACCACAACATCTTGGAAAATATTCTTTCAATTTATCCTCTTGAAACTCGATGTTATTCTGAATGAGAGCCTAAGGATACTTCTTCAGATTGTGTATCATTCTATCATATAAGTGTTCTCTGTATATTCAATATCTCCACGCCACTTATCTTGTTTTTGTATCCACATATGTTAGTCACTTCACTCTGAATGTCTTTATCATATATATATATATATATGTGATCTTTTCTAGTTCATCCTTTTTGATTTGGTTCCGTAGGGGCCGACAGGAAAGATGCTTCACCCACGTGTGGTCTTCCTCGTACATCATATTGTTTCCTGATGTCCCTAAAAATATCATTGAATAATTTCACGTGAATTAATTTGTCCAGACATGACTGATATAATAGTATTAATAAAATTGGTAAAGGAAAGAATAGAATATCATTTGACTGGTAGCAGATGCATGTCACACAGTAGACTTCAACTGTGGACTTCATCAGTAGATTATTCAACTGAGTGCTTCAACTGTGGTCTTTCCAACTGTGAACTGTAGTCTGTCCAACTATAGACTTCAACTGTAGTCTTTCTAACTGTGAACTGTTTATTCTGGTTAACAGTGGATCCTCATCAGTGAACTCCATCGGTAGGATCAACAGTAGACTTTTAACAGTAAGCTTCTAATCGATAGTTCTGTAACATCTGACTACTTCAACTGTAACCTTTCCAACTACAGACTTGAACAGTGAGGTTATCAATATAAGAATTGATAAAGAGTCTGACAGTGGTCTTCTAACAGAAACCTTGTCACATCAATGACCTTGTGACTGACAAGCAGATCATCGGTAGACTTGTGACAATAACCTTGTACCGGTAGCTTCCAGCAATGAATGTAAATCTTCAACAGTGATCTTCTAGCATTAGTGACTTAGAGTAATAGAAAGCTATAACAGTGACTTTGATCAGAAGGCTCTTACCTGTAGCCTTTAATAGTAAACTTATATTTAAATAAATATGAACTGTAAGTTGATGCAGCAAGGTCATGAGTCTTAAGAATATACATTGTTGAGAATAAGATAATTGTATATGTAAATTAAAAAGATTATTGAATGACTTAATATATTATGATCAATATTTAAACATGATTTGGGATTATCAAAACAGGTGAGTCTAACAATCTCCCACTTTTTGATAATCACAAATTATGTCAAAATATATTAAAGATAAGTATCAGAGATTAATAAGAGTGGAAAACCAGAAAATATTAGTATATGATATCACAGAGAAATATAAATAAGATTCAACATAGTGTCATAGTAGAATAGGTCTCTCCAATCACATGATTAGTCTAGAATTAGCACAGTATTTCTCAAATTAGCACAATATTTCTCCCCCTTTGTGATTAGCAAAAAGAAACACACAAGAGAGAAAAATTGAGAAGGCTTATATTAATAACACAGTGCATTACATGACCAAAAAGAATAAAAAGTCCCTATTAAAAGACATAAACAGACTCAATCCACCGCATCTGTAGGTAAGGGTTCTTTCCCTTTGGAGGAAGAAGATGGAGAAGGAGCTGGTGGATCAGCAGGTTTAGGAAGGGCTATAGGAATGACTGGAGGGGCAGCACCAGAAGCTCCTGTGGGTCTGTAGTGGGTAGCTCGTTGAGGTATCAGTGGAGTAAGGCTTCTGATAGCTTTAGCAGAAGACATGATGGAAGAACCACTGGGTTGAGAAGCAGGTAAGGCAGGAGGGATGATGACAGGGGTGCAGTCCACATGGAGAAAGGGTAGAATAAGGTTTCTGAAATACATAATAATGCTTCCTCCTCTTTCCATAGCAGATAATAAATCATCTTTAATCTCCAAAAACTTATCCAAAGATGGGGTCAAATCTCTCAACTTGCTGACCGGCTCCCTGAATGCCTGAGTCACTGGAGGCAGCTTCATATTCTCTATCAAGAGCTTGAAGTGGTTGGTCATTTGATGCTTGGTATAGACCTTCTCAAAGTAAGCATCCACCTTATTCTTAATGGCCTCTTGAGAAGCAGTAGCTGCCCATAGGTGGTCACGAACAAAACTTTAGACTTCCCTAGTGGTAGAAAGTACCTGAGTATCATAGGTTCCACTAGTACTGGCCTTAGAAAGCTCTTCTTGGATCACAGTTCTGATCTAGCCAATGTTCACAGAGGAACTAGATGAGGAAAAGGGTTTGACCGAGAAAGCTACTATCTCTTTGAAAGACTGAGTCAAATTACTAACCACCTTCTGAACAAGTGCATCTTGACTGTTCAAATGTTCTTTGACTGATGTCTTAAAAGCCTCAAAGACTTCCACAAACTACTTGACTACTTCTTTGATATATCTAATATCAGCATTCACTTGAGTTTTAGAACTGTTCATGGTAATCATTGAAGTAATCGATTGTCTTGGAGCAACCACAGCTTCTGTCCAACTCTCAATTTGAATATGGAAAACTTTAACTTCATCCCTCATTTCTTTCACTGGACTGGACACATCACATCCCAAAGATAGCTCCAAGGATTGCTCCACACTCCTCATCTCTTCAACTAGGCTTTTCTTCAAACCTGCCACTGATTCTTTCAGTGCTTCTTTCATTTCAGCCTTTAAAGACTAAAGGTCCTACTTGGTTTCCAAATTGTTAGCCACAGTAGGGAGGATAACAGACTCCCTTTGGGGTTGGTATTCCTCATCAGAATCTCCATAATTGAGTCCAAGAACCATATATCCTGGATTCGATGGCCAGCCTTCGATGTCATAAAGCACAGAAACTGAACCAAGATGCACCCCCTCACTTAGAGCATTCTCCTTAGGAATTTCTTTTAACTGTTCTACTCGAGATAATTCTACAACCTCCTCTACAATTCCAACAGATTCAACAACCACTTGCTCTATTAGTTCAACAGTAGGGTGAGTCCTATCCTTTTCTGAGTCATCAATGACTCCCTCAACAATGGCAGTAGGTTCCACTCCTGCTTCTTGATCAGGCACTATCTTGACTGTACTATCTATCATAGGGCTCACACTGAGCTCTTCTCCTTCATTGTCCTCATCATTGGCTTCAGCAACAGCCTCCTTTTCTTCATGAGAAAAATTATCTGACACTATAGCCTCATATTCCTCATAGGTGTCTTTAAAAACATTCTGATATGATTCTTCTTCTTCTTCATCAGTGGTCTCAGTATCACTGTCCTTTAGAATAGTCTCTCTCCTTAGTTGTTCTTTTGGAGGGATAGCTGCTCCAAAAGCTACTGTCCTTATAGGACTGTGAGGAAAATCAGGATCACTTCCATCATAAATGGTGGTGTTCTCTCTTTGAGGGTCCACAGCTCCATCAGCCTCCTCCTCATCAGAATAAATAGGTTCTGGCTCATTAGGCTTCAGGCCTGGATATCTTTTGTCTCTTGGCCTAGTTGGATGAGTATTAGGGTCAAACTTTTCAAACACTTTTCATTCATCATTCACCCATGTCCTCTTCCAGGTATTCCATCAAATTTTCATGAACTTGCAAATTACCATGGATATACAAACATTGTTATTGTCCATGATCATCTCTTCTTGATTTACAGCCACAACTTTTACCTTTAGGATAACTAAAATAAGCTTGGCATGGAATAAGGTATTGGACTTTGAGCTTGCCTTGGTCATATCCTCCAATTGTGTCATCAGTAACCTACAGAGGTTAATATCCTTTCCATGATTTATTAAGTACCTCAGAAATATGTCCTGGTAATTCAGTACTACAAAGTCCCCTCTCCTCGGACTAAGTACATGCTGAATGAATTTTAATAAGAGCCTGTATTCTCCATTCATCTCAGCTGCAATAATCTTTCTTGATTTTCCATCTCCTGTCAGTTCTTCCAGAGCTTTTTCATATTCAAAAACAACACTTTTTGGAGGAGCTACTCCAGAGTAGTAGTCATATATTCCTTCATGAGGAACTCTCAAACAGGCATCCCACTCAGCAGATGTGAAACTAACTTCATTGCCATTGACTCTGGATATTAGCTTATGCACATCCTCTTCTTCTTCAAACGTTAGATATTCATAGAATTATTTCACAAGCTTCGGGTAGTAAGGTCCATTGTTGTTGGAAAATAATTAGGTCCATCATTGGGAATCTAGTACTTTCAGTACTAATGACTTGCTTGACAGCAGCCATCCTCCACTTAATTCCTTCTCAGCAAAGATTTGTCTCTTGGTCAGATGCGGGTTTACAGGTCCCGACGGGGTGTTTCTAGTGCCACTGGATTTGGCTCGAGTTCTCTTAGGCCTTGGCGCATCCTCATTGACGGTCGGGGGTCGCTTTGTTCTATCCATAGAGATTGAGAGAGGTTCGAGGGCTTAGGTGAAGGGTTAGGGTTTAGGAATTTTGAGAGAAAGGTTCAAGATTGAGAGAGGAAGGTGGATTGAGATATGTTCGTTGCCTTTGATTTTATCATATATAGATTAAAATGAAATAAAATAGAAATAATAAGAAGAAGAAATAAAAATGGTTAAAATTATCGCAAAATTAAAAACAAATAGCAAGGTATCAACAGTGAGATGTATCAGTGAGGTACACCGATGAGGTGAAACAGTGAGGTATAACAGTAAGGTCCAACTGTGAGGGTCAACTGTGAGGTTTGACTGTGAGGTTCGACTGTGGGGTCTAGCTGTGAGGTTTGACTGTGAGGAATAGCTGTGAGGTTCGACTGTGAGGTCTAGCTGTGAGGTTTGACTGTGATGAAATTAATCATACCTAACTCATATTTGATGTAATTTAACCTCTCAGAATTCAAAGGTTTTGTGAATATATCAGCCAATTGATGTTCAGTGCTAATGAATTCAAGAGTAATATCACCCTTTTGATAATGATCCCTCAGAAAGTGATGTCTAACATCAATATGCTTTGTCCTAGCATGAGATAATAGATTTTTGGAAATTTTAATATCACTTGTATTATCACATTTTATAGAGAAATGTTTGAATTGATATCCATAGTTCAGTAAAGTGTGTTTCATCCATAGAATTTGAGCACAACAACTACTAGCAGTTATGTACACAGCTTTGGCAGTAGATAATGCAAAAGAATTATACTTCTTGCTATACCAAGATACTAGTGACTTGACTAAAATGTGACATGTCCCAGAGGTGCCTTTTCTATATAACTTGCAACCGAAAAAATCAGCATTAAAATAACTCAAAAAATCAAATGATAGTCCTTTTGGATAGAATAATCCTAAGTTGGGAGTGTGTTTGAGATATTTAAAAATTCTTTTAATATTATTTAAATGAGACTCTTTTGGATTTACTTGAAAGCGAGCACACATGCATACACTGAACATGATGTATGGTCTACTAGCTGTAAGATAGAGTTGACTTCCTATCATCCCTCTGTAGTTGGTTTGATCTACTGGTTCTCTAGCTTTATCTATATCTAACTTACAGGTGGTACTCATAGGTGTGTAACTACCTTTACTACCATCCAAAGAAAAATATTTTAAAATGTCCTTAATATATTTAATTTGATTTAAAACAATGCCATTTTGATTTGGAAATATCTGAAATCCAGGGAAAAATTTGAGTTCTCCCATTAAACTCATTTCAACCTCATTTTTGCATTTTTTCTGAAAAATCAACACATATTGAATTTTTAGAAGATCCAAAAACAGTATCATCCACATAAATTTGTACTATCAAAACATCTTTATAAATCCTTTTAATGAAAAGAGTAGGGTCAGCTATCCCTTTGGTAAAACCTTTTGAAATAAGAAAAGAGATGAGCCTATCATACCATGCTCTTGGAGCTTGTTTTAAGCCATACAAAGCTTTAGATAGTTTGAAAAAATGATTGGAAAAATGGGGATTCGTAAAACTAGGAGGTTTTTCAACAAAGACATCCTCAACTATGTACCCATTTAGAAAATCACTTTTAACATCCATTTGATAAAGTTTGAAATTCAGATGAGCTGCATAGGCAAGTAGTATCCTAATAGATTCTAGTCTAGCTGCAGGTCTCCTCATAGTCTATTCCTTCTTATTGACTATATCCTTGTGCAACTAGCCTATCTTTATTTCTAACTATATTCCCAGACTCATCTACTTTGTTTCTAAACACCTATTTAGTGCCTATGGTTAAGGTGTCCTTGGGTCTTTCCACTAGTTCCCAAACATTGTTTCTTTCGAACTATTCAGTTATTCTTGCATATCCATTACCCAAAATTCATCATTGATAGCATCATTAATATTTTTGGGTTCAAGGTGTAAAAGAAAAGCATGATGTTCAACCTGATTTCTTAGAGAAGCTCTATTTTGTGTTCCTCTATTCAAATCGCCCACAACAGCATCTAGGGGATGATTTTTAAGAGTCCTTGTACCTCTAGGAAGGGTTGAACTAGATTCTTCATAGTTGTCTGTTGGTTCAAAATCAGCAAGTGAAATTTTTTGAAAATTTCCAGAACTGGATACTTTTACAGTGGATTCAGTATTTTTATCATTAAATTTCAAATTTGATAAATCATCCTCAAGATTTTAAAGAGATGTTTTAGGCTCATGTGGATCAGTCTCATAAAATTTTATATGGACTGATTCTTCCACACATTTGGTTTTCTTATTGAATACTCTATAGGATTTATTTGAAATAGAATAACCCAGGAAAATTCCTTCATCACTTTTGGGATAAAATTTGTTAAGATTATCTTTAGTGTTAAGAATAACGACTTTGCAACCAAAAACTCTAAATTAATTAACCTTAGGCTTCGTATTATTCCAGAGTTCATAAGGGGTTCTTTTTAGAATATGCCTAATTAAAACTCTATTGATAATGTAACAAGCTCTATTTAGAGCTTCAGCCCAAAAATAAATAGGTAATTCATACTTATTAAGCATAGTCCTAGCAATTTCTTGAAGGGTCCTATTTCTTCTTTCTACAACTCCATTTTGTTGGGGTGTCCTAGGGGCAGAAAAATTGTGACTATAGCCATTATGCGAGTAGTAGGATTCAAACTCATGATTCTGAAACTCACAACCATGATCACTTCTTAGGGTTTTAATCTTAAATCCACTAAGGTTTTCTACAGACTTAGAATATTTGACAAAGTAGGAAAAAACTTCACTTTTGTGAGCTAGAAAGTATACCCAAGTATACCTAGAAAATTCATCTACAAGAATATAAACATAGTTCTTCCCATTTAAACTTGAAACTCTTGATTGTCCAAACAAATCCATTTGAACCAACTCAAGTGGTTGAGAAGTTGAAACTTATTTCTTTGGTTTGAAAGAATCTTTGCGCTGTCTTCCTTTTTGATAGGGATTACACACTTTATCATTTGGGAATTCCAATTTAGGTAGGTCTCTAACTAAACATTTCTTAGATAGCATCCTATGTGAGTGCACATTACAGTGTCCTAATCTTCTATTCCACAACCAAGATTCTTTATGAAATTCATTTAAACAAGAAACATTTTGTTTGGCTAAATAGTTTAAATCAACAACATATACATTCTAATTTCAATATGCAGTGAAAACTAAATCATTTTTTGAATTAAAAACATTGCATGAATCATTCTCAAATTTAAAATTAAGTGCATCATCACATAACTGAGATATACTAAGTAAATTATATTTTAATCCATCAACAAAAAGTACTTTAGAAATTAATATTGTATCAGGGTTACCAATCTGGCTTAAGCAAATAATTTTTCCTTTTTCATTGTCACCAAAGGTGACATGCCCACCATAAAATTTAATTAGACTCTTAAAGAAAGAATAGTCTCCTGTAATATGTTTTGAACATCCACTGTCCAAATACCATAGGGTCTTACAGGAACTCCTTAAGAAACTTCCCTGCAAAACAGATTAAACATAGGATAATTTTGGAACCCAGATCTTCTGGGGTCCAGAAAGGTTAGCTAATAAAACTTTGGGAACCCATATTTGCTTTATAGCTTTTCTGAAATCAACAAACATATTTTGAGACGTAAATACTTTGTTCGGTCCTTTAGAAAATTTTTTCTCAAGAGATGGTACAGAATTAGTAGTGAACTGTCCAGATTTTGGAACAAATTTGGTTATGCTAATGTGTCTCTGTCCAGGATGATATCCTAGACCAGTTGTATATTTTAGAGCAATATGTTTTTCTAGAAACTGTGTCAAGGTATCCCTAACAGCAGTGAACTTCTCAATATCATTTCTTAATTGTTCATTAGATAATTTGAGCTGGGTATTCTCTTTCAACAATTGAGCATTATTTTCTTTTTCTACACTTAGATCTGTTTTAATGTTACTAGTCAAGGCATGTTGTTTCTTTAAAGATTTATATTTATCTTTTAGTTCATTGCATGTATCTTCCAGTATATTGCAATATTCAAACAGTTCATCCTTATACATATTTTCATCATTATTTGAATCACTATTATTCCTAGAACAATAATCATTTAGAATATGAGAAACATGTACCTCAAATATGTTAGTCATTAAGAACATGTTGGCATGATTCTTTTCCGAGTCAGTAGCTTCTGATTCACTTGTGATATCTTCCGAAGCACTCCAGGTTGCTTTAAAGGATTTCTTGTACTACTTTTCCTTATAATCAAATTTCTTATTGAATTTTGACTTTGTAAAGTCATCCTTGATGTGTCCTTTCCTCTTGCATTCATAGCAGACTATATCATCTTCCTTGTTAGATTTCTTCCAATCCTTCTTCCACTAAACTTGTTGATCATACTTACCCTTGTAGTTTGGTTTTCTAAAAAACTTCTTCTTCCTATAGAACTTCTTAAATATCCTGGATATTTGAGCCATTTCTTCATCACTGTCTAAATCTGATTCTTCACTAGTTAAACTTTTAGTAGGTACATTCATTTTCTCCTTGTCTTTTCTCTTTGAAACAGTAGACTTGAATGCCACATATTTTCTCTTGGGTTCATCATATTCTTCTTTGTTCACCTTCAATTCCTCTTCATACATCATTAATTTACCAATAAACTCCTTAATTAGTAGCTTACTGATGTCACATGACTCTCGGATAGACACAGAAGTGCCTCTCCATCTGTCAGGAAAACATCTCAATATTCTCATGATCTGCTCCTTTTCTGGAACAACTTTTCCCAGTGAACTCATGGGGTTGAAAATCTCATTAAACCTAAGATACATATCAGAAATGGGTTCATCAATCTCATCTTGAAATTATCATATTTAATAGTATAAGTATTTAATCTCATTTCTTTTACGTTGGTTGTTCCTTCATGAGAAACAGACAAGGTGCCCTAAATTTCATGAGCTGTTTTACATGTAGAAATTCAGTTAAATTCCTCATCTCCTAAAGAGCAATAAAGGGAATTCATAGCTTTACTATTATTGTTATAGTCTGTCTTTGTAGTATCATCCCAGGTAGATCTAGCAGTTTTGGGAATTTCATATTCTGATTCTATAGCAGACCAAATATCAAAACCAATACTTTCCAAATGAATTTTCATTTTAATATTCCATTGAGCATAATTCACACCATTAAAGATAGGTGGCCTGTTTGTAGAAGCCCCTTCAAGTCTATTGTCCATAACTAGATTTTAGAAAAGATATTAAAGAGAGAAAATTTAGGACTAATAGGAATTTAATATCTTTAAGATAGAATTAAAATCACATTTTGAAAAATAGAGGGTTTAAAAACCTTTTATAAATAAGAATGTCCCTATGATACCAAATGTTGGTCAGAGTGGATACTCAAGAGGGGGGGTGAATTGAGTTCCAATTAAAAATTTCTGTTAAAAACATTTAGTATTAAAATCCCCCAAATTAAAATTCCCCAGTTAATTAAGGCAGTAAAGATATAAGTAATCTATTGTTCAACAGGTTTCTCAAAGGTTAATTACTCCTCAGTAGAGTCAGTATGAGAACTAATTATACTTTTGAAAAAAGTTTACTAAATAGATCAGATATACACACTAACTAGAAATAACTATCAGAGAGAATGTAAAAACATATTTACGTTTTTACTAATGTACGCACATCAGATAGATGTTAAAGAGAGTAAATCAAAGATGAACACAACAAATTTAAACAAGGGGTTCAGTCTTATGACAAGACCTAGTCCTCTCCACTTGGTGATCACCTACCACCAAGTAATTATATTAAAAATGATACACAACCTGTATCAGGATTTATAACAGCTTTCACAAACTGTCCAGGTTTTGCAACCTCTACCACAGTTCTACATGGGCAAATAAACTTCCAAGCCACACCAGGCTTCTTCAAAAATTATACGTGGGAAAATGAAATAAGGAGAGTTTAGAATGGGGATTTTTATTATCCCTAAGTTCATGTACAAGAGTCAGTGTGTGTAACATACACACCACTCATAAATGTAATGTAATTAAACACAGTAGAGCTAAAGATAGTGGGGATGAGTTTAGAATGCTCTGTTGTGTTGGCAGATCAGCTCTGGACTCATTGGAATGAATGAGATGATGTTTTGATCCTTTTCTGCAAGTTGACTCCAAAACAGAGTGTCAAAACTTTCAGGTTATGACTTCCAGATATAGAGATGATCAGCTTCTTGGATGTTAAGATCTTTGCAGCACACCACGTCAGCTTGAAAAATATTCTTTCAATTGATCCTCTTGAAGCTCGATGTTATTCTTAATGAGATCCCGAGGATACTTCTTCAGATTGTGTATGATTCTATCTTATAAGTGTTCTCTGTATATTCAATATCTCCACACCACTTCTCTTGTTTTTGTATGCACATATGTTGGTCACTTCACTATGAATGTCTTTCTCATATATATATATATGTGCTCTTTTCTAGTTCATCCTTTTTGATTTGGTTCCGTAGGGGCCGACATGAAACATGCTTTACCCACGTGTGGTCTTCCTCATACATCGTACTGTTTCTTGATGTCCCTAAAAATATCATTGAATAATGTCAGGTGCATTAATTTGTCCAGACATGATCATTATAATAGTATTTATAAAATTGGTAATGGAAAGAATAGAATATCATTTGACTGGTAGCAGATGCGTGTCACACAGTAGACTTCAACTGTGGTCTTTTCTACTGTGGACTTCATCGGTAGATTATACAACTGAGGGCTTTAACTATGGTCTTTCCACCTATGAACTATAGTCTGTCCAACTGTAGACATATACTGTAGTCTTTCTAACTATGAACTGTTTATTCTTGTTATCAGTGGATCCTCATCAGTGAACTCCATCGGTAGGCTCAACAGTAGACTTTTAACAATAAGCTTCTAATCAATAGTTCTATAACATCTGACTACTTCAACTGTAAGCTTTTCAACTGCAGACTTGAACAGTGAGGTTCTCAACAGAAGACTTGAGAAAGAGTCTGACAATGGTCTTCTAATAGAAACCTTGTCACATAAATGACCTTGTTAGAGTAACTCTTTGTCTGTGAGCTCTGACAAACAGATCATCAGTAGACTTGTGACAGTAACCTTGTACCTGTAGCTTCCAGAAGTGACTATAAATCTCCAATAGTGATCTTCTAGAAACAGTGACTTAGAGTAATAGAAAGCTATAATAGTGACTTTGAGCAGAAGGCTCTTACCAGTAGCCTTTAATAATGAACTTATATTTTGATAAATATGAACTATAAGTTGATGCAACAAGGTCATGAGTCTTAAGAATATACATTGTTGAGAATAAAATAATTGTATATTTAGATTAAAAAGATTAATGACTGACTTAATATATTATGATCAATATTTAAACATGATTTGGGATTATCAAAATAGGTGAGTCCGACAATGTATTAGTAAGAGACACAACCAATAGACCACTACTAAGGTTGGGTATGGTCAAGTTATGTACCATAAGAAACTCATGTTTCCATTTCAATTTCTAGATTCAATTCCACATTCTGTTTTTCCATTTCACATGAATTCACAATTTCATTTTCATTTTCATTTTAATTCAATCTTGTTTCAAATTTATATAATAATTCATTTGTAAAGGTTGAATTAATGGTTTGAAAAATTTTGATCCATGAGGGCCCATACTCCCTAGGGAACAAAGATTGGAATCCATCTAATTTATACCATTACACATCCCAATATACCTATCACAATAGTTGGAATATCTTTGATGGAACCAATAGCAATATCATGAAATATATAATAAATTATAAATGTCATGGGAAAAATGAATGGCATGTGATTTCTAGGAAGTGACTAATATAATGCATGAGATGGCATAACCTTACCATAATCCATTTTTTATTTTATTAAAAATCCACTTTTAGGGTAGTGGGAACCAACAGAACCATCCAACATCAAGTTACACCCTTACAAAACCCCCATTACAAAATTTAAATTTCCATATTACCATTCACCCTACCAAGACCGTATCATTCAACCTATTTCAAAATTCAAAATATTCCGACATCAACCAAAATTTCAAACATCCCATGAGTTGACCATTGAGAATTTGATTCCAAGAGGAAGTCACATCTTGAACAATTCATCGTCATCATACACAACACCTCTATATCGTCACGACACCGACATCCACCACCACAAACTGCATCAAACACCATCAAAGAAACATCGTTGTCCAGCATCATCATCATCAAACCACTGATGTAAAGACCCGTAAAATTCAAGGGAAATTTTTTCTTAATTTTCTTTGGAATTTTACAAGAACGCGGTTTATGATGGCACCTGATTCCAAGGCCCGGTATGCCCAGAATCATTTTCCGAAGTTTGGCTCGGGTACGTTCAGTGAACGAACGAGCGGGAATTTCTAACTTTTGAACCGGTGCCCGGAATCGAATTCCGAGAGCACCGATGAACTCGTAGCGCCGATATTCTCTTAAGGTGACCTTTTTCGAATTTGCGTTTTATACGGGTTGAGAGTTAGTTTTGGGAGAATTAGAATGAAGTTAAATAAAATGTGGTAACACATTTTATTTTTATCTAGTTGGTTATGCCCTCTCAAAGGGAGTTAGGGGTGGGGCTCACATCCACTTAACCTCCCTTGAGAGGATTAAGTGTGGTGGGGCCCACATGAACCCTAACACTTCAACTTCTCTTTAAACTCCCTTTAACCCCTCTTTAATTAATTTTGACTTGGAATAATTAATTGAGGTGGGTTGTTTAATTTCAAACCTTTGAAATTCTAGAGGTGAGGTTGTGTAATAAAATAAGCTTAAGCTTATTTTATTTTTTTGGATGGAATTCTCTTAACACTTTGAGAATTTTGGGAGCTCCTTCTTCTTCTTCAAACCTAAACGAAGAACGCTTAAGCTCCGACGAAAAATGCTTAAGCACCGACGAAGAACGCCACTTCTCTGCTTCGTAGTCGGTGTGTTTCTGAAGATCGACGACGCCTCCCGTGTCAACGAAAGGAGAAGCCGAATCCTCCTCGGACATTCTTCGTTAGCTTACAAAGATTCACCAACGACGTACCTCTTCGGATGCACCTCAACGTCAACGGAATCAATGTCTTCTTCCGCGACATCTCTCTTCACGACGCCGATTTCCGTCACCTCTTGAAACCGAGGTAGGGGTTGTTGTTGTTTTATTTATTTATTTCCATTCTTGATTATAGAATGTCGAACTTCGAGGATAACGAATAAATGATATTGTTTAACGAGAGGGGGGGGGGACCACACAAACACGACCTAACCCCCTCTAATGTTCATTTTTGATTCCTTACAGATGGAACAGGATAGCGTGGTGCCGTCGCACCACGCGGGAATCACACATCAATTATTTGCGCGGTGCCGTCGCGCCGCACCATGGAAAGATTTCAAGAACGCGACGCCGTCGCGCCGCGTCAAAAGAAAATGAAGGCGCTGCGGTTGGAGTGGGGCCGCGGAGGAGGGGCGCGGTGCCGTCACACCGCGCCGGACGACGAAGGCCGCAGCCGGTTCCGGGCCGCGGCGGAACGAGGCGACCGGCGGCCAGCCGGGCCACCGGTGTCGGAGGCTGGAAGGGGACCGGCCTTTCCGGTCCCGTTGAGGAAGAACCGACCAGCTAGGTCGGGCTGTCTGGAAGGGAGAAGAACCGTGGGAATTAATTCCCCCGGCCAGCCAAAACGGCCCCCCATAATGGGGGGGCCGTGGTTTCACAAAGGGGGGGGGGCAGCGCCGCCCCATTTTCTCTGGCAGGCCCCCACGTGAGGCGGGGTCGTTCCTTCACAAGGCGCGGAAGGATGCCGTGCCGCCAATTTGGGAAAAGCAGGGGCTTTGCCCCCCGCGCGCGGTGCACGAGTGGCGCCAGGCCGCGTCGGACCGTGCCGCCGCGCCGGGCCGCGCCGGGCCGCGCCGCCGCGCCGGGCCGCGCCGGGCCGCGCCGCCGCGCCGGGCCGCGCCGCCGCGCCTGGCCGCGCCGCCGTGCCGGGCCGGACCGGGCCACGCCCGGGCCGGGCCGGGCCGGCCGAGCCGGGTCGGACCCGGGTCGGGTCGACCCAGTTCGGGCCGACCCAGGGGGGGTCGGGCCGGGTGGGCCCGGACCCGAACCCCCCGTTTTCGAATTGACTTCGGTCTTTCGCTCATAACATGAGCTACGGACCTCCGATTAACAAACCGTCTGCGGCAATGCGATCCTTGGATAGAGACGGTCGTTTCGGTATATTACAATCAAGGTTTAGGAGAACTTTGGGTTCGGTCGGGTTGGTTCGTACACGAAACCAACCGGGCCCTCGGAGCGGAAACGCTCATATCTTAAGCTACAGACGTCCGATTGACGTGCCGTCAGCTTTGTTCAGTTCCTCTAAGTGAGACGGATCTTTTGGCATACTCCGCCCGAGGTTTGGACGCAGGTGGAGTACGGTCGGGTTGGTTTTTCCTTAAAAACCAACCGGGCCCCTGGGACGAAAAAGCCAATAACTCTCATACCGGGCGTCCGATTGACGCGCCGTCTGTTGCGTTGGGTTCCTGTTGACGATACGGAACTTTTGGATACATCAACTCTGGACTTTATGATAGTTGATGTATCAGCTTCTCGGCTCGTGGAGCGGACCCTCCTGAACGAGCTTGCTGAGTGCAGGAACCCTAGAGCTGGCTGCGACCGCTACTGTGACAACGATGACTGTAGAGAGATCCCCAGTGGATTCAACTGCGACGATGATGAAAACGGTACGAAAATCCTCCGTGTTTTTGGCAGTGATCACTACGATACATCTTGGGATACATCAACGCCGAACTGCATGTCAGTTGATGCATCGACCTCTTAGCTCGTGGAGTGGACCCTTCCGGAACGAGCTTGCTGTGTGCGGAAACCCTAGAGCCGGTTGAGACTTGATGACTACTGATCGAACATCTCGGTGTGTTATGGATAACGGCACAGGGAAGCGCTTGGTTGTAGCGGCAGACCCACGACAGAGGTGCGCTTGGTTGTAGCAGCACAGGGGAGCGCTTGGTTGTAGCGTCAGACCCACGACAGAGGTGCGCTTGGTTGTAGCGGCACAAGGGAGCGCTTGGTTGTAGCGGCAGACCCACGACATAGGTGCGCTTGGTTGTAGCGACACAGGGGAGCGCTTGGTTGTAGCGGCAGACCCACGACAGAGGTGTGCTTGGTTGTAGTGGCACAGGGGAGCGCTTGGTTGTAGCGGCATAACCACTGTACTTGATGGAGAAAGAGTTTCCAAATAGCTTTGGGTTTAACTTCATGATCGATCCTGTATGGGTCATTGTGAGGGATTGTACCTACAGATCCTTTGTGGGTCCGACGACTTAGAAGCATCAGTGGCTACATCTGATTATCTGTAACATCATACGAAGTATACCTGTGTGATTTGAATCCTGTTTGCTTTCCTGTGTGGATTGTGTTGTGCTATCCTGTATGGATTATATTTTGCTTTCCTATGTGGAATACGTATACTTTCCTGTGTGGACTGAGTTGTACTTGGGCTCGGAGGTTGGAGTGTATTTGAAATGATGACTTAGGTATATGTATGGGCATATACCTCAGCAGTGTCGATTGCAACTTCGTGATTGTATCTTTTCTTTGTGGTTTATCCTTTGTGGATTTTGGGAGACCTACGGGGGTCTCGGGGTCCCTACTGAGTAGCTTATACTCACCCCTACATGGGCTATGCCCACACTTCGTTGTTTTGGTTTCAGATGACGGACAGCGTTGATCGTGGTTGAGACTTGCAGAGCAGGATGGCATCTGGAGGTGGACCACTGGGCGGGATGTACTCGGAGCGGACGGCTGGACCCGAGGAGCATTGGAGCTATCTGTACCCACCCTTCAGGTGGAATTTCTAGTGGACAGCTCGGTGTAGCAGTTTTTACTTTTCAGTTGCTGTTTTCCCTTTCGAGTTGTACTTTACTTTCAGTTTGGGTTTGTATTTTGACCCATTTACTTTTCCGCCCTTACTGTTGTACTAGCTTTTTTACTTAGTGTTCACTTTTCCGCTTGTTTACTCTGAGGTGCTTGTTTACTTTACAAAGGAAATGCCTTCCCTTTTACCAGGATTTTACGCCTTGGTGCTAGTCACAAGCCCCTGGCCTATGGAAGGTGGTCTTGGGGTAGTCACGGCACGGGCCCCGAGGACGGGTCATGACAAATTGGTATCAAAGGGAGGTTGGTTCTACCACGGACTCTGATCTTTTCTTTGTGAAGTAATAGTGTTTAGCGTATTAAGTGTGGTTATCAGTCCAGGGAGTCCAGTGTTGGTGCGGCAACCGACGTATCCGTACACCAGGACCCTGACTTCTGATTTCCGACTTAATGCACGAAAACATTGATTGCATGTGTGTTTCAAGCTTCTTTGTGATTGCTTGTGTCAGCTCACCAGGTATATTGTTCTGACCGTGGTGCACCTGTTTCCTGTTTGGGATGTCCCCACGATGGCAGCCAGCTAGGGTTCCGAGAGTCGAGCGTGATGACAGCCCACCGAGCGACGAGGCCTCGGTGCAGGGCCCTTTGTCAGCAATGGCACCGGCAATAGCTTTACCTGCCGGGCCCCCGATACTTCCAGCATCAGCCGCTGACGATGCAGGTCGCCTCAACGCACTGCATGAGTTCCAGCGTCAGCGACCGCCCAGGTTCCGTGGGGAGACGGACCCCCAGGCAGCCAAGGACTGGCTGGAGGCAGTGGTACAAGTTTTCAGGCTAGTGAGGACACCAGCAGACCTCATGGTGATCCTCACTGTGAGTCTACTGCACGCAGCAGTGGGCCGATGGTGGAGCTTGATGCTCCAGGTGCATGACGAGACATCTCTTCTCTGGACGGACTTTGAGAGCATCTTCTGCTCGGAGTTCGTCCCAGCCACCCTCCGAGCGGTGCACATTCAGGAGCTACTACAGCCGCGGCAGGGCAGCATGACAGTAGCCCAGAACTCGATGAGATTTACTGATCTCTCGCACTACTCCACAGATATGGTACGGGACCCGTTCTTCCGGGCCCGGAAGAGGCCACTAGAGTTCGAGGATGGCGACCACGTTTTCTTGCATGCGAGACCTCGACGTGGATTACAGAGATTTGGCTGAGGCGGCAAGTTATCTCCGCGCTTCATCGGACCCTTCCAGGTCCTTAGCAGGATAGGTGAGGTGGCTTATCGTCTGGCTCTACCACCTCAGTTGCACCGGGTGCGCGACGTCTTCCACGTGTCTCAGCTGAGGAGATACGTGCACGACCCGACACACATCATTGACCATGGGGAGCTTGACGTTGATGATGGGGAAACTTTTACGGAGGTCCCGGTGGAGATCGAGGATCGACATGAGTGGGTCATACGTGAGCAGTCGATTCCTCTAGTGCGCATCAGATGGCAGCACGGGAACCTCCAGGAGAGCACTTGGGAGCGGGAGGCTCAGATGCGTGCTCAGTTCCCTCATTTGTTTCCCTAGTTTTGGTTATATCTTTACGGGAACGTAAAGCTCTGAGGTGTGAGTAATGTAAAGACCCGTAAAATTCAAGGGAAATTTTTTATTAATTTTATTTGGAATTTTACAAGAACGCGGTTTCTGACGGCACCTGATTCCGAGGCCCGGTATGCTCGGAATCATTTTTCAAAGTTTGGCTTAGGTATGTTCAGTGAAAAAATGAGTGGGAATTTCTAGATTTTGAACCGGTGCCCGGAATCGAATTCCGAGGGCACCGATGAACTCGTAGCGCCGATATTTGCTTAAGGTGACCTTTTCCGAATTTGTGTTTTATACGGGTTGAGAGTTAGTTTTGGGAGAATTAGAATGAAGTTAAATAAAATGTGGTAACACATTTTACTTTTATCTAGTTGGTTATTCCCTCTCAAAGGGAGTTAGGGGTGGGACCCACATCCACTTAACCTCCCTTGAGAGGATTAAGTGTGGTGGGGCCCACACGAACCCTAACACTTCATCTTATCTTTAAACTCCCTTTAACCCCTCTTTAATTAATTTTGACTTGGAATAATTAATTGAGGTGGGTTGTTTAATTTCAAACCTTTGAAATTCTAGAGGTGAGGTTGTGTAATAAAATAAGCTTAAGCTTATTTTATTTTTTTGGTTGGAATTCTCTTAACACTTTGAGAATTTTGGGAGCTCCTTCTTCTTCTTCAAACCTTAACGAAGAACGCTTAAGCTCCGACGAAGAACGCTTAAGCACCGATGAAGAACACCGCTTGTCTTCTTCGTAGCCGGTGTGTTTCTGAAGATCGACGACGCCTCCCGTGTCAACGAAAGGAGACGCCGCATCCTCCTCGGACTTTCTTCATCAGCTTACGAAGATTCACCAACAACGTACCTCTTCGGACGCACCTCGACGTCAACGAAATCAACGTCTTCTTCCGCGACATCTCTCTTCACGACGCCGATTTCCGTCACCTCTTGAAACTGAGGTAGGGGTTGTTGTTGTTTTATTTATTTATTTCCATTCTTGATTCTAGAATGTTGAACTTTGAGGATAACAAATAAATGATATTGTTTAACGAGAGGGGGGGGGGGGGGACCGCACAAACACGGCTGAACCCCCTCTAATGTTCATTTTTGATTCCTTACGGATGGAACGGGATAGCGTGGTGTCGTCGCACCACGCGTGAATCGCACAGGAATTATTTGCGCAGCGCCGTCGCGCCGCGCCATGGAAAGATTTCAAGAACGCGACGCCGTCGAGCCGCGTCAAAAGAAAACGAAGGCGCCATGGTCAGAGTGGGGCCACGGCGGAGGGGCGCGGTGCCGTCGCACCGCGCCGGACGACGAAGGCCGCTGCAGAACGAGGCAACCGGCGGCCAGCCGGGCCGTCGGTGTCGGAGGCTGGAAGGGGACCGGCCTTACCGGTCCCGTTGGGGAAGAACTGGCCGGCCAGGTCGGGCCGGACGGAAGGGAGAAGAACTGGGGGAATTAATTACCCCGGCCAACCAAAATGGCCCCCCATAATGGGGGGGGGGGGGCGTGGTTTCACAAAGGGGGGGAAGCACCCCCCCCCCCCGTTTTCTCTGGCAGGCCCCCACGTGAGGGGGGGGGCCGTTCCTTCAAAAGGCGTGGTAGGATGCTGCGCCGCCAATTTTTGAAAAGCGGGGGCTTTGCCCCCCGCGCGTGGCGCACGAGCGGCACTAGGCCGCGTCGGACCGCGCCGCCGCGCCGGGCCTCGCTGCCGCGCCGGGCCGCGCCGCCGTGCCGCGTCGGGCCGCGCGTCGGGCCGCGCCGGGCCGCGCCGCCGCACCGGGCCGCGCCGCCATGCCGGGCTGGCCGAGCCGGGCCGGGCCGCGCCCTGGCCGGGCTGGGCCGGCCGAGCTGGGTCGAACCCTGGTCGGGTCGACCCGGTGTGGGCCGACCCAGGGGGGTCGGGCCGGGTCGTCCCGGACCCGAACCCCTCGTTTTCGAATCGACTTCGGTGTTTTGATCATAACCTGAGCTACGGACCTCCGATTGACGAACTGTCTATGGCAACGCGATCCTCAGATCAAGAAGGTCGTTTCGGTATATTACACTCAAGGTTTCGGAGAATTTGGGTTCGGCCGGGTTGGTTCGTACACGAAACCAACCGGGCCCTCGGAGCGGAAACACTCATATCTTGAGCTACGGACGTCTGATTGACGTGCCGTCAGCTTTGTTTAGTTCCTCTAAGTGAGATAGATCTTTTGGCATACTCCGCCCGAGGGTTGGACACATGTGGAGTACTGTCGGGTAGGTTTTGCCTTAAAAACCAACCGGGCCCCTGGGACGAAAAAGCCAATAACTCTCAGACCGGGCGTCCGATTGACGCGCCGTCTGTTGCGTTGAGTTCCTGTTGATGATATGGAACTTTTGGATACATCAACACTGGACTTTATGACAGTTGATGTATCAGCTTCTCGGCTCGTGGAGCGGACCCTCCTGAACGAGCTTGCTGAGTGCAGGAACCCTAGAGCTGGCTGCAACCGCTACTGTGACGATGATGACTGTACAGAGATCCTCAGTGGATTCAACTGCGACGATGATGAAAATGGTGCGGAAATCCTCCATGTTTTCGGCAGTGATCACTACGATACATCTTGGGATACATCAACGCTGGACTGCATTTCAGTTGATGCATCGACCTCTTAGCTCGTGGAGTGGACCCTTTCGGAACGAGCTTGCTGTGTGCGGAAACCCAAGAGCCGGTTGAGACTTGACGACTACTGATCGAACGTCTCGGTGTGTTACAGATAGCGCCAGACCCACGACAGATGTGCGCTTGGTTGTAGCAGCACAGGGGAGTGCTTGGTTGTAGCAGCAGACACACAACAGAGGTGCGCTTGGTTGTAGCGGCACAGGGGAGCACTTTGTTGTAGTGGCAGACCCATGACAGAGGTGCGCTTGGTTGTAGTGGCACAGGGGAGCGCTTGGTTGTAGCGGCAGACCCACGACAGAGGTGCGCTTGGTTGTAGCGGCACAAAGGAGTGCTTGGTTGTAGCGGAATAACCACTGTACTTGATGGAGAAGGAGTTTCCCAATAGCTTTGGGTTTAACTTCATGATCGATCCTGTATGGTCATTGCGAGGGATTGTACCTACAGATCCTTTGTGGGTCTGACGACTTAGAAGAATCAGTGGATACATCTGATTATTTCTAACATCATACAAAGTATACCTGTGTGAGCTGAATCCTGTTTGCTTTCTTGTGTGGATTGTGTTGTGCTATCCTGTGTGGATTATATTTTGCTTTCCTGTGTGGAATACGTATACTTTCCTGTGTGGACTGAGTTGTACTTGGGCTCAGAGGTTGGAGCGTATTGTAAGTGATGACTTAGGTATATGTATGGGCATATACCTAAGCAGTGTCGGTTGCTACTTCGTGATTGTATCTTTTCTTTGTGGTTTATCCTTTGTGGATTTTGGGAGACCTACGGGGGTCTCGAGGTCCCTACTGAGTAGCTTATACTCACCCCTGCACGGGCTATGCCCACACTTCGTTGTGTTGGTTGCAGACGACGGACAACGTTGATCGTGGTTGAGGCTTGCAGAGCAGGACGACATCTGGAGGTGGACCACTGGGCGAGACGTACTCAGATCGGACGACGGGACCTGAGGAGCATTGGAGCTATCTGTACCCACCCTTCAGGTGGAATTTCCAATGGACAGCTCGGCGTAGCAGCTTTTACTTTTCAGTTGCTGTTTTTCCTTTAGAGTTGTACTTTACTTTCAGTTTGGGTTTATATTCTGGCCCATTTACTTTTCCGCACTTACTGTTGTACCAGCTTTTTACTTAGTGTTTACTTTTCCACTTGTTTACTCTGAGGTGCTTGTTTACTTTACAAAGGCAATGCCTTCCCTTTTACTAGGATTTTACGCCTTGGTGCTAGTCACCAGCCCCTGGCCTATGGAAGGCGGGCTTGGGGTAGTCACGGCATGGGACCCGAGGACGGGTCGTGACAACTGAAATAGGAAGTCAAAGACAACCAAACACCAAAAACCATAATCATTTCCAAGAGAAATCAAAATAGAATACCAACGAAGCAGCAAAAGAAAACCAATTCCAAAAAACAAAAGCCCTCCAACTCTGACAGCACCTTAAAACCCTTTGAACCTTAAACAACCATCCCAAAACCACGTAGTTTCCATTGTGCAAGATCCAACTAGGAGAGGGATACAGGAACATGAGGTTAGAGAAGGTTGAGCGGCCAAGGATATCTTCAACACATAACCATCATCGGGCCCAAAGCCTTCTGAAAGCAGCACAAAAAATTCTCCAAATTCAGAATTTTCACCAATAATGGGACTAGAAACACATCGACCAAAAACAAAGAAAGAACCACAACAAAACCCCTCCAAGTAGGGACAAAGGACATAAAATTCGAAGGAGAAAACAAACATAAAATAGGGTAAAAACAAACATAAACCGAGAAAGGGGAATCCAGGTTTGAAACCCTAAAAGGAAAAATTCTGAAGGGAAATAGACAAAGCCAATGAAAGAACAAATGATAACCGAGAGAGAGGAAACCCGGGGCTGAAAACCTAAAAGACCATTAAACCAGAAGAAACAAAACAACAAATCAAGAGAATCCAATGGAAGAATACTCTTATCAGATAGGCTTGTGCTGCCTTTACTCCCACCGCCACAATAACAAACCCACCTGAAAATCAACATACCCGACCAGTATGGGGTCGTGTTTGTCGAACTAGGACGACAGAGTAAGGGATGATGTAGGTAAATGAGGCCATTCTGAATAATGAAGGAGCAAGCCATAGTGAAGCCGAGAGGGACCCGAGTTATCTATAACTAGGAACAACTCATTACCAAATCCATCTTAATTTATATCCCTTTTTATTGTATACAAATAGTAAATAAATCTAGAAAATAATGCTCTAATACCACTTTGTAATGCCCCAGACCTAGATTCCCCTCAACAGTGCCCCGAGCCTGGTTGACCACATAGAGTCAAGAATATATCATCAAAAGCCAGAGGCTGCCGACTAGAAGCTATGTTCTAGGCGAGTCTATGGTGACACTATTCCCTCATCACCAAAGTGTAGCATAGCATAATATCAATAACATACTAGTAATGGAATTAGTAACAAAAAATAGTAGAACAACTACTAGAATAGATAACAATACCAAAATGGAATTACATTTACAATGAAGATGACACATGTCACATGTTTCTAATAAAGGAACCAAAACATGTAGATATGGAATGTGTACAATACATGTAATAAAATTTCAAAAAGGCCAAAAAGAATCTCATCTAGCATCATGATCCTCATCTCGGTCCCATTCTCCCCTTCTTCTAAGCAACTATCAATAACCTGGATTAGGGTGGTTTCCCATATCAATACCTATAACCATATAATCTATTTGGGTACCCAAAGGGGGCCCAAATAGGGTGTGAGACTAAATACTAGTAGGAAAACACCCAAGCATAGGTTCCAATCAGTCATTGAATATATATAACAAAGTGTGCAGTCAATAATAATAATAAAAATTCAAGGAAGTACTCAGAAGTAAACATCCTATAATTCCATATTATCATTTGTTTCCCAATTGAATTAATCAATTTCATTTAAAAGAGAAATCTATGATTTAAAATTCATCACTATATCATAAATGATATACCCAAATAAAAATTAAAACCCATTTAGTATATAAGTCTCGAGACCTGGCGCAAGCCTAGTGTCCCCTGTGTAAACATAATCACAAAAGGTTCTTAAACAGGCCATCTATAAGGCATAAGTCAAGATTAAACCCAAGATTATAATTTGTATTGGAACAAATGCCATAAAACATTACATTCATTATTGAATTTATATCTTGATTCCATCCTTAGAATCCCTATGTTGGAATTGAAGTCTCACTCCAAGTGTAAAATAACCAACACCCTACGAGCCCATCCATGATGAACCTCTCAAGAACCCAGGTATTGCTCTAGGTGTGGTATAACATCTTAGCCACTTGATTCCATCCTTGGTAGTCCACTAAGGGAGACCGAGTATAAACCATGGTGTATTTGATCAAATTCCCTTGAGTCCATCCTTAAAAATCCATTTGGATTCCAAATGTCACTCGATATACAACAATCAAACACCTATGAGTCTATCCTAAGAAAACCAAGTATCACTCGAGAATAAATTTCAAATTTTCATATTAGTCCATCCATGGAATTCCCATATGAATCTAGGTGTCTCCTAAGGATAATAATAATTTAACCAATTAAATCCAATTGATCAATTCCATTTAATAATATCATCTAACATATTAAGGTCAAAACCAATAACATTTAATTCATTGTCACCAAAATGGAAACTCAAGGCATCATCCAAACTCAAAAGGCATGCCTCTAAATTACTAACATGTAAAAACATTATAATAAGATTATAATACTTAAAAACCTAATACAAGTCATAGTCTTTATTTAAATCACATGGAATTCACATAAAAAAGAAAATTCAAGCTTAAACAAGCAATTTCATATCAAGGGAGGCAAGGTCCATGGTCATTCTATCCCTCCTTTTGAACCAAGAAACTTACAATTTCTATCTAATTTCAATATACAAAGAAATACATAAATAAATTCATCAATTAGATTCAAAATTAATAATTTAATAATAACATCCCATGAAATGTGGTAAATTGGAACACCCTAAGGTATCCAAATACAATAGCCACCCATGGTGGTCCATTTCAATTAATAAACACACCCAAATGGGTGGTTACATATATAATGTATTCAACCTATAATGAACATCAAAAGACTATTTAATTAAATATAACATGCCTAGTAATTCTAGGGTTAAATTTCATTTCATGGAAACACTCAGAAACTGGGTGCACGACACAATGAAATATATAAACAACTATAATTTTAGTGAAAGGAATGAGACCACCTACCTTAGGTTCATTGTTGATAGCTCATTCAGAATCAGCTCCAGATTCTGCTCAATTCATGAGAAAAATGAAGAACAGATGAGGAACATAATAATAGGGCTAATCATCTTGCTCCTAAAAGGTGCAACTAATATCCATGAGAATGAAAAATAGCTAAAAAGAAATTGAGATCTTACTATTAAATTTTTAACAAGCTGAAAGACCTTTGATTCAGAGTCCTGTAAAATAAGACACCTCAAATAAAAAATTAGGCTTCAAAGGGAGCTATAAAAAGGTGTTCTTGATATGAAGGAGAAAAAAGATCTTAATTTTATGTTTTAAAAGAATTTTCATTTCATTTAAAATTATAAATATTCCCAAAATCTAAGGGGTCACTCGATTTAGGAGCACAATTTTACTTACCATGCACCAACTATACACAAGTAGCTGTAAGAAAGGGGTACCCACACAGTTTGATTAACCATGTGTAAACTATTCAAAAAGCCACTATCAAGATTTTAAGCTAGCTGCACTATTGTGCTACCTAAGTTACATGGTTTTTCTAAAACCTTGCGCCCCATTTCTACTCCTTACCCAAGTCTCACATAGTTTGTTAAACAGTACGGCCTGCCCCATATAGTTTAAACTAACTGTCTTCCATGCAATTTCTTCCCCAATGTTTGGATTTCAGGGTCCAAACTAGCCTAGACACCCCAGACACCTCTATGACCTCAAAGGGCATTCATATTAGGCCACATTTAAACATTTAAACTGAAATTTGATGGACTGTAAAGGATATTTACCTCAAAAAAGAACTAGGTTCCTACATCATCTATCATATAATAAGATTAGGGTATAGAGGAAACGATCTTATATTGAATCATTTATATATTTTATATGTGTCCAATGTGGTTTTTCAACTTTACCTCCTATTTATGATCAATTTTATACTTGGTGGAGATTTCTTAGTGATGGATAAACCCAGTGATTAGATTAAATGTTTATTGGTGTCCACACTATTCACCACTATTTTTTCCTCATATACTGGTTATTATTATTCAAATTAAAAAAATAAATTCATCCAATTTTTTAGTTACCAAATCATCTTAATTTAGAAAATAGTAACACTATAAGGAACAACCCTTATCCTGTCCAAACATGGTACCCCTCTTCTATAACACCTAGTGATTTTAAAAGAGGAACATCATGTTTGATATCAAATATGAAAAAAAACTATTATTCTATAAGAATATGACACCATAATATATTACTATATATTTATTTTTAATTAAATTCGATCTCTTTAATAACTTGTGGAACATGAAACCCAATGTATGAATAAACCATAATATAGAAAACTGTAAAAACAAATCCATTTAAGTAGTAGGTATGAATATGAATAAAAAAATTATGAAAAGTAAATGGTTTATTCCTTTATAAAACAATCAAATTGGTTATAAATTTCAATGAAATGAAAATAAAAATCATTTAAAAGTAGAAGAAATGTTTTTTAAAAAATTATATTTTTCATAAATACAGTTTAATTGTGCTCTGCACACATAATTTAAAATTAAAATTAAATATTTTTTAAAATTTATTTTAATAAATGAAATTAATTTTTGAAACCATAATATAAAAATTTACTTTTTGAGATTTATATTTGATTTTTCAAAAAATATTGATTTTTCAGTGAATAGTGAAACATATTGTTTTTTTGTAAAACAGTCATTTATTTTAATAAATTAAGTAATTTTAAAGTACCATTATTCATATAATTTGATTAAAATTTAACATAATTATTATTTATTAATATTTTAAAAAATTAAGTATATTTGAATTATATTTATAATAGATTTTTGTATAATTTTATTTTTGGGTTTTAAAAGAAATTTTTATGAAGACTATTTTAAAGTTCATAATGTTTCCCCATTTTAATTTAAAAAATTAACACATAATTAGGAATTTTTTAAATGAAATTTATAGATTATACATCTATATTTTTAATTTTAAATTCATATAATGATTATTTCTATTGATACAATTAATATAAGATTATTTTTTTCTTGGAAAAATACATTTCTTGAAAACGTATTTTTTTACATGTTTTTGGGGTTTATTTTAAATTGAAATATAAAATTTATGTGAGTTAAATTTGATAAAATGGATTTCATATTTGGTATAATAATAATAATAATTAATATTATCAAATAAGTTAAACTTAAATTTTAACAATAATTAAAAGTGAAAATAATAAAAATTAATTACCACAGTTAAGGTAAAAACCGATTTGCCTGGGGGTTAAACTAAGTAGATAAGGTTAAACATGAACTTAAAACTTGTAAAAAACCCATTTTATGGATATATTTCATTCTTTTTACATATTAGTTTATAATTTTAGTAATTTTAGAGCCTTTCAGATGGTGAAAAATATGGGTATCACTTTTTATTTTAAAAAATTCCTACTGTGTCCTCTCCCCCATTTATAAATGGACACCCCTCTCCTATCCTCTTCACACTTCCAAAACCATTTGTTTTGTAAAATTCCTTCCAAAATATATTATTTAATTCAAAAAACACATCCTATATCCCTTTTTATATAATAAATAAAATCTAATAAGGCTTTAGGTATAAACCTAAAGAGATTCTTCAAAGAAGAGGTAAAATTTTTAACTTGTGTATTTATTATTTCTTCTACCAACTCCTTAAAAAAATATTAAACTATGATAATAAAATAAAATAAGCATCTCCTATATACTTATATGTTATTATATTAATTTTATAACCTATATCTATCTCTACTTCCATAAAATAGAAATAAAAAACCACCAATCATGTGTACGACAGATTATCGCCTTGAGAACCGATGTAATTTGTTTACCATCAACACATTTAATGGTTGGATAAATGATGTATTTAAAATATGAATATGATATATATGAAATTACTATTTTTTTAAAATTATTATAGAACATATACCTTTTTTACTTTCAATTATTTGGGGGATACGATGACGTCGCTCTTGTGTACAACTAACTATCACCTTGTGAAGCGATATGATTCATTTTTCACTTACGATATACATGGAAGGTAGTAAGGATATAGTTAATGAATATATGAGATATTTATTATCTAAAAATAATCTTGAAAATTTAATATAACATCTATATTCTTACCTTCCTATCCGTTGGAAAATAATGATGTCGCTCGTGTGTATGTGTGGACTACCACCTCTGCAGAACGATGCGTTTTTTTTCATTTTATCTTTACATGGATGGTAATAAGGATGGGTTTGATTAATATAAATGATATAAATAATATTATAATGAATATATTAATTTGAAATAATATTTATTTTCTTTTTCTCTATCCATTGAGAAAATGGAAACAATGTTCATACATACACATGACTTACCATCTCCATGAATGAGGTAATTCATTGTCGATATTTAACATATATGAATTAATATAAATAAATATAAATTGAATATATGTTATATTTATTTCATGTTTTATATAATGTAGATTATATAAGTATGATCATAGTTAATTTTCCAAAAATACCAAACCAAAACACAGATGAGAAAATAAGGCAATTACTACCTGAAACAATAATAACAATAAATGATTGTTAACTAATGGGTGGTAAGATGTTATAAGAGGGATATATATTGTATTATAAACATAAATATGGTTATAGTATGAATTATTAACATGCTTAAAATGTAACACCCCAAGCTTATATGGTACGCTTCTCTTTGAATAATGAGATAGCGTGTGTTGTACGCAACATCGAGTTCTAACACACCACAACCAATCAATCTAGCCGTTATGAATAGTAATACCTACTTTTTGAAATTTTATCTCTCAAAATGGACTTTATTTTTGGATTTAGAATATCTAATTTATCCTAGGGTAAAATTTGGGAACTTTTCGGATAACATTTATATTTTGATGAATAGTGAAAATTACTAAGTTTTAATTAAAAACAACTTTTTTAATTGAAATAATTTATATTGATAAATTATGAATTTCAGTGGTTTTAAAGTATATTAAGAATATATTTTTACCATTTAATACAATGTTTTTCATTGTACATGATTTTAAAATTAAACCGGACATAAACAAGTGTCAATCTTTTGATAGTTATTATCTCTTAAAAACACGCTTTATGTTTTAACAACGAGAATTAATTTTAAACTAATTTCTGCCACTTATGCATTTTGAATTTGGAAAAATGTATTCCATATTTTGAATCAGGATGTTCATATTTTGCAAAAAGTTAACTTTTATTTTTAGACATTTTGAATAATTACTTCGGTAAATATTTTATTTACCATGGTTAAGGGTAAATCTGGTAAATAAGGGTTACAAAAATATTATTATAATAATACTAAATTACCCTAAAACGTATCCTAACCTTATTGGTAGATACATGTCCGACCATGGGCATCTTTGGGTCGATTTTGAGACCCCATGGAGCCACTTTTAGGTGATAGGGACACTTTATTTTAATTAAGTTAAAATAAGTACAAAAATGACATAAGCATATATCTTTTAGAAAAATAATTTTTTACATTGGGTTATATATGATTGATTTTCGACTATAAATATTCATTAGAAAGATAAAAATATTTCCAACATAATGATATTTTATTTATAATTTTTATAAATTAAATAATTTAATTTATTTATGACACAATGAGGATGCAGTAATTACCATAATAGTGAAAAATTAAAATAATTGATATTATAAATACACAAATAAATACAATTTGAGAATTTTAATGAATTAAAATAATTTAGTAGGATAATATGACATATTTGGATTGGTTTAATTGATTTTTTTGAAGTAATAATTCTGTTATGAGTTTCACAAAAATCAACTATTGTATAGTGTTAAAATTGACATAAAAGAGTTTTTAAAACAAATATTATATTATTAATTGATATTAAATTCTTAAAAATATAATGTTCTTCCAAGAGACTTATATCATTATAGGTATATTTTTAATGGACCAATTGGTGGTCTCTTGGATGTATATAGTAAGTTTATTAACCATATAATATAAAAATACAAAGAGACATTATAAAAGTGAAACTAATTAACTTAGAGTTAATACTTAAAGATAAGGTTAATATAGTAACCCGAAACTTTCTAAATTCTATTAGTTGAGTGGTTTTCAACCCATACCCACCTTAACCTTTAAAAATCAACTTTGGAGCCATTAGAAACTGAATATGATTTTATTATAAATTAATATTTCTAGCTTTTCCAAAGGTGCCCCTCACTCCTCTTATAAAAAGGGCACTCCTCCTTCTCATTACTTCACAACTTCAAATCCTTTTGGTTCAGCCAAACCCTACCCAAATAATCTCTCAACTTCCCTAAATACAACCTAGATTCCTTAGTTTTATCAGAAAGCCAACCTAAGGATCCCTTTTTATCAAATCAAAAGGAAGAACCCGAAGAAGAGGTAATGTTTTCACCACCCTTTTTCAAATTCATTTCTTCTTCAACTTATTCTTTCTTTGTTATTACCATTATAAAATAATAACTCCAGTATATTATATATACTGTGATGTTATTAATAATATGGTACAACCATATTCAGTATTCTATCCACCCTTTGAATAACATGTCCCCATACGTGTGTACGTATGGCTTACCATCTCCACGTCATGCTGTAATTGTTATTCAATAAATTATTTTTTGGATGGGTATAATAATGATGTGTAATTCATGTAAATAATAAATATAACATGATAATTATTCTGTATATATAATATACCATCCAATTATATATTATTTTAATATCAAAATAATGATATTGTCGCTCGTGCGTACGTACGGACTACCGTCTCCACGAACGCGATGAGATTCATTCTCCATCGTATCAATTCAAATATAATTATCATTTTATGATTTAAAAAATAATGTTTAAGGACTTGATATGATTCTGGATACGAATAAGATACAACCTATCCCTGGAAAACATGGCATACGTAACAAAACATATAAAAGAAAACGAGTAAGTTAACACCTGAAACGACGATAATACTAAGATATTGTTAACAAATCAATGTTAAAAGATCATATATGATATCATATTAATATATATGATTCTTTTATAATTTAATAACAATTATTTCACCATTATAAAGGAGGTTAACCTACCCCCAATCAAGGAAAATTACAAGGTAAGGGTTTATTTCGCAATCTCTTCATTATCTGAGGTTGTTTATACGTAATAATCTATTGGGATTTCTTTATCATACACATCCATGTTTCTTCAAAATGTATTTCAAAATATTTTTTACAATAATATGGGTTAAAGTCATTTATACCTTTGTTTGAATTTTTATAAGAGGTTTATAAATGAATATTTCTGTCGTTTTTCAAACAAGGTGCTTTTTAACCTTTTCGACATAATTAAGGTAAGAATGTTTTTTTAACTTATACGGCGGGTGCAGCTATTTTCCACCATTATAAAATCTTCAAAGCTTCCCTTACTATCTTATAAGAATATTTTCAAATAAAATGTTTTATTTTATAAATATATGACTCTTAAATGATTTCAAAATAAAAATAGATATTTCTCTAAAAAGAGTTTTGATTTCATCTATGTCAACATCCTTTGATGGATTTTACGCTTATTTGAAGTTGATTTATCAAGATAAAAAACTTCAATATTGTATTGAAGGTTTTGTGATATGTTTTACTGTGGATGTGTTATTTTTATACCATTCATAGTTTATGGATGATGTATTTAAATTTTTTATTATAGTTTTAATACGAATGTTTATGTTATGTTTAAACCTTTTCATATGGGAATTCATTGGACTTAATATGTGACGGGTGGAGCCCGCTATAGCTCCTTGATGCATTGGTAGGTCTCATGAGACAAACTAGTGTCTTGGCAGAAGGCCTTGAAAAAATCTTATTTGTAGTCTTGGCACGAGGCCTTAGCTATGTGGTTATGATAGTCTGGAATTATGCATTCCATCATTATGAAAGTGGTTATTGATATTGAATGTGATTATTCGATTGGTAGAATATCCATGTGAATAAGTAAATGGAATTATTTCATTTTATTTTTGCCATACTATGTTGAAGTTCATGTTTAAAATGCTTTTGTTTTAGTTATACATTTCCTTAAATGTTTATTCTTATTTCTGAAAGTTTCTAATATATTGTTATCCTTACTGGGCATTTGAGCTCACCCATTTTCTATGTTTTATTTTTCCGAAGGTATGAAGAAGTAAATTATGAATAACCTGTTGGGATAGTATGAGGGGATAAGATTGTGGTCTATGGACACTATATTGTTGTAGTTTTCATTTTATGATGTAATGTAAAACTTTATGAATATTTCTAGTGTTTCCAAGGATACTAAACTAATCGGTCTTTCAAGATTTGATCCTTCTTTTGATCATGCCAATGTTATGTAATAATGCACCAAATTTGGGTAACTGGGGTCGGGGCATTCCAGTTGGTATCAAAGGAAGTTTAGTACAAACCTTGGAAGCTAGATTTAGATAAACTCTGATTAGAGCACATAGATTTAAGATGGACTTTGAGGATTAATATAGAAGAAATTCCTAGAATTTTGGTATTGTAGAGATTTTGTGAGTTTTCCGAGCAATACATCCATGTATGGATACAAGAAGGTAGAGGTGGCTCTGGCACAGATGTACCTAGGGGTAAAACCCAAAAACACCACTTTGAGCTAGACTCGAACTGGAACTGGTGCATGATAATGGGCCTTGCTGCACTCTTGGTTACGACACTCTTGGGGGATATGCTTAGGATAAATCTCATTTTCTTTACAAATCATTATGAATGGTTTATGAGTATATACTTCCTCAAAGAAAACATTCTTATGATTATGGATTATATCCTTAAATTGTTCAATTTATGTTAACTGTTTTATAAGTATGGGATTATGTATTTTGATTCATAAAATAATCTCGTTTATGAAATTGTTTAGAAATGGAACCTAGTGGAAAAATGGAAACTATATCAATGCACACACTCCATATTGGGATTTCCCTACTGATCAAGATAATTATGGTGGATCTGGTGATGAAACTGGTGCCGATCAGCTAATCACCATACTGGGACAACTCACTCAGCTTATGAATAATAACCTTACCTGTATGAAGCACCCTGATCCGCAGCATGAAGGATCAATGTTAGATCGCTTTATGAGGAAACAACCACCAACGTTCAATGGGAGTACAAATCCCTTTGTAGTTGAGCAATGGATAAATTCCTTAGAGAAAATATTTCAGGCTTTGGGGAGTAGTGAAAGGGAAAAAGTTATCATGGCAGTTTACCGCCTCACTGGAGATGCTGATCAATGGTAGTCATTGATTCAAAATACGAAGGAAGATGATGAAGTATCAAATATAGAATGGAGGGAGTTCAAATATCTATTTTTAGAAAAATACTTTCCTCATGACCATCGAGCAGATATGGAAAGGCAATTCCTGAGTCTGAGACAAAAGGAGGATGAGAAAGTCACAAAGTATGAGGCTAACTTTACAAGGTTAGCAAGGTATGCTGGAGATTATATACATAACCCAAGAAGTAAGATTGATCGTTTCTTTTATGGGTTAAAACCATTTCTCTGTTGAGAATTAGTCTTACAATACTTCTCGTCATAAGAAGACATTGTCTCATGTGCTATCAAGACCGAAAAGGAATTCTCTAAGTCTTATGACTTTAAAGAAAATCAAGAGAAGATGAGATCTACTGATCAATCTGGGAATGGAAATAAGCAAAAGAAGGGAAAGGTTGAATATCCATCCTGTGGTAAATGTGGGAAGAAACACCTTGGTACTTTCTTGAAGGGAAATAGAATCTGTTAAAAGTGTGGTGAAAAAGGCCACTAATCTCGTGATTACAAAGGGAAGAAGGAAGCTACCAATGTTCAGTGCTATAATTGCAGGGAGATGGGACATTATGCAAATGAATGTCCTAAGCATCAAGGGAACTTACCTTAGAAAATTCCAAGGGATCAAGGCCAAGCTTATGCTATCACTACTACCGAGGTAGAAGCCCCGAAAGACGTGGTGGTAGGTAATTTAATGGTTTCCTCAAGTTTAGAAAATGCATTATTTGATTCTGGATCATCACATTGTTTCATATCTTCCCATTTTGCTAAGAAAATTAGATATTTCCGATTTGATTTAGCAAGGGAGTTGTCAGTTAAAACTCCTAAGGGAAGTATCATTGCAATAATGTTTTGTGAATCAGTCCCCATTAGAGCACATAAATGTTCTTTATCTGTTGATCTCATCATCATAACTATGATTGAGTTTGATATAATCCTTGGTATGGACTGGATTTCGGACTCTGATGCGAAGATTTATTGTAATAAGAAAGAGGTTATGATTCTTGATGATGATGATAAGGAACACCTTATCTTTAGAGAAAAATCATCACAACCTAATTCTTATCTAGATCCATTCCCAGTAGCCTAACTAAATTCAATTATTGGGGAGGAAGAGGATGAAATTATAGTGGGTGAGGAAAGGAATGTTCAAATAAAGTATGTACCTATTGTGAAATAATTTGTTGATGTGTTTCTGGAAGATTTACCTGGACATCATCCAGAACGAGAAGTTGAGTTTTGCATTGATTTAATTCCTGGATCAAGGCCTATATCAAAGACCCCTTATAGAATGGCCACTGTGGAATTAGTCAAACTAAAGAAACAACTAGAGTAATTGAGTAATAAGGGATTTATTCACCCTAGTGTTTCTACATGGGGATTCCTTGTTCTTTTTGTTAAAAAGAAAGATGGATCTATGAGGTTATGTATCGACTACATGGAGATCAATGCTATAAAAATAAAGAACAAGTATCCCCTACCTCGCATTGATGATTTATTTGACCAACTGCATTGAGCTAAATACTTTTCAAAGATCGACCTTCGATCTGAATACCATCAGTTGTGTGTGAAGAAGGAAGACATTCTGAAGACAACATTTTGAACCAGGTACGGGCATTACGAGTTTACAGTAATGCCTTTTGGATTGACTAATGCACCCTCTGTATTCATGGATCTGATGAATAGAGTTTTCAAGGAATATCTTGATGAATTTGTGGTTGTATTTATTGATGATATCTTAGTATACTCTAAAAGCTACGAAGATCATGAAAATCACTTGCACATTATCCTGAATACTCTGAGAAGACATGAATTATATGGGAAGTTTAGAAAGTGTGAATTCAGGCTTCAAGAGTTTTCTTTTCTTGGCCATATTGTCTCTAAAGATGGAATCTATGTTGATACTTCTAAGACCACGGAAATCCATGAATGTCCAGCACCTATGAGTATAACTAAAGTATGTAGTTTTATTGGTTTAGAAGGTTATTATCAACATTTCGTCCCGAATTTTGCTTGTTTGGCTAACCCATTAACGAAGCTCACACGTAAAGGGGTTAAATTTGTTTGGAAAAAAGAATGTGAAGAATGTTTTGAATAAATGAATAGAATATTAATCAATACTCCTCTATTGAAACTACCATTTGGGAATTATGGGTTTGTTATTTATAGTGATGCATCGAAGAAAGGACTTGGTTGTGTCCTTATGCAGAATGATAGGGTTATTGCCTATGCATCACGACAGTTGAAAATTCATGAACAAAACTATCCTACTCATGATCTCGAGTTAGCAGCTGTGATATTTACTTTGAGGATATGGAGGCACTACCACTATGGTGAAAAATGTGATATTTATACTTATCACAAGAGTTTGAAGTATATTTTCTAACAAAAGGAACTCAACATGAGGCAAAGGAGATGGCTTAAATTACTCATGGATTATGATTGTATGATACACTACCACCCAGGGAAAGAAAATAAGGTGGCATATGCTTTGATTAGAAAAGACCATGGAGTTTTGAATGTGATGATAATTGAAAGGGATCCAATTTTCATGGATCTAGTGAAGATGGACATGAGAATAACTAGGGAAGGTGAAACATTAATGCTTTTCAAATGGTTTCCAAACCATCTTTACTAGAAAGGTTTAAGAGTTCTCAGACCGATGATGAAGAATTTCAAAAGAAGATTAAAGCTGTGAATGATGGGATATTGAGAGACTTTGGGTATGAATATGGAATTTTGAAATTCAAGAAGAGGATTTGTGTTCTTAATATACCTGATCTAAAAAGGGAATTTATGGATGATGCTCATAGTTCCAATTTCTCTATACACCCTGGGAGCACCAAAATGTATAGATATTTGAAGGAACATTTTTGGTGGGACAACATGAAGAGGGACATTGCCAATTTTGTGTCAAGATGTATGGTTTGTTAACAAGTGAAAGCTGGAAGGCAACAGCTTGGTGGAGTATTGCAACCTCTTCCCATACCTGAGTGGAAATGGGATAATATTACGATGGATTTTGTCATGGGACTACCAAAGACTCCTAGAAGGAACGATGAAATATGGGTTATTGTTGATCATCTTACCAAGTTAGCACATTTTCTTGCTATAAGAGAAGATCTACCACTAGAACATCTAGCAAGACTATATATTAATGAAGTTGTGAGACTTCATGTAGTACCCCTATCGATTGTTTCTGATCGTGATCCCTGTTTTACTTCAAGATTATAGAAAATTATTCAGAAATACCTGGATACTGAACTTCATTTGAGCACTACCTACCACCCTTAGACAGATGGACAATCAGATTGAACTATTCAAACCTTAGAAGACATGTTGAGATCTTGCTCACTGGACTTTCAGGGTATGTGGGATCAATATTTACCTCTGGTAGAATTTTCCTATAACAATAGCTTCCATTCGAGTATTCAGATGGCATCATATGAAGCGTTATATGGAAAGAGATGTCACACACCAACCTGTTGGGATGATGTTGGTGAAAGAAAACTTGTAGATCCAGAAGTAGTGGAGGAAAGATGGAAATGGTGAAGGTAATCGAAAATCACATCAAAGAAGCTCAAAGTAGGCAGAAGAGCAATGCTGATAACCAAAGGAAGGATTTGGAATTTCAAGTCAGTGATCATGTTTTCCTGAAGGTATCTCCATGGAAGGGAGTCATACGTTTTGGTAAGAAAGGTAAATTGAGTCCCAAGTACATCGGACCTTTCGAAATTCTAGAATGAATAGGGGCTGTAGCTTACTGATTGGCAATGTCGCCAAGTCTCTCCAAAGTTCACAATGTGTTCCACGTATCTCTATTGAGGAAATACATGCCTGACCCAACACATGTACTCACCTATGAGGAGTTATAACTAGAACCCAATCTGTCTTATTGCGAGGAGCCCATCAAGATTCTTGATACGAGAGAACAAGTACTGAGAAATCGAACGACGCGTCTGGTAAAAGTTTTGTGGAGAAACCATAAGATGGAAGAGGAAACATGGGAACCCGAGGAACTTATGATGAAGAACCACCCGAGTCTTTTCATGTGGTAGTATTTTAGAAATTTTGAGGAAGAAATTATTTGAAGGATGGGAGAATGTAACACCCCAAGCTTATATGGTACGGTTCTCTTTGAATAATGTGATAGCGTGTGTTGTACGCAACATCGAGTTCTAACACACCACAACCAATCAAACTAGCCATTATGAATAGTAATACCTACTTTTTTAAATTTTATCTCTCAAAATGGACTTCATTTTTGGATTTGGAATATCAAATTTATCCTAGGGTGAAATTTTGGAACTTTTCAGATAACATTTATATTTTGATGAATAGTGAAAATTAATAATTTTAATTAAAAACAACTTTTTTAATCAAAATAATTTATACTGATAAATTATGAATTTGAGTGGTTTTAAAGTATATTTAGAATACATTTTTACCATTTAATACAATTTGTTCATTTTACATGATTTTACAATTAAATCAGACATAAACAAGTGTCAATATTTTGATAGTTATTATCTCTTAAAAACACGCTTTTTTGTTTTAACAACGGGAATTAATTTTAAATTAATTTCTGCCACTTCTGTATTTTGAATTTGGAAAAATGGATACCATATTTGGAATCAGGATGTTCATATTGTGTAAATAGGTGACTTTTATATTTAGATGTTTTGAATAATTACTTCGGTAAATATTTTATTTACCATGGTTAAGGGTAAATCAGGTAAATAAGGGTTAAAAAAATAATATTATAATAATACTAAATTACCCTAAAACGTGTTCTAAACTTATTTTTGGATACATGTCCAACCATGGGCATCTTTGGGTCAATTTCGAGACCCCATGGAGCCACTTGTAGGTGACAAGGTCACTTTAGTTTAATTAAGTTAAAATAAGTACAAAAATGACATAAGCATATATCTTTTAGAAAACCAATTTTTACATAAAGTTATATATGTTGGATTTTAGACTATAAATAGTAATTAGAAATATAAAATAATTTCCTACATAATTATATTTTATTTATAATTTTTAGACATTAAATAATTTAATTTATTTATGACACAATGATGATTCAGTAATTACCATAATAGTGAAAAATTAAAATAATTGATATTATAAATACCCAAATAAATATAATTTGAGACTTTTAATGAATTAAAATAATTTCATAGGATAATATGACATATTAGGATTAGTTTAATTGACTTTTTAAGTAATAATTCTGTTATGAGTTTCAGAAAAATCAACTATTGAATAGTGTCCAAATTGACATAAATGCGTTTTTAAAACAAATATTATATTATTAATTGATATTAAATTTCTAAAAATCTACGTTTCAGCCAAGAGACTTATATCATGATAGGTATATCATTAATGGACCACTTGGGGGTCTCTTGGATGTATATAGTAAGTTTATTAACCATATAATATAAAAATACAAAGAGACATTGTAAAAGTGAAACTAATTAACTTAGAGTTAATACTTAAAGATAAGGTTATTATAGAAACCCAAACTTTCTAAATTCTATTGTTTGAGTGGTTTTAGACCCATACCCACCTTAAACTTTAAATAATCAACTTTGGAGCCATTATAAACCGAATATGTATTCATTATATATTAATATTTCTAGCTTTTCCAAAGGTGCCCCTCATCCCTCTTATAAAAAGGGCACTCCTCCTTCTCATTACTTCACAACTTCAAAGCCTTTTGGTTCGGCCAAACCCTGCCCAAATAATCTCTAAAACTCTCTCAATACAACCTATATGCCTTAGTTTGATTAGAAATCCATCCTAAGAATTTATTTTGATCAAATCAAAAGGAAAAACCCGAAGAAGAGTTAATGTTTTCACCACCCTTTTTAAAATTCATTTCTTCTTCAACTTCTTCTTTGTTATTGCCATTATAAAATAATAAGTCCAGTATCTTATATATACTATGATGTTATTATAAATATGGTACAACAATATTCAGTATTCTATCCACCATTGGAATAACATGTCACCATACGTGCGTACGTACGACTTACCGTCTCCACGTCATGGAGTAATTGTTATTCAATAAATTATTATTTTGGATGGGTATAATAATGATGTGTAATTCATGTAAATAATAAATATAAAATGATAATGATTCTTTATATATAACATAAAGTCTAATTATATATTAATTTAATATCAAAAGAATGATATTGTCGCTCGTGCGTACGTATGGACTACTGTCTCCACAAACGCGATGAGATTCATTCTCCATCGTATCCATTCAAGTATAATTATCATTTTATGATTTAAAAAATTATATTTAAAGACTTGATATCATTCTGTATATGAATAAGATACAACCTATCCATGAAAAACATGGATTATGTAACAAAAAATATAAAATAAAACTAGTAAGTTAACACCCGAAACGACGATAATACTAAGATATTATTAACAAATCAATGTTAAAAGATCATATATGATATCATATTAATATATATGATTCTTGTATAATTTAATAACAATTATTTCACCATTATACAGGAGGTTAAACTACCCCCAACCAAGGAAAAGTACAAGGTAAGGGTTTTTTTCACAATCTCTTCATTATCTGAGGTTGTTTGTACGTAATAATTTACTGGGATTTCTTTATCATCCACATCCATGTTTCTTCAAAATGTATTTCAAAATAATTTTTACAAGAATATGGGTTAAAGTCATTTATACCCTTGTTTGACTTTTTATAAGAGGTTTATAAAGGAATCTTTTCGTCATTTTCCAAACAAGGTGCTTTTAACCTTTTCGACAGAATTAAGGTAAGAATGTTTCTTTTAACTTATACAGTGGGTGCGGCTATTTTCCACCGTTATAAAATCTTTGAAGCCTTCCTTACAAGCTTATAAGAATATTTTCAAAGAAAATGTTTTATTTTATAAATATATGACTCTTAAATAATTTCAAAATAAAAATATATATTTCTTTAAAAAGAGTTTTGATTTCATCTATGTCAACATCCTTTGATGGATTTTACGCTTATTTGAAGTTGATTTATTAAGATACAAAACTTCTATACTGTATTGAAGGTTTTGTGATATGTTTGACTGTGGATGTGTTATTTTTATACCATTCATTGTTTATGGATGAAGTATTTACATTTCGTCTGGTAGTTTTAATACTAATGTTTATGTTATGTTTAAACCTTTTCATATGGGAATGCATTGGACTTAATATGTGATGGGTGGAGCCCGATATAGCTCCTCGATGCATCGGTAGGTCTCATGAGACAAACTAGTGTCTTGTCACAAGGCCTTGAGAAAATATTACTTGTAGTCTTGGCATGAGGCCTTGGCTATGTGGTTATGATAGTCTGGCATTATGCATTCCATCATTATGAAAGTGGTTATTGATATTGCATGTGATTATTCGATTAGTAGAATATATATGGGAATAAGTAAATGGAATTATTACATTTTATTTTTGCCATAATATGTTGAAGTTGAAGTTTAAAAGGCTTTTGTTTTAGTTATATATTGCCTTAAATGTTTCTTCTTATTTATGAACGTTTCTGCTATATTGTTATCCTTACTGGGCATTTGAGCTCACCCCTTTTCTATGTTTTATTTTTCCCAGGGTATGAAGAAGTAAATTATAAATAACCAGTAGGGATAATTTGAGGGGATAAGAGTGTGGTATATGGAGACTATATTGTTGTAGTTTTCATATTATGATGTAATGTAAAACATTATGAATATATCTAGTGTTTCCAAGTCTACTAAACTAATCGATCTTTCGAGATTTGATCCTTCTTGTGATCATGCTAATGTTATGTAATAATTCACCGACTCTGGGTAACTAGGGTCGGGGAATTACATAAAACAATTATACATTAGGTTATACAGCATCCAACTAAAAAAGAATCATGAGGTAATGGATTTTTATCAATTTCCTTTCACTGAGGCATATTGTAATATTATACACCTAATTTATTTTATATGGTGTATATAATTCCCATTTTACATGTTATATCATGAATAATTCATAAATAATTTTATTTTATGTTTTAACTTGAATTATTTTATCTAAGTGGATTTTACATGAAAGTTACCAATTGGTAAATAATTTCATAACTCAATTAATTTTTATTTGGTTATATTACTTATTAATTGTCTTTGATATTCTATGATTATATGTTTATTATTATATTATGTTTTATTTAAAATTGTTTTATTTGTATTTACATATAATAAACATAATATATTCATCTATTAATTTTACTTCAATGTTATGATTATTGTAAGGTTATATTTCACAGTCTCATTCTAATCGAGATTGTTTATGATTGAATTTCCACTGAAGAAAATTGTTTGATCATCTTATAATAAAACCATTTAATTTTATAGTCCTCTATCTATTCATAAAATTTTCATGTAATAGTACGTTTTCAACTTTCTGGTAATTAAAATTATTACAAAAATATTATTAATAAAATAGAACTTTATTTCTCTATTCAGTCAAAAATCTATTTTCTTCCAAAACCATTTTTTAGAAAATGTTTTCAAAAAATTTGTTCTCACTATAAAAAAGATTTATTAAATAAATTTTTACCCATTATTATGTCTTAAAAAATAAAATAAGATAAAATGAATTTTTCAACTATTTTCCAAACAAGACTTATTTATATTTTACCAAAAATGTGAAAGGAATAATTATTTTAATATTTATAACATATATGAAATTTACCACTTCCATGACCAATAATTTATTTTAATCTTCCATGATTTTTTCATAATGTCATTCTCAATGAATGTTTTTCATAATTTTCTAGGAATTTTTAGTTTTTAAAGTGATTTTCAAAGTAAAAGGTTATTTTCATCAAATACGATTCAAATAAATTTTTCATGGTATTTAAATTCATAAATCAGAAAAATCCTTTATTTTACATATACTTCACAGGGGATATTTTATATTGATACCATCCAAATTTTTTTATTTGGATGGTTTGTGATCATTTTTACTAAGTAAAGTACTAATATTTAATTCCTTGATTCATTTTTGTTGTCATTAATTTTCCCTTAAAACTTTCATGTTCTTGTGATCATTGTATATTTAATTTGTATTAAATACCCTTATTCATTATATCATATATACCGTTATGTCTAAACCATATAAAATTCTACATATAGTGTTCATCTTAAAAATAATTTGATAAAATAGGGATATCTTGTTATATTCATATTCTTTAATCAATATAGATATTTGTTGATAAGGAATAATGTTCATGTATTAAATTGATTATTTGATATATAAGGAATGCATCAAACATGTAGTTATCAGTGGGGACTAGTTATAGATATCCCCTTGATGCATATGTAGTCTCATGAGGTGGATCAATAAGCTAGCATTAAATGGGTTTTTACACATAGTTTTAAACCATATTTTGAAAGTTCTAAATGGTAGAGGTATCATGATGCCTGAGATCATGACATCTAATAATTAATCATTTCCTTCATTAAGAATTTAGTTATTATTATTAATAATATTTTTGAATTAATATTATCTAGGGAAGAATTTAATTATTAGTTTATTGATTAAATATCATGTTTTTTCAGTTGTTTACATTTCTATATTCTTTATGCCTAATATAATCATGAAAGTAAAGTTATTAATTAAATGAAATGCGTTTTAGTTATTTACCTTTCCATATTTATTATTATCCATGATATTTTTTCATTTATCTTATATCTGAATGCATTTCATTCTCAATTTCTTGATTAAGTGAAATGTGTATCTAGTTATTTACCATACCATATTGATTATGTCTTATTATTTCATGATAGTTTCCAATCTACGTATCCCTAATGGAGAATTTGATCTCACCCTTATTTAGTTTCCTTCCCCATGAATCCAGTAAGTGTACTATTAATGATATTAAAAGGATATTAAAGAGGAAAAGTGATATTCTTGAAAAAAATTATGTTATAATTTTTATTTCCAAATATAATGTTGGAATCATGTATATATCGATTTTACTAAGTTTACTAAACTATTCTTTCCTTTGGGATGTGATTGATTGTATCTAATGCTAATGTAATAATGTAACCACTAACTCTGAGTTATTGGGTTTAGGGTCTTTACATTTGGTATTAGATAATGTTTTTTAGAAATATTGGGAACTAGATTAAGGAGAAAATATTAGGGAATATAAACCTATGATAGACATGAGGATAATTATATTAGAACATCTGAAAATTTGGGTAAGGTATATATTTTATAATTTTTACTAGAAATACATCCCTGTTAGGATAAAGAAGTGAACTTGGTTCTAGAACAGATGTACCTAGTTGTAATAACTAAAAAAGGTATGTTAGTCTTGACTTGAGAATTACCTGGTACATGAAAACAGGTCTTACAATCCACCTAATTTGACCTTTTCGGAGGATATGATTTGGATTATTCACAACTTATTTAGAAAATAACATAAAATATTTTAATATAAGATGAAAATGGATGACCTATGTTAAATCTATGGTGTCTTAAATTTAAAATAAGGTTCCATGATTTAGACACCCCTCTTGAGGTTTTATGGGATGGAATTTTCATGTGGTTAATGACATTTTGGGAGAAATTTCATTTGGTTGAGGTATATATAACCCTAAGGTTCAACATGAAATATTAATTGAGGATGAATGGTACCTTAAAAATACTAAATGTGTTTATAACGTTAATAATTTATATGATAAAATTTTATATGGTAGTAATGGTGAAGTTCCAAAGGATCGAATAACAACTGAGAAGGTGGGGTTGAACCAGTTGTTTACTTATTATAAGTGTTAATACATTTACAAAATTAACCCCTACAAAACATTATGATTTATTTCAATATAAACTTCTAGTAAATACTAATTCATGAAAAAGTAGGAAATAAAGAAAATCTCATGAGATTTGAAAGGTTCTAACTCAGTGTGATAACCTACATCTTAACCACAGACACTCTTATGGGTATATGGAAATACACTGTTATGAAGAAGTGAATAAAAATTGTGCCAACTATTGTTAGACATTTTCTATCTCCTAACAGTAATGATTATACTGAATCACTTTAGTTTACAATGTTTTCTTATAAAACAATTGATCCAAAAAAATAATAAATAATTTTTTGAAACTTCTCCATAATTTCTCAGTATGAATCCTCAGTCCGATTTGGCTGGAACTGATTTTCTCAAATCTGATGAATCTGAATCTAATTCTCTCAATAAGATGTGTATGGATCTAATTATCTCAATACGATGAGTCTAAATATGATTTTCACAACACAATGTACTTAATACAATGAAATCATTATCAATATACAAAACTTAGACTCTCCTCAAAAACTCAATATGATATACCACAATCCAACTGACTGAATCTGACTAAATTAATATGATCTTATTAATATGATATTTCTCAATCTGGTAAATAATCATTCATTAGTCTAATCATACTCAAGAGATTTCTAGATGACAATGACTCTCACTTGATTTCTTAAGTTCTCTACCTTTTCTGCTTAAGTTACAGTTCGACACATAGAAAATGATTTGAGAAAATATTTATAATTGAATCAAAAAAAGTGAGAAACTTTAAAACTTTTTCCACTTAAATAAAACTTCAAAAAATATGAAAAATATATCTCATTTGAAACATCAACTTTGACTTCTTCAAACCACCTTATATTTCTACGTGATTTATGGAATCTTGATAACTATGGAATTCAAATTCTTCAAAAAACCTTATCAATAACAATATGAATTATTATCTCAGAAACTTCTTTTTCTATCTAATTATGAAAAATAAAAAATTTTAGAAGACAATAATTTTTTCCTCAGATTCTTTTGGATTTGATTACCTTAATACTATGAAGATGAATATGATTTTTCAGAAACTTTTGACTTCATTACAAAATATTATTATGATAGATTGGATCTAACTCCTAGATAACAGAAATGTTCTTACAAAAAAGGTTAGTTTCCCACAAATAAAAAAAAATTGTTAAAACAATTTGTCACAAATGTTCTTCAATCTCCCACTTTGTATTTGTAGAAAAACCTCATCAAAAAATTTTCTAACTCTCTATTGTTTTTTCAAAACCTTAATTTTATAAATAACATTGGTTTTCTGAACTTCATTAAAACATATCCTTTCTCAAAAGAGAGTGTCCTAACACCACAATGATGGATAATGTATAGTTTTTGAAGTAATTCCATCCTTGAGTAGAAATTGTTTTTTGTTTCCATGTAATGATAACTCCCCCTCACTGTGATTTTTCTCTAACTTTCATTTTTCTCCCCCCCATTTTATGATAAATATAGCTTAAGATTCCTAAAATAAAGATAAGTGAAAATTATTACATAGTACAAAGTTGTTATTTCTTCCCCTTTTTTTCAATATAATCAAATTCATGGTGGGGGTTCTTATTTATAAGGTTTTAGGAAGACATGGGGGATGCTGAACAAGTTGTTTTAGCCTCAATCCCACAAACATTTTGTTAAAAAATAATTTTTTAAACATATCAAAAATATGATTATTTGTTGAAATGTATTCTAGTAAAACATCTCCAGCTTCAACTTTCTATTTTATAAAGGAAAAAATTATATCATTGTTCTTAGATATTTAATGCTGAAAATGATTCCTAGAAAGATCAATCACACTCAGATTATAACTAAGTATTTGCAATGGTTCAGAAACTTTTACATTCAAATATTCTAGCAGAAATTTCATTCATAACATTTGAGTATAATCTTGAGTAGCTGCAACATATTCAGATTCAACTGTTCTCAATGTTACTAAACTTTGTTTCTTACTATGCCAACTCAAAAAAAATTCACCAAAGAAATAGGTTCATCCTAAGCATTATTTTATACCATTACAATCTCCAAACCAATCAGCATCAGTATAACCATGAAAGTTCATCTCACTCTTTCTTTTGTATAACAACCCATGAGAATTTTTTCCTTTGACATATCTTAGAATCTTCTTTACTTATAACATATGTGATTATTTTGGATTAATTTGATAACTAGAACAAAAATTCACAATATAAACAATATCAGACCTTGAGGTTGTAAGTTAAAGAATACAAACTATCATCTTATGAAGTTATTTATGATTCACACTTATTCGAGATTCATCTTTACTCAACATTATTGTCATTGAAATAGGAGTAGAATCTTGTTTGAATTCTTTTATCCCAAATTTTTTTACAATTCCATGGAATAATTTTCTTGAGATAAGAAAATGAATTTTTCCTTTTTTTGAACATATAATGCAAAGAATAAATTTAATTCTCCTAAAATAGATATTTCAAAATTCTTCTTCATATCCTTAAAAAATGTTATACAAACATCTTCTTTATCCCAAAAAAATTATATCATCCACATAAAAAATAACAATTAGAGATTCATAGTCAAAATATTTCACATATAAGTTTATATCAACTTTTCCTTTAGAAAATCTAAACATTATCAAACAATTTTTAAGTTTAGAATACCAGGCAATTAGAGCTTGTTTCAGCCCATACAATGATTTATTCAATTTTATTTATTTTTTCATCCTCATCAAGTAGAAACCCAGAGGGTTTTTCATTATAAACTTATTCCTCAATCACACCATTTAAGAAATAAAAAATTATATTCATATGATAATTTTTTTAATTATGATGTTTATCTACTAAAAGAAACATTATAATAGTTTCTAATCTTGTAACATGGGAAAATGTTTCGTCAAAATCCACACCTTCCAAATGTGCATAACCTTTACCAAAAAGAAGGGTTTTGTTTCTTGAAACTTCCCCATGTTCATTAAACTTATTTATATAAACCCAATTTGTTACGATAACATTTTTATTTTATTACCATGAAACAAGTTCCCATATTTCATTATTCTCAATCTGATCTAACTCTTTATTCATAAAATCTACCCATTCTTTGTGTTTAATAAACTCTAAAACTGATTCCAGTTCAAATTTTGAGATATATAAAGTCTGACAATATAATATCAACTTACTTCTAGTTTGAATTGGATCTTTATGATTCCAAATATATTTTTTTGGATTCAATATATTTTTATGGTAGGAAATTTAAAAGTTTATTCCCCAACTAAAATTTCCTCATCACATGATTCTTCTAAATCATGATAAGGATGTTTTGAATTACTTTCACTATTGTAAAAATTCCCCAATTTACCCTTCATATCATTCTCAAAAAAATTTGTTAAGGAACTTTTATTTTCAATTACCTTCATATCATATGAGTCCACCAACTTTTGTAAAAAAAATTTCCAACATTTTTAACCTATTATATTTAGTGAGTAACCCATAAAATTTCCTTCCTTAGCTTTCTAAACAATCTTTCCCAAATCAAGATTTTTGATTTTGAGAAAACATGGACTTCTAAAAATATTCCAGTATTTCAGTGAATATTTTATGTTTTACCACATTTCATAAGGATTCATGTTGGTTTTCAGTCTCAAAAAGCTTCTATTTTGAACATGTATAAGAGTACTAATATCTTCTTTCCAATAGAATTTTAATTTTTGAATTCATCTAACCTAATTATTCCCAGTTCCACAAAACTTCTATTCCTTCTTTCTAATAATATATTTTTATGGAGTATAGGGAGCACTATAATGATGTTTGATATAATGCTTTCTGAGATGTGTTTAAAATGTATTGTTTGTGAATTTGGTAGCATTATCAGTTCTAAACTTATTTATTAAAACCCCCATTTATTTCTCAATATATTTTTTGATGAATTTGAACATTTTAATAGCCTCTAACTTGTGCTTCATAAACATGATGTTTTTCATCTGAGTGAAATCATTAATAAAAGTCATAAAGTATAAATCTATTTTATTGATTAATGTCTCATAAACCCACATAAATCAGATTGAATAATCTCAAATGGTCTTTTAGATTGAATCTAAATTCTCTTATGAATTTTTTAGTAATTTATTAAAGACATTTTTACCCATTATTGGGTTTAAAAAATAATTAAAATGAATTTTCCTATTTTATTCAAAACATGGTTTGTTTGTATTTTTCCAAAAATTAAAAAAGAATCATTATTTTAATATGTATGACATGTATGAAAGTTTCCACAATCATGAAAAATCATTACTTTTAATCTTCTATTAAAATTTTAAAAGGTTATTTTCAATGAATTTTTTTCATAATATTCTAAGAATATCTAGTTTATAAAAGTGATTTTCAGAGTAAAAACTTTATTCCATAAATAATGTTTCTCATAAAAATTTCATTGTATTTCAATTAATCAATGAAAAATGCCTTTATTTTAATGAAACTTCATAGGGGATATTTTATATTGATACCATCCATATTTTTTAGTGGATGGTTTGTGAACATTTTTACTAAGGAATGTATTCATATCAATTCCTTGATATGTTTTTGTAATAGTTAACTTTCCCAGGAAATATTCATGTTCTTGTGATAACTATACCTTTAATTTATAATAAATACCTGTATTCATTATATCATAGATACATTTATTTATTAATCCATATAACATTTTAAATATGGTGTTCACTTTAACATTTATTTGATAAAATAGGGAAATATAGAAAAATTAATATTCTTTAATCAATATAGATATTTTTTGATACAGAATATTGTTCATGTATTAAATAAATTATTTTATATAAGAGGAATGCATCAAAAATATAGTTATGGGTGAGGCCGGGTTATAGATATCCCATTGATGTATCTGTAGCCTCATGTGGCGGATTTGTAATATAACATTAAATGGTTTTTACACGTATTTTTAAACCATATTTTAAAATATCGTAGTGGTAGAGGTATCACGATGCCTGATATGATGACATCAAATAATCAACCATTTCCTTCATTAATAATTCATTTAGTATTATCCATAATATTTTTTCATTAATATTATATATTAATGAATTCAATTCTTAGTTTATTGATTAAATGTCATGTTTGTTCAGTTGTTTACATTTCTATATTTTTTATGCCTAATCTAATAATGATAGCCAAGTTATTGACTACATGACATGTGTTTTATATATTTACCTTTAATATTGGATATTATCTATGCGCTTTTTGCATAAATATTGTATCTGGATGCATTCTATTCTCAATTTATTGATTAAATGTAACATTTGATTAGTTATTTACCTTACACTGTTTATTATGTCTTATTGTTTCTTGATTGTTTCTAATCTACATATCCCTTACAGAGCATTTGATCTTACCCATATTTTGTTTCCTTTCCCATGAATCCAAGAAGTGTACAATGAATGATATTCAAGGATATTAAAGAAGGAATAATGATATTCTTGAAAATATTATGTTATAATTTGTATTTTAAAATGTAATATTGGAATCATGTATATATCTAGTTTACCAATAATACTAAACTATTCAATCCTTTTGGATGTTATTGCCTGTATATAGTGGAAATGAAATAAAGTAACCACTAACTCTAGGATATTGGGTTTAGGGTCTTTAGATATGGTATAAGAGAAACTTCAATAGAAATATTGGGAATTGGATTAAGGAAAAATAGATTAGGGAATATAAACCTATGATAAACTTGATGATACGTATAGAAGAACATCCGAAAGTTTTGGTATGGTATATATTTTCTAGTTTTTATTAGAAATACTTCTTTGTCGAGATACAACAACTGGAATTTGTTCTGGAACAGATTAACCTAGTTATAATAACTCAAAAATTTATGTTAGTATTATCTTGATAATTACCATGTGAATGAAAATGGGTCTTACTGTGCACCTAACATGACCCTCCTAGAGGATATGATTTGGATTATTTAGAATTTCATAGCAAACAATCATGAAAGATTTGAATATATGATGAAAACGGATGACCTTGGTTAAATCTAAGGTGCATTTGATTTAAAATAAGGTTTCATGATTTAGAATCACCTCTTTATGTTAAATGGGATGGAATTTTCATGTGGTTAATGAAATTTTGGTAGACATTTATTTAGTTTGAGGTATATATAATCCTAAGTTTCAACATGAAATATTACTTTCAGATGAATAGTACCTTAAAATGTATAAATTTATTTATAACCTTAATCATTAATATGATCATTTATTCTAACGTAGTAATGGTGAAGTTCTAAAGTATCTAATAACAAATGATAGGGTGAGGAAGAATCAGTTGTTCACTTTTTATAAGTTTCAATACTTTTCAAAACTTAACCACTACAACATATTATGATTAATTTCCTTATATAATTTTAGTAAAAAATCATGCATGAAAAAGTAGGAAATAAATAAAATCACATGATATTTGGAAGGTTCAGCCTTAGTGTGAGAACCTACATCCTTACCATAGCCACTCTCATGGGTCTATGAAAATAAACTATTATGAATAAGTCAATACAAATTGTACCAAATCCCATTATACACATTCTATATCCTTATAGGAATTATTATACTTAATCTGTTTATTTTAAATTGTTTTATTATAAAACAATTGATTCATACAAAATAATATAGAATTTTTTGAAAATTCTCTATAATTTCTCAGCCCAAATCCTTAGTCTGATTTGGTTGGATCTGATTTTCTCAATTCATTGAATCTGGATCTGATTCTCTCAATACAATGAGTCTGAATATGATTCTATCAATATGATGAGTCTGCATCCAATTCTATCATCAAGATGTACTAAAAAAAAGGAAATTATTCTCAATCTTCGAAACTCAAACTCTGCTAAAAAACCCAATATGATGTAACTCAGTTCAATTGACTCAATCTGAATGAATGAATATGATCTTATCAATATGATCTTTCTTAATCTGGTAAAAAACATTCAGTTGTATGATCCTCCTCATGAGATCTCAAGCTGGTAATAACACTCACTTGATTTCTTCAGTGCTCCACTATTTCTATTTATGTGAAATTTCATCACAAAGAAAATGATTTGAGAAAGTACTTTTAGGTGACTCAGTAAAAAAGTGAGAAACATAAAAAATTTCATCGCTTCCTCAAATTTCAATAACTCTGAAAATATATCACATTTAAAACATCAACTTTGATTTCTTCAAACCTCTTTAGTTTTCCCCAAGATATATTAAAAATTTAATTTCAAGTTTGACCTCCTCAACTCTTCAAAAAACTTATGGAATTTTCTTTTTGAGTAATCTTCATAATTAGATGAATAATATTTTTATTTATTTCCCAATAAATCTGATTTCAATTTATTTATTAGTGAATGTGATTTTTGTTTCTTTATCAGTGAATCTAAATTCTGCTTCTTCTTAGTGAATCTGAATTCTATTTTTTTCTAAGGGAATCTAATTTCTATTTGTTTCTCAGTGAAATCGATTTTTGTATCCTTCTTAGTGAATCTGAATTCTGTATCCTTATTAATAAAACTAAATTCTATATCCTTCTTAGTTAATTCTATTGAATTCTCATTATGATGAAATTCCCATTACGATGGAATCTCCATACTGCAACATTGAAATTATTCAAACCTCTCCACCATTTCTTCAAATCTTTTATCTTGAAAGTTTTCATGATTTGTGAGAACTTTATGATTAGAAAAGCATTGTCTGACTTGGTTTAGAAAGTATGAAAAATTTCCGACCCCTGACTTCACTTTCTTCAACTAACATCTTCAAAAAAATATCACTTATTCCCTTAGCCACTTCTTTCTTTCTTTGATTATGAAAAAGGAAAACCTTAGACAAAAAAAATTTTCAACATCTGATTATTTTGGATATGATGATCTGAATATGATGCAGTTGAATTTGAATATTTCAGAAAAATTCCAATTTTATATAGGAGATTATTACGATGGACTTGATTTGATTCCAAAATAATAAAAAAATTCTTACCAAAAAAGGTTTAGTTTTCCAAAAATACAAAAACTTTGTTACAATAATTCATCAGGAAGGTTCTTCAATATCCCCCATTTGATTTGTTTAAAGACCTTATTAAAAACTTTTATAACTCTTCATCTACTGTCAAAATAGACAAATAATAAATAACACATGATGAAAAAGAATAAATAACACATGATGAAAAAGAAGTGGAAGATCATGGGGATACTCCTCCAGTATTTGAGGAAGGTGTCACTACCACCATGGATGAGCTCATAGAAATAAATCTGGGTACAGAAGAAGATCCACACCCCACTATAATTAGTGCATCCGTGAGCTATGAAGAGAAAGAAGTATATAATTCATTCCTAAATCAACATTGAGATATTTTTTCATAGAATTATATAGAAATTCTAGTTCTTAATCCTGATGTAGCCACCCATCATTTGGGTTTTCCAGAAGAACATCATGGATTCAAGAAAGCATCAAGAAGAACACACCCAACTCATGCCTCTAAAATAGAAGCTGAGTTTGATAAGATTATAAAGTCTAACATTGTTAGGGAAGTTTAATATCCCAAATGACTTTCCAATATTGTCCCAGGGAAAAAGAATATTGGGAAAATTAGAGTCTGCATTGATTTCAGAGATCTTAACCGATATTGTATTAAAGAGGATTTTCCAGTCCCGATTACCGAACTTCTAATTGATGCAATGGCTGGCTATGGATCTCGTTATTTCATGTATGGGTACTCTAGGTATAATCAAATCTGAATGGCCCCATAGGACGCAAAATATACATCATTTAGAGCCCCTCATGGTGTGTTTTACTATCAGATAATGCCATTTGTCTTAAAGAATGCTGGTGCAACATACCAACATGCCATGCACCATATCTTCAAACCCTTATTTGGGAAATTTGTTGAATGTTATGTGGACGATTTGGTGGTCAAATTTAGTCAACTTTCCAATCACTTGGATGATTTGGAAACTATATTCAATAAACTTCGGCAACACAGTTTGAAGATGAACCCCTTGAAATGTGCTTTCGGGGTAACCTCCGGAAAATTCCTTGGCTTCGTTGTACGCCATCATAGTATCAAAGTAGATCCTGAGAAAAAAAAATCAATCCTTGGTTTGTTACCTCCTCTAAATTTGAAAGAATTAATAGGACTCCAAGGACACTTGGCCAATATTTGGTGCCTTAATGCCAATTTGGCAGGCAAGTGTTTACCCTTCACCAGATTAACGAAGAAGGGAGTCACCTACCAATGGACTAAATATTTCCAAGAAGCATTTAATACCCTTAAGAAATATCTCTTGAGTCCACTAGTATTAATGCCACCTGTTGAAGGAAGACCACTTATTCTCTATGTGACAGCTTTAGAGTAATCACTAGGTGCCTTCCTTGCCCAAACAAGTTATGTTGGGAATTAAAACAGCCTTTACTATCTCAGTCGAACTATGATTGATATGGAAAATATATATTCATGTATTGAAAAGTGATGCAAGGAATTAATCTTTGAAATTTAGAAATTAAGGCACTACCTACAACATCATGAGGTACAATTGATGTCTCGTAATAATCTACTAAAATTTATCCTCAATCGTCCTATTCTTACAGGACATCTGGAATGGTGGGAGGTTATTTTGCAACAATTTTATATCCAGTTTGTGACTCAAAAGGCAATAAAAGGACAATATCTAGCTGATTTTCTTACTGAGCATCCATCTACAGAAGATACGTCATTTAATACTGAATTTAATAATGAATAGGTCTTCTCTATTCAAGATAATTCCAAAACATGGAAAAGGTATTTTGATGGTGATTACAAAAGTCCAATAAGAAAGAGACTAGAAAACCCTAAACCTAACAAGGTTGGATTAAAAAATTTCCCTTATTTCCCCAAAAAAGGAAGTATTTCCTTATTATTTCCTATTATTGGAAGGTGGTACCAATAATGAATCAGAATAACAATCTCTCATTGTAGGATTGGAATTAGACCTTCAGCTGTAAATAGATCATTAAAAGGTAAAAGGTGATTCGGAATTAGTAATCAAACAAATCAATGTGGAATATTCAATTAGAAAAGAAGTATTAATTCCTTTGTGTGATTATGTTAGAGGGTTAATGGCTAAAATTTCCTTAGATCTGACATTGTCTTATGTCCCACGATCATAAAATTCCCATGTAGATACCCAAGCTAACACAACTACAACCTTGACAGATCCAAATCAGGATGAGACAGTCATCCGCATAGCCCATCACCGCATGGTCTCACCTTTTTTTGAAACTAGAATGGAGGAAATTAATGAACATTTCCCTATTTCTGAACCATATGGTCTTACCACAGGATGGAGAACATCCATTCTAGAATATCTTCAAAATGGGGTACTTCCACCAAATAGGGTTGAGAAGGAACAAATTCAGTGACGAGCGGACAATTTTACACTTTATGATAGTCCATACCACTAAAATATCCTTTATAAGTGAGGCTTTGATGGAATTCTCCTCAGATGTAATGATGGAGAAGAGACCACAATTGTCATGAACGAAATACATTCAGGAGGTTGTGGTGCCCACCAATCTGGGCACAGAGTTTCTAATCAGATACGAAGACTTGGATACTTTTGGCCTTCAATGATGCATGATTGTAAAGATTTTACTAAAAAATGTCATCCCTTCCAAGTGCATGAAAACTTCATTCATCAACCCCCATAGTTTCTACATACATCTAAATACTCCTATCCATTTTCCACATGGGGAATGGATGTAGCAGGGCCTAATCCTCTAGCCATGACTAATCAGTTCAAGTATATTCTCACTGCTACTGACTTCTTCTCTAAATGGGATGAGGGAATACCTCTCACAGAAGTCGGAGCCAAAAGAATTGTTAGTTTTTTTAAAACTAATATCATCACCATATTTGGTGTCCCTCAAAATATTTTGACGAACAATGGCACCTTTGTTTTTCTGAAGTAAAAAAGTTGTATCAGGAACATAATATCAAGTCCAACCATTCATCTCGCTATCATGCAGCAACCAATGGATAGATAGAGGTCTTCAAAAATACCATATCAAATATACTCTAGAAAATTATGGATAATGATAAGAAATAATGGCCTGATAAACATTTGAAGGCTTTATGGGCTTATCAGACAACTAACCATACTGCCACCCAGGCAACTCCTTATTCATTGGTGTATGGAACTGAAACAGTTTTTCCAATTGAAATGAAATTTCCTTCACTTTGAGTGGAATATATGATAAGTTGTCTATATATGAGAGGTCTCAGAAATGGTTCAATGAGTTAGAAGTATTAGATGAGAAAACATTGCATACTTTGCATCATTTAGAAGTCTATCAGAACAGAATTGCGTGATCTTTTAACAAGAAAGTTCACCTCTATTCATTTCTTCAAAAAGAATTGATATTGGTTCTTAGGAATCCAATGATAACAGGGAATAAAACTCCAAAACTAGATCAAAAGTGGGAAGGACCCTATCCCATACATAATTTATATTCAAATGGAGATTATGTCGTAATCTCAATGGATGGGGAGCTTATTACAACTCCAACCAATGCAAGATTCCTGAAGAAATACTTTGTGCAGTTCTGCACATTAGTCCCCACTACAAGAATTTAAACTACATAGTGCAATTTCCTTGCAGCAATACTTAAAACTGAATATCCCCCATTTACTAGTTACAAGATATTAAACTACATAAGAACTGTTATCATGCATACTGCATGATGTTAAAATGTGTAGCATCTTCATCCTTATTGCATGACGTTAAACTGCATGACATCATTTATACAACTAACATTCTCTCTATTTGACGTTAGAATCTTCCATAAACAAACATCATTGACACCATCACTACTCCTTAGTAGTACATGAGTCCCTCTCTTTCCTATGTCTGAGTCAAATCTGCATAGAGATGATGTTTGAAGAACTACGTATGGATTGATTCTCATTTTCAATGATATATGTAAAGACGCCTAAATCTCCAATTTTGGGCCCAACCACAATCACAAAATCTTCTTATTTTATTTTCGACTCCAATATATGAATAAGATATATATAGTGTGTTTCCTTAAGATATATGATTTGGTCCTTATACCATTTTATGTCTTAAGAATTACCGTTCTCTCAGAATGTGTCAAAATCTCCCATTTTTCATGTCAAACTCCATTAGCATGAGGAATCATTGTTTAAAGAACTAAGTATGGATTTATTATCATCTATTTTGAGATACATAGAGATTCCAAGATCTTTAATCTTGGGCCCATCCGTGATAAAAAATCCCCCATTATTTCTTGTATAATAATCAAATCTACATAGGAAATGTTTTAAGAATTATGTATGACTTGATGCTTTCCCCAACAAGACATATAGTGACACGTGGGTTTTATCCCTTAATCCATTCCCAACGTGCCTTTATTTTTACATCAATTCATTGTCATCCTACCACATGACTTTAAACTATATGGAAATCTGACACCCCCATTCTTCATATGTGTCACCTTTGTATTATAGAAAAGACCCTTACTACTCCTTGTTTCTCACACCGAACATATCGCAAGTGAGCTTAGGAATTGGGTAAAATGATTATTTATATAATTAAGGTATTTAAATTACTTATGGGGGTTAAAATTTCCTCATTGCATTACTTAAAACTATATAGTACAATGTCCTCACTGCATGACATAAAACTGCATATCACCATATTAATTCAAAGGAAACAAAGAAAGGCTCCATTTTACATATGAGCAGATCTATGTAAAGGACGTCAAAATAATGGCCAATATAGGTTCAAATATTTCTAATATGCATTGAACATAATCCATTTCAATATTTCATACTTTTAATTTTGAATATTTTCAAATCATCAGAATCTTTTTTACGGTTTTTGGGGACAGAGTTTCTAATAATTGAGAGCTCTTTTTTCTGACTATACATCACATGCCCTTAGATGACCTTGCATAAGTTTCCTACATAAGAGGCCCATCAATCAAAAGATTCTACTATTTTGACATGAAGTATATGCCCTAGTTGGCCCTACACAATTCAGATCCCCTAACAGGTTTTTCAAATAATGGTAACTTCATTCTTGGTTATAGTATCTCTGTCCCCTTTAATCTTTGATGACAATATACAAGAATTTGTATTTTAAAATAGTCATTCAAGTATACTTGTCCCAATATCTTTCTCAAAATCTAAATTTCTTCAAGACCATGTTTTACACATTTCCCTCACCACGTGTTCAATGAAATATGAAATAACATTGGAATCACTTGGCTGCATATCATATACCATTTCCATTTCTGGTCCTTGTTGTATGACCTAAAATTAAAGACACCATATCTCTTACGTTTGGGTTAGACCTTCATAAAAGTATTATTTCTCCAATTATTTGGACATCTTGGTTGGAAATTCCCTTTCCATATTCAGGCACCTTTCTCTATAAATAAAACTCTGTGCTTCAGAAAATATGAATCTCCATAAACTTTCTTCAGCTTTTAGTAATAAAATGTCAAACTTCTAAGAGCGCTTTTGTTGGACTATACGGAACATTCCCTTAGGCAGCCTTGCATAAGTTCCCACATAATAGGCCTATCAATCAATAGATGCCACTATTTGGCTATACAGTATATGCCCTAGTTGGATCTGCATAATATAGACCCCATAATGGGTTTGTTAAGTATTGGTAACTTTGTTCTTGGAAAAGTCTTCCTCTAATGCGTTTAGCTCTCTTTCCTATATCATTCCTCGGTTTCATAAATTCCCAAATCATAGTTTATAATTTTACATTCATACCTGAAATAAGATAGTATGTTTCCAAACAAATTATCAAGAAATTAAGAGAGTTTTCTCATACCTTTGGTTAGAGCTATAGACATTAAATTAAAGCCACCCAACGTCCTTACTACAAGACTTAAAACTGCACAGTACAACGTCCTCACTACAAGATTTAAAATGCACAGTACAATGTCCTCACTGAAAGACTTAAAACTGCACAATACAATGTCCTCACTACAAGACTTAATACTACATAGTACCAATGTCCTCATTGCATGACTTAAAACTGCAGAATATGATATCAGAAATTCCACTTTTTGATAAATTTTATCCATTACTCATAAACCAAATTTGTATAAAAATGGTTTCCCTATTCATGACATATGTTGGTCTAAAATATCCCCTTTTCATTATTAACATTCATTTTATTGGAAAAACCACCTACTGTGGTCTTGAGTCACCCAAATATTATTTTCCCCTATCTGTCAATAGAAAAATTTTAAACTTCTAAGAACTCTTTTGCCTGACTATGCAGCACGTGCCCTTAGGTAGCCTTGCATAAGTTGCCCACATAATAGGTCTGTCAGTCAAAAGATGCCACTATTTGTCTATGCAGCATAGAACGCTGTTGGCCCTACATAATACAGCCCCAAAAATGGGTTTTTCAAATAATGGTAACTTTGTTCTTGGAAAAGACAACCCTTATGTTGCTACATGTTTTAAATTTTGTGACCATAAAAATCATGGCCTAAGATTCCCCTTGGAAATATTTATAGAATATTAAAGAAATTCTTAGCTGCAATGTTTTTTTGGGGATATAATTCAAAGTTTATAGTCAAAGATATTCAACCCTAAATATTATCCCATTATAGTCCAATGTTCAAGACTCTAAACTTCCAAACAACAAATACTTGGTACTCATTAGATTGAGAACCCTCAAAGGGAACTCTGAACAAAATTCCAGTCACAGATCACTAAATATACATTTTTTGTATGGTTTAGGTAATATGGAGCAATAAAAATTCAAGATATATAAAGTTTGTGGAGTTCTCCATATAACCCTAGAAAAAATCAAACTATGCTCACTAGGCACCATGGATTTGAAAAAAAAAGATCATCCTTGGAAACTTGATGTAGTTCCAAATCTAACCAAATGATGTTGGAATGTGTCAATGTGCCGTACCTTTACCTTAGAACAAGATTCTTTTCATTCTAAATGAATCAAATTCTAAGTGGGGGATTTTGTAGACACCTTGAAATGTGTTCCATGCACTTCTCCACAAACTGTCTTCAACCAGGCTAGAAAGGTTCATGGTGTGACTCTACATTTTTCATGGGGGTCAGTGACAGTAGCGAAGGCACCGGCCTGAAGGGCTGGGACTATAGCCCTACACTGAACCCAAGCAGGGGTGCAGGGACACAACCCCCGTGGTATGGATCAATTAATATGGCCATGTACCCAAAGTGGTTCGCAAGGTACCTGTATTAAAACACCAACATGCCACCATGCCAGAGATGATTCAAGTAACTTTTTTTGCAATGTACTCAAAGTTTCTCCCCAATCTATCCCAAAATCCATTGGTGTGCAAGGTACTTGCACACTATAATTTTGACACGCAACTTACTTATGCACCCCCATATGTCACATAGCCTACTTGCATGCCCAACTCATTTAGCCCAAGGTCACTTATGTAACAACCCAAGATTTTATAAGATATATTCGTTTTAATTTCTTTCATATCTTTTGTTGTACGCTACACCAAGATTATCTTGCGCTATACGCAACACCGCATTATCTTTTAGTATACGCAACACTAATCTTGGATCGTGTTACACACAATTTCACGTTTGTTTGATAGTTGTTATTCTATACAACATTGAGTGTGTGTGTATGTACTTATATATATATATATATATTCAATGTATAAATGCAATATGGTTGTATATACGTAAAAAAAAGAGTCGTGCACTACATGAAACCCTGACTTGGCTTGCATTACACGCAATCACGACCTTCCTCGATAGCGTGTGTTATACGCAATACCGGGTTTGACTAAACAATGATATATTATTAAAATATTATTAAAACTAGCCGTTATGAATAGTAAACACACTTTTTTAAAATTTTATTTTTCCAAATGGACTTCATTTTTGGATTTGGAATATCGAAATTATCCTAGGGTGAAATTTTGGTATTTTTATGAAAACTTTCAATTTTTAATGAATAGTGAAAATACTGGGTTACTATTTAAAAACCGAATTTTTATTTAAATAATTATTTATTTTATTTAATTTTATTTTAGGTTAAAATTGATTCATAATACCTATATAAGTTCAAAGTAATTCATTGGAGTCATTTTATAATAATTTTAGGTATATAAAAATTTTATTGAACTTTTCACCGTCTTTTACCCACCTCCTAGGAGAATTTGCAAATTTACATAAAACATAATTTTACTACTTCTGTGAATGGAATTTCAAAAATCTGAGAGACACTGTAGAAGTTAGTAAGTAAAATGTGGTTCAATGAGATGAAAATAATTTTTGGTGAATAGTAACTTTTTACTTTTTTTTACCATGGTTAAAAGTAAATAGGGTAATTAAGGGTAAAAATGATATTATTATTACCCTAACACATGTACTAATTATATTGAATAAGTGTAATTTGACCAAAAAACAACCTTATGAATAATATATGACCATTTAGTCCAACTTGGATTAGATTAGGTCATTTAATATTAATTTATTTAAAGAAGGGTTAAAATAGTTAAAATCACAGTTTAATAAGTAAATAATTTTTAATATAGGGTTATACATAAGATAAATTCAACTATAAATATTCATTAGAAAGATAAAAATAGTTCCTATATAATGGTATTTTATTTATAATTTTTATACATTAAATAATTTACTTTATTTATGACACAATGATGATGCAGTAATTACCTTATTAATGAAATATTGACATAATTGATGTTATAAATACCCAAATAATTGTAATTTGAGACTTTTTATGAATTAAAATACTTTCATAGGTTAATATTACATGTTAGTATTGATTTAATTAACTTTTTTAGAACTAATCATTCTACTATGATTTTCACAGAAATCAATTACTAAATAGTGTCAAAATTGACATAAAATATTTTTTAAAACAAATATTATATTATTAATTGATATTTTATTCCTAAAAATATAAGGTTCGTAAAAATTACTTAGATAAGGTTATATATATTAATAATAAACAACTTGGGGTTCTTTTGTCTTGTTATAGTAAGTTTATTAACCTTATAGTGTAATAACACAAAAATACATGGTAAAAGTAAAGTTATCTAACTTAAAGTTAAATATAAATGATAAGGTTAATATAGTAAACTAAACTGATCCAAATTCTATTTTATGAGAGGATTTCAACCCATACACACCTTATCTTAGAAATAAATCAATTTGGAGCTATTTAAAACCGAATATGACTTTATAATAAAATAATATTTTTAGTTTTTCCTAAGGTGCCCCTCTCCTCCCTTATAAAAAGGCACCTCCTTCCTCGCTTCCTCACACTAATTTGAGCATTCAAGCTCGGCCAACCCTGCCAAATTATCTTCTACACTTCACTAGAAATGTATTAGAGGTCCTGGTCTTCTTCAAAGACCAATTTTAGTGCCCTAAGAGGATGTCTCAAAGAGGCGCTTCAAAGAAGAGGTAATGCCCGTTACCGATTCTTTCAACATTATTTCTTCTTCCACTTCTTCTTTTCTAGTTGTTTCATTATGAAGTAATAACATCAGTTTCACTAATATATTGATATGTCATTATAAGTATTAAGCAACCCTATTTCACCATCTATCCATCCTACGGAAAATGAAATCATCGCCCGTGCGTACGTACGGAATACCGTCTCAACCCCGTGGTGCAATCTATTTTTCCACCAACACCTTACATGGATGGGTATAATGGTGTAAAGAATAACTATATATTGTTATTATAGCATAATACTGATTCTGATATCTTATACCATCCACTCCAATTCTATTCAATAATTATGGTAATGATTTCATTGCTCGTGCGTACGTACGGACTACCGTCTCCACGACGCGATGAGATTCATTCTCCATGTTAACCATTCATTAATGATTATAAAGTATATATAATAAGTAATCATGAAATATATGACATAATAATGCTACTAGATTTATGTATATATATATATATGTATGTCATCTATTTAGTTTCATTCAATTCAATAAGGAAACAAAAATAGCGTTCATGCATACGTACGGCCTACCGTCTCCATGAACGGTGTATTTCATTCCTTTTATCGATATATAATATATATGTATATAATGAATATATATTATATATAAATCATTTTTTACATTCTGGAATTATGTAAATTAGGATATAAGTAATAATATCAAGAATGATAAGTCGAAACACATACGATAAATGAAATGATTTTACCCAAAACGTTGCTTTAACATGGAATTTACAAAAGAACGGGTAATATAAAGTAAGAAGTGAAACATATATGATATCATAAAAATTAATATGAATATATAATAAGTCAATGACATTATTTAAATCATTATACAGGAGGTTCGGATCCATATGAAGCATATTGGACCTTAGGTAAGGGATAATTTCACAAATCTTATTTTTTGTCCGAGATTGCTTATTCGAAAGTATTTACTAGGGATATATTTATCATCCATGACCTTGTTTTCTAAAAATGTATTCATGTATGTTTAAAGTCCTTTTTACCCATTTTTGACTTTTACTACATGGTATGTAAGGAATCTTTTTTTTTTGTTTACGTTACGAGGTACTTTTTTGACTTTTCCGGCAAAAGTACGAGAAGAATGTTTTTTTATCTTATACAGCACAAATGGATTTTTTTTATGATTTTATAAAGACTTATTTTAATGAAGCTTCATCCAAAAGATTTCATGACTATTTTCAACAAAATATTTTTCTTTTAAAATTGCATGATGTTTTGTGAAAAGAACTTTATTTTTAAGAACAAAGGATATTTTCCTCAAGAATTCATTTCAAGTATTTTATCAAAACCATTTTCCATCTAAGATGACATTATTTCATATGTGTATGTTTCAAGTATAAAGTCTCTATGATTTACATGGTTTCACTTTTCTTATTATGAAATAATATCCATTTATTTTATATGGATTATGTTATGATGGGATGATGTTTATGAAACCCATTTTATTCATTGGGTTACTATGAATGATGTATGTTTATTTTGTGGCACAAGTAAGAATGATTTCATTATGAGATGGGTGGGACCTATATCTCACTCCAATGCATTGGGTAAAGATTTATATCTCATGATATAGACATGGATGGAATGGAAAGTTAATTCGGTTCAGTAATACAGGACTGGAACGAGGAGTGAACTCGATTCAGAAAGGGACTTTGTCCAGTTAGATGGTTTTGGCAGCAATGCCTTGGCTACTATGGAAATCATAACATGTGCTGAATGGTTTCCAAAATTTCATGTTTTATTCCCATGCTATTTTATCATGCTTAATGTTTCTTTATGATCTATGCCTTACGTACATCCATGTTTTATGTCATTGCTCAATATTTTTATGTTTAAACATTATGTTCATGTTTTTAAGTTCAAATGTATATGATTTGTTTTATTTTATCCATGCTTACCCTTACTGAGCATTTGAGCTCACTCTTTATATGTTTTCTTTTCCCCAGGATATAAATAAAGGTTTTAGGTAAGAAAACAAAAGAGGAAGATCTTTATGGGAGATGTTGAAGATCTTTCACCATGATTAGAAGATTACGTTCTATGTTTCCAAAGCCAATAAACTATTACAATCTTTGTGTGTCTATTTTTGTTATGCATTAAGTATTCTATAAATGTAATGTAATGCCCATGTACGTCAGGCTTCGGGTCTCTACAGTTAGTATCAGAGGAAGGGTTTAGTCAAACTTTGGAAAATAGGATGCGAAAAAGTTAGTGAGACCCCTAGAGATATTTCTATGGTATGTCTAGGGATGTCCCTAAGGATAAGTATATGTATAGGATATAGTCCTAGAACTATGGTAACGATCTTAGAATTTAACCTAAGATGTTAGATATTGAGGGTACTCCCCTTTTATTATGTTGTTTTCTCTAGCATGATTCTTTCCTCCCACAGAATTATTTTTGTGTTTTAGTCAATGGAGGGAACCAGAAAGAATTCGGTTAACATTGAATCCAATGGAAAAATTGGTGACTATGAGAAAAAAAATTGCATAATGCCTAGAGATAAAGATATTGTGACTATGTCGAATCAGTCATCGCGATATCGGACTAACCAGGTGAAATTTAGTGGTATTCCTAATTCATCAAATAAGAGGAAGATAGACTTTTATGCATGTTCGCATGTTGAGGAGCATAAAGAAAGGAAGATTGAGATTTCTAAAGAAGGGAAGATGAACCTTGAGGAATACCTCAAATGGAGGGACAAATGTTATCTGTGTGGAGAAAAGGGTCATAGAGTGATAGACTGTTATGGAGTTCAATGTATTATTTGTGGAGAACATGGGCATTACCCAACTCAATGCCCTGAGCTAAAAAGTTACTTCTAAATCAAGGAAGGAATTATTATAGGACAATCATTGAAGAGGATGGATTGAAGTGTTTATGTATTGGTATTCAAGAATAATGTTGTCGAGGTATTTTTATGGTGTATTAGAATATTTTTGTTTTAGTCTATTGTGGTTTTTAATGATTTTATGGTACAGGTAACCATGAAAAGTGATTCAAATATTTTGAAAAGCATATGATATGAGAATAATGTAGGGATAAGAAGATAATGACATGTTTGATTGTATTCATGAGGTCATGATTGATATAAGGACTAAGTGATATCATGGATTCAGTATATAGAATTTTGAAGATTTTGGTATGTTGAAAGTGTTAACTTTTTGCTGCATTCATTTTTTCACTAAGGTTCAATGGGTATTCATTATTCAAGAGAATACATGATTAAGGTATTCACATGTTTTTAATTTGACCAACAAGATATATCTTATGATATATGGTGGATAAATGATGGCATTCATGTGATTGTTCTATGAAATTTCAAGTAATCATTTTCTTTATACTATGAGTTTGGACCGAATTATTTTAGATAAGCCTAAAGATTGGAATGGTTTATGTTGGACATAAGTTAGTATTGTTTAAGGATAGAACTTTTTTCAATATTATTGATGGGATGTTATAGTAATGTAGTTTTAGAAAAAGGACAACCTGTAGGACGGGCGACAACCCATCACGTCGGACAAGGCTGTGGGAATCAAACCCACAACTGAAGTGCGATTGGCCTTTATCGCATTCCAATGGACTACAGGAAGTCCCTAGTTAGTGGAAAGTAGTTTTATTTTATTAAGAGATATGATAAATAAAATATAAGTCCATTTTTGGAACCATATACGATTAATCTCACCATAAGATGGGCTTATAACATTTGCTAACCTTTTTTTTTGAAAAATATGGAATGACCCATCATTCTATCACATGATCTACCAATGCTTCACGAATAACAAATTAAACTTTATTTCATTAAGAGATGAAGTTGAAATTGTTCAAAGCATGAACAACAGTGATATTGTACCAAAATCAAGAAAGTATTTCTTCTAATTCAAAATTTTCAACTTTAGGGAAATGATATTGAAAACCAAAAATGTTGTCCTAGTGCCCTTATATCTGATGAATCAAATAGTACCTCAGATCATCACAAATTTATGGCTTTGTGATTGTTGGATTTTTCATAGCCATGTTCTCTACCTCTCTCCATCAGAACATGATGGTTAGAATTCTCTTCTATATCCATATTTTCACCTATGTTCTCCTATGTGAAGACCCAATGATTAGTTAATTTGGGTAACCGTTACTTTTCATAATTTAGTTTTTAAAGTTATGTTTTGGTATTTCTTTTTACGATTTGGGTTTCAATTAATGAAAATTTCAAGTAGAAAACAATTTATAACCTTGACGAATTTCGAGGGAGAAATTTCTTTTAAGTGGGGTAGAATGTAACAACCCGAGATTTTATAAGATATATTCATTTTAATTTCTTTCATATCTTTTGTTGTACGCTACACCAAGATTATCTTGTGCTATACGCACCACCGTATTAGCTTGCAGTATACACAACACTAATCTTGGATCGTGTTACACACAATTTCAAGTTTGTTTGATAATTGTTATTCTACGAAACTTTGAGTGTGTATGTATGTATCTATATATATATATATATTCAATGTATAAATGAAATATGATTGTATATACTCAAAAAAAGAGTCGTGCACTACATGAAACCCTGACTTGGCTTGCATTACACGCAATCGTGACCTTCCTTGATAGCGTGTGTTGTACGCAATACTGGGTTTTACAAAACAATGATATATTATTAAAATATTACTAAAACTAGCCGTTATGAATAGTAATACCCACTTTTTGAAATTTTATTTTTCCAAATGGACATCATTTTTGGATTCGGAATATCGAAATTAGCCTAGGGTGAAATTTTGGTATTTTTCTGAAAACTTTCAATTTTTGATGAATAGTGAAAACACTATGTTACTATTTAAAAACCGACTTTTTATTTAAATAATTATTTATTTTATTTCATTTCATTTTAGATCAAAATTGATACATAATACCTATATAAGTTCAAAGTAATTTATTGGAGTCATTTTATAATAATTTTAGATATATAAAAATTTTATTGAACTTTTCTTTGTCTTTTACCCACCTCCTAGGAGAATTTGTAAAATTACATAAAACATAATTTTAACGATTTTTTGAATGGAATTTCAAAAATCCGAGATACATGGTTGATGTTAGTAAGTAAAATGTGGTTCAATGAGATGAAAATAATTTTTGGATAATAGTAACTTTTTACTTTTTTTACCACGGTTAAAAGTAAATAGGGTAATTAAGGGTAAAAATGATATTATTATTACCCTAACACATGTCCTAATTCTATTGGATAAGGGTAATTCGACCAAAAACAACCTAAGGAATACAATATGACCATTTAGGCCCACTTGGATTAGATTAGGATATTTAATATTAATTTATTTAAAGAAGTGTTAAAATAGTTAAAATCAATGTTTAATAAGTAAATAATTTTTAATATAGGGTTATACATAAGATAAATTCGACTATAAATATTCATTAGAAAGATAAAAAGATTTACTACATAAAAGCATTTTATTTATAATTTTTATACATTAAATAATTTATTTATTTATGACACAAATATGATGCAGTAATTAACATATTAATGAAATATTGACATAATTGATGTCATAAATACCCAAATAATTGTAATTTAAGACTTTTTATGAATTAAAATAATTTTATAGGTTAATATGATATGTTATTATTGATTTAATTAACTTTTTTAGAACTAATAATTCTGTTATAAGTTTCACAAAAATCAATTACTAAATAGTGTCAAAATTGACATAAAATAGTTTTTAAAACAAATATTATATTATTAATTATTATTTTATTCCTAAAAATATAAGGTTCGGCCAAATGACTTAGATAAGGTTATATATATTAATAATAAAAAACTTGGTGTTAGTTTTTCTTGTTATAGTAAGTTTATTAACCTTATAGTGTGAGAACACAAAAAGACACGGTAAAAGTCATATTATCTAACTGAAAGTTAAATCTAAATTATAAGGTTAAAATAGTAAACTAAACTTGTATAAATTCTATTGTATGAGAGTATTTAGACCCATACCCACCTTAGCTTCTAAATAAATCAATTTGGAGCTATTTAAAACCGAATATGACTTTATAATAAAATAACATTTTTAGTTTTTCCTAAGGTTCCCCTCTCCTCCCTTATAAAAGGGAACCTCCTTCCTCTCTTCCTCACACCAATTTGAGCCTTCAAGCTCGGAAAACCCTGAAACATTATCTTCTCCACTTCCCTAGAAACATCCTATAGGTCCTGTCATTCTTCAAAGACCAATTTTAGTGCCCTAAGAGGAGGTCTCAAAGAGGCGCTTCAAAGAAGAGGTAATGTCTGTTACCGATTCTTTCAACATTATTTCTTCTTCCACTTCTTCTTTTTTAGTTGTTTCATTATGAAGTAATAACATCAGTATCACTCATATAATGATAAGTTATTATAATTATGAAACAACCTTATTTCACCATCTATCCATCCTACGGAAAACGAAATCACCGCCCGTGCGTACGTACGGAATACCGTCTCCACGCCATGGTGTAATCTATTTTTACACCAACACCTTACAAGGATGGGTATAATGGTGTAAAGAATAACTATATATGGTTATTATAACATTATATTGATTCTGATATATTATACCATCCACTAAAATTTTATTCAATAATTATGGGAATGATATCATTGCTCGTTCGTACGTACGGACTACTGTCTCCATGACACGATGAGATTCATTATCCATGATAACCATTCATTAATGATTATAAAGTATATATAATAAGTAATCATGAAATATATGACATAATAATGCTACTGGATTTATGTATATATATATGTATGTCATCTATTTAGTTTCATTCAATTCAATAAGGAAACGAAAACAACGTTCATGCATACGTACGACCTACCGTCTCCATGAATGGTGTATTTCATTCCTTTTATCGATCTATAATATATATATATATATATATGTTGAATATATTTTATATATAAATCATGTTTTACATTCTGGAATTATGTAAATTATGATATAAGTAATAATATCAAGAATGACATGTCGAAACACATATGATAAATGAAATGATTTTACCCAAAACGCTGCTTTAACATGGAATTTACAAAAGAACGGGTAATATAAAGTCATAAGTGAAACATATATGATATCATAAAAATGAATATGAATATGTAATAAGTCAATGACATTATTTAAATCATTATACAGGAGGTTCGGATCCATATGAATCATACAGACCTAAGGCAAGGGATAATTTCGCAAATCTCATTTTTTTGTCCGAGATTGCTTATTCGTAAGTATTTTCTGGGGATATATTTATCATCCATGCCCTTGTTTTATAAAAAAGTTTTCATGTATTTTTAAAGTCCTTTTTACCCATTTTTGACTTTTACTATATGGTATGTAAGGAATATTTCTTTTGTTTACGTTACGAGGTACTTTTTTGACTTTTCCGGCAAATGTACGAGAAGAATGTTTTTTAACTTATACGGCACGAATGGATTTTTTTATGATTTTATAAAGCCTTATTTTCATGAAGCTTCCTCCAAAATATTTCGTGACTATTTTTAACAAAATCTTTTTCTTTTAAAATTGCAGGATGTTTTGTGAAAATAAATTGATTTTTAAGAACAAAGGATATTTTCTTCAAGAATTCATTTCAAGTATTTTATCAAAACCATTTTCCATATAAGATGACATTATTTCATATGTGTATGTTTCAAGTATAAAGTCTTTATTATTTACATGGTTTCACTTTTCTTATTATGAAATGATATCCATTTCTTTTATATGGATTATGTGATGATGGGATGATGTTTATGAAACCCATTTTATTCGTTGGGTTATTATGAATGTTGTATGTTTATTTTGTGGCCCAAGTAAGAATGATTTCATTATGAGATGGGTGGGACCTATATCTCCCTCCAATTCATTGGGTAAAGATTTATATCTCATGATATAGACATGGCTGGAATGGCAAGTTAAACTGGTTCAGTAATACAGGACTGGAACAAGGAGTGAACTCGATTCAGAAAGGGACTTTGCCCACTTAGATGGTCTTGGAAGCAATGCCTTGGATACTATGGAAATCATAACATGTGCTGAATAGTTTCCAAAATTTCATGTTTTATTCCCATGCTATTTTATCATGCTTAAGGTTTCTTTATGATCTATGCCTTACGTACTTCCATTTTTTATGTCATTGCTAAAGCTTTTGATGTTTAAACATTATGTTCTTGTTTTTAAGTTAAAATGTATATGATTTGTTTTATTTTATCCATGCTTGCCCTTACTGAGAATTTTAGCTCACCCTTTATATGTTTTCTTTTCCCCAGGATATAAAGAAAGGTTTTAGGTAAGAAAAAAAAGAGGAAGATCTTTATGGGAGATGTTGAAGATCTTTCACCATGATTAGAAGATTACGTTCCAAGTTTCCAAAGACACTAAACTATTACGGTCCTTGTGTGTCTGTTTTTGTTATGTATTAAGTATTCCGAAAATGTAATGTAATGTCCATGTACGTTAGGCTTCAGGTCTCTACAACTTAGTTTCCTATAAATAGACCCTTGGGTCCCTCATTTTTATGGACAAATTTCCTTGAAGCCCAATTGCTGCTCTGGTCTCCCTAGTACTTCGCCCCCATCTTCTGAAACATTCAAGGTAGTTCTTAAACACCTTGAGCAGGGGATTTAATGGAGGATCATTGGACTTAAGCCTTTTTAGTGTTTGAAAACCATAACACTTGGACGCCTAAAGTTCCCAAACTCCTTAAGTCAGAAATACTTTTATGCCTCCCATTCCTCTCACAGGAACATGAGCGCCGCACTTCTTGGATCAACTGTGAATACCCTTGAAGGCTTGAGAAATATCTCGCCCAAGTATTACCATATAGGTTATTCACCACTTAAGTGAACATCAGGTCGCCCAAGTGTACTTGTGTGCCCAAACATGCATGCCCTTATCTACCTGGGAGCCCCTCTTTGATTCACTTATTCTCTTCACTCTCTTCAGTCTACAAGCCATCAAGATTTCCTCATCCATTCCTGGAAAGGATTCCTTTTCATTGGATCCCTTGTATGAAAGAGAATCTGTTGATACCACCACCAAAACCTCCACACTTATCAAACATTTGGGAAAGACACATCAGCGTGTCTCCTATTTGGGTTTTTATTTCCAGAGTTAGAGGTTTCCCAAATTTGTTTCAGAATGGGGTTAGGATTCATAGAGTGTCTATGGATTTGTATATCCATAGTCAAATGGACCTTTATCACAGAAATATTGGTGGGAAGTTCCCGGTTTGTAGGAGGATTGGGTCCGGGCCTCTCCCTTCTCAAAGAGGCAACCCAGAACCTCAGGTCTCTAGTAGGGAAGGTACACTTCACACTTTATTTTCCATGAAAGCATAAGAGAAGTCTCCCACCCTTATCAGGATCAATTTTAGGGTAGCCATCTTGGCGGAATCCCACCACCTTCATCCCTTCCTCCTTATAATGGATCCTTGTCCTATGTAAATAGAACTGAGGGAAGGCTCATCGCCTTGCCCTCTTCCATCAACGGAGGAGGAAAAGTGTGAAATGTCATTGTTGAATCTTTCACATCCTCTTATTTCCCACACCAAGCATGAATCACGTGGGATTAGAGATACGTGATGGTTACAACATGTTCACAAACACTCATTGGAATGAACTACGAGAACTCTGATTCCCATCATAATCGGGATACGTAGGAAGCCTTCTCAGGGCCCAATCTCATTGGACATCCTCTTTAGGAATCCAACCCTAATTCCCTTAATCTAGGAATCCTCCTTATAAATAAGCCCCAAATTAAACCCCCGAAGTCATCAAGGCATATTTTCATGAAGTAAGCCCAAACTCATCTCTCTCAAAGGACCATACTCTCCTATGAGACTTATCAAACTACGTGGGCATTAATTCCCATCAATATGGGATATGTAGGAAGCATCCTTGAGGCTTAAACCCAACACTTCAAATCAAACCTATTTTCATTGGGCCATATTCCCAATAGGGTCTAATCCTATTTGGAAACCCATATCCTTTCCATGTTCCTCGGGCTGCTTCAGCATAAGTCCCACACAAAGTTTCAACTAAGAACCTTCTGCTTAGAGGTCCTTATCACATGACCTTAAAAGGTATGATGTGTCCCATTCAATGGCACCGAACTACAAGGGTTTTGATTAATTTCACAAGGATACGTAGGTAGCCTATCTTATCGGCATGATCCCAAAATGAAAACCAAACCTGCCTCCCCCTGGATGACAATAAAATTCCAGAGTGCCCCACGGAGTGGATTAAAAAATAGGTATCATCATAAACGATGAGTAAAAGAATATCTAAGTAGTATATTAGAGGATACCATTGATGGAAAACCTGAAATACATATGGATATTTCCATTAATGAAGAACCTTGAATTCATACTGATGATTCTAAATTTTAAACATGTTAATAAGTGATTAAAAATTCCAAGGGATACTTATGATATACTTGGTAAATTAATAATCATTCCTAAAAATATCTAAAATTTACAAAGAGAGTGATAGGGTAGACAATAATTCCCTATAAAAGGGTGTGATGAGTCTGACCTCCCATCCTCTCGACCAATGCACATTCTTAAGTATCGTAAAGTTGAAACTTAACAAATGCCTACCTTGGGAAAGCAGGTCCTCTTTGGATAATGAAAAGTTGGAAGTTTCTAGTTTGATGAATAAATCCAATGGAAACTGCCTACAAATAGTGATTCTTAAAACTGGAATGGACTTTTCAAGGAACTAAAAAACAAACGTATGGACATAATCATGAATTATGAATGAAATGAATATGACATGATTCTATTTTATAAAATTTTGGAATTATAAACCTTTATTTTCTTAAATAAATAATAATCAACAATAATATATTTATGAATAGCTATAAAAATAAAACTATAATTCAAATGAGCTTGAAAATTGAATAAAACAAACATAAAACTTACATATATAATACTTTCATAATTTCGAATTAAATAACAATGGAATATTGCTTAAATATATGACGTAAATAAAATAAAAAATTACTTATATATAGATATATAATCATGTTTTTTTAAATAAAATATATTGAATTTTCCCCTAATAACTTCACATACACACACACACACACACACACACACACATATATTACATGAAATTTATAATACATATAACAAAAAAACAATTCACATTTAAATAAAATTTTGATAAAAATAATCACTATAGTAGTATCATAAAATCAAATTAGACCATAAATATGATTAGTGCATATACGTTAAAGACCATATATTATAAATTGAATAAAAAAATCCATTGCAAAATATTTAACATGAATCCTAAAACAAATCATAATTTTGATAAATGCAAATATATTAAGAAAAATAATTTCTAAAATAAAATCATTTGAATAAATTTTTTCAAATAAAAATCACATTATATATAATATTTGAGGAAAATAAATATAATCCCTTACAAATATGGAAATTGAGAACCATAATTTTAAAATAAATAATTATAAAATCACCCTTACTTTATTTTTCAGAAAAAAATGAAGATTATTGTTGCTTCACCCTCCCTTATTTTCCACCCAAACCACAAATTTGTTTGTCAATTTTCATTTGGACATAGGTAAAATTATTTTAAATCCATTCCATTTCCTATTTTCACAAATATATAAATATATAGGGAGTTGTATAAATGGACTAAGATAGAGACATTCAATCATGCCATGCAAGTCATGTGTTGATGTAGACATGAAAATAAAATATATAAATTTTATATTCATTCATTATCTTACTCATACAAAAAATGAAAATAGAAAAGAAAAGTAATACATTAACGATTCCATCCAAAGAAACACAAAATTTGGACAGATTCAATTTAATATTAAACTATAGGGATATCCCAAATGACCAAAACAAAACATCTTATGTTCATATCCCAGAAGAAAATTTTTTTTCAAAAAAGGACCACAGTAGGATAAATATGTAAACGATAAATAGTTAGGCTAAAAGTGATCATGGTAGAAAAATTAACAAAAAACATATGATGATAGAGATCAACAAGAATCATTCTGAAAAAGATTCGGATACCTAAAAATGGAAGGAGACATACATCACATAGATTTGAAGAAGAATTACTTGTTCTCCTTCCTTATCAGCAACCAAAAGCCTAACTGAATGATAGCCCCTTTATTGGCACTCAATCCTCATTCCTATCTATGTTTAAGACCTCACATCAGACACTCCAACTAGTGGCCTATATCCCTCAGATGAAACCCCTAGTACTTAAACCATCATTCTCAGTTCGATCCATCTCCCTCCGAGCATGATCCCTCAGAATAAGTCCTATGCTTGTCTTAGCTTCAAAAAAGACATCAGTTCCCTAACTGGATGACAACCCACTTTGAGAAACCCTCTATTTAGCCCTCCCCACAAATCAAGATCTCATTTATTATCCTTTGTTATTTTTTTATTATTATTCAATTAATATAATTTTAATTTCAAAATAGTTAAAATTGTTATAATTTTATACAATTGGAAGAAATTTAGTAATTTTTATTTATTTCATCATTTCATATTCATATATTGTTTTTTATACAAATAGAAATATAATTAACATTTTTTTTATAAAAACACTCATAATTTTTATGAAAATATATTACTTTAAAATATTACTTAGTTTTATAATATTTTCACGATTTATTATATTATTAATGTTATAAAATACTCTTCCTTTTATAAAAAAATTTTATTAAAAAGATAATATTCATAATTTCATAAATGTATACTAATATACTAATCATATTAAAAAATAATTATATTTAACAAAATATATTGTTTTCTATTTCAAATATTTATTTATTTTCAAATATAGTTTTTATTAAAAAAAATAACAAAAAATTATTTATTAAAAAAAATACTATTTTATGAAAGTAATGAATATATATCAAATTATATTTTTATTATACAAAATATTTCACTTTCATAAAACTTTTTATAAAAATATTTTATAGTTATTTTTAATTTATAAAAAAATAAATACTTCATTACTGTTTGAATTTGTTTAGGACATTACAATTATGACCATATTCAATGAATTAAGGTCTTTTAATTAATCACAGAAATATGGTTTTGTGTTCATTGACTTTATCTTGATAATTCACCCTATTGTGATCAATGACTGATATTACCCTTCATAATTACTTACACTTTTTTCCCATGTCTATATCTTCAAGCACCACTAATGTTCTCTTATTTAGAAACCTAGAATGTGTTATTCTAGATGACCTGTGAACTTTATCTATTATTAAAAGAAATTTTTACAATCCTCTTTTCAATGTGGGTTTTTTAACAATGGTAATTCCAATATCAAACCCTTGAGTACAGAGATCAAGTTTAAATTTTGAAGAAGTGATTTATTTTAGGTGGGGGGGAATGTAACACCTTGATATATCAAAATAGAAACATCATGATTAATAGTATGTATGAAATAAAACACCAATATTTTATTAGAATATAACACCATGAGACATTACTATTTATTTCATTTTAAATAAATTCAATGGCTTCGATTGCTTGCGAAACATTCAATCACAAGTATCAATAAACAATAATATAGAATTCCATTATAACCTAACCATTAAATCAGTGGGTTTGAATATTAATAAATAAATTATGAAAAATATATGATTTATAATTAAAAAAAATAAACACATTGGTTATTAGTTGATTAAAAATGAAAATAAAAAATCATTTGAAATAAAAATATTTTCTTTTGAAAAAAACATATTTTCCTTGAAAGTGATTTTTTCACACTTTATGCACATAATTTAGAATTAATTTTCAAATATTTAATAAATTTTATTTTAGAAAATTAAAATAATTTTTTTAAATCATCATATAAGAATTTAATTAGGGTAAAATTTTGTTTTTTCTCAGAAAATATTGATTTCTCAGTGCATATAAAAAAATATCATTTTTATAAAACTCACTTTCTATTTAAAAAATAATTAATTTAAAATAATAATATTTATTTATTTTTATTAAAATGTAAAATAATTATTATTAATTCATAATTATATCCAATTAATTACATTTTAATCATATTTATACAATATTTTAGTATAAGTTTATTTTTAGGGTTAAAAACATGTTTTTCTGAATACTGTTTTAAAGTGCATAAAGTTTTGCTATTTTCATTAATCAAATTAACCCCTAAAAATAAACGATTTAAACTAAATTTATAGATTATAAATCTATTTTTTAATTTTAAATTCATATGATGATGATTTCTATTCATAAAATTAATATAAGATCACATTTTCTTTGAAAAATACATTTCTTTAAAATATATTTTTGACACATTTGCAAGTATTATTTTAAATTGAATTATGAAGCTTTTATGAGTTTAATTTGGTAAGATAGATTCCATATTTTTAACCTAAATAATTAATATTATCTAATAAGTTCAACTTATGTTTTCACCATTGTGAATAGTAAAAAGGTAAAAATTAATTATTGTAGTTAAGTTAAAAATGGATTTACCAGGAGTTAAACTATGAAGATAAGGGTAAAAATTACCTTGAAACTTATCCAAAACCCATTTTTTGGAAAATTTTCAAAATTATGACATATAAGGTTATAATTTTATAATTTTTTGAGAAATTTTTTCATATCAAAAACGTGGGTAACACTTTTTTCCTTGAAAAAATTTCAAGTGTGTCCTCTCCCCCACTTATAAATGTCACCCATATCCTCTTCTTTTCACACTTCCAAATACATTTTTTCCAACAATAATTGAAAATATGTATTCCTTAATCCCCTAATCACATAAAAGATTCCATTTTTAGATCATAAATACAACATAAGAAGGCTTTAGGTGTAAACCTAAAGAGGTTCTCCAAAGAAGAGGTAAGATTCTTAACGTGTGTATTTGTTATATTTCTTCTTCCACCTCTTTAAAATATTATAAAACTATGATAAAAAAATAGAATATATATATATCCTATATAATTATATGTTATTATTATAATTTTGTAACATATATCCATCTCCACTTGTATAAAATCAAAAACAAAATTGTCAATCATGTCTTCGACAGAATACTGCCTTACGAATGGATGCAATACATTTTCCATCACCCCCTTTAAAGGATATATATGGTGATGTATTTAAAGTATTTATATGATATTTATAAAATTATTTTACTTTTTTAATTATTATATCACATATAACTTATTAAATTTCATTCAATAGGGGATACGATAACATCACTCATGTGTAGGACGAACTACTTCCTCATGAAGCGATGTAATTCATTTTTCACTTACGCTTCTCATGAAAGGTAGTAAGGATATTTTTAATGAATATATGTGATATTTAGTACCTAAAAATTCTTATTTAAATTTAATATCACATATAACTTGTTACCTTCAAATCCACTGGAAAATAATAATGTCACTCGTGCGCATGTGTGGATTACCGCCACCACCTTGCAATGTGAAATGTTTTTCAATTTATATTTACATAAATAGTAATAAGGATGTATTTGATAAATTTAAATGATATATATAAACTAATAATTATTACTTAAGGGGGAATAAATTTTTATTTTCTTTTTTTTTCATCATCTAAGAAAATGGAAACAATTTTAATGCATAAGTTTGACTTGTCATCTATTTGAATAGTGTCATTAATTTTATATCCTTAAATTATATAGATTAATATAAAAAATAAACAATGAGTATATATGATATTTATATGATATTTTAAGTTATATAGATTATGTAACCATGATCAAATTATAATTACCAAAAATACTAAACTAAAAAGCACAGAAGAAAACAATGAAATAAACACCAGAAACAAGAATAATAATAGATGATTACTGACAAACTAGTGGTAAGATGTTATAAGATGATCATAAAAGATATTATAAAAATAATATGTTTTTTATATAAATTAATAAAATGATTAAAACCATTATACATGTGGTTAAATAGAGTTCAACCGAAAAGAAATGTGAGGTAAGGGATTTTGTCTCAATTTTCATTCATTGAGGAATATTGTGATGTTATATTACTTCTCCATTATATTTGATATTCTAAGATAATGTTTGCAATGATTTATTATTAACATATTTTTTATTTATAATTTTCAATGTTGATATATATTTCATACACATAATTGATTCATTGATTATCTTTGATTTTTATGTTATGATCATTGTAAGAGTTTATTTCACAATCTCATTCTAATCAAGATTTTTTCTGCTAGAATTTTAATTGAAGGAAATTATTTAATAATTTTACAATAAAAATGTATCATTTTATTATCCACTATATATCTATGAATTATTCATGTAATAATATAAATCTCCACTCTTTGGTACTTAAAGTAATTTGGAAAATGTTTTTAAGAAAATATGACTTTATTTCTCCCTTCGGTAAAAATTAATATTCTTCAAAAACCATGTTTTTAGAAAATATTTTAAATTTTTTAACATTATAAAAAAATATTTATTAAATAAAATTTTACCCATTATTTTATTTTTTTAAATGTTTTAAAAGTAATCTTCCTATCATTTTCCAAATAAGGCCCTTTTGAATTTTATTATAACCCTTGTCTTTATTACATACTAATTAATGAGAGTATACATAATAAAACCCAAAAGATTGGGAAGTATTGTGTATCTTTGAATTAGGTACATTACATAACAACACAAAATAGGGGATAAATCATCATTATTGAAATCTTTTTAACATGATCATATTATTATAACATTTTTGAAACTTATGAGATAACCTAATGTCATACATAAGAAATGGGTGAGCTACAAAGCTCTTTAAGGGAATAAGAAATGAAAAATATAAATAAGGTATTACATGTTATAAAATATGCAGATCAATGAGACATAAAATGGATGAGAATCATAAACATGAGTAATTAAGCATGATATGGCCTGATAATATAAAGGAAACATGAGAATGTAGAAACAACATTAAACATGAAATCATAATCATAAGTCAAGGTTAAAAACCATTACAACATAACATAATGTGCTTATGATAACCTCTTATACACTATAAATGGACTTTCATGAGAATAAAACATTACCCAATGCATTAGAGCTCTATCTAGGTGCACCCATTATAACCATATCATTTGCATGCATAAGTGTGCCAAATAGATCATATATATAATCATATTTCACCACCTTTAATCCCATGATAATGAAGTGTCTATTAAATATTTTTAAGTCACTAATCAAATAAGTATAATTTTATGATGGTGAACACTCTTTATTGGAAATGGGTTCATGAAACATCCCAACTTGGGTACCACACAACGGTGCCCTGAGCCGGTCATCCACATGACCTCAAACACACCACCCGGTATGCTAGAGGCAGCTAACTAGAAGCGAGGGTCTAAAGTCAATCATGGGTATAATATAATTTCTTTATTAAAGTCATACCAAAGTTAAAATAATAATAAAAAATTACCAAATGACCTATAACCATAAAAAGAACAATATCAATATAGAAAAATAACCAAAATTGGAAATAAAATATCAAAACTGAGTAATGGATATTCCATAAAGAAGTATGTGTCAAGTGTCAAACTGAAATACCTAAAGTAAAGACACTGTAAACTCCTCCATGGGTCCCAAACCACATATGGTTCCCTCATCCATACTCCATCCCAAATTAGTCATCTAACATGGGGCCTTTTCCCTTATCCTGTCCTGATAACATGAAGTCTATTGGGGTACCGATCAGGCAGCCTGAGTAGGGTATGAGTATAACCCAGTAGGACACCACTAATGATGTCTAAAACAATATCCAGTCAATAACAGGTGTATGATGTCTTTTAAAGAATAAAAAAAATCAATAAATTAATAATTTTACACTTATTCAATTACTTTTTATTTAACCACATATCACCCAGGTCCTCGAGGACACCCGAACTCTCAATACATGCTTCAGCCCATGCTAGAGTCTGAAATATCCCTAATGGATATCATATATCTGAATGAAATTATTACCATTTATTATCACAAATCACATATGAATTACATTTTTATCATTCATCATTTCAATTCACACTATGGTATTTTGATCTAGCAGACCATGTCTTACACAAAAATTATCACATGTGAATATCATTGTTATGATTCATCATTTCTTATCACACTATGGGTTTCTGATGCAGTAGACCATATCCCACACACAATTATTACATGTAAATTCCATTATTACCACTCCTCATTTCTTATTACGCAATGGGATTTTGATTCAACATACCACGTACCACACACAATTATCAAATTAATTAATTTTTTAATTAATTAATCAAATTCAAAAAATGAATATACCCATCATTCCATTAATTAATTCAAAAATTAGTTAATCTAATCAATTCTATTAATTAATTCAAAAATTAATTAATAAACTTATAATCACAACCTCTAATTATTAATTGAAAAATTAATTACTCATATATCTCAAACTCAACATCTCATTTTTAATTAAACAATTAATTATTAATATATCACAATTTGGAAATTAAATTGCTAAACAAACTCTAGAAATTACACAATTTAAAAATGTAATCAAAACCATGACTATGGTATTTGAATAATAGACCACTGACCCCAAGATTGATGAAAAATTATTGCTAATAGAAATCCCCAATTTGAGTTGAACAATGACGAAGAATAAGATATTCATTCGATTCCAAGATCCAATTTTTAAATGAATCAAGATATAACAATCCTAGATCATGATATAGATCCAAAAGCAGATAAAAATCCCTATTTTATCAGGGAATAGGAGTGGGAGATAGAGATAGAGAGATCTAAATGGGGAGAAACCACATACCTAAGTAGTGTAGATCATCAATACAGGCTTCAATTCACAAAAAACGGAGGCCATGAAGTCTAAGAATCTATCCAAGAGCCTCCAAAATTATGAAAGAGAAGTTATGGTCGAATAGGGGTCTATTAGGGTTTAAAATGGGGGATCAGAAGATTTTAAAACAAATTTTCAGGTTAATTTATTTCCCATACATAGTCTACTTGGTAGAGGCACATGGTTTCCCCCAACCATGCACCGTAACTATGCACCTCTTCTAGGGGAGGCACCAACTATGGATACCCTCTCTATATAGGGTTTCACAGTTTGTTAGGCTAGGGTGCATGATTAGGTAAAACAATGTGCCAACCATGCACTTCCCCCTTTTTTTGTATTTCTCTCAAATTTCCACCCAAACACCCATAAGGTAAAATCCCAAAAAAAGTACTCAACATAAGGTTTAAAAGTACCAATAAACGAGCATGAGACAAATCCAAAATAAAGATGAGATCGGATATTCTACCCCATTATAACAATTATTCCTTGAGCTATACTCCTAAGAATCTCTAAGATTCTGAGATGAAAATATCAGGAAACTGATCCCTCATATCCTCTTCTATTTCCCATGTGTCATCCTTTACATGGCCATGTTTCCACAATACATGAAATATCAACACAGTCTTTCCCCAAAATACTTTCTAATTGTAATCCAACACATGTATCAGATGCTCCTAAAACAAATCGTCTATCTCAGTCTCAAAATCATCCACATCGTTCACATGGGAAGGTTTGGGTGATGCCACCAAATATGTGACAAATGGAAAACATCATTCATAACATTGTATCTCTATGGAAGAGCTAATTGGTATGCCACCGGATTGATTCTCTCCATAAACTCAAATGGTCCAAAGAACATAGACACCAACTTTCCCAATCTCTCTATGATGTAGTGAAACAATCTAGGCGACACTTGAAGGAATAAATGATCACCATCTGCAAACTCTAGTGGTCATTGACGTCTATCTACATACGACTTCTATTTACTCTGAGCCATATCCATACTTTTCCAAATAATATGAGCATATTTTGTCCTGCACGAGACTCAATTTTAATAACTTCGACTCACCTACCTCCATCCAACATATAGGTTATATAAATGGCCTACCATAAAGATCATAGTATGGTGAAATATTTATAGTTTCCTAGTAACTATTGTTATAGAATAATTCCACAAGTGTTAGGTGCTTCTCCCAAGAAACACCAAAGTCTAGAACACAAGCTTGCAACATATCGTAAAACAACTATATAGTATGCTTTGACTTCCCATCTGTCTATAGGTGGAAAGACATACTCAATATAACCTATATACCAAGAGCCTTATACTATCAATTCCATATGCGTGAAGTAAAACATGAGTCATCATCCAGAACTATAGTTCACATAACCCCATTCAGATGGACTATCTCCTAAAAATATAGTTCTCCAAACTAATATAGTGAAAAATTATCCCATACCTATAAGAAATACGCTACCTTTGTAAAACAATCTAAAACCACCTAGATAACATCATTATTATTAGGTATCCTCAAGAAAAATACTAAACAATCCATATTAATGTCATGAAACTTCCATTTTTTAAGGAGAAATGACTAGTGAAAACCACCAAGTCATTTTTGCTCGACCTTCACTTGATAAAAGGTATAGCATCATGCCAAAAACCATACTATATCATTTTTCATTTTTAGCCATCAAAACATTCGACATAGGTCATGGTACATTTTAGTTTCACCTAGATTTACTTCCCACTTTGTGGCGTGAAACTCATGTATAAGATTATCCCACATACTCATAGTAACAAAAACTGGTTCCTGACATATATGATATCATCCTCATTTGTGATCCAATTGGAAGGTGAATCCCCACATTCAAGTATTTCCATCAAGGTCAAGAACTATGGATCTACTTATTTCAAACCAATAATATGTCTCAAAAATGAAGACTTTACTAAAACTGATAAAAGAGTTATCTGATACTGAATCTTTTATACCACAATGTGGATCTCAGCTAGTAGATTCATCATATTCCACTCAGCACTAGTCTCATGAACTACCTGAGTTTGAGTTTTCATACTTTAATTACCAGTAACATTGTTCCCCTTTCTAGGCCTATATGTTATCTCAAAATAAAATTACTACTTATAATCAAACAATCCCTACTACTAAAGATTCAAATCTCTCTGTGAAAAGATATACTTAAAACTCTTGTGATCTTTATAGACAGTACTATTTTCACCCAACAAATAATGCAACTAATAATTCAAAGCACAAACCACTACCTGTAACTCAAAGTTGTGCATAGTGTAGTTCCATTCATGTGGCCTCAGCTTTCAATACCCATACACTACAAGTCTACCTCCTCACATCAACACAGCTCAAAGACATATCCCAGAATCATCACAATACACCATATACTCCTCTCCAAGTTTAGGTAGGATCATGATTGGTGCTGATGTAAACCTATCATTCAAAAACTAGAAGGCATTCTCACATGATTCAAACTATTAAAAATTTATCCCCTTTTTGGTCATTTCCAAAAGTAGTTCTTCCAATCAGAAAAAGTCCTGGATGAATTCCCAATAATATCTGGCTAATCCTAGAAAGCTAAAGATATAAAAAACATTATTTAGATGGTCCCCATGATACCACTGATTGCAATTTCTGTTGGTCCATAGACACATCTTCCCCTAAAATTATGTGACCCAATAAGTGTACATGATCAATCTAAAACTAAAACATAGATAACTTGGAATATAGACAATGTTCATTCGGTGTACTCTGTATGAGTTCAATATGTTTGGAATGATTTCCATGAGTCTTAGAGTACACAAAGATATCATCGAAAACACTATTATAACCTGATCTAGGTATGGGTGGAATATTCTGTTTATAAATTCCATAAACACTACTAGTGCATTTTTAAACCCAATTGGAATTACGAAAAACTCATATGGTCCATACATGATTCATAAAGTATTCCTCGGTATACCATAAAGAGTAAATCTCATTTGATGATACCTTGATCTCAAGTTGATCTTAGAGAAAACAAAAGCTCCTCTCAACTAGTCAAAAAAGATCATTGACACATGGAAGATGATACCAGTATATCACTTATGTCTAGTTTATATTATGGTAATTGGTAGACAAGCATAAAATCCAATCATCATTCTTTGAAAAAAACACTGTAGAACCCACTAAAAACTTAATCAGTTGGATAAAACCCTTATCCTCCTACTCCTCTAGCCAAGTCTTGGGCTCTTGAATCTCCATTGGTTCCATTCTGTAAGATGGAATAGAAACTGCCTCAACCCCCAACATGAGCTCATTAGTAAATTCCACATCTCTCTAAGGTGGGAACTCCAAGAAGTCTTCAAGAAACACATTTTAAAACTTGTCCACTATGGGTGAAAAGACATCCTTATTTACACCCCTATCATCCAACAATAAAATAGAAACCTAGGCTGTAAGCTCCCCCACTTTCTGGTGAACTAGCCCTGAATGGTCTGCCTAGATATTCTATTCTCCATAGTGAATATACTTGTCAGCCTCAGGAAAGGTAAAATTATCTCTCCTATGATAACAATCTATGCGGGCTTGGTATGCTACTAGGAAGTCCATACACGCAATTAGGTCAAAATTTGTCATGTCAAGGATATACAGATTCCACAAGAAGCGATACTTCCAAACCTCAAGAGGACACCCCTTACACAATCATATGTCTCTTGAACATATTCCCAATATTGTATATATCATCAACACCCCACTCACTAACTCCACTGCCAGGATCAAACCATTCAAAAGTTTTGTATAAATAAAGGAATGAGAGGCACCCATATCAAATAAGGAACTATATAATATTGAAGATAAAATAATAGCACATCTCATTATCGATGGTCCAACCTCGCTCTCCAGAAGTGTAGGTTGCACCACATGAAACATTACCACCCCTCTTCCATGTAATATAGTATGAATCCCCTGAGCTGAACCACCATGTTGATACTAGTGCTCCTTCCCATAAGCCCCACAACCACCTCATCTACCACCACAGATAGAATAACTCCATCTTCCAGACTAATATGGTGTATAATATCCCCTTCTTGCAACTTGGTTCTATCTAGATCCTCCATCACTAACTGTCTGTCATGGGTTGTTGCAGAACATATATAGATGCCCCATGTTAATGTAATATTATAACTCTACTAGTGGTCGAGGGAATTATCTCCAAAAATGTCCAGACCTTCCACAATGTTGACATATCACTTGAGTAAGACCCTTTGTAACTGATCCCTTTGTCTAGGTAATCTACTTCCTATTACCTTGGACAAATTTTTCTTAACAATGATTCCTACTCCCAGAACTTATACCTCCTGACTATATAGATGGAACTACATGTCCTACACTTAAATCCTCCCCCAGGTTCCCCTAATCTATGAGATCCCGGTCCACCACCTTAGTAAACTTCTTTAACTGAAAGAGGTTATCTTGGGACTTAAACTCACATTTTAGTCCATTATAGAATAGTCTCGTCACAGTTTCCTCATCTCCTTCCAATGATAGAGAACAACACTAAAATCCTATAAAGCATCCAACATATTCTGTCATAGAAAAACTTTAATGATTAAACCTCATGAACTCAGCTGCTCTCTCTTACCTCAACGTCTCTAGATAAAAGGGATCCAATAAATTCTCCAGTAAGTCCTTCCATAACATACCATCAGCCTGTCCAGTCCAAGTCGAAACATCCCACCCATGCTTCACTGATACTCATAGCTTGTAAGTAAACAACTTGACCCTCTTCCTAGTAGGAGTCTCCAAATGTTCAAGTATCATATGAATGGACTCAATCCCCAACTCATCTCCCTTAGGTCCACCATCTATAGTAAAACTTAGAGGGTACTAAATCTAGAAGTTGCGTGTCAAGTCATACATTGTTTTCAAAACCCACTCTAGGACTCTTTCCATGAATTTCATGAAGCAGTAAAAGTTCACTTGGAACTTCTCTCCAACTTCCTCACTAGGCACTACCAATGACTCATCTTCCACTACTAGTAAACCATATCCAGCTATATCCTCGTATCTTTCTCTCAACAAGTGTTTTCATGGAGTCATATATCTATAATTCCAAATATATGTCTTAGGACATATAATACCACTTTATCAAATTTATATAAGATGAAATCAAAAAATGTCACAACATAACATTTCCCAACAAACCTTATCACACATTCAAAACCAAGGCATTATCACCACCCTTAACCATCTTATATATTGGACATGTTTAAAAAATGGTACACTCATTCTCACATTCAATAATCTCATTTAGAAACACATTATTATCAATTTTCATCATTGTACCACGTTTAATTTCATATTAATCACTATTTCCAATGCAATTCAACAAGGAAAAATTGTTCAAGTTCAATAACTTACCAAAAACCCATTTTCCCATGTGTTCTTAAAATGATGTATTCCACAAATAATCTTGAGTGCTTAGAATAATACATGGTTACTCACCTCTCATTCTATACTAGGCGATGAGAAAAATCTCATAAAATCTAAAAAAAATTATCACATCACATAAAAAGTGCACCACCCAAGGTGCAATAGAATACAACTATAACAACAAAAATCATTAGTAGAAATACCACCATGGGAACTTGGGTTTTCCCCCATATATGGGTTTGAAAATCCCATGCATGAGATTGTGACTTAGTCATGACTCATCCTATTCTCCTGTATACCTTTCCTAATAGTATTAAAAAAGAAGAAGAAACTAAAATAGACTATGATAACACTTTGTAATGTCCCAAACCAGGTTCCCCAAACTATTTCCTCAAGCTGGTCAGTCACACGACCTTAGGCATGCCTCCTAGTATGCCTGAGGCTTCCGATTAGTAGCAAGGGTATAAAGGTTATCATGGAGAGACTATACCCTCTTTGTTAGAGTAATTAAAATTGGAAAAATAATAATAAGAAAAAATATCCAAATGAAATATAACCATATACCAGTATCAAAAAATAACCAAAACTAGAAATACAATATCAAAACTAAATAGTAGATATGCCATGCCAAAGCATGTGTCATGTGTCAAAATGGAAACCAAAAAGTATAGACATTGAAAAATCCCCAATAGGTCCTGAACCACATCTAGTTCTCTCATCCATGCTCTATACCAAATAATCCATCTAACACTTGGCCTTTTCCATTTTTCTGTACTACAAACATGAAGTCTATTTAAGTACAGATCAGGCTGCCTGAGTAGGGTGCAGGTACAAATCAGTAGGCCACGACTAAAGGCTTTTAAAACAATATCCAGTTAATAAAAAGTGTATGCAGTTCTGTAAAGAATGTATACAATCAATAAAGTAAATATTTTACTATTATTCAATTACTATGTTTTTACCACACATCACTCGGGTTCCTAAGGACACCTAAACTTTAAATACCTACCTCAACCCGTTATTGAGTCTGAACTATCCCCAAGGAATATAATATATCTGAATTTCATTATTACCATTAAATATCCAAAATCTCAAATGAATTCCATTTTTACCATTTATAATTTCGATTCACACTATGGGATTTTGATATAGTAGACCATGTCCCAAACACAATTATCACATGTGAATTCCATTATTACCATTCATAATTTATTATCATATTTTTGGTGCCAAAATATGTGTGCGAAGAGAAATTAATCAAAGAGGAAACCAATTCTTAAGGGGATTCCTCACGAAGCTACTTCGCAGAGCCCCTCAGCACCGCCGCCGGCGTGAAGCCGGAGCCCCATCTACAGTAACCACAGAGTAAAAGTGGTGGGAGGAATCATGATTAGGACACAATTTAATGGAAGATTTGTTCCATGGAGGGAACCATATTGACCTCCACGATACCTTGGAACTTGACAGAAGCCTCAGCAAGTGCCATAGAGAGAGCCAAGGAGGGATTCATGCTATGGAGGGGATGCCAGTCAACTCCATGGTTACGACAAACTTAACGCAGTATACGGCTGATCGTGGAGCATCATATGGATTCGCACAAAGCTATCCATGATTTGCACCACTCCTCTCCTATAAATACCAGACTCCCCTCAATCCCAAAGGATAGATACCCTGAAATTTCACCTTCTCCGCTCTCAAATCACAAATAAACTTCTGCTCTATGAAACCTTGAGAAAACAATGAGCTTTTGAATGTACTTGAGAATTGTGAAGTACCATTCCTTTAGCTCAAATACAACCCCTCTTCAAGCAGGTATGCCCTTCGCAGAGCCCACGGGCCATCAAAAAGGAAGGAGATCCCTAAGGGGACTTGTGTCTTTCCAAAGCACTCATACTTTGTGAAGTAGCCTCCATGCACATGTGAACCCTATGCTAAGGCATGATCACTATGCTTTTAGAAGCACATTTCTTTGCATTTATATGGTTTGTAAGGCACTCCTGCTTCACGAATTTCTACTCCATGAAAGCCTTTTTACTTTTCAAAGCAGCATTAATATATACCTATACCCTACGCCCAAGCTAGGACACTCCACATCACAAAGAATAACCCTTCTCAAAGTCCCTCCCCTATGTGGAGCAACTAAAATTCAGAAGGTCCATTACTTTGAACCCATTTTCATTAAAAACCCTTCTCTTGTACAACCCTATAGGATCATACAAAGTGACTTCAAGGTCCCTTGGATGGTGCTCTACATTGCGTTTCTTAGCCTCATGCTTCTTCACATTGGCACGCTAACAACTATTTCTTCTTCACATAGCCACACTAACTTTCCCCCCTCAGTGGATCACTCCACAACACCCCCTCACCACGACATTGTTGATTCCTTACCTTCCCCAAGGGTGGGTGGGTATCAGTTATGTAAGTCCAAGGGGTGTGGAGAGAACCCACCTCATATGAGCTGCAAGTTATTAAACTTCCAAGAATCAAAATCCTCAGTACATGATATTAAATTGTGGATTCAACCCATGTAATACACATGAGGCACCCCACCATGGACATTCCCCATGCCCACTTGTCTCTATGAGAGTGAGATATTCCTCACACAGAATGAGATCCTTGTTGTTGGAGTGACATCTGTCCACGGGGAAGGGCAACCATCCTGGTGTAATCCCATGTCCTTTCTTGTGGGAGGTAACATCCCTACTCCTACTCTCTTCTTCTATGCCAAATACTAGAGAAGTGATGGGCACCGATACCATTGTAACCCTCTCCCTCTCCCTACGGTATTTCTCACTATTAGGCCTCCATCATTGAGTAAGTCCCAATCTCCATATCCATGGGTTTATAACCATGCATAATCCCTTGTTTTCTCTTTGTCCGCTAACCACATGTAAGCCCCACTCTACATTCCACAGATGCACCTTTCTTGATGTGATCATCAGATCTTTGCTGCCTCTTGTTTCTCACACCGAGCATGACTCACATGGGCATATAGTAAGAATTGATCATTGCATCTATATTGGGCCACCCAAGAATGAAAGTCCCAAATCCCCCATCAGAAAATACATGGACTTTGATCCTTTTCTCCTTGGAAAGGTATGTAGGAAACCTCCCTAAGGATCAAGACCAACACCCCTTTCATCCCACATGATGTTAAAATGTATGCTCCAGAACTACAAGGACGTTAATCCTTGTCTCCAAGGAAAGGTATGTAGGAAGCCTCCCTGAGGTTCAAGCCCCAAACCCCTTTAATACCACATGATGTTAAAATGTATTCTACTAAACTAAATGGACTTTTATCCTTGTCTCATAGTAAAGGAACGCAGAAAGCCGCCCTGAGGTTCAAGCCCAACACCTACATGTCCTGACCACTTCACGTCGGTTCACTTTCATCACACACAAAGTTAAACTATATCATCCATACCAAACTATATGGAATTTTATCATTGTCTCCTAGGAAAGGTACATAGGAATCCTCCATGAGGTTCAAGCCCATTACCTATTGATCCTGACCATCTTCACATCAGTTCATGCCCGTCCTTCATGATGTTAAACTATATGCCCATTTTCTCCCCACAAGACGTTAAACGGTACCCATTTGAACTACGAGGGTTTTGATCCCTATACCCAGGACAAGGTATATAGGAAGCCTCCCTGATCTTCAACCGCAACTAGTGGTAAGCCGTTGGAACCCCAACCAGCGGTAAGCCATTGGAACCCCAACTAGTGGTAATCCATTTGAAACTCAACTAGCGGTAAGCTATTGTAGTCCTCTATGGATGGTAAGCCATTATAGTCCCATTTGATGGGACCCACATATTAGGCCTGTCCCACGGGCGTTAGACCAAACTGGGCTACTAACGACATATAAGCCCCAGTATATCATCGGGTCATTGTTCTATGTGTACACCCCGATTCTATACCCTCCATCCTGAACTATGTGGACTTTGATTCCCAGCCACAAGGATATGTAGGAAGCCTACCTAAGGTTCAAGCCACTCATGTTTCATTGTAGTCTCTCCCAATATCCTATGTGTTTTGGGAAGTTCATGACCTACCCCAAAGGTTCTACTTCCTCCAAATCCCATCCATGCATCCATTCTCATGGGGTGCCTCCTCAGGCATCCCTTCACCCCACAAAACTACGTGGACTTTGATTCCCCGCTACGGGGATATATATGAGGTCTCTTTGAGTCTCAAGCCCAACATCACCATAGTCCTCACATCGGTTCCATCTCATTCTCCATCCACTCTTAACCATCAATATCTATCCTAATTCTATCATAGGCTGCCACATCATAGTAAGATAATGTCACCCATTTTCTTAGTACTCCCAACAGAAATTGGGTAACTAACCACGCGTTAGCCCTAGCATCAGTAATCCCTCATGGGGATGCACCCATATGATCCACTCTTATCAGTGTTCTGATTAGTCTAATCCATCTCCTTAAGATGTTAAACTCATGGAATGCTTGGTGATAAACACGGGAAGCTGAGGAAAACCTCCGAGACATGCATATGGAATATAAGTACCTGCACTCAATATGGGATACCACGAGATTTTGTGCCCTCGATAATCCCCAACATAAGAAGAAGAAACCCAGATACATCAGTACTGTAGCATCTAGACACACCAGCAATGTCCAACATGACTACTCTTCTAACTGAAGGTTGCTTCTATAACTTGACCCCTTGAAATGTCATGATAGAAGCAGTGTAATTAACCACTGTCCGTAAAGACATGAAACTGGGATGAGTATTATGAACATTGTCTTAAGTCTATTAGGGAGACCCGGACTAGGTGATGAGTTTCGAGTAGGAATCCATAGAATTAGGAACTGATATCCCATCATCATGTTTCGATCAAGGAGAAAACAACCCAGAATAAGTGATAGATTCCACCTACCTTTGGAAAGTGGGAATGCGGGGAAACAAACAACGCATCATCCAAATGAATGGATTCCTTCTACAATGAAAGTTTTGGAAACAAAAATGGTGAAACTAACAAGAAATTAAACTCTTAAATGTGGGGATTAGTATCATTTGAGATATCAGTGGATTAGCATGTCACCAGATCCAATTTTCCAGCATTAGGTCCCGCCAAGAAAATAGTGGGCCTGGCATAAAACTCACAAGAAATTGAAGAAATTAAATGTTGGAAATCCCAGTATGTGATGATATTAGTCTGGATCCTTTATACCAAACATGTAAGATAGACTGGCGTTGGGGCACTTGATGTTTCTTTTCTTTCTTTCAGCACTAATGGTTGAATCTCCCTACTTTTCAGGACCCAATATACTATAATAGGAAACCAATCACCACCCACACACCAACACAGGGGTAGGGGAAATGTCAACATGAAAATTCCATGTGGCCTCATCTCTTCCATGGAAGCCTCCACATCCATATCTATTGGGTGCCCATGCCCCATCTCTCAATCTAAATTCATTCGGAGAAGGGTGATTAATGACCTTGTATGATGATACAAGGAAGAGGGGATTATACCAACCCATGATATAGTTGGATAGGACCTGGAGGCTTCAACAACATACCATCACCACCTCCACCAAGGGCTACGTAGGGAGCCACTACCTCCCACTTTGACCTACAATCATTTTGGGAGCCTCTCTGCAGAACTCCTTGATGACTCTCTCACCTACGCCAATGAGGTGAGGGAATTCTAGGTCAGCCCAGATGTAGTCTTGTATTGGGTACTGCCAAAGAGGGACCCCACTAGGTCATGTTAGTGCCACCAATATACCCAAACGACTGAGGATCGAGTGAGTTATACACCTGTGCCACCGACCCTAGTCCAATTAACCCAGCACCAACATCGGGCGTAGGATGTGGATGACGCTTGCTGAGGGGCACCAACATCAATTGCTACTATAAACCATGCCACCACTGATGCATAGAATCAGTCCCATGCATATGCTAAGAAGGGGCACTCATACACCCAGCCCAGATTTAGGCCCTAACCACTCCACGAGCAGGTTGGGTCGACTCTCCTAGTCGCCGACATAGGTGGGATCCATCACGGGCCGACCCGTGGCAATGACATCTAGTACGGAGTTCCTCCATGATTCACCAGCAATGAGAGTGCATGTCCTCCCCACTCCCAAGACTAATGTGGAGGTCCTCACCACTCCCAAGACTGATGTGGAGGTCCTCCCCATGCCATAATCTATTCAGGTGAAGGTCCTCCCCACCGCATTTACAGCCAGTTTGTAAGCCTCTTCTGCACCCGTGACCTCAGGTATTGAGTTGTTCCTCCTGTCACAAGTCACCGATGTGAGGATGCGACCTGTATAGTCAACCGTTAGCTGGGGTTATTCCCCATGTTCTTAAAGCAACCAACGAAGGTCCTACTCATCCACGAAATTAGAGAGGTAGTGGTTTGCCTCACTTCATTGGAACCCAACACGGAGGTCCCACCCATGTTTAGATCAACCAGTACGAGGAACTTCCTGGCATTGTCACTACCAAAGGAAACAAGATGGAGGAACTACCTGTGTTCAAAGTAGCTCCAGCGAATGTCCTACCCGCTCCAGCACTTCCCACGGAGACTCCATATTCCTACCAGCCAACAGACATAGAGGTCCTCCCCATGTTCCCTTTGAAATTTTTACAGGTGATCCTCACACCCCAAATCACCCAGGAAAAATTCCTCCCCACCCCAGCATCAGCTTGGCCGAGGTTTCACATTTCAGAAACCTACCATGTCCCACAGAACAACACCAGGAAAGAGGGAGGGTCATCGACACTATTATAAGAATACTGGGATGTTTTAGATTGCGATTAAGCTCATCTCCTTCTCATATTATGAGGCAGAATGTGATTTAGAAATGAAGCCCTCACCTCAATCCTCTATGTCGAGGGACAAGGAAGAAATGAGGTGTATCAGACTCATCTTTCTAGAATGTGAGGTACACTAGATTCCAACATCCCTCATCAGATACATCCAAGATGAGGAAGATTTGGCCTCTTTCTTGGGCATAGCCTTTTAATCCTCCATATCGTCAACATGGTCATTCTCTTCTTCGATCAGAGATCATGGAGAGTTATTCTGGGGACTCATAGAGGACGAAAAACAATATGGGCCACAACCAGTAACCTCAACCCATCCACCAAAAACCACAGTCTCCAATCCATCCTACCGAGATGTTGTGGCTTAGTCATTGCATTCATCACATGATAGCCCAATATGCGGTGGCTTGTCAGCCCATTCCCTATATTCTACACCAGCCAATCTACCATCTTAGAGGTCTAATTCAGTGCTATTACCGATCCTGCAGATGCCCCCAATTGATGAGTGGGGAAACCAAGGGCTGAATCTTGAGTTGGATCCAAGGAGCTTATGGGACATCCTTCCAGTGGATCATTTCCCAGAGATGTTTTTTCCAATTGAAACCATGAAATTCAATGCACTAGAATAACTTACCCAATAGGAAGTTGCATTTTTTTGCCAAACCCTCTAGAAAATTAACTTCCATATCTATTATTAGTGGGTGTTTTACCACATGATTCAGAAAAACATTGAAGATATTGACCAAAAATGGTGTATGCTTGAATTGGCTGTGCTCCCTATGGCCTAAATCACTAAGTCACTCAATCATCATCAAACCCTTCAAAAACAATGTGTTTAGGCTTTAAAGTGCTCTGTAGAATTATCATAGAGGGTTCCCCCCACATTCATGTCTCTGATTGGGGGTAGTATGCTTCCCTTCATTTCAGTTCTATTTGGATCCAGCCTGGCATTCCAAGAGATATTGAGGATATGCCTCCAAATAGAGTCGTAGTTAACATGGATGACCTATCAGAGGGGAAAAATGGGCTAGATCTCCTTAATGAGAAATTACCCCTGGGGGAGTGCCAAACCTATTGGATTTATTGGGAAGGGTTACGCACCAGCAGAGAAATCTACTAGGTCTTCTTGTGCCCATTCAGTCATTAGTCCTCAGTTGGAATCCCCATAAGGGAAAAGAGAATCTTTGGGCCGTTAAACCCTCTGACCCGTATGGATCCGTGAAAAAGATGAAAGATGATCCCAAAAGGATTTGTTGTGTCAACAGGTCACATATCATAAGAATATGGATGATGATCCCATTACTGAACATGTTGCGGAGTGGCGAAAAGACTGTGGTGATCCTCGACCGGAGTAGCAGGGGTAGGTACAACTTCCCCCTGGTGAGTTACCTCTAGGTGACCCTTACCATACTCCCTCTATAGAATGGGTAGAAGCCAGAGCTTGTGTCAAGATGTTGTGATATGTATCACCAAATCCACCTGAGTGGTGTGATAATATTCGGGACCTAGCTCAGGTTCTCCCAGACGCTCCATAGGTCATCCCACCAGCCTCTCCACGAGCTGTTGTTCCTGCTTATTGTGTTGAAAAACCTACCAATGCACTGGTGGTCAGGGATACTCTTCAAGATAGGAACCCCCACCCAGATGATCCAATGACAGTTCTCATCACCCATCTTGAGGCTTTGGAAACTTGATAGGGGGCAATACTGCCTGATGGTAAGCCATATCTGGCATGGGTGGATGATATGCTAGCACCCCAGAGTTTTAGAAACCCCACATTTTCCCCTTTTAATGGGATGAGGGATCCAATACAAAATTTTTCCCATTTCATCTCAAGGTGCAGACCCATGCTGGGAACTCCATCACAATAGGAGCTCGCCAAACTCTGGTGTTTCATATAAACATTGGATGGTCTTGCATTTATCTTGTATAGTTGGCTACCCTTTGGGTTGGTCACTAGCTGGGAAGATCTTTGTATATAGTTTCTTTACCAGTTCAGCTCTACCACCCAGAAGATGAGTATTACAGACCTCTTCAAGTAAAAGCAGATGCCTGATGAGCACGTCACAGAATTTATCACATAATGAAAATGTCTCACCTACTCCCTAGTTATGTGGCTGACTTAGGAACAGTTGCTGACAATGTTTGTGGGGAATGTCAAAACATAACTGGACCCCTACCTCATTATTCAGAATTATGCTAAGATATTCTAGGATTTCTCTAATAAGGCCTAGCATCTAGGGGAAGCCTTGCAGTAGGACAAGAAGGCATGTTCGTTGCCTCCTATGGTTCCCGCGTGAAGATCCACTAAGATTGATCCTGCCGTAGTGGCCCAAATAGAGACCCCCAAGAAACTGGAGTTATCACTAATGGAGCCACCTCTACAGCCACATAGAGGCCCACCACCATAGGTTCATCCTCCAAACCAGCAGCACCTGCCTCAAAATCGACAGGCACCCCAACATAATACGCTACCATCGCATAGGTGAGATATTCAGTTTCCACCTTCTCAACAGGCTCCTCCAGCCCCTCGTTAGAGTCAGGATCCTAGAGCCCACATCCCTAATAGAAGGAACCATACCTACTCATTCAATGAGGCTTATGTCCCTGATTATTTCTGAAGCACCTTTGAATAAGGATTTATACAGTTGCCGAAGTGCATGAGGACCGAAGAGGCAGACCTCATTGATCATCCTAATTACTGCCCCTATCATCGTATCCTAGGGAACACTTTAAAAAATTCTATCTCTTCAAATATTCGATTTAATACTAGGTTGATAACAACATATTCAGGTTAGGCCTAGCTCTGACACAGGTGGCATGTGTATTCATGAGGCCAGACAACGACAATGACATCAAGGGTGAGTGGCATCATGTTCTTAGCTGTGGGTCTCAAAAATATTATGACTAGATGGATAATAAGGTAGTATCCCATAAAAATGGTATTATCCATGCATTTTTGAACCTACTTTATCCATTAGATATTGTGGATTCATCTGCAACTACTACTTATGCGTCGGTGTCCCAGCCTTTCTCCTCCTAGAAGGGTCAGCGTCGATGGTGTATGGGGAAAAAATCCCTCAACTGATGCCATTGTTATCCCATAATCTCAGTGACTTCATGCCCCCAGAGATGGAGATTACCCCAAAAATCCATCCAGGGTGGAGTATTCTTCAATTGAAGATCAAGAGTACACTTCAGGTAACACTGTGGAGCTGGTAAACCCCTACACGATTCCTGACAATGAGGAGTGCCCGATGGATCCTCCCTATGTCCCTAGCCATCACCAGCATCGATGGAGCCATGTCTATATGGTCCATCCGAATCTTTGATCAATACTTCAATCTAGGTCGTGCATGCCACTATAACTAGACCACATGCCTGGCATAGAGCTCAGCATGCACAACATTCTCATTTGGTATCATCAGGTCTGCCTTCACCATCGTTTGTGTTACTTGATGAGGAGGATCCACCACGATCATGCTATGATCATCCATGTCGCATTGTGGATCAGCTTCTTTCATCTATCAAAAATTTGGTAGTTTCTCCACGATCTTAGACTAGTGATCAGTGGGACATTCCCATCACCAATCAGCCGCCAGTTTAGCCAGAATGACCCTCCAAACCTTCTACCACAGAGAAACCTCCTATCAGTAGAAGTTCACACTTGTAAAGGAAGTATGATATCCATAAGAATCTTGCGGTCATTCCTATGAGGATATCTATATTTGAATATCTTATCCTATCAGAGGATATGTGTGAAGCCCTTACTGAGGCTTTAAGAATCCCCCTCCATTTTCAGATGGTGGTAGCAGGTGTAGAAGCCTTCCATGCTGAGTTAGTCGAGCATGTTGAATGTCAGGCCATTATCTCATTCTCTATAGAGGATGAAGGATATCCCACAAAGGGGCACATCAACTCATTGTAAATCACTGGACACTTAAATGGTGTGGAGGTTTGTTGTTGTATTGTCAACATAGGCTTTGGTATCAACCTAATGCCAACCCAAATGCTCAGAAATATGGGATTGTGAGAGGATGATATAAGCCACTATAACCTAAAAATTCCAGGTGATGATAGGATGAAATAGACACCAATTGGAAAGATATTCCTGAAGACCGAGTTCGATGGTCTGGTAGCTTGCACCAAGTTCATGGTTGTCTCACATGACACCACCTATAACACATTGATGCGTAGGCTAGGGATCCACCTACTTGTAGCGGTCCCTTCTTCTTCTATCCAATGTCTTAAGTACTGGCTTAATGGTCAAATGGGAATACTCCAAGGTGACACAACTCTATTTGCCTCTTATGAAGCATGATACCAAGATGTCGACTATTATAAGAGAAAGGACAAGCAGATTCAGGCTTTTGATTTTGAACATACTATAGCTACGACCGACCCGTCAATAGACCTAGATGATGCCAAAATTTTTCTAATCCCCTAATTGGAGGCTACAACCCTGGATCTGGGTCAATGGTTTGTGGTTTCTTTAACAAGGGCGAATAAAATTACCATGTCTAGGTGACGCTGAAATATCACCTCATATTCCTACGTAGATTAAGCTCGGGTGATCCTGGAGCCCCCTACTTCCATAAGGTATCGGGATGTCCGCCCCATGTCAAGGGAAATACATCATACTTTCTTATTTCACCATGTTGGGATAAATCTGCTCAATCTAACATGCCATTATTACTTTGATATCATCAAGTGTGGCCCCTTGGGACGAAAACCAGATTAGATATGGTGAACGACCTTTATCGCTATAGTTTTGGCAGCACAGGAGCCCCCTAATGCAGTGCACACAACTGCTCAGGATAACACCATCTTCCCATTGGGATTTTTTGATTTAGAGGAATAACATCCTTCTTAGGATCCCCTCTCCATGAATGAAGAAGAGGATTTGGGGGAAAACCCACCCACATTCGAAGAGGGTTTCTCCACCACGGTTGATGAATTGGTATAGGTAATTCTCATTAACGAGACAGATCAGAAACTCACATTGATTAGTGCTATTATGCCTATTGAAGAGATACAACAGTATGTGTACTTCTTGAAGTAGCATCGTGATGTATTTTCCTGGTGTTAGTACATGATTTCAGTACTAGATCCTTAGGTTTCCATTCACCACCTCAGTCTTAAAAAAAATCTTCATGGGTTCAAATAGACTCCCAGAAAGTTGCACCCTTATCATGGTTCCATGGTCAAGGATGAGGTTGATAAGCTCATCAGATCCAATTTCATCAAGAAGGTCTAGTACCCCATATGGTTAGCCAATATTTTGCCTGTCAGGAAGAAGAACTGATAGATTAGAGTCTACATCGACTTCCGAGATCTCAACCGCCACTATCCAAAGGATGATTTCACCCTTCCTATGACAGAGCTATTGATTGATGCCACCACTGGGTTTTAGGATCTCTCCTTCATGGATGGGTATTCTGGGTATAACCAAATTCGAATGTCCCCAAAGGATGAAGAGTCTACAGCCATCAGGGCACCACAAGGTACTTTCAGATTCCAAGAAATTCCCTTAGGTCTAAAGAATGTAGGTTCCACCTATTAGTGTGTCATGCATCACATATTTAAGATGACCCTCCGGACATTAGTTTAATTCTACATAGACGATCGAGTTCACAAATCTTTCTTGTGCTAGGACTATCTCAAAGACCTTGAGAAAGTGTTAAGATTCATCCGCTATTGCCATATGAAGATGAAACCATTGAATTGTACCTTTGAGGTCACCATCAGAAAGTTTCTCGGCTTCTTTGTTTGATATAGATGCATCGAGAACTAGCAGGAGAAGATTAATTCCATTAGTCAGATGTCTCCTCTGAGAAACCTTCAGGAGATTTGAGGATTTCAAAGATACATGGCCAACATATGATCATTCATCTCAAATTTGGCCCACAAGTGTAATCCCTTTTCTCAGCTCATGAAGAAAGGAACTTTCTGTCAGTGGGACAAGGAATTTCAGACTTCTTTCAAGGAAATAAAGCAGTACCTATCGTAGCCTCTAGTCCTGATGCCACCTATTTCCAGAAAGCCACTGGTCATTTATGTGACCTCCTTGGAATGATCTCTCGACACCCTTCTCCTCATGTAGAACAATGAGAGAATAGAGAAAAATCTCTACTATCTCAATCACATGCTCCTCGACATGGAGAACAAATACTCTTTTATCGAGAAAATCTATCTTGAACTGGTATTCACAGTGTAGAAATTGTAAAATTACTTGCAGAACCATGAGATACAGCTAGTGTCCCGAGTGGATCCACTAAAGTACGTCCTGAACCGCTCTATTTGGATAAGACATCTATCTCGGTGGGAAGTAATCCTTCAATAGTTTGACAACAGGTTCATCCCCTAGAAAGATATTAAGTGGAAAGCATTGGTAGACTTCCTTGTCGCCCATCCATCTCCCTTGGACTTGTCCCTAGATTTCAATTTTCTAGATAAGGCAATCCTATTGATAGACCAGGCCATTCTGTGTTCGAAAATTCCCTTTGATGGAACTTCTTGAAGCCATACCAGTAGAAGACTCAATGACCCCATACCCAATAGAGTGGACATGGGTATCATCTTCATCATTCCAGCACTATCCATTTTTCCATATTCATTCCTTTTGTCAGAAGGCTATACCAAAAATGAGGCAGAGTATCAGTCTCTCATTACTAGCCTTGAGCTAGCCCTCAAGATTGATGTTCCCCACTTGCATGTGAAAGGGGACTTTGAACAAGTTATCAAGAAGATCAATAGTGATAATGTCGTTCATAATCCAGAGATCTTACAACTGTTGGAACATACCCACTAGTTGATGGCCCCGTTCTGATATCATCCAGAAGTTACCCATGTCCCTTGATCCCAGAATGGTCGAGACGATGCCATGTCCATCCTGGCTATATCTGTTGTAGAGACTAATTAGGATGATTTGATTATCCATGTGCCACACCGAAGAGTCATCCCCCCATAACTCCATATAACGTGAATAACCCACAGGTAAGCCACCTTACTATCAGTGCCTCCACGTCAGGACCCTCAGGTCCCCCTATTGTAGTACTGGAGGTGAATCCTGACTGGAGGACCCCCTTTTTGAGTACCTCTAGCATGGCAGTCTCAAGATAGATGAAGCAAAGCGCATGTGAATCTGACACCATGCATTGCACTTTAACCTCCAAAGTGACCCCAGTCATGAGAAGATCCTCTACAAATGTGGGTTTTATGGAGTCCTCCTCCATTGAATTCAAGGAAGTGAGATTTCTCAGATCATGTAGGAGATTCATGCCGATTCTTGTGGGGCTCATCAGACTAGGACAAAACTATCTCACCAGATCCAGAGAATGGGGTATTTTTATCCCTCTATGATTCGTGACTATATCAAGTTTTCTAAGAGGGTCCATGCATGCAAAATCCATGCAAATTTTTTTGCATCGTCTACTAGAGCCTATCCACACTACCAAGTACTCTTGGACCGTTGGGGTCTAGGGAATCGATGTCATAGGACCATATCCACCGGTGACAGCTCACCAGTGCAGGTTCATCATGACTCCTACATATTTCTTTTCCAAGTGGGCAGTGGTAGTTCTGCTCAAGGAGGTCAAGGCCAATTCTATCCTTGAATTTGTGAGATCCAACAACATCTACTAATTTGGAGTCCCTCACGCCATCCTCGATGATAATGACATAAACTTCTGGGCGTACAAGTTGAAACAATTGTACACCAATTACAACATCTGTTCTAACCTTACCTCCCACTATCACAAGCATGAAAATGGGTATATTGAGGAGTTCAACAAAACCCTCTCCAACATCCTGTAGAAAATAGTTGGTTAGAATAAGAAGAGTTGTCCAGAAAAACTCTCCATCGCCCTCTGGGCTTATCAAACAACAACTCATAATTCCACCCAGGTAATCCCATACTCCCTGGTGTATGGAATAAATTCCATCCTACCCATTGAGATTCAGTTTCCTTTATTATACACAACTATCTATGATCATCAAGCACTAGAAAAGGTAGTTAAAGTATATCTGGCTAAACATGAAGTTCTTAATGATAATAGGATTCGTGCCTTGCTCAATCTAGAAAGGCATCAGAATAAGATATCCCAATATTTCAACAAGAAAGTTCACCTCTGCTCTTTTTTTCAAGGTGACATGGTGTTGGATCTAAGAACGCTGATGATATCTGGTAGAAAACCACCTAAACTAGAACCCAAATGGGAATGAACTTACAAAATTCACAAGATTTACCCCAATGGTGTGTACTCCCTTGTTACCATGGATGGTGAGAATATAACTCCTCCCACCAATTTCAAATTTATTAAGAAATACTTTTCCTGAGTAAAAAATCCTATATGACCATAAACTGTGTTGCCTATATCGCTCGACATTAACATGTGAGATTTTTCTGAGCTTAAGTACGTAAAAATACTCTACATTCATCCCAAATGACAATAAACTGACAGATAGTCCAATCCCTATGACCTTAAAATAAGATCTCCCCATATCAATCATCTTGCAAGATGTTAAAATATACCTTCATGAACTATGTGTGGCTTGATTCCCATCCTCATTGGATATGTAGGAACACTCATATAATTTATCTTAGAGTCCACCCACAACATATTCTTTTTGACTACACCTAGGTGTAGTTTCCTTAGTGGACCCCATGCAGTGTAACATAGACTTATTTGGCCCCACTCATGTTGAGATTACGATGATCACACCACATGCCCCTCCTCATTCTTTTATCCTCCCATGTCCTCACCGCGAGACGTTAAACTACATGGCCCCTTTAATAACTACATATGGCTTGATTCCCATCATTATAGGATATGTAGAAACTCCTAGAAATTTCATCCGTACACCCAAACCTAAGCTTTAGTATCTCCCCTAGGGTCGAAACACATGGTATAATGGAGGATTGTTTCCTTCATTCATGTCGAGTTCATCATGACTGCACCATGTATCCCTCTCCTTGGAGATCTCCACCCATTTCATCATCTCTCATGATATTAAACTACATGGTCATATTCATGCTTCATATATCCCCATCATTTGGGTATTCATCATATTTCACATCCAAAAGGACCCCCAAATGACATGGATGCTTGGACCTAGGGTTCTCATACCATTTCAACCCAACTTGCTCGAGGATCTCAAAGGAAACTTCAATACAAGTCCAGCATTTTGACTATTCTCAGAGGTAGATGATCATTTTTTGTTCTCATTTCAGGTCACATGATGTGGATGCTACGTTTCAAATGTGGCCAACAACCATTCCCCATTGTTAGCACCACCCATGAATGTCCCAAATATTTAGTGTAGTGGTTCATTTTGTCCAATTATCCCTTCAAACATTAGCCTACCTCGAACAAGAGTGTTAGACTAGTCGGGATCAAACCAGCCTAATCCCTTTCCCTTATTGTTTTTCCTCTTATGCTGGGTAAAAAATGATCACATTCCTTGTTTCCTTCCCCGAGGTTTTCTCATGTTGACTTAGGAGCTTTGGTAAGGCAATACCCACGTAAAGGGTCACCTATCTATGGTCCGATCCCTATGCCCTTAAACTAAGATCGCCACCATCTTCACCATAAGGCATTAAACAAAAAAATTTATAGGACTTCACATCTTAGATCCCTCGACCTTTTTTCACCCACTTGGCCTAATTTCTCATTTAGGATTATGTCGTGCGGTATGGAATCCATGTCCTCATTCACATCGGGCTATTTTGGCAAGACAACACATATCCCCTTGAGACATCCCCCCTTTATTAATTGTCCTTACCCCATGACGTTAAACTGCATACTATCTCACAGAAGTACTTATGGATTGATTTCCATCCTCATGGGATACGTAGGACCTCCCAGACTTTTAGTCTTTGGGTCCAACCCTATTTCTTAGAAAACTCCTCCTCTTCCTAGCCCCCTAGCCTGACTTCCTTTGGGGGAGGTACATGGTGTGGTATGGGATTACATCCTCATTCACGGTGGGTTTGTAAAAACTACACCACATACCTATCCTTATTGAGATATCTTCCACCCCCTGTTCTACACTCATCTTTTCAAGTTGGCTTCTCTTGAATTGTGCCCCTCGACCCTCTTTGGAACTTCACTATTGTTCTTTGGAGCACTCTGGTTCATGGCTGAGAGTGATGGATTGTACATAGACATTTTATCACCCGTTTTTAGGCCCTATGTTCTCCTTAATTTTGGATTTCATCATCTTTCACATCCAAATGGACCCCAAAAAGAATGGATTCTAGCCCTTAAGTATCTCCTACCATTTTAGGCCAACGTCCTCAAGGATCTTGAATGAAAAATGATACAATTATCACGTTGCGAATATGGTCAGTGGTCGACACTCATTTGTTGTTCCCATTTTAGGCCACATGATATGGATGATGTGTTTAGAACATAGTAAATAGTTATCCTCTATCATCATTCAACACCATCAAGCCCTAAATATTGGTTGCATGATTCACATCCTTTTCCATGCCATCATTTCCAAGTGGAATTTCGACACTCTTGGTGCTATCCTCAGTGTGCGTTTGCACATTAGAAGAAAAAATCCATGATGTGGCATCATTCAGGGCTCCACACCATTTTCCCCTTTTCATGTATTCTACATGTTTCAAATACCCTCTCATCTCTTGTTTCCCTCATCGAGCGTAGCTCACACGGGCTTAGGTATTTGGTTAAGGTTTATAACCATTTAGAAGAGTCTCACTTCTCTATTGTTCGAGATCTAAGACCTTAAACTAAGATCTATCTACATCCCTTCCACAAGGCATAAATACTGAATCTTCTAAAACTATGTATAGCTTGATTCCCATCCTCATGAAATATGTAAGAGTGCCTAGGCATCTTGTCTTTGGGTCCAGCTTAGGTTCCACTAATTACCTATTCTGTTCAGGCTTTTGGACTTGAATTTCACAGGATTACATGGTGTGGCATGTATGGTCTTATGAATTCATTCACGTCGAGTTCATCATGAAAACACCACATAATACATTTTAGGAAGATAGTCTCTTCTGCCTCTTTTCCCAAATGATGTTAAAATACACCCTCAAAACTACGTATGGATTGATTACCATCCTCATGGGATATGTAAGAACACCTAAACGCTTTGTACATAGCTCCATCCCTATATTCTTAGACCTTTTTCCCCCTTGGACCAGAGTTTATTCCTCGAAACTGCATGTGGTGTGGTGTGGACCTCGTCCCCATTCACATTAGGTATGCTTTATCATGCAATGTGCATTCCCCTCTAAAACCTCATATTTTCTATATGCATTCAAGAAATATAACATTAAACTATGATTCCTGGTCTTATATGACTTTAAACAACTATTTTTTTACTAAAAGACGTTAAAATGTTGGGTTTTTCCCTATCATACAACCCTAAACTATGACATTATCATCCTGCCCGCACGATGAAAAACAACATGGCATTGTGATTTAATCACTAGAAGGGACATCTAGTTTGGTATTGGTTATCCACTATGCCATTTTTCAAGGCCTTCATATGGATTTATTCCTATAGATACGTTTGGATTCTCCATCTTAGGTTTTTTGTTTTAGAAGAAATAAACAACACACATCCCTCTTAAAGAGAAAAAAAGATCTATAAAAAATGCCTCTTCTTTTGATGCGTGGGCGAGACCTACATGACAGTATTTTACCTGGCATTGGTACCCTACCATGAAACTTCTAGAAATATGTATTTATTGATCTCCATCATCTTGGGGTATATAGGAATTCCCACACAGTTTGCCTTAGGCCCAACCTAACATTCATTTTCGATCCCTCGACCTAAAACCTCCCCATGGAGAACAAGATGATATGGAATCCTATTGTCCTCATTCACATAAGGTTTTATAATCACCAAAACACATGTCTCACTCCCTCTTTTACATATATTATCCGAGCTCTAAGACCTTAAAATAAAGATCTCGCTGCATCCTTTCCACAAGACATAAAACTACACGACATTTCCCAGAACTATGTGTGGATTGATTCCCATCCTCATGAGATATGTAGGAACACACAGACATTGTATCTGCGGGGTTATCCCCAAGAATCTTAAATCCTGCCCGTTTTTTCAGCCCCTTGGCCCACACTCTTTTGGGAGCATTTGGTGTGGCGAGTACCTCTTGGGTTCTCATTCATGTCAGGTTTTTCAATAACTACACCATGTGTCTCCCTCGTCTATTCCCAACCTGGTTCGAGTTCCACGACCCTAAACTAATATCTCCCTATAGGAACTACTCATTGTGTTTGGATACTTCTCCACCTTTCACACATTCCAATAAACCAGGTCCCCTCATAATGGTCCATTCTATGGCCTTATGCTATGACCGTGATACCCCATGACCCCTGTCCATACAAAGGGATTTGAATTCCTCTATCTGACACGTCTCACTGGCATACTCAAATGCATCGTGGAAAAGAGACCAAAGTGTAGAATTTTCACTTAAACATCCCCTTGTTTGGTGTCCACACTTCTTGAGCCCATTATTTGGATCCTGATCCTCTTCCATGTCTGAAGGGATCTCCACTATAGCCTGATCTCATGCCACATTGGATCACCTACCTTCATAGTCCGATGCTCCAGAAGATGCCTGCAATTTTTTTTAATAGGTCCTATGTTTTGAATATGGTCAGCGGTCGACCCTCATTTATTTCTCCCCATGTCAGGATAACATGAAATAGATGCTATGTTTTGAACATGGTCAATAGTTATCCATTATCTCCACTCCACCATTATTGCGATCCAGATATCGGGTTCCATGATTCCCATCTTTCCACTCCCATATTTTCAAGTGGAATTCCAACACACTTGGTTTTACACCTCCGTGCATCAATATGCATTAACCAGTAGGGTAAAAAATTTGGGGACTTCATTCACCTAGCATTCCATTTCCCTTAATATGTGTCTCCCTGTAATAAGAGAATCCCATCACTAATCATTGTTTACCACATCGATCATGACTCACATGGGATTAGTAGTTTTGGTAGGGAAAGAACTAGTGCAACTGAACCATGCATGCCACTCATCCCACATGATGATAAACTTCAATATGAGAACTATGTATGGATAGATTCCCATCCTCATGGGATACATAGGAATGACCGAACATTTTTTCTTGGGCCCATCCCATATTTCACAATCCTCAGTCTCTAAACCTAAGATTTACCCGGGGGTTAAATGGTGTGATATTGATTGTCGTGGTACTTATTCACATCGGGTTTATAATGGCTGCATTTCATTCTCCCCCTTCAAGGTCTCCCCTTCCACTATCTGTCCTATCGTATTACATTAAACTACACAATTCCTTCAAAACTATGTATTGCTTGATTCAAATCCTCATGGGATACATAGGAACGCCTGAGTACATTTCTTTGGGTCCAAACCCAAGTAAGGACACCTATAGTATATGTACTAAAGAATCCCACCAGGGACATGTGGTGTGATATGGACTCTTATGGTCCCCATTCACGTCAAAATATGTACCACACCACACATTTCCTTTCTGGGTTGCCAGGTCCTTGACACATTGATTTAAACTATAGTTCCACCTTGAACAAGCTCAGGATTCCCCATGATGACTATAGGTTGCATGCGGTTCCTCTCCGGAGAGTATTTCCCCTACCAGCGTTGTCCTCTGTCTGCTCTCTGCTTAAGAACTATGTTTTTCTTGATTCTCATCAGTATGGGATACGAAGAGATGCCTGAGCCATTTTCCTTGGGCCCTGTCCCAGAGTTATTAACCCTTCTGGCCCTTGGCCCTGGTTATGGTCCAGTCCATATGATCTTAAACTAGGATCCTATAGTATGTGTAACATGACTTTAAACTATTAACCTCTGTCTAGCTAGTATGACCTTAAAACAATGTGCAATTTCCTAGTCATATGGCGTTAAAATATTCAATTCATTATCCACATCCATATGACGTAAAATTAAAAGGCATTCCAGGTCCTCATCAGAGAGGTCCTGTCTAAAAGTAGGTATGATCCCTGATCATAACTATTTTCCCACCTAATGTGTTTCCACCATGGTGGAATAATTTAATGAGTGTTGTAATCCCTTTGAACAAATGCATCACTTCACCATCCATGGTTTGAGTACCCAATATTTGGAACCTAATACTATTTCGTTCCTAAAGAAACCCCGAAAAATAGGAATTCTTGGCCTATGGCTTGCCTACTATCCTGGGATAACATTCCATAAGACTAAAGGTTGATATTTTTCATTCAGCTCTGTGTTTCAAACATGGTATGTGGTCGGCCCTCATTTTTTATTCCCACATTAGGATAACACAATATAGATGATGTGTTTTGAACACAGTCAATAGTTATATTTCATTGTCACAGCACCCATAAAATGTTTCAAATTTTGGGTATCGTGATTCACATTTTCCACTACCATCTATTCAAACTGATTCTAACGCCCCTAGCGTTACCCCTCTCATGCATTAGAGCATGTTGGGAAAACAGATTTTTGGCTATTCTAAGAGCTTCATTCTATAGCCTGGCCTCCCACTTTCTTCTTGGAAATCCGTATCAATTGTTCAAACCGTAGATTCCTGAATCATCGTTGACACTCTCATATTTGGATGGAATAATGAAGTGGTTGTCCCCTATTTCTCACATTGGGACTGACCCACGGTATCTTAGGGATTGATCATTGGAAATTTCATGAATATGATGGAAATTAAATAAACTAAAACAAATAATGGAACTCATGATTGTATCCAGCAGAAACAAGAAAACCATCAATTTACCTTTATGAGTTTACACACATTACCATACCCAAAGATTGGACCATCCCATGGATGGGTTGACCTATTCGATAGGGTGTTCTAGCTCTACCACTCTCTGGCTTGTGGTTCCTAGGATCTGTTGTTTCCTGTTGAGATCCTTATCCTCCTCAGCAGTGATGGGGCATAGTTCATCAGCCGTGATCTGTTCCCACTCTTTATCAGTTCGGAAGGTAGTCATCTCCTCAGAGGCTCGATTCATCCATTATTTAGCCTCTTCCAATTGGGCCTTCAGGCACGATACGAGCCCCTATAGTGCATTGAGGAAAGAAAAGTTCTCGTCCGCCCATGCCCGTGACTACAGAATCTCACTTTCAGCCTCCTGGAGCCTCTTGATGTTCACCAATTTTCTCTTCTACTAGCCCACACCAAGGCCACAATCATGATCCTGAATCTTCTCCACCATGATGTCCTGGATGAGCATATGAGGATGCTAGGAATACAATCCTCCAGCGCACAGTTCGCACAATAAGAAATTAATTCTCCCCATTTGGTCTATCTATTTCCCTTGAGGGGTCTCCCCGATGAAGTTCTTTATCAGCTTCTATGACCGATGATGGATGATTTTTCAATCCTCTTTATCAAAAGTCATCTCATCCTAATCCGCAGGATCTTCATGTTCATATGTAGGGAACACGTTTATGAACACATCAGCATGATCTTAGTCTAGTTTCCAGTCAGGTAGGTTAAGAACCATGTCTTCCGATTGATCCCCATCATCAGATTCCACCTCAATGATTTCAGGATTGGTCCTACTGATGGCCCCACCTGTGATTGGGAGTGCTGTAGTTTGGTCAATATGGGAATATTCTTCCACGAATAGTGGTGTTACCCTGGGGAAGGTAGTTCCAAGATCTCTAACCATCCTTTCTAAGGTGACCAACACCATTTGAGGAACCGTGCATACAAAAAATGCACAGACATCAGTTAACCTTACCAATGAAGGACAATTACAAATTCTGTAAGGGAGACTTTCAGAGGTCGAATAGTCAGTCTTGCTCCCAATTTTTTGACATCGAGACCCCAAGAACTATCCGACCAAATATTTTTGGGATGTTCAAATACTCTGGGAGAACCACCTAGGGTGTCACAGCCCTACTGAGTGCGGTGATCACCGTCGTCCCGGATGTAGATCTTGATGTTCCTGCGGTTGCATCTACTATTGAACGAGAGCAGGTCTTGCATATGAGGCCCTCTTGTATAGGTAAAATATTATTTGAGAAGTCATAAATGACCTGGATAAATATTACATGAATTTGGTTTAGGGTTTTACCTCAAGAGCCTCTACAAACTCTTCCAACTCTGGGTCCGAATTTCAATCCTTACCCTCCTCCAGAGGGCTCCCTCCACTAGAATCTTACCCTAGAAGGACCGTTCTTATCCCTCTGATAAAGGGTAGAGCTCCTTCAATTTGATGACCTACAATTGTGAAATGTACATTCGATCAAGTAGTACCTTCACTTGATCCGTCATTGGATGAAGAGCATCCCGAGAGTGCACAAAGTCCTCCATATCGGTAATGTACTGCTCTTCCTCTACCTGGGATATCAAAAAGTTGGACCTAATAGGTAGGATCCCCAGAAAATGCATCCTGATATGGTTAGGATGGTTCCAAATATGGGAAGGGTTTAGGAATTCTATGTTGACATCCCATATATTTTGATCCCTTGGGAAGAAAACATTCTCGAACATGTTTATATGGCATAACTGCTTCCTCGGATCCTGGGCGGATATCCTACAATAACCCTTGGGTGGCCTCCCTTCTAGATAAATTTTCTCCTTTAGGAACTCCAGGTCTACTACTGACACCTAACTCTCAGTTTTTTCAGGTCTCACTACCACTACAGCCCTGCCACAAAAAGATTTCCTTATCGCCTTCCAACCCCGACCTTGAGGTTGTGGGGGGACCCTGTCATGGGAACAAATGGTGTGTTGCTTTAGCATCTCCCCTAGGAAGGCTTCCTTTTAACTCTTAGCATACACATTCACTATCTTGTAGACATATGTGGGCATAGGAATCTCATTTCACATCTTCCCATCCTCTCGTGTGAACACGAGCCACATCGGCCTCATCACACACGGGTGATCTTAGTGGTGCACTCCCAAGTAGATCTGCGGGTTGAGCCTTTACATGCACCAGAACTACCTCGAAAATAGTGCAGGGTGTATGGCTCAAAGAGAGGCTCATGGTCAATCCATGCCACTGGGACTCTACCCCAAAAGTCCAAGAGGTAGGACTGATGCTCCTCCATCCCCTGGCTGTCATCAATGAACACACCTGTTGGTAGTGGGAACATATGTAAGTTGAACACGTCCACTTTATAGACCCGGTTCAGCACCAAAAGTAGGATTAGCTAGGTCAGAGAACTCAACACAACGTTCAGAATAACCAAATGGATGTATGGTCCAGGGGGAGAGATGAGGTTCAGGTACTCATAGATGCCCCTAATATGTGCCTCTATCCACCTTTACAAAGGATGGAATATCCCGCATACCTTGTGTGGCTTCTTCCTTTTGTTGATATTCCACAACACCTTATACAGGTTAGTGAGCAATGGGGCTCCCAGGTTGACCCGCTCTCTCATCGACAACATGGACGTCATGATGAATGTGCTTGGCTGCATACCCATGTGTGTGTCCCTTACTGGCTGAATCCAGTTGCAGATAAGCGCTGAGATAAATAAAGCCAACCGAACCACCTGTTACTATTTGGTACTGATACTGAACCCCCAGTTCTTCCACTGGATATCCTCCAAGATTTTCAAGTAGGAATGTTCCTTGAGGCATTGAACCACCTTTGGGAAAGTTGGAGGCCTCATGGGAAACATCCCATCTACAGGGGAATTCAGGAAACGATTGAACCACCACTTAAAGTCGACATCCCTCACTAACTACTTATCCTTCCCTAGCACCTGGTCCATAAATACCTTTTCCACCAGTAAAATTTTCTCTGGGTCCTCCCGAGTATTTGTTGTGGGGAGGAACACATCATACATCACCCCCAGTATCAGGACCCCCAAAATTTTGTGCAGGTTTCAAAGGTTGTTACCAACCTCCACATGGTGAAAATAAAATGTGTTAGTCCTCAATGACCACCTGCTCAGCTACTCTAGCATCATCTGCATTAACTGGTGGATGTGGAATTGGGAAGCCCGTGCCACCTCATACAGGCCCACTCACCTCAGCTCTGACCAAAATCCTCACAAGAGGAACATACTCAGTAAGCCTAGGACCAATCATCTGTGAAGTTTCCACCCTGACACAAATCCCACTCATCGGTCCACCCCTTCTCTGGGTTCTCCATGGCTGCCTTCATAATGGTGTGGTATAGTGGGGGAGATACCTCTGGTTATAGTGCCTTCCCATCGATATTGTAATCATGGTTATATAAGCAATCTGTGATGACAGGTGTATAATCCTCCAAAGTAAGACCATCAGTCACCCTGAACCACTGGGGCTAGAATGACTTACTCCTAATCCATTAGGCAGACTCATCCCTACTCACTTCAAGAATGAAAATGTTATCTCACAAGAAAAATCTATATAGGGGAATCCTCTCAGACAAAGGGTAGTTATTTTGACTCTCTGATAGAAGCTACACTAAGGAATCATGGTCTGAATGGCTTCATACATACTCCCTGACACCCAAGTTATCCGCCATCTCTGCCCTATGGGCAGAATCCACAAGGACCCCATGGTAGCTTCCTGGTGAGCCATTCAGTCTTCAATGTTTTGATTTTTTGTTCTGGACTGTAGAGCTCGTTCACAGAACTCATTCACAGAGCATAGTCGTAGAGCTCGGTAATAGCAACGGGCTGCAGATCCCTACTACAGACCTCACAAGCAAAAGTCATGGAGTGCACACTCATAGAGTCCAAAGACTCACTATGTGCCCTAGAGTAGAAAGGGTTGATTCATAGAGAGAAATTGCAGATCGTGCTGAGCTTTACAAATCAAGATCACAATCTCAAAAAATGAGGAGATGAGTAAGGAAAATAGAGTGGAAAACCTCCCTTATTTATAGGTGAGGACCCCCTTGGTTTCGCGGTATGCCTATCCGTGACCATCTTTGTGGCACTCTAAACCAACACGTCACCTCTCTGAATCACAACCCTACTTCGTGATCTTTCTTTGTGATTTTCCTAAAAGTGATCGCAATCTACCATCAAACGTCAACCCTCATTTTCTCCAAAGATATAAGTCTGAGGGGGGAATTTGTTGGCATAAAAATATGCATGCATATGGAAAGGAAGAATAGAAGAAACCAATTAAAAATGGCCAGCCTCATGAAGATACTTCTCTAATCCTCTCAGAACTGTGGCCGGTGTGAAGCCGAAGACCCCTCTGCTGTCTCTATGGAGTAAAAGAAGTGGGATGCTTTGTGGTTACAATGCAATTGACCAGAATTTTTACACTGCAGAGGGAACCAAATTGATCCCCATTATCCCTTGGAACTTGATGGAAGCCTCCACGAGCACTGTAGAGGGATCCAAGGAAGGATCTGCACCAAGGAGGGGATGATGGTCGACTCAACAGTTACGAAAACCTTCATGAAATCCAAAACTAATTGAAGAGTTCCACATGGATTTTCACTAAGATATCCATGCTTTGTGCCACCCCTTTCCTGTGAATACTATAATCCCCTCGAGCCCAAAATATGGATACACCGCCCATTATCCTTCTCAGCTCCAAAATCGCGAAGCACATTCTTATCTGTGAAACCTTAAGAAAAATGATCTCTTCAAGGTACTTGAGAATTGAGAAGTACCATTCCCTTAGCTCAAATACAACCCTGATTCAAGCAGGGATTCCCTTCACGGAGCCCAAAAAACATAGAAAAGGAAGGAGATACCTAATGGGACTTGTGTATTAGAAAATAACTCATGATTCGTGAATTACCCTCCATGCACATGTGAACCATATTTTAGGGAAGGATCACTGTGCTTTGTGAAGCACATTGCTTCGCAATGCTGTGATTAGAAAGGTAACCTTACGTTGAGAATTATTACTCTGCCAAATCCTTTTTACTTCTCAAAGAACCCTTCATATGAAACTATACCCTATTCCCAAACAAGGAAACTCCACTTCGTGAAGCATACACCTTCGCGAAGTCCATATTCTACGTGGAGTAGTAGAGCTTCACAAGGTCCTTTCCTATGAACACATTTTCTTCACAAACCCTTTTCCCATATGACTCTCCAAGATCATACGAAGTGACTTTAAGGTCTCTTGGGTGGTGATCTACATTACGTTGGTTAGCCTCATGATTTTTTGCATAGGCACGCTAACAGCTATTGACTCTTCATATAGCCACACTAACATGGCCCCCTCAGTGGATCACTCCACTACACCCCATCACCACATCATTACTAATGCCATCATTTCGCCAAGGGTGGGTGGGTAATAGTTATGTAAGTCTTAGGGGTGGAGAGTGAACCCACCTCATCCGAGCTACATGACGTTAGACTACCATGAACCATCATCCTCAACACATGACATTAAACTGTGGCCTCTCCCCATGTAATACACATGTGGTGCCCCACCTCAGACATTCCTCATGCCCACTTGTCTCTAAAAGAGTGATATATTACTCACATGTAATGATATTAACTTTGTCGGAGCAGCATCTATGCATGGGGAAGGGAAACCATCCTGGTTTAAGCCCCTTGCCTTTCTGGCAGGAGATAGTATTTATTCTCTTCCTCTATTCTCCTATGCCAATGACTAGAGGAGAGATGGTAACCAGGACCTTTGTTACCCCGTCCCTCTCGCTTTGGGATTTTTTTGCCATTGGGCCTCCATCTTGGAGTAAGTCCCAATCTCCATCTCCCTGGTCCACTGACCATGCATAATCCCCTGTTTCATCTTTGGGCCACTAACCACATGTAAGCCCCACTCCAATTTCTGTGGATGCACCTTTCACAACGTGATCATCAGGTCATTGCTGCCTCTTGTTTCTCACATCGATCATGAATCATGTGAGTTTAGAATAAGCATTGACAAAGGCATCCTTCCTGGGATACCCTAGAGTGTAAGTCCCAAATCCCCCATCTCGAACTACATGGACATTGATCATTGTCTCATAGGAACGGTATGTAGGAAGCCTCAATGAGGATCAAGCCCAACACCCCTTTCTTCCCACACGACGTTAAATTATATTCTTTCGAACTACATGGAATTTGGTCCTTTTCTCCTAGGAAAGGTATGTAGGAAGCCTCTCTAAGGTTCAATCCCAACACCTACTTGTCCCGACCCCTTCACATTGATTCACATTCATCCAAAACGATGCTAAACTATATCCTCAATACCGAACTTTGTGGAATTTGATCCTTGTCTCCTAGGAAAAGTATGTTGGAAGCCTCCTTGAGGTTCAAGCCCATTACCCATCTATACCAACCATCTTCATGTCGGTTCATCCAAGTCTTGCATGATTTTGAACTATATGCCCCTTTTTCATCCAAGAAGATGTTAAACTGTTCCCATTCATACTATGTGGGTTTTGATCCTTTTCACCTAGACAGGCTTCATAGGAAGCCTCCCTGAGGTTCAACCCCAACCAATGGTAATCCATTAGAACCCCAACCAGCAGTAAGCCTTTGGAACCCCAACTAGCAGTAAGACATTGGAACTACAACCAGTGGTATGACGTTGGAATCCCCACCAGTGGTAAGCTATTGGAATATCATCCAGCGGTAAGCCATTATAGTCTGCAATTGATGATAATCCATTGTAGTCCCCTTTTTTGTGACCCACTTCTCTGGTCCTCCCTTGGGTGTCAGACCAACCTGGGTTTCTAACCATGCATAAGCTCCAATATTTTGTTGGGTCATTGTCCTATGTGTGCACCCTGATTCTATGCCCCCATCCTGAACTATATGGACATTGATTCCCTGACACATGGATACATAAAAGCCTCCCTGAGGTTTAAGACCATCACCCATGTCCCATCATGGTCTCTCTCAAGATCCTATGTGTTTCGGAAAGGTCATTCCCCACCCCGAAGGTTCTATTTCCTTTGGATACCATCCATGCATCCATTTTCATGGGCCACCTCCTTAGGTGTCCCTTCCCCTAACCAAACTATGTGTACTTTAATTATCCTCCTTGGGGATATATAGGAGGTCTCTTTGAGGCTCAAGCCTAAAATCACCATCATCCTCATGTCGGTTCCATGTCATTATCCATTCACTGTCAACCATCCATATCTGTCCTGATTCTTACCTGGGCCACCACATCCCAGTGAGATCATTTAACCCACTTTCTCACTGCTCCTAGCAGCAATCAGGTGAATAACCACATGTTAGCCCCATCATCACTATTCCCTCCTGGGGCTACACCCATTTAATCTACATTTATTAGTGTTCTGATCAGTCTGATACATCTATGCAAGACATTAGACTCATGGCATGCCCTGTGTTAATCATGGGAAGCTAAGGAAAACCTTAGAGACATGAATATGTCATATAATTCCCCTCACACGATGTGGGATGCCTCAAGATTCTGCACCCTTGAGTAGACCTATCATATTTGGAATAAACCTAGATGCATTAGTGTTCTAGTGTCCAAACACTCTAGTGATGTTCAATATGACTACTCCCCCAACTGATGGTTGCTGCTCTGACTTGACCCCTTGGAATGTACTAACAGAAGTAGTGTAATTAACCGGTGTCCATGACGACATGGCACTTGGAAGAGCTTCACAAACAATGTCTTAAGTCTATAAGAGAGACTTGGACCAGATGATGAGTTCTAAGGAGGAATACAAAGAATGAGGAACCGAAATCCCATCATCCCATTTTGATCAAGGAGATAACGTCTCTGAATAAGAGATGGATGCCACCCGCCATTGGAAAGCAGGAATGCGAGGAAACAAACAGTGCGTCCTCCAAAAGAATGGATGTGCACCTCGACAAAAGCATTGAAAACACATAATATGGGATTTTTATTCAGAATATATTTTTACACACATAATTATCTCATGTGAATGACTTTTTTACCATTCATATTATCTTATCACGCTATGAGATGGTAATGTAGGAACCATTTCCCACACACAATTGTCATATTAATTAATTCACAAATTAATTAATAAAATTCTACAGTTGCATATACCCATAATTATATTAATTAATTCAGAAATTAATTAATCAAATCAATTCCATTAATTAATTTTTAATTTTATTAATCAGTGATCAATCTCAACATCTAATAATTAATTCCACAATTAATTATTCATATATCATAATCTCAGTATTCCACAATTAATTCAACAATTAATTATTCATAAATCAAAATTAGAAAATTAAATTTCGAAAAAAACATTATATATTCTATAATTATATACACATAATTGAAACCATTAATATGATATTTTAATTATAGACCACTTACCTCAAGATTGACGATAAATGATCACCATTGGAACTCCACAAGTTGAGCGGAACAATTACAAAGAATGATATATTGATTCAATTAATGGATCTAAGATTTAAAAGAATTAGATCTAATTAACCTAGTTCTATATCAAATCAAACAATGTATACAAATTCCTCTTTTATCTAGGAAGAGGATGAAGAGAGAGAAATAGATCTAAAGGGGAAGAAACCACATACCCGGGTGGTGCAGATCTTCAATCTAGGATTTGAATCATAAAGAATGAATGTAGAAAAGGATTGAAAAATATCAAGGATACTAAAAATATTTAAATAGAGATTTGGGTGAAATGGGGGTTGACTAGGGGTTAAAATGGGTGCTTGAGAAATTTTAAAACAATTTTTCGAGTTAATTTAATTCCCACACACGGTTTGCTGGGAAGAGGCACATAGTTTCCCCTAACCATGAGCCTATTCTAGGGGGTAAATAGTTTCTCAATTTAGGAATAAATGTTTGAAAAGTTTTTCACCATCTATGAAAACCCTCTTTGTCCAGGGTTTAATGGTTTGCTGTGCTAGGGCACACGGTTAGGGAAAACCGTGCACCAACCGTGAACTACCCCATTTCTTGCATTTTTCTAGAGTTTCCACCCAAACACAAACCAAGGTAAAAAAAAATAAAAGTAGTCAATATAAGGAAAATCAGTACCTATAAATAAGACTGAGATATCTTCAAAAACGTTTAGGATCTTACATTATGAGTATTCACTACACAATTGTTTGGCATGAAAAATAGCAGTGAAATTTTGACAACATAATGAGAGGAAACAAATGTTCGTGGAAGGGATTAATGAGAGTGAAGGGGGTATCTCATCATTTGGAAATAATAAGGATAGTTGTGGGGATATGGAAGAACATATTCTAATATTAGGAATTGGAGAAAAAAGGAATAAGAGAAAATATTATCGAATAAAGAGTAGAAGGTGAGGATCCTTAAACTTGAGAGGGTGATTCCAAAAGCTTGGGAGGAGATTAATTAAGGATTGGGGGAAAATTAGGTGGAATCTAGAGATAGTAGGGTAGAGTAAGGACATGATACAAGATTCTTGAGTGAAGAGGAATTTGAGCATGGGTGAGTTTATATAGGAAAAGAAAGGCGAGTTCATTATTATTTTACAAACATAGATTTTGGACTCTATATAAAAAATTAATCAAAACCTAAAACATTATCATGGGTTTTCCCATGGGTTATATAAAATAGAAGTGTATTCATTATTTTATAATTCTAAGGAATCAAATTATGAAAATTTTACATTTGGTAATGTGGAAGTGAGTCTTGTTTTTAAGGAAATTATTTTTAAAACATAAAATATAATATAGGTTTTTTTGGATTCACAAAGGTTTTAAAAAATTAATAGAATAATCTAAAAAAATTAATTTTAAGGGAAAACATATATTTTTTCATGGATTAATTTTATAGCATTTATTACATCACTTTTAGGTCTTTATGATTTCATAATACACACCGTATATTTATACTATATTTAACTTCACTATTGGAATCTTTACCTATACCCATAGTTAAAAACCATGGGTATAACCCAAAAAACTGTGGGTATAGCCTATACCCATGGTTATGAAAATAGTTGTTTCTAAAGCCTTTAGGATAGACCTATACCCATGGTTTGACCAAACCTTGGGTATAGGCTACCTATGCCCACGATTCATAAAACATTGGTCTAGGTAGTTTCAATAGATATACATATACCCATGGTTTGGTCAATCTATGGGTATAGGTCCTTATTAAAAAAAATCATCCATTGAGATTTAATCCCAGCACCTTCTACCTACACTCCAATAACTTTACCACTAACCTCTAATATGTTCATTTTTCTTAAATTAAAAAAAAATATATTTGTATATATCTAAAAATTTATTTATATTAAGGTAATTAATTGTATTTTTATTATGGAAGAATAATGGGCTAACCTATACCCATGTTTTGGTCAAATCATGGGTATATGTCCTTTATTAAAAAAATAATCTAATGGGATTTGATCCCAAAACATTATACTTACACTCTAATAACTTTAACACTATCCTACAACATGTTTTTTGTTCTTATATTAAAAAAATGTATATATATAAATTTATTTATATCAAATTATTTATTTATTAGTATTATTATGGAAAAATATTTGGTCAACTTATACCCATAGTTTGGTCAAATGAGTGGTATAGGTTTTCCCATGACTTTCCTACAATTTTTTCCCCCGTAACCTATTGTTATGATTTACAAAAACTATAGGTATAGGGGTGACCTATTCCTATAGTTTTTGAAGAATCGTGGGTATAAGTCCTTCTCGCAAAATTTTTTCCCCACAAAAACTATTCCCATGGTTTACAAGAACTATGGGTATAAGGGTGAACTATACCTATGATTTTTGGACATTTGTGGGTATTGGTCGATACCCTAAAATTATTTTTTCCTCCAAAACATTTTCCCATGGTTTATAAAAACCTTGGGTATAGCCTTGTATTATTGTATTATTTACCTGAAAATTTGATTATCTTAGAAAATTATGAAAAATTTACCATTGGATAATTTCAACATGATGATTCCAAAATAAATATTAATTTTATCAAAATAATTTTTAAAATATATAAATTTTCAATTTTAAAATAGAATATAGATTTATTGAGAAATGCTATTTTTTTTTACAATAATAGATTTTGAACCCTAATAAAAATTACATTCAACATCATAAAAATTATATGATAATTTATATTTAATAAATATTATTCAATAAAAATACTTTATTAAAATATATTTTATTTCAAAGATCCATTAATTCATCAAAATAAATGTCTTAAATGAAATTGAATATTACCCAAAAAAATTAGTGTTTTATTGTATCAAAATAAAGATAATTTATAATGTAAAAATAATAAAAAGGAAATATAATCATTAAATATACAATTTACATATTCATATTATTAAGGTCTTGATACATATCCCTTTATTACACCAGAAAATTCCCTAAGGGTAAGGTGCGTGATGGTGTGTTTCTCAGGGGTTGGTTTGGCATACATGGTTTGTGTCCTAATATCAATGAGATTAAAATTTCCAGTAAAAATCTTCTCTCATGCTTTAGATATTATATTTTTTATTGGGTATGGTCAAGGGAAATCACAGTGATGATATATCCTTAAGAAGCTATGATAAATGAGTTTCATAGGGTTTGATCCTGCTGGTTGAGGCCATCACTCCCTTTGTTGGTGTCAATAGGTTTTTTTGAAACCCTATATTTATACTAATCATATGATCACTGTTTGGTGGATATATTATCAATAGGTATGTTGATTAAAGTTATATTAAATATTATAGGATATAATAAAACCAAAAAGTGCATTTTCTTTTCATAACTATAATTCATAATAAAATATATAAATAAATCACAAATGTAATTTTATTTATAAAATTATGGGTCATTAAAATCATACCCCCTTTAGGGATTTCAACCTCAAAATATTCATTTCACACAATAAAATAGATGAGGGTAACTACATTTCATCACCTCATCTGGTTCCCACATCACTTCTTCAAACATCTAGTTTCTCCATAACACTTTGAACAGGTGCATTGACTTATTTCACAAAAAATTGTCTCTACGATTTAAGATCTTGATCAGCTACTCCTCATATGAACGTTCATTATCCAATGGTACCACATAGGGATTCAGAACATGTGAGGTGTCTAGTGTGTACTTACTCAATAAGGATACATGGAACAAATCATGTACTTGAGATAGGTTAGGTGGGGGTGATAGTCAATAGGCCACCACTCCAACCCAGGATATCAAGGGGTATGATGTGTCTTAGAATAATCTCTCATTTTCACAAATATCATGAGTTTATTCTATGAAGATATGTGTAGGAATACCTTATCACCACTATCAAAATCTATGTATCTTCAATGATTGTTAGTATAGATCTTCTGTTGACTATGAGTAGCCCTAATGTGCTGTTGAATAGTCTTGAACTTTTCCAGAATTTCTTCAACCATTTTAGCACCTAGCAGTTTGTGTTCCCCAAATTCATCCCAGTATGTAGGTTTTCTACACCTATTTCCATAAAAGGCTTCATAGGGAGCCATTTGGATGCTTTAGTGAAAACTATTATTGTATAAGAACTCAACCAGTGGATGATGTTGGTCCAATCCTCCTTTGAAGTCAATTGGGAATTCTGTCAACATGTACTATAGTGACTAGATATTCCTCTCTGACATTCCATCAGTTTTAGGGTGATATTCCATAATAAAGTTCAACTCTGTATTTAGAGAGCTTTAGATACAATTCCATAACATGGAGCTAAATCATGGATCTGAATTAGATATAATCGATAGTGGTGTTCCATATATCCTCACCCATTATCTAATGTATATCCTTACAAGTTGATCGAGTGAGAAGACTTTGTAAGATAACCCACCAAAACCCATATACCATTATTTCCTCTCAGTGTCTTCAGAAGACCGGTGAAAAATTACATGGTTTTGTTCTCTCATTTCCATGTAGGCATGGGTAATGGTTTCCACATACCCTAGGATTTTCCCTTTTAGCCTTCACTTTATTGAAATATAAGACACCATGATGTATATTATATGATCTCCTTCAACATATTATCCCACCAATAGTGGTCTCATATATCTCAATACATCATTGTGCTCCCTAGATAGATGGAAGAAGGCCTATCTATGTGAATTATCCAATAAATCCTTCTTTAACTTAGGATTTGAGGGTACACATAGTTGTGACCCAAATCTTTCAACCCATTCTTAATTAATTTTGAACTATAAAGATTTTAATTTTCTTATAGCTTCTACATTCTTCTGAATTTCCACATCATCTATTTAAGAATCCTTTATCTTATCTAGAAGGGAATGTTGAGAAATATTTTGTAAAAGGATTAATGATGTTTCTTTATTTATGCCTCCCATGTCTATCCTTTTCATTTCTATGAATATTGGATCCATATAAATTCTCATAAATGATAAATTTATTGGATCCATTATATACAGAGAATCTTCCAAATTATGTTTTTTCCTAGGATGGTAGTGGATTTTTCCATCATAGTACTTAATCATCTCTAACCATCTTCACCATATCATATTCTTCTCTTTCTTTGTGAATATATACTTGAGGCTCTTATGGTATGTATATATCTCACACTTCTCCCAAAATAGAAAATGCCAATATATTTTCAACATTAAGATCACTACAACCAACTCTAGATCATGCATTGGGTAGTTGTTTTGGGAACATTCAATTACCTTGAGAAATAGGCTATCTATTTTTTATTATTTATTAGTACACATCCCAAGACCTTCTTCAAAGCATCCTGATATACCATGAAAAGTTCCCCACTTATGGGTAGTGGATGTACAAGTTTGTTTATAATACTCTTTATCAACTCCATAAAGTTATAATCATATTTATTATTCCAAAAAACATGACTCCCTTCCAAGTTATCTTAGTTTGAGGGTTTGAAAATCAAGATAAATTTCTCACAAATCGATGATAATATTCAGTTAATCCATGGAAACTACAGATTTCTGTCACATATGTTGGCCTCAACCATTATTAAATTTATTTAATATTTTAAGGCTCCACATATATCCCATTTCTTGTGATAATATACCCTAATAATGAGAATTCCTTTAACAATAACTCAAATTCGTTGTAATTTTCACAAAGATTCACTTTGTATAAAGTCTTTAGAATAGTGCTCATATGATCCTCATTCCCCTCCTTATTTTTGGAGTATATTAGAATATATTCTATAAATACTACCAAATTTATTTGAGGTAATATCTAAATAATCTATTCATCAAGTCCATGATTATTTATAGAGAATTAGTGAGTCTAAATGAAATTACTTTGAACTCATACTGCCTGTACCTTCTACAGAAAGTAGTCTTGGGGATATCCTAATTCTTCAACCTTACATGATAATACCTTAACAAAATACCCAACTTAGAAAATTATTGGGATGCTACATAGACTATTGAACAATAAATCATTCCATGGTAGAGGAGGCTTAATCATTATCATGATCTTATTTAGCTCATGATAACAAATAAAAAGTTTCATTGACCCATCATTCTTATTGATTAAGAGGACTGATGTTGCAGTGACCCTGACCCCAGTAGTCTAGAGACAGTTCCTGCTACCATTACATTGGAATAGATACAAGGGGTTGAATCCTAAAGGACTGATTATTTTAGTAGTTTTGGAATACCAAATTACATACATGATACCCTTTTTTACATTGGAAAAATAAAATAAAACATAATACATAACAACAAAAAATAAACTACATCCTTAAAAACTCATTCCAAGAATTATCCTTCATATCATGGGGTATGGAAAGAAAATATGGGTGATATAAAATGCTTAGTAAGGGTTAAGTAAAATAGACGATATCATGAATAGAAAATCACAATCAATAAGGAAGGTTAAATAACCGAATACACAATCCATGTAATAAATAAACTGAGAAGGAAGTTGTAACAGCCCAAGATTTTATAAAAAAATATTCTTTTTAATTTTATTAACGTCTTGTGTTGTAAACCAAAAGGAGCTTGCACAACACGCATCCTTGACTTGCCTTGCATTACACGCAATCGCGACCTTCCTCGATAGCGTGTGTAATACGCAATACCAAGTTTCACTAAACAACGATATGCTATTATAATATTGTCATGAACTAGCCGTTATGAATAGTATTAACTAAAATTTGAATTTTATAACATTATTATTCATCTTACACATTTCTAGAACATGGTATAAGAACAAAATAAATTTTTCGGGTAAAATAAGTATTTTTCAAAAAATGCAGTTTTACCGCCTTTTGATGGCGCACCCACTTTAAATATAGTTTTTGACATGTTTATATGTTCAATTTGACAAAATAATATTCTTTTTTTGAATCAGGATATAAAAATTTACATTAGATAAAGTTTTGATATTTTTCCGATAACTTTCATATTTTAATGAATAGTAAAAACACGCTATATTTTAATTAAAAACAACTTTTTTCATCGTAATATCTTATGTGGTTAAATTATAATATTGAATGTTTTTAAAGTATAAATAGAATATATTTTTACCATTAAATATAATTTATGTCATTAGCATTGATTTTACCTTGAATTCGTAGGTTAAATCAATTCAATCTTTTGCAATGTTTTAAACAAAAACCCGTTTTTATTCGACAACGGGATTAATTTTAATTTAATTTCTGCAACTTCTGTGTTTTGAATTTTAAAAAATGGATTCCATATTTGGAATCAGTGGGTCCAAATTATGTTAATAAGCTACTTTTTATTTTTGGGAATTATGAATAGTAACTACGGTAAATTTTATTTACCATAGTTAAAGGTAAATCGGGTAATTAAGGGTAAATATAATATTTTAAAATTACCATAACAAATATCAAAATCCTATTGGATGACTAAAAGTCAACCCATATCACCTAAGGGTAGGATTAGAATCATTTAATGGACATTTGTCCATGAAAATAACTTAATTATTATTAAAACCAAAGAAAGTGACAACATGTCACTCTCTTAAATCTTATAAGTATATTAATTTTAATTTAGTGATAAACTTCATGAAACATCGAACATGAATAGTCTCCAGAAAGCTAATGAAATTATCTACATCATATAAATTTATTTATAATTTTTAGGGATTAAATAATTATCATTAATTATGACACAATAGTGATGCAGAAATTGTTTATCTAGTGAAAAATCAAGAATATTGTTTTTATTAAACTCATAGTGACCATAAAATTCACAAATACCTAACCAAAACTTATTGTACATGTAAATGTAAACCATAAGCATCCAATGGTAGAATATTGGACCATTTGGAGCCTTATAAAAGCGATTATGACACTTATATTATTTTATTTTAAATGATGCCAAAGTTGTCACCTTCATAATTTAATAAATATAACAATTTAAATATTGTGATTTTAAGATGATAAATCCGAGTAAAAGTATTATTGTGAAAGGTAATGTATTTATCTTCATCATAGGATTTTATTTTAAATTTTTTATACAACAAATAAGTATATTAAATAATTATACAAAAATGATGTAGTAATTATTTTATTAAGAGATAAACCAAATAAATGGTTTTAAAAATAATAAAATAAACATTATATGAACTATTTAATGTAATACAATAATTTTATAGATACATATGACCTTTTATTAATATATTAAAGCTTTTAGTTCGAACATATCTTCTGTATATATTTTATTTAAATTCAAATAAATGAATAGTGTCAAAATTGACACTATTGTTATTTTACAAAAATAACATATTATAAAATTGTTTAAAAATCACAAAAATATTTAAAAATTATAAATTTATATTTATATGGTCTATAATGTTATAAAGTAAACAAGTATGGAAAATTAACAACAAATAAGTAATTATTTTTTATAATTTAAAATTTAGAATTTTATTACCACAAATAAACTTAAATAGATTAAATAAGGATAAATTAAAATAATAAGGTTTAAAATAAGATCCAAACATGTCTAAATTTGATTGGTTGATGAGATTACAACCCTATCTCATCTAATATTCTAATATGAGTCATTTTTTGAGGTTTTTAAGTGGGGTTAGATTTATTATAAATTAATATTTTTAAGAATTCCTAAGGTGCCCCTCTCCTCCCTTATAAAAGGGCACCTCCTCCCCCTCCTCCTCACACCAATTTGAGCACTCAAGCTCGGCCAACCCCTGCCAAAATCCCTTCTCCACTTCCCTAGAATAATCCTAGAGGTCTTGGTATTCTTCAAAGACCAATCTTAGTTCCCTAAGTGGAGGATTCAAAGAAGCGTTTCAAAGAAGAGGTAATATCCATTACTGATCTTTTCAATTTCTTTCTTCTTCAACTACTTCTTCTTTAGTTGTTTCATGATAAAGTAATAACATCAGTATTTATTATATACTGATATGTTATTATAAATATGAAACAACTCTAATTCACCTTCTATCTATCCTACGGAAAAAGAAATCACCGCGCGTGCGTACGTACGGAATACCGTCTCCACGCCGTGGTGTAATCTATTTTCCACCACCACCTTACATGGATGGGTATAATGGTGTAAAGAATAACTATACATAGTTATTACAACATCATATTGATTCTGATATATTGTATAATCCACTCCAATTCAATTCAATATTTATGGAAATGATATCATCGCTCGTGCGTACGTACGGACTACCGTCTCCACGACGCGATGAGATTCATTCTCCATGTTAACCATTTAAGAATGATTATAAAGTATATATAAGAAATAATAATGAAATATATGACATTATAAAGCTACTGGATTTATGTATATATATATATGTATGTCATCTACTTACTTCCATTCAAGACAATAGGGAAAGGAAAACAACGTTCATGCGTACGTACGGACTACCGTCTCCATGAACAGTGTTTTTCATTTCATTTATCTATCTATTATATATATATATATATACTGAATATATATGACATATAAATCATATTTTATATTCTGGAAGTAAGTAAATCATGATATAAGTAATAATAATGTCAAGAACAACAAGTCAAAACACCTACGATAAAAGAAACGATTTTACCCAAAACGCTTCTTTAACATGGAATTTACAAAAGAACGGGTAATATAATGTCATAAGTGAACCATATATGATATCATAACAATGAATATGATTCTGTAATAAGTCAATGACATTATTTAAACCATTATACAGGAGCTTCAGACACGTACAAAGCAAATCGGACCTAAGGTAAGGGAAATATCACAATCTCATTTTTATCCGAGATTGTTTATTCGTAAGTATTTACTGGGGTGTATTTTATCATCCACATCCATTTTTCATAAATATTTAATATTATTTCCATCTACCTACAATTGTTTAAATCCATTTTTACCCTTCGGTGAGTTTTTAGTAATATGTATGAAAGTAATCTTTTTTCGTTTTTCGTACGAGGTACTTTTTGACTTTTCCGACAAAAGTACGAAGAATGTTTTTTTTAACTTATACGGCATGAATGGATTTTTAAAACATTATTTCCAAGAAACTTCCTTTACAAGTTTTCAAGTTTATTTTTAATCAACTTATTTTATTTTAAAGTTGTATGAGATGTTATGAAAGGAAAAATGTTTTTGAAGAAGAAAGGATATTTTCCTCAAGAATGGAGTTCAAGTGTTTTATCAAAATTATTTTCCATCTAAGATAATAAAGGGTTCTGTTTTTATCCCTATTATTAAATTGATTTGATCATGTTGTGATGGAATTATTTTTATGAATTCCTTTATCTTATATGAATTGATATATGATGTCATGATGTTTCAAGAATCCCATTTTTGTTACATGTGTTATGCGATGATGTATGTTTTATGATTATGTGGCACACATAAGAAAGGATTCATTATAAGATGGGTGGGACCTATATCTCCCTCCAATGCATTGGGTAAAGATTTTATATCTCATGAGATAGACAGGTCTGGAACGGTAGGTTATATCGGTTCAGTGAAACAGGACTGAAACGAGGGTTACTCGATTCAGAAAAGGACTTTGTCCACTAAGATAGTCTTGGCAATTAGTCTTGACTAACAGGAAATGATTCTCTATGATTATGTGTGTATGCCACAATGTTTCATGTTTTAAGTTATGATTATTGGGATTACTTTTTCACTGCCATGATTTATCCCATGATTATGAAATTATGCTCTCTTTTGCAGGTTATGATTTCCAAAATGTTACGTTCTTATGAATATGATGTGATTGATATTTATTTTGTTTACCCTTACTGAGCATTTGAGCTCACCCTTTTATGTTTTCTTTTCCCCAGGATATAAAGAAAGGTTTTAGGTAAAAAAAAGGAAGATCTTTATGGGAGATTTTGAAGATCTTTCACCACGATTAGAAGATTATAGTCCGAGTTTCCAAAGACACTAAACTATTACGGTCCTTGTGTGTGTGTTTTTGTAATGTACTAAGTATTCCGCAAAAGTAATGTAATGTCAATGTACGTCAGGCTTCGGGTCTCTACAGTTGGTATCAGAGGAAAGGTTTAGTCAACCTTTGGAAACTAGGATGTGAGAACTTTAGTGAGATCCCTAGAGATATTTCTAAGGTATGTCTAGGGATGTCCCTAAGGTTAAGTATACGTATAGGTTATAGTACTAGAATTACGCTAACGATCATAGAATTAAACCTAAGATGTTAGATATTGAAGGTACTTCCCCTTTATTATGTTGTTTTCCCTAGCATGATTTTTTCCTCTCACACTATTCTTTTTGGGTTTTAGAAAATGGCTGGAAACAAGATGATTCACGATAATAGAAGATATGATGGACAATGGAATGATATTCTTCATAATGAAATGGGATTTGGAAGTCCAAACATAATTATTATGCCGAATCAGCAATCTCATAATATGATCAATAAAGTAAAATTTGGTAAGTTTCCTGACTCGGCTAATAAGAGAAAGATGGAGTTTCATGATGATCATAGAGGAAAGAAAGTTCAATTTCCCCTATGTAATTCATGTGGGAAGAGGCATCAAGGAGAATGTTTCAAAGGAACTGGAAGATGCTTTGAGTGTGGAAAAGAAGGACACAAAGCCAGTAAGTGCAAAGGAAAAGGTTCAGTTAACACCAGGGATGAGGATAATGGTATTGCTACGACATCAACACTGGTTAAATGTTTTAAATGTGGAATGTACGGGCATTATGCAAACCAATGCCCTAAGGGAAAGTCTCATGAAGAGAATCAGTATGGTCGTATGGGAAGTATTTATGTTGATGATGATGAAGAAACTACAAATGATATGTGAGATGAAAGAAATGTTGAAGCTCGGTCAATGGTCTAAGAATGTAGTGGAATGATTACATGTTTATCATGTGTAATGTTGTATAAGTAATCTCATGGAATAAGGAGACATCTAAGGATTGTTACACTGTTGTCTTTCCTTAAGTTTTTAAGTGTATGATGAATGGAACCAGTAACCATGAAAGGTTATTCAGATACTTTTGGAAAGTAGATGATAAGTGCATAATGAAAGGATAAGAAGATAATGAGATGTTTGATTGTATTCATGAGCTCATGATTCATATAAGGACTAAGTGATATCATGGTTTGAGTATATGGAATTTTGAGGATTTTAGTATGTGGAAGGTGTTAACTTTTAACTGCATTCATGTTTTCACTAAGGTATTCAAGAGAATACACGATTAAGGACTTTGAATGTTTGGAATGTGACCAACAAAACATATCTTATGATATATGGGGATCGATGATGGTGTTAAATCTCTGGTAATCATTTTCACTATATTATGAGAGTCGACTGCAGTATTATGGATAAGCCTAAAAGATTGGAATAGATTATGTTGGACATAAGTTAGTATTGTTTGTTTTTTCGATATTATTGATGGGATGTTATATAGTTTTGGAAAAAGGACAACCTGCAGGACGGGCGACAGCCCATCGCTTCGGACAAGGCTGTGGGAATCGAACCCACAACCGAAGTGCGACTGGACTTTATCGCCTACCACTGGCCTACAGGAAGTCCCTGTTTAGTAGAAACTAGTTTTATTATATTAAGCAGTATGATATATGAAGTATAAGTCCATTTTAGGAACTATATATGATTAATCTCACTATAGATCGACTTATGTATATAATTTTTGCTAACCTTTTGTTTGAGACAGATGGAATGACCCGTCATTCTATCACATGATCTGCTAACACTTCACGAATAACAAATTCAAATTCATTTATTTAAGAGATGAAGTGGAAATTTTTCTAGGCATGAACAATAGTGAGATTGTACCAAAATAAAGAAAGTATTTATTCCAATTCAAATTTTCAACTTTAGGGAAATGATCTTGAAAACCAAAAATGTTGTCCTAGTGATCTTATACCTGATGAATCAGATGGTACCTTAGATCGTCACAAATTTATGGATTTGTGATTATTGGCTTTTCCATAGCCATGTTCTCTACCACTCTCCATCAGAACATGATGGTTAGATTTCTCTTCCATATCCATATTTTCACCTATGTGGAAACCCAATGATTAGTTTATTTGGGTAACCGTTACGTTTCATACTTTTGTTTTTAAATATTGGTTTTGATATTCCTTTTTACGATGTGGGTTTCTATTAAAGAAACTTTCAAATAGTAAACCATTTATAACCCCGACGAATTTCGAGGGCGAAATTCATTTTAAGGGGGGTAGAATGTAACAGCCCAAGATTTTATAAAAAAATATTCTTTTTAATTTTATTAATGTCTTGTGTTGTACACCAAAAGGAGCTTGCACAACACGCATCCTTGACTTGCCTTGCATTACACGCAATCACGACCTTCCTCGATAGCGTGTGTAATACGCAATACCGAGTTTCACTAAACAACGATATGCTATTATAATATTGTCATGAACTAGCCGTTATGAATAGTATTAACTAAAATTTGAATTTTATAACATTATTATTCATCTTACACATTTCTAGAACATGGTATAAGAACAAAATAAAATTTTCGGGTAAAATAAGTATTTTTCAAAAAATGCAGTTTTACCGCCTTTTGATGGCGCACCCACATTAAATATAGTTTTTGACATGTTTATATGTTCAATTTGACAAAATAATATTCTTCTTTTGAATCAGGATATAAAAATTTACATTAGATAAAGTTTTGATATTTTTCCGATAACTTTCATATTTTAATGAATAGTAAAAACACGCTATATTTTAATTAAAAACAACTTTTTTCATCGTAATATCTTATGTGGTTAAATTATAATATTGAATGTTTTTAAAGTATAAATAGAATATATTTTTACCATTAAATATAATGTATGTCATTATCATTGATTTTACCTTGAATTCGTAGGTTAAATAAATTCAATCTTTTGCAATGTTTTAAACAAAAACCCGTTTTTATTCGACAACGGGATTAATTTTAATTTAATTTCTGCAACTTCTGTGTTTTGAATTTTAAAAAATGGATTCCATATTTGGAATCAGTGGGTCCAAATTATGTTAATAAGCTACTTTTTATTTTTGGGAATTATGAATTGTAACTACGGTAAATTTTATTTACCATAGTTAAAGGTAAATCGGGTAATTAAGGGTAAATATAATATTTTAAAATTACCATAACAAATATCAAAATCCTATTGGATGACTAAAAGTCGACCCATATCACCTAAGGGTCGGATTAGAATCATTTAATGGACATTTTTCCATGAAAATAACTTAATTATTATTAAAACCAAAGAAAGTGACAACATGTCACTCTCTTAAATCTTATAAGTATATTAATTTTAATTTAGTGATAAACTTCATGAAACATCGAACATGAATAGTATCCAGAAAGCTAATGAAATTATATACATCATATAAATTTATTTATAATTTTTAGGGATTAAATAATTATCATTAATTATGACACAATAGTGATGCAGAAATTGTTTATCTAGTGAAAAATCAAGAATATTGTTTTTATTAAACTCATAGTGACTATAAAATTCACAAATACCTAACCAAAACTTATTTTACATGTAAATGTAAACCATAAGCATCCAATGGTCGAATATTTGACCATTTGGAGCCTTATAAAAGCGATTATGACACTTATATTATTTTATTTTAAATGATGCCAAAGTTGTCACCTTCATAATTTAGTAAATATAACAATTTAAATATTGTGATTTTAAGATGATAAATTCGAGTAAAAGTATTATTGTGAAAGGTAATGTATTTATCTTCATCATAGGATTTTATTTTAAATTTTTATACAACAAATAAGTATATTAAATAATTATAAAAAAATGATGTAGTAATTATTTTATTAAGAGATAAACCAAATAAATGGTTTTAAAAATAATAAAATAAACATTATATGAACTATTTAATGTGATACACTAATTTTATAGATACATATGACCTTTTATTAATATATTAAAGCTTTTATTTCGAACATATCTTCTGTATATATTTTATTTAAATTCAAATAAATGAATAGTGTCAAAATTGACACTATTGTTATTTTACAAAAATAACATATTATAAAATTGTTTAAAAATCACAAAAATATTTAAAAATTATAAATTTATATTTATATGGTCTATAATGTTATAAAGTAAACAAGTATGGAAAATTCACAACAAATAAGTAATTATTTGTTATAATTTAAAATTTAGAATTTTATTACCACAAATAAACTTAAATAGATTAAATAAGGATAAATTAAAATAATAAGGTTTAAAATAAGATCCAAACATGTCTAAATTTGATTGGTTGATGAGATTACAACCCTATCTCATCTAATCTTCAAATATGAGTCATTTTGGAGGTTTTTAAGTGGGGTTAGATTCATTATAAATTAATATTTTTAAGAATTCCTAAGGTGCCCCTCTCCTCCCTTATAAAAGGGCACCTCCTCCCCCTCCTCCTCACACCAATTTGAGCACTCAAGCTCGGCCAACCCCTGCCAAAATCCCTTCTCCACTTCCCTATAATAATCCTAGAGGTCTTGGTCTTCTTCAAAGACCAATCTTTGTTCCCTAAGTGGAGGATTCAAAGAAGCGTTTCAAAGAAGAGGTAATATCCATTACCGATCTTTTCAATTTCTTTCTTCTTCAACTTCTTCTTCTTTAGTTGTTTCATGATAAAGTAATAAAATCAGTATTTATTATATACTGATATGTTATTGTAAATATGAAACAACTCTAATTCACCTTCTATCTATCCTACGGAAAAAGAAATCACCGCGTGTGCGTACGTACGGAATACCGTCTCCACGCCGTGGTGTAATCTATTTTCCACCACCACCTTACATGGATGGGTATAATGGTGTAAAGAATAACTATACATAGTTATTACAAAATCATATTGATTATGATATATTGTATAATCCACTACAATTCAATTCAATATTTATGGAAATGATATCATCGCTCGTGCATACGTACGGACTACCGTCTCCACGACGCGATGAGATTCATTCTCCATGTTAACCATTTAAGAATGATTATAAAGTATATATAAGAAATAATAATGAAATATATGACATTATAAAGCTACTAGATTTATGTATATATATATATGTATGTCATCTACTTACTTCCATTCAAGACAATAGGGAAAGGAAAACAACGTTCATGCGTACGTACGGACTACCGTCTCCATGAACGGTGTTTTTCATTTCATTTATCTATCTATTATATATATATATATACTGAATATATATGACATATAAATCATATTTTATATTCTGGAAGTAAGTAAATCATGATATAAGTAATAATAATGTCAAGAACAACAAGTCAAAACACCTATGATAAAAGTAACGATTTTACCCAAAACGCTTCTTTAACATGGAATTTACAAAAGAACGGGTAATATAATGTCATAAGTGAACCATATATGATATCATAACAATGAATATGATTCTGTAATAAGTCAATGACATTATTTAAACCATTATACAGGAGATTCGGACACGTACAAAGCAAATCAGACCTAAGGTAAGGGAAATATCACAATCTCATTTTTATCCGAGATTGTTTATTCGTAAGTATTTACTGGGGTGTATTTTATCATCCACATCCATGTTTCATAAATATGTAATATTATTTCCATCTACCTACAATTGTTTAAATCCATTTTTACCCTTCGGTGAGTTTTTAGTAATATGTATGAAAGGAATCTTTTGTCGTTTTTCGTACGAGGTACTTTTTGACTTTTCCGACAAAAGTATGAAGAATGTTTTTTTTAACTTATACGGCATGAATGGATTTTTAAAACATTATTTCCAAGAAACTTCCTTTACAAGTTTTCAAGTTTATTTTTAATCAACTTCTTTTATTTTAATGTTGTATGACATGTTATGAAAGGAAAAATGTTTTTGAAGAAGAAAGGATATTTTCCTCAAGAATGGAGTTCAAGTGTTTTATCAAAATTATTTTCCATCTAAGATAATAAAGGGTTCTGTTTTTATCCCTATTATTAAATTGATTTGATCATGTTGTGATGGAATTATTTTTATGAATTCCTTTATCTTATATGAATTGATTTATGATGTCATGATGTTTCCGGAATCCCATTTTTGTTACATGTGTTATGTGATGATGTATGTTTTATGATTATGTGGCACACATAAGAAAGGATTCATTATAAGATGGGTGGGACCTATATCTCCCTCCAATGCATTGGGTAAAGATTTTATATCTCATGAGATAGACAGGGCTGGAACGGTAGGTTATACCGGTTCAGTGAAACATGACTGAAACGAGGGTTACTCGATTCAGAAAGGGACTTTGTCCACTAAGATAGTCTTGGAAATTAGTCTTGACTAACAAGAAATGATTCTCTATGATTATGTGTGTATGCCACAAGGTTTCATGTTTTAAGTTATGATTATTGGGATTACTTTTTCACTGCCATGATTTATCCCATGATTATAAAATTATGCTCTATTTTGCAGGTTATGATTTCCAAAATGTTATGTTCTTATGAATATGATGTGATTGATATTTATTTTGTTTACCCTTACTGAGCATTTGAGCTCACCATTTTATGTTTTATTTTCCCCAGGATATAAAGAAAGGTTTTAGGTAAAAAAAAGGAAGATCTTTATGGGAGATTTTGAAGATCTTTCACCACGATTAGAAGATTATAGTCCGAGTTTCCAAAGACACTAAACTATTACGGTCCTTGTGTGTGTGTTTTTGTAATGTACTGAGTATTCCGCAAAAGTAATGTAATGTCAATGTACGTCAAGATACGGGTCTCTACAGAAGTACATCTAGAGATAATATCAATGTGAAAATCTCATGGATAATAATAATTATGGAAAGGTAAATAACTAATAACACATTCCACTTAATCAATAACATGACTATCATAATTGGATAAGGCATAATCAATATTGAAGGTAAATAACTGAAAAAACATTCTACTTAATCAATAAACTGAGAAATAAATGCACCCATAGATTATATCGTAGTGAAAATATCATGGATAATAATAATATAATATGAATGATCGAAATGATTAATTATTGGATTCTATGTTTCCTTGGGATATGATACCTTTACCATCAAGAACTTTCATAATATGATTTAAAACATACTTCGGTAAAAACCCATTTGATTGGAAAAATGATTCGTCTCATGAGAAAATCGGTGCATCGAGGGGATATCTATAACCGGGTCCCACCCATGTTATACTAGTCCAAATCATTCCTCTTATATAAAAAAATCATTTTAATTCATAAAAAATGTGCCTTATCAAATATCTATATTGAGTAAAGGATATATATTTATCAATATTTCCCAATTAATCAAATTACTTTTAGAGTAAACACTATATGTGAAAATGGTATACAATTTAGGAAATAATCATACCCATTACATAAGAATATGGATATTTAATAAAAATTTAATTCCTAAAAAAATAATATAATAAAGTGATTATTTCATGAGAAAGTCAACAATAACTATTGGCATTGAATTATACTTGAATCCTCAATTTATCATCTTTGGGTAAACTAAAGGCATAATCCTACTCAATTGAACATTTTGAGAGTGTCACGAAAAGAACATACAAGTTTCTAGTAGCTCACACAAGATATAAATCCACGTGCAAAAGTCTTGTGCACCAAATGTGATGTATATCAGGACCCCTTTCATATAGGTCACTGAAATGGATATGTCAGGTGCACACAAGATGTTTACGTTGCACATAATGACCCAAAGCTGCACATAATACCATTGTGTTCCCAATGAGATATCAAAGCAACCCCCGTTCTCTCACCGAGGTCCCAGTTGCATGGAAGAACTCTCTTGTGACCAAATACATTCATGTCATCGCTGAAGGATTCATATATATATTGAAGGCCACCCCCTTCTTCATGTTGATCCTCTGGAAGTCGAACTGTCACTCTATTGCACACGAGATCCATATTTTGTGACATCATGAAGGATATTGAACCCTCAAGGTAGAGATATTGTGAAAAAGGTTCCCTGTGTGTCCTCCCTAGAGTGAGACAACAGCTGGGTAATACTCTCCCAACCTATTTCATCCTATGACAGGTACATGAAGGGGATCCTCTTGCGTACAACCTTAACCTTTCACACAACACTCCAATGTTGTGTGCAATCATGTCGTTTCATGAAATCATCCTATCTTGTGAGAACCCCCTATTTTATGCTCCATGGGTTCCATTTGTATCAAAGAACCATTTTTGATCCCCTCTTGCGTGTAACTCTCATACCATTTTCAAATCTCTTACACGTAGCCCTCCAGGCATGCACAAAACAACTTCTTTATCCCCTGTAAGATGTCCCCTACGCCCCTAGTGCATGTTTCTCCCTAACTTTTGATTATCATAATACGTAGGATAATCCCATTTTCTTCTCAGTATAGAGAATCTAATATGGACCTTGTGACTGAACACTCCTCCACACCATTCCAATATGCCATTACTAAAGCTAATCCCCTCCCAAAGGCACATGAACTGCAATTTTGTATTCCTAAGGGGTGAGGAGCGAGTTCATCAATTTTTGAGCTGCATGAAGTAAAACTTCCTTTCACCAACGTCCTCAAAACATGATGTTAAAATAAGGTCTCACATGGTGTAAAAAATATAGGATTTCCCATGTATGATTGACACATAATGAGGTAATCCTCATATAGATTGACATCATCCACATAGGGAATGACATAGTCCCAGGAATCCCTCCTGGAGTAAGGTCTTATAATTTATAGAAGAAGTAAACAAATTTTCACCTCATCAACTACCCTATATACCAAAACAAGTGAGGAGATGGGTAGTTCAAATTCCCCCCTCTATCTTCCTTTGGAATTTAGCATCTGTCCACTAGTGGACATAGTAAGATGTGTGATCTTTAGGTTTACTAATACCTTTTATTTGTCCCATTGAGCATGAATAACATGGGGTTAGAGGTTATAATAAATCTTGATCCAAAAAATCCCAAACACAAAATTAATTGGGTTTCTTTTACACATAATCCCTAATCATGTCAGATCTTCTCAACTAGTCTGATTCTACATATAAGCCCCAACCAAATGGGTATCCCACTTTTGTAAGATCCCAACCATATTATCCATTTACTTTGGCCCCATCCTTAGGTGTAATCCCAAAATACCCTTCTCGAACTATGTGTGATTTTATTTCCAATCACTTGGGTTATGTAGGAACCCTCTATGAGGTCGAAACACAACAAACCCATCCACTCCATCCAATCCGTTTGTAAACCATCCTGATTTTTACTTAGGTCACCACATCACAGTGGGATCATGCCACCCATCCGAGCCATTCGTACATGTAAAAACCATATACATCATCACTAATCCTAGAAACACCTGGATAATCCCATTCGTAATCCCCACACAATCTTTACAATTCAACCAAGATCAAACCCCCTGTGAAGGGTAGCTGACATGCGTAATCCACACACCATCCCCTCAAAATTGGTGGGTTTTGATCCCTTTATTTTAAATTGGAAACATAAGAAGTCTCTATGAGGTTCAATCTTGACCAATGGAAAACCTTGCTGCCCCCATCCTAAGGGTGCACTTCCCCGATCCACCCCCAGGGGTGTCCTGATCTACTATCAGGGCATGACACCTTCCCTTTATAGGACACACCTTTTAGGTTCACCTCTTTAGGAGTTCTGATCCACCCATCTAGTAATAGTTCCCATGTACTCCCTCCAAGTTATGTACCTCCATGAACCACATCCATAGGGAATTATGATCAACATCCTCCCATATCCAGAAGATGTTAAACTTATGTACTATCTCATAAAACTACCTCATGATAAAAATGGGATGGATGAGGTGAAATCCTTGGATGATATGTGCCTATGACATCAGACACCTCATTCCAATCATGGGATACCTAAGTTGAAAGTATTTAATGATATTCCTTTTTCACTAGGTACCTCATGATCGACATGGGATGCCTCAGTTTTCAGGCCTGGAGATTCTTCAATGATATTCCCTCATATGAGAAAGATATAGGTGAACAATGCTACTAGAATACATACATGACAGTGATTAAAAACATGAATACTCTACTAAAAATGGTTGTTTACCTGTAAAGAATCTTTGAAATTTCCATACAGAAGAATCATAATTGACAGGCATTCCAAAAGATATGGCACCAAGAATGAGTTCAACAAACACAAACTAAATCTATGAGGGAGACCCAAACCAAGTGAAGAATTACAAGGAGGAATACATGGTAGGAGAAATAAACAGCCCATTATCCTATTTTGATCAAGGAGAATACATCAATACGAAAAGTGATGAATTCTATGCAGCTTTGAAAATCAGTAATGCAGGGTAATAGTCACACGAACACACATTATCACATGGCAGGGCACACTGGGGAAAGCATTTGGAATAGAAATAATGAACCTGACATGAATCTATTCTCATAAACATGGAGACTAGTAGTGTTTGAGACATCATTAGATTAGCATGTCACTATATCTAGCTATATGGCACCAGGACCCAATAAGAAAGCAGTGGGCCTCACATGAAACTCAATAGAAGTTGGGGTAGTTAAACATTGGGAAATTTGTTCCACAACATCATCAGCAAAGATCTCTCTATCCATCAATGTAATGTTGGACAATGTTAAGTAATTAGGAATTTCTTTTCTTATATCCATAATGAAAGGTGCATCTTCCTACTTTGTAGGACCCAAGATGTTGGAAACCAACAACCCAATTCACCCAGATGTAGGGGCAGGAGAAAAATTAAAGTGGAAATCCCACATGACTCCAAATTCATCACAACTTTAGCTACAACTATGTTTATCGGGATCCCATGCCCCATATCAACCTCATAGATCATTTAGGGGAGGGAAATAGACACCCTTACCCTTGTATGATGATAAGATAAGAGGGGGTCATTCCCATGAGGGATATGGCCCTCCAAGATCTAGAGGATTCTACACCTCACCAAAACCACCATACCCGATGGTCATATAGGGAGCTGTTGATCCCCACCCCAATGAAGAATCACTCTAGGAGCCTCTCCCCAAAGTGATCCTATAACTTGATTCCATACAACGAGGAGGTAGGGCATGCTCGAGTCATCCTGGATGTGACTAACTATTGGAAGACAACAAGGAGGGCTCCCCCTAGGAACCATAAACACTAGAGGCATATGTTTTCCCAGGAAGAGTAGTTGGTGAAATACACCCCCACTCCATCAGGCCCATCCTGAATGACCCAAAACCAACATTAGGCCCAAGTTCAAGAGGTTGCCTGACATGGGAGATCGTCTTCTACAACTCCAAGGGATCCGTGCACCCTAGGATTATCCCATCAGATCCCTACCACTATAGATCATAGAAACATCAATTCCTAGTTGGGATTGAGACCCCAAATACCCTACATGAATGTTGGGTTGACTCTATTAACTGTTTGCATCACCCGTAGTAGTTACAGATCAATTCATGATGATGAGATTCAGTATGGATGTACATCCAATACCATCACCATTCAGAGTGGAGGTAATACTCACTCTCACACATAATATAGAAGACATACCCATCTTCCCAACATCAATCAAAGAGGATTTCTTCCCCAATGAATCAAAATCTAGTAGATAGGCCCTCACCACACTTATGGATCCCAATATGGAGCTCCTCCCCATGTCACAGATTGTCAGCACGTAATTTTTCCTCAAGTCATTTATAGATAGAGTGGACTTCCTTGCTAATAAAAAATCAATACAAGAGGATTCCCTCTCTACTTCATCAATAACTAGTACATAGGTCATCCCCATGTAACCACCGTCCAGTTTTGAGGCCCCCCCATCAAATAGCCAACCATCCTGGAGGCCCTCCCCATGTTTCCACTAGCTAACATAGAGTTCCACCCATCTCATTTAGAAACCAATATGAATTTCATACTTTTACTAACTATTATCAAAATATATATCCTCATTTTTCCTGTTTGATCAATGTGAAGTACCTCCTCACACTTGAACACAACAAATTGAAGTCCCTCCCCACTCTCACAATCAACATGGAGATCCTTCCCTTGTTCCCTCCGACCAAATCAGAGGTCCTCCCTACTATGTAAACACCTAGAAAGATGGCCCTTATCATGAAAAAGAACTTACCTAAACTAAGGAACCATCTTGAGGTATAAGGGAGAACCACCATCACCAAACGAAAAATTCTAAGAAGCTCCAAGTCATTGTCAATCCCATTTGTTTCTCAAATTCTAAGGCCGAATTTGATTCAATGGTGGAGTCTTAATTAATTCCATTCTTCTTCATTAGAGTTTGGGGAGGGAGTCAAGTAGGTGAAGTTCTCTATCTTAGAAGGTGAGGTCCACAAGATCCTTGAATCCCTTCACATGTATATGTAGGGGGAGAAATATTTGGCTACTCCCTTCCAGGGTCTCATGGTGCAGTCATCCCTGTCATCGCCAGTTTCATTATCTAACTCTACCCAAGATCATGGAGAGTTATTAAGGATTATGATAGATAAAGATCATCTTGTAGACCTTTAGATCACTGCTAATACCCTCCCACATGAGGCTGTAGTGAACACCTAGTTCTATAGGGATGTGATGATGTAGTTGACACGACTTCCAAGGGATGACCTAGTGTGCAGTGAAAAGTCAGCTCATATAGTTGATCCTCCACCATCCAGTCCACTTCCATATCAACACTCATCAGTATTTTCCCCAGCACCTTATCCATCACAAACCAAATATTTTTCCAACCAAGATCCAGATCTCACCTCTAAACAAGGAATCTTGTGGGACACTCTAGCTTCCATTTAGTGGTCGGTGGTGTTTGGACAGAATGCAGTTCCCAGCTTCGACATCCCAGATTTCTTCCACAGGTAATATGTCATGTGATTCCGTAAAAAAATCTAAGTGATGTGTTTTATCCTTTTTTATTACTAGCCTATTTAATTAGGATATTATAACACTTGGTGAAATCTATTACGAATACCGCATGGTTGAGTTGGTAGCACTATCAGTGGCTCAACATCCTGCGTCACTCAACTACCACCAGATCCTTCAACAAAGATGTGTTTAGTGTTTCACAATTCCCCACATAATTATTGAAGATAAATTCACAAATGTGCAGATCTGGGGATGGGGATAGTATGATACTCTCCACTTTAGCCCTTTCCTACACCAATAGGACTAACCCATTGATATCAAGGATATTCTCCCAGGTATCATCACTATGAACATGGTTGTCCACAATATATACACTAAGGAAAAGGACATCAGTGCATAGGCCTATAAGGATAACCCACTCCATGGGGTAGCACAATATCAGACGGACCCCATGGTGTCCACACTCTCCAGAAAATGTAGGCGCTCAACCTCATGGAACCCTCTACCTTGTTACCTCCTAGTCAAAATACCAATAAGGATAAAGGGATGATTGGGACTTCTAATCCCTCTTATCCATTTTATGTTGCATACAAGATAGAAGAGGATCCCTCATTTTCTGCCATATGTCAATATATCATTGATTAGAATAGGAACATCAATGAAATCCTTACTAAACAATGCCCGTATTATGGGATCCCTAGATAACATCATGTTCCTCCTCCATTAGGGAAGAAGGGGAACCACAAGTCCTACTTGGAAGAATGTTACCTGTTGATGTTAGTGATCTCCCACATCTTGAATAGGTAGAAATCAGTGTTTATGGAAAATAACCATGGTATGAGTCTCCAAATCTACTCGATCCATGTGGTAATCTCACTCGAGATCCAGTTCAAGCCACTCCATGAGACAATAAGTCCACCTATAGGGATGATGAGCTTTCCAATGCACTAGTGTTCAGAAATAAACACCACGAAAGGAACACCCACCCTGATGATTTGATAGATTCCCTTACCACTCACCTCAAAGCCCTTGAGATGTGAAGGTTGGAATTTCAACTTGATGGAAAGCTATATCCAGCATGGGTGGATGATATTTGAGCACACCCTAATTTTCAGAATCCTAAATTCGCCCCCTTTAACAGGATGAGTGACCTACTCCAACATTTGACCACTTTATCTCAAGGTGAAGAACCATTTTGAGAACCAAAAAGCTTTAGGAAGTCATTGATCTATGAGGCTTTGTACAGAAACTAGAAGGGCCTGTATTTGTTTGGTAAAAATATTTACCCATTGGGTACATTACTTGTTGGGAAGAACTATGCAAAAAAGTTATTTAAAATTTTAGTCCCACTACCTACAAGATGAGTATTTATAACCTCCTAAAGTTAAATCAAATTCTAGATGAGTGCATCATTGAATTTATTTCATGATGGAAGGGACTCATGTATTTACTCAATATTCCACCGACCTAAGACCAGCTACTAATAATGTGTGTGGGGAACATAAATATTGATTTGGTCCCATCCTTCATCACTGAAAATTTTCTAGGTGGATTTTTGGATTTATATGATAAGGATCAACACCTATAAGAAGCCTTACAAAAATAAAAATAGGCACATCCATTGCCTCTTCCACCTCCTTCAAGAAGAGATCCTAAATCAGAGACTGCTGTTGTAGTACAGGTTGAGGCCCCAAAGTAGCTATAGCTGTTGTTGGCCAAAACATACCTAGAATGGCCTCATAAAGTGTAGAAACCATTATAAGATCAACCTCAACTAGTATAAAACCTATAGGCACCACCTCGATAAGAACCACCTCCTAGGAGAGAGAATGTGGCTCCAGCCCCCTGTTAGGATACATCCCCTCATCAGGGCCATGATCCTAGTGCTACCTTTCTAGATGGGAGAAACTAGAACAACTACTTAAAGAAGACTGGGTACCCTATTAATGGCATAACACCTTCGAATAGGGAGTTTTTATGCCTCTAAAATGAAAAAAATCCTAGTGAGGCTAAGTTCACGGATATCCCTAACCACTTTCTCTACCATAGTATTCTGGGGTATACCATCAAGAAATGATATGTGTTCACGGATTAGATCTAGGACCAAATGTAAAATAATGTGGCCAGACTAGGACATGTCCTAGAATAGTTGAAATATATCTCCATTGATCAGGATATTGACACTAAGGGTGAATGGAAACTGGTTTCCAAGAACGAACCCAGATGTATAGCGACTAGTTTGACAACATGGTAGTTGTTCACTCCCAAAAGGTCATCCACGCCTGCTTAAGCTGAACTAAATCGCTTAAAGTATCTGAATTTTACCCATATGATGCTTCTGTATCCATTTCATAGCCTTCCATATCTCAAAAGAGAAGACACTGATGACACAAGGTAAATCAAAGTCCCTCACTGGTGCTGAGTCCTTCCCTCACTCTCAAAACTTTTATGCCTCCAGAGATGGGAATCTCTCCCAGGATCTATCCAATGTTGGAAGACTCCCTAGAAGATGACCAAGAGTATGCCTCTATGAATATCGTCATGTTAGTAGATCCTTACATGGTACTTGATGATGAGTAATATTAGACTATCCCTTCAGGCGTTTGTTGTCAATACTATCACATAAGGAGTTGAAGACAAGAAAACTATTGTAATGATTATTCTCGTCATCCAAGAAATTACAAATATGCTACCAAGACCAGATTGTAGGTTATGCGTGGATCTTAGTAGGAACAATCCCCCATCCTGTTTTTTGAGATTCACTGCCACCATCGACTGTGCTACTTTACCAGGTAGAACAGACATGACCACACCATGACTAGACACATCCAGCTAAATCCAATCCTCAACCGGCCGAAAATCAGTCATAAGTGGTTTGGGGTGAGTTTCTTGCTGATAAAAAATACATTTATAGCACCATATAGAATCCATTGGTTTATCTAGTAGTTCCTGTTGTGACTCCGATGAAAGAGAAACCCCCTATGGGATGAAATATTCCATTGGCACAAAAGTATAAGGTTTTAAAGAACCTTGACAGCATTCCTACAATGTTATTGATAGAATCCATACACATATTAGAAGAGATGCATGGGGCCCTAGTATACGATTTAAAGAGCCACCACTAGTTTGAAACTGAGTCATTGGAAGTATATAACTTCTATGATGAAGAGGTGGAGCAAGAAAAATTCTAAGACATCATCTCATTCTCTAGAGAAGGTGAGGGATCCCTCATGTAGGGGAACAAAGTCCCACTCTACATCACCTTCCAACTAAATGGAATCGTCGTATTCCTCATTATAGTCAATAAAGGTTCCAAGATTAATCTCATCCCAACCCAAACACTCAGAAGCAAAAACTTACTGAAGAAAATTTGTGTCCCTTTGACCTAAAAATTTAGGATTATGACAGGGCTAAATAGAGACCACATGGAAGAATCAGTTTGAAGACCTAGTTTCGTGATTTGGTAGAAAACAATAAATTCATAGTCGTCTCATTGGATACTACCTAAAACACATTGATGGGTATGCCCTGGCTCTATCTTCCTATAGCATTTCCCTCTTCGCATCACCAATACCTCAAGTACTTCTTCAATTATTGAGTAAGCATTCTCCAAAGTGATTCATCTCCCTTTGACTCCTGTGAAGCTCTATATATAGATGCTAGATATTAAAAGATCAAGGAAAAACATGGTTAGGCCAATGAGGTAAAGCACACCACCATTATAGTTATCTTGTGGATGGACCTAGATGATCCTTTCATCCACCTAAATCTCTGTTTGTAGGAAATAATGCTAGACTTGGGGAATTGATTTTTTATCTCTATTAGGAAGAGACTCCATGCCCCTAAGTTCAAGGAACATAAAAAGATTATATTGTACTATTATATAGGTCAAGATTAGGTGATACCAGAACCCCCTTCCCCTATGGGGTACCAAGATGTTTTTTCTATGACTACATATATACATCACACTCTCATATTCCATTAAGATGGGTTGAATCAAAACAAACCGACCCACCACCATTTCTTTAACATCAAACATAGACCTTGTGGTTGAAGGAAAGATGGAATTGGCACGACATCCTCTATCATCATAGTTTTAGTAGAGAAAGAGTTTCCAAGTGAGGATTCCATGTCTTCCACCCAAGTTAGCACTAGTGTTCCCCCCAAATTAATCTGATGGGATGATCCATCTCTTCCCATTGATTCCCCTGTCTCAGAAGATGAATAGGATCTAGAATATTCCTATCCCTATTTTGAAGAAGGTGTCTCCCCCACCATCATTGAGTTCGTTCCTGTGAAACATAGTATTGAGGTAGGCTTGTGGCTAATACTCATCAATGTATCCATTCCTCTAGAGGAACGAAATTTGTATGTGTATTTATGTAAGTAGAATCATGATGTGTTTTCTTGGTGTTAAAAAGAGATGCCCAGACTGTACCCACATGTCACTATCCACTATCTCGATCTACTGATGAGTAATTATGGGTTCATGAAACCTTTATAAAAAATGAACCCTTATCATGGTTCCGTGGTCAAGGCCAAGGTTGATAAGCTCATCAGGGAAGGATTCATTAAGGAATTTTAGTACCCTAAGTTGATATCCAAAATCATCCCAGTAAAGAATAATAATAGGAATATTAGTGTTTGTATTGAATTTTAGGAAATCATCTACCACTTCTTAGAGGACGGTTTTCCCCTTCCAATGACAGAGCTATTGATCGATTCCACAACTGGGTTTCAAGACTTATCATTTATGGATGGATTTTCTAGATACAATAAGATCTGAATGGCCCCTATAGATAAAGAATCTATCGCCTTCAGGGCACCGCAAGGGACATTATGATACCAAGTGATTCCCTTTGGATTGAATAATGAAGGATCCACATATTAGTGATATTTTCACTTCATCTTTAAATCTATCTTCTAGATGATATTGGAGTGCTATATGGATGATTTGGTGGTCAAATACCACCAGCATCATAACCATCTCAAAGATACTGAGAAAATTTTCAATTACCTCCACTCCCAACATATAAAGATGAACCCCCTGATGTGTTCCTTCAGGGTTACCTCTAGGAAGTTTTTAGGAGTTTTCTTTAGATATAAGGGTATTGAGATCGAGCTAGAGAAGATCAAGGCCATCAAACTAATTCTTTCTATGACCAACCTCTAGGATCTTCAAGGCATTCAAGGCTACTTATCCTAGATACACTAATTCATTATGAATCTGAAAAAAAATTGTAATACATTCTCTAGGATCATGAAGAAATGAACTGTCTACCAATTGGATGAAGAGTACCTAAAAAAATATGAGGAAATCATGCAGTATCTTCTATAACCTTGGGTTCTAATTCCACCCATCTCTAGGAAGCCTTTTTTACTCTATAAAACCACCCTAGAATGATCCCTCATCTCCATTATTTCCAAAAAGAATAAAATAGGAAATAAAATAGTTTATACTATCTTAGTCGCATGCTCCTCAACATAGAGTCTATATACTCTCATATCAACAAGAACATCCTCACACTGGTTTTTTCAATGAAGAAGCTGCAGAATTATTTGTAGCATCATGAGAAACAACTGGTGTATCATGTGGATCTACTAAAATATATCATGAATCACTCAATGTTGATAGGCCATCTAGCATGATGGTTTTGATCCCTCAACAGTTTGACATTATGTTCATTCCATAGAAGTATATCAAGGTACAAACACTAAAATACTTTCTGGTCACCCATCCAACCCCAAAAGAATCACCTTTGGATGTTGATTTCCCAGATGAGGTCATATTTCAGTTGATCAGGCTATGTTGTGTTGGTATATTAATTTAAATGCTGCCTCTCAAATACCAATTGGTAGAATTATCAATGACCCCAAATTAAACAGAGTAGGACTGGGGATCATCTTTATCACCCTGTCACATGATTTATTTCTATAGCAACCCTCACTTTACAAAAATTGAAATTATATAGCTTTTGAGGTATACTTAAATGTTATACAAATATATTCCCAAATACCGTAGACGGTATTGTTTCTTTGGAAACATGGAAACACAAACACATGTACATAAGTGAGCTACATTATCTTCCACTAGGTTCTTTGAGACTAACACCCTTCTTAGACACATCAAACATAATACATATCTTCATAACCTACGGATGGTAACATAGAAATAGGTGAGCTCAAATGCTTAGTAAGGGTAAATAATTGAGACATGTAAGTATAAACATGAGCATAAGGGTATGAGAACATGATCATAAAAATAGAAGATGATACCCTGCATATCAAAGATCATATACATGAATCATGACATAAATCTTGGTAGTTCATAAGACATGAATAAAAAAGAAGTAACGGAAATAATCCATGAAATCATAAAATAATAGAATGTCATAGAATTGTGGCAACACATATGCATATACATATTTCCAAAGTATCTGAGGCATCAATGCCAAGACCATTTTAGTAGACAGTTTCATTTACTGAATAGGGTGGACCCCCATTTCAGTGCTATATTACTGAACCGAGTAAACCCTCATTCCAACCTTGTATTACTAAATGGAGTAAACCCTTATTCTATCCTCTAATTACTAAACCTTGTAAACCCTCGTTCCATCCATATATTACTTAACTGAGTAAACCCTCGTTTCAGACCTGTATTACTGAACTGAGTAAACCTTCATTACATACCTATATTAATTAACTGAGTAAACCCTCATTCCAACTCCTATTACTAAATCAAGTAAAACATCGTTCCATTTTTGTTTATCTCATGAGATATAAATATTTACCCAATGAATTGGAGGGAGATATAGGTCCCAAATTTCACATAATGAAATCACACATACATGTGCCACAAGATCATAAATAATCATATCATTAACCATGAAATTAAATGGTTATCATATACAAGTAAACATATCATAACCTGTGGAAGGATACAAGTTTCATAATCATTTCATCATAAACCTAACTCGTGAAAAAAAGAAGGTTTAAAAATAATATAACCCATGAATGATAAATGGGTTTTATAAACATATTACCCATGAAGGATAAATGGGTTTCATAAAGACCACAACATTAATCATAACACATTCATAGAATGGATATGAATAGAACCTTTAGATAAATTCCAAGAAATTCATGAGTAACTTCAATAGATGTCATCTTAGATGGAAAATAATTTTTAAATACAATCTAAAAATATTTCTTGGGGAAAATATCCTTTCTTGTTTGAAAAATGATTTTTAATACATAAAACCAATTGAAAATCATTTTCTTAGAAAATACCTTGAAAACTTATAATGAAGACATGAAATCATTTTGAATAACCTTTGTCATGAAATCATTTAAATTATGATTCAAGACATTTTAAAAACCCTTTTCATTGAAAAAAATGAATCCTTTTAATGAAATATTGAAAATGTTTTGAAAACCGTTTCTTTGATTTTCTTTCAAAACTTATAATGAAATCTTGAAAACATTTTAAAAATCATATTTCTTGAAAACTTATAAAGAATCTTGAAAACGTTTTGAAAACCATTTATTTGTAATCACTTTGAAAACATATAAATAAGACTTGAAAACATTTGGAAAATAGTTTCTCAAGAAAGAATATAAAAGAAGTTTGAAACCATTTTGAAAACAATTTTCATTGAAAATTACATTTCAAATTTTTTTTTTAAAAATTAACCTTTTTAAAAATTCAAAGGTAACTTCGATGAAATGAAAGCAGGTAAATCCATAAATGTATTATGTGGTATAAAGAACATTACTTTTTCATGGTAAACAGGATAGAAAAGTTTCTTGTTTGGAAAGAGACAAGAATATTCCCTTGAATAGATTAGTAAAAGACAAAAATAGTAAAAATGTCTTTTATGTTTTATAGGGGAATAGTACTGTTGGTTAGAGTAGGACACTCAAGAGTTAGGTGAATTGTGTTCCTAATTTTTTTTAAAAAACTTAACCTAAAAAGTCACGCAAATATAAATAGAACAAACCAGTTAATCATGGTAATAAGGTTATCATAGTTTGAATTTTCAAAAAACTTCTTAGAATATTGATTAACTCTCAGTAGTATCAATGTGAGATATCGATATAACTTTTGAAACTAATATTATAACTAAAAATAGTTATAAATTCTATACAAGAATAAAAATAAAATAAAAATTTAGTTTTTTGAAACATAAATTGAAATAGAGAAAGAATAAATAGAAACACACAGCGGATAAAACGAGTGGTTCAGTATCAAGCCGAGACCTAATCCACTGCACTTGGTGATCAACTACCCCCAAGTAGTTTATATTAATAAACTTGATACCCACCCTAGATCAGGGTTAAAAACAGTACACTTGATTGTCCAGGTCACAAAACCTATTCCACTATTCTACAAGGGTAAACAAACAACCGGGTCACACCGGACCTCTTCCACAGTTATACGTGGGAAAACAAACAAAGTGTAAAAAGATATTTAAGTGAGGCTATCTTGTATCCTCCAATTTAATATAGAAGATAGTGAGCGTTTTGATATAGATACACACACTAATTGAAAGGTAATAAATAAAGTAAACTAGATATAAAAGATGATGAGAAATGGTTAGAAATTCTCTGTGTGTCTTGAGATTCATCTCTGGAATCTTCAGTTGTATCTGAGATGAGGTTTGAGTCTTCTTCTGGAAGTTGACACTAAAACAGAGTGTCATATTATGGATTCCAGGTACAAGTATGGTTCTGTAGGTATATAATTAACCTAATTCGATATGCTGAAGAAGTTTGATTATTTAATGTATATATTGATTTAGATTTCCTCATGTGTTCTTCCATTTGTTCTTTAGTTCACAGTGGGTTCATGAGAGTCTCATATGTTCTTTTGTATATCTCACACATTCTATATCTCTGAGTCATGTGCTTTTATTTTTATTTCGGGAGCATTTATTGGAGCTAACATGAAGCATGATTTCTACACCTTGTACCTCATATAGTTAGGTGACATGTCTATAAAGAAACATAAATTATGTTAGTGTCATTAAATGACTCAAATATGACTGTAAGAAATTAAATTACAAAAGACAAAGAAATTATTAAGGAATGATGTCATAGTTTGTCTTGCAACAATGTCACTGGGAAACGATATATTCTCTTATATCTTTGAGCAGTGAGACAGTCACAGTGCCACAGTTTCATTGAGATCTGGAACTGATAGCACATATGTGGTGTTAGGATCATGGTGTCTTAGGTAATGATGTCTAGTAATTTGTCAAAATTTTGAACAATGTCTGGGAGATGGTAGTAAGGAATTGATGTCACAAAAGTTATGAAATATGAAACAAGTTACAGTGTTTGAGTCTTGGTGTCTAAGTCATAGTGTTAGTGTTACAGTGTCAGTGTTATGGTGTCAGGGTTACGGTGTAATGGTTATAGTGTCAGGGTTACAGTGTCAAGGTTACCTTGTTAGGGTTACGATGTCAGGGTTATGGTGTTGGGGACTTTTCCAAAGTCCAAAACCTGTGTCAGACTTACGGTTTCGTAGTATTAGCCAAATATCTATAAACTATATTAATAAATAATATTAAAAGAAATTATTATAATTAATAATTAACCTAAAAAACATTATAGAATAATATCAAACATAGTTTACAAGATTAAAACATGATTTGTGAGATTCTGAATCAGGATCTTGTAAAAGTTTATATCATAAGTTGTAAGCATTTGATTATAAGGAAACCAACAATCTATAAAAATGATTTATGATAGTTTAAAAAAGTTTAACATGATTTTTGAGAATTAAAACATGACTAAAAAATTAGAAGGCCAACATGTATAATATTATTTGAAGCCCTTTTTAGAAAACATAGATTTCCGACTGAAGAGAGGGTAAAGTCAGGCTTTCCTAAGAACACATTCATAACTATTTTATGTACCATAGCATATAAAATGGAAAAAATAGATGATTATTTTTTGAAATAACCTAGGATAATGAAACTCATGAATATTATTCAGTTATGGATCTTAATATTTTAATAGAGGAAGCATAAAAAAAACAATCTCGAAAAGAAATGTGATTGTCTCGATAAACTCTCATAACTTGGTATCTTTGGATCATTTTCTCCATGTAGGAAAATGAAATTATATGAAGCATATAATATCATGAAAATATTGAGATTAATTATATAGAATGTAAAATGGAAGTATATGCACCCCAAAAAAGATTATAGGTGCATAAGAAAACATGAGTCTCAATGAAGGAAAAATAAGGTAAAAACATTTTTTTACCAATTTGGAATCTTTTGAAACATAAACCCCATGAAAGAAGGATAATCAAATGAAAATGTTAAAACCAATAAATATAAGAACAAGATACATATAATACAACCACATTAAGTACAAACACTACACAATAGGAAAGAGTGGTGAACATAGATTGTATATCATAGAAATTAAATGTGAGATGAAATCCCCTTACCACGTGTCTTGACTCGCTCTGTAATCGTACAAGATTCCTGTATAATAAATAAAGATTTATTATAAATAATTTATATAAGAATATTCTTATATATATTACCATATATGGTTTTATTATAACCTTATATTAACCACTTATTAATGATCCTACATTATGGTTTCACTTCGTGTAATATTCTCTTTGTTCTTCGCATGTGTGTTAATTTTTTATATCGTTGATCCTTATACATATATCATGATTAAAGAATGTAGAAAATGATATAAATATCTGTTATATATATTATATGTATATTATAATAATCTATATCATAATTAAGTACATAATGGAATACACTGTTCATGGAGACAGACAGTCATATGTATGCAATAATACCTTTTTCCGTTTTTATTGTCGTATTGGAAGAAAGCATGTAAATGAAATATTTTTATATATGTATGTATTTATATATATATATCATTATTAAATTATATTTAATATATTATATATAACATATAATTTCATTAAACCCATCCTAAACACATGCTCTGTGGTGTGTGAACGAATCACGTCACATTGATGGGGCAGTATTCCACACTTCCTCAAACAAGATTATCGTATTAACACCAAATGGAAGGTAAAAATATTAATGTTGTAAAAGTAATACAGAATATTAAATAAATAATAAATATAATATATTACATATATAAATATAGTTTCTATTATGATGGAAACCATGATTTATGGTAAAGGAGAAATGAACAATCATCAATTCGCAAGGTTGTAGTTTACCGTACACAAAAATAGTATGTTCAACATCTATTAGATAAAGGTGTGTGTAAGTATAGATCAGAATAATTGCATAAAAATATCCTAGTATATTGATGATAGTATTTTATTCTCACAATAATTGAATAAAAATAGTTGAGGGGGTGGAAAATAAAAATAAAGGAAAAAATCTCGAGAGAAGATGTTTCGTCTAAATTAGGTAAATCCTATTGGTTTTTACCAAAAGGCTTCCTTGAAAGTGTTTATTCCCAAATTGAGGCTTCAAGATCGAAGGGAGGATTTTTGTGAGGCTATTTGGGCAGATCATGGAAAAAATTAAAAGGTGTTAGAGGTGTGAGGAATGGGTAGATGTGGTGGCCTTTTATAGGGAAGGAAAATGAATCACATGGAATTTTTTGAAACTAATTAGGTGTTCACATGTTATTACCTAAAAAAGTATTAAAAAACCAAAAACATAAATAATTTAAGTATTATTTAGAAAATATGGACATAAAATGGGTGTTATAAAAGATTTTAGTTTATTTGGGCCCTTAATTTAAATATTCAGTCCATAATTAAGCTTAATTTTTCCTTAACCGCTGTGATTAATTTTAATCACTTTTACTAATAATTTTGGAAAAAAAATTAACATGGTATTATTAGACTATTAATATTAGGCTTAATACAATGGTTTATGTGATATTTTTGAGATTCTAATAATAGAATCAGCAAAATTAAAATAGTGATACTCCCATAGAAGAGATGAAATAACGAGGTTTTAAAGTAGGAAAAAGTTCAAATGTTTGTTAAGATTTTTTATTCAATTTCCATGTAAAATTGATCCAAATTAATTTAATTGTATTATTAGATTAAATATTAATCTAATTTTACATTATAAATATTTATATTATCATGTATCAAAAATAATTAGTTAGACAAAATAAATTTTTTAACTAAAAAGCAGTATTTTTCACAATTCATCAAAAAATGATGTTTCCCAAAAAAACCCAAAAATTAACCCTAGGATTATTTCAAAATTATGAATTAAAAAATTAATTTTATTTTATCCAATTAAATTTCTAAATGTGTCTAAAATTTACTTTATTATTAAAAGTGATTCATTTAGGAAAACAATATTTTTAACATTAAAGGACTTTATGAAAGATATTATCTTTCATTGTAAATATGTTTTATTTATATAATACAACAATATTTTAAAAGTAGTTATTACTATGTTTAACATATAGGTTATAATTATCTAATTTAAATAATTAAAATAATAAAAAGAGATTTTTCGTAGTTACTCAGTGTTGTGTTCATCATACACCATGTCGTTGTTGCTTGTAGTGCAAGCCATGTTGGTATTGAATGTAGCACAAGCCAAGTTAGTATTGCATCTGAAATTAATGTTTGACTTGGTGTTTTAATATATATATAAATAAATATTTCCATTTTTATGTGAAATGATATATATTGAGAATCTAAATTAATTGGAAAAAATAATTCTCAAAATCTCGGGGTGTCAAATTCTACCCCTATTAAATGAATTTCATCCTCAAAATTATTATGGGTTATGAAAGGTTTAATAATTTAATGTTACATTCATAGAAACCCACATCATAAAATTGGATTCTAAAACATCCTTTAAATATGGAAATTTGGAACCATAACGGTTACCCAATGTAATATATAACTGGGATTTCACTTAGGGGAACATAGGTTGGGAGTGAAGATTAGACATTGAGGAAAAGTGTAAATATTCATAGGGAGTTATTGAGGAGAAAAATCACTTACAATTTAATGAATGATGGAAAGTTTAGGGCCTAGAATTCATTAATTTGTGATGATTCTAATAGCCATTGGTTCAATAGAATTTACTATATTAGGACACCATTTTTTAACACTTTTAGAACATTGAGTAATTCATGATAAATTTATATAAACAAAATTTCATTAATGGGTCATGATTTAACAAAAATTTCTAATATATTCATTACCTCATGTAATAAATGTATAGAAATTAATTTTGAAGAATATAGCACTAAAATATGCTTTTAATGGATCTTAAGGCCCATAAAGAATTAAAAGTTTAACTATTTGTCTATATAAAAAAAGAATTAATATATAAAAATAAAAATTAACACTAATAATTCATCATAAATATTTATTTATAAAAAATAAATACGCATTAACCAAGACATAATGTAGTAAAGTGGTAGGAATGAAACACTTATCATCCTTCGTTCATGGGTTCAAGACCCACGGCCTTTCAGGACTTATTTGGTTGTCATTTGACATATATGATGCCCTTTTTTAAAACCATACTAATATAATATATAAAATAAACATCCTTGAAATAATTTTAAATAATTATTATCCTTTTAACCAAGATTTTTAACACAAACTTAGTGCACAAATTCTTCCTCTGAAGTTTAACTTAAACATTTCATGAATAGATAACCTTGTAACCCTTCAGAAAGATGAATGTCCAAAACCTTAGAATGAGATTCAAGAAATTAGATAAACATTGATTCCCCTATATAATACAAAATAACTCTTGGTTGTCACATTCCAAACATGTGAATAACCTCATTATATATTCTCTAGAAACATGGTAATAACCTTAATTACCATAAATACTTTTGGAAAACATGAATGGTTATTCATTCCAATGTATATTTGATTTACTCGTTAAATAAAAAAAAGATAAAAAATTCATTAGTGGTAGCATAAACCACTTATAAAAAGGACCTTACTTATTTCCAAGGTAATAAGTACTTTAAGATTTACTTATTCATATCCCACATATATTTATACATACAACATTATCTTAACATGAAGAACATGTTAAGGGTTACCTTCCCTAAGTTAAAATGTTACCTTTCATTAGATAACCTTTTTAGTCCATCATGACTATTAAACATATTCTTGTAAATCCTTAGTAAAACATAAGTTCAAAAATTTATACATAATTCACCATTCTTAATTAGGAAATCCAAATACATAAATACTTCAAATTTCTTCATCCTTAATACATTAGCAATGCTACCTAATCCTATTACACAATACTTTTTTTCCTTTGCATTTCATCTATAGTCTCTTTATCCTCAATAATGTGACCATTACTCAAAACACCTTCTTTATTCCTTTGAGGAACTTTCATCTTGGGATATTGAGTTTCATAATGACCAATTTATCCACACCTAAAACACTTATCCTTCAGTGATGACTTAGGGAGGCCAAAATTCCCAACCATTTTATTAACCAAACTCTTAATGTTTCCCTTGAAATCACTTTCTTTGGGTAATTTTTTTACACATTCAAAAAACATTATTGTTCCTCTAAGACATTCACTTAGGTGTTTTTTCCGCATTCCTAACATAAAGGAATCTTAATATTCTTTCCTTTATGGTCTCCATTACCCAAAATCTCAGAAAACTCTTTCATTATCTTCCTTGGTGAGTCAGAGAGTTGGTTAGGTAAACATTTTTAATCATGTTGCATGAAAACTGATTAAGCCTGATTATTAAATCGTTCACTCTAGTGATCATCCCCCTTCACTACCCATGATAATATCTTTCATCCCATTCATCATTTACCTAGTTCCTTCCGCATCCCTCTATTGACCTAAATCAAAAGCATAGTGTGGTCATTACTTATCATAGTAGAAAACCATATATCCATGAGCAGAATTACATATAGGATATCTAAATAATTACACCTTCCATAATCTATGACACCTTGGGTTTATGATAGGTTATTCATAGCAAAATTATATCGAAATCCTTCATGATGATTCGAGAAGTGTTTTTGAATTACTAAAGCATAACCCTCAGGAGTATCAAACCCGGTGTGAAACAAGGCTCATTTTCAATTACCAGATTTCCTTGATTCAAGCTTAGAACATCTTGTCAAAGTTTTTACCCCTACCTAAATATGTTCTAGAGACACATCCACTCATAATATAAAAATAGGGTTGTATTTCTTGGAAACCACTCACTCTATCCTTTACCAAAATTCCATATCATTTTCTTAAATGTTAACTCAACCTTATACTTATCCTTAGAGACATCCCTAGACATATCCTCAGAAATATACCTAGGCATATCACTAAAGTTTTCACATACTAGTTTCCAAAGGTTAACTATAACGTTTCTCTGATACCAACTATAGTGTCCCTCACTTGACAAACATTGACATTACCTGGATTTTGTGTAATACTTAAACATTATACAAATAGACACCCAAAGACCAAAGCTAGTACAATGCCTTTGGAAACATGGAAACATAAACACCTTTACATAAGTGAGCTATATTATATCCCACTAGGTTCTTCGTGACTAGCACACTTCTTAGACACATAAACAATAATACATATCTTTATAACCTGGGGAAGGAAACATAAATAGTGGTAATCTCAAATTCTCAGTAAGGGTAAACAAGGGGGACGTGTAAGCATAAACATGATCATAAGGGTATGAGAACATGATCATTAAAATAGAAGATCATACCCTGCATATCAAAGATCATATACATGAATCATGACCAAAATCTTGGTTATTCATAAAACATGAATCAAAAGGAAGTAAAGGTTACAAGACATGAAAGCATGACATAAGAGTAAGACATGGAATTTTGGAAACACATAAGAATATACTAATTTTCATAGTAGCCAAGTCATCAATTCCAAGACAATCTTAGTTGAAAAATTCTTTTATTGAACCAGGTGAACCCTCATTTTAGCCATGTTTTACTGAACTGAGTAAACCCTTGTTCTAGCCTTGTATTAATAAACCTATTAAGTCCTCATTCTATCCCTGTATTACTGAACCGAGTAAACCCTCATTCCGTCCATGTATTACTAAACCAAGTAAACCCTCTTTCTAGCCCTAATTTACTGAACTAATTTAACCCTTGTTCTATCCTGGTATTACTGAACAAAGTGAATCCTCATTCCAGCCCTATATTACTGAACCGATTAAACCCCCCATTAAATCCCTGTTCATATAATGATATATAAATCATTACCCAATTCATTAAAGGGAGATATAGGTCCCAAACATCACATAATAAAATCAAACATATTGTTCCATAAGATCATAAATAATCATATCAATACCCATGAAATGAAATGGGTACCATATATATGTAAACATATCATAACCTATGGAAAGATACAGGTTTCATAATCATATGATCATAAACTTAACAAGTGAAAAGAAGAGGGTGTCAAAAGAATATAACTTGTGAATGAGAAATAGGATTCATGAACATATTACCCATGAAAGAGAAATGGGTTTCATATAGACCATGTCAATAATCATAACTCATTAATAGAAAGGATATGATTGGAACCTTTAGATCATTTCCTATAAAGGCATGAGTAACATCAACTGATTTCATATTAAATGGAAAATAATTTTTAAATATACTTTAAAATCATTTCTAGAAGAAAATACCCTTTCTTGTTTGAAAAAAGGACTTTGAATGCATAAAACAAGTCGAAAATCATTTTCTTAGAAAATAAATTGAAAACTTATAAAGAAGACATTATATCATTTTGAAAACCTTTTTCCTTGAAAACATTTAAAATAAGCTTCAAAACATTTAAAAAACTATTTTCTTTGAAAACAAATGAAAACATCTAAAGAAAGATTATTTTTTTTAAAAAAACCATTTCTTTGAAAATAATTTTAGAACATATAAAGAAATATTGAAAATAAATTAAAAATAAATTTTCTTGAAAACTTATATAGAATCTTAAAAACATTTTGAAAACCATTTCATTAAAAGCACTTTGAAAACAGGTAAATAAGACTTGAAATTTTTTTGAAAATAGTTTCCCATGAAATCATATAAAAGAGGATTGAAACCAATTTGAAAACAATTTTCCTTGAAAATTACTATTTAAAAACATTTTATTAATGATTAAACTTCTTAATAATGTAAAGGGAGATTTGAAGAAATGATGGTGGGTAAATCCGTACATGTTGTACGGGGTCAAAAGAAAATTCCTTTTACATGGTAAAAAGGATAGAAAAGTTTATTTTTTGAAAATAGATAAGAATATTCCATTAAAGAGATTGGTAAAATAAAATTTGGTAAAAATTGATTTTAGATATTATAGGGGAATGATATAATGTTCTTGGATCCCCTTTTTAGAAAACATAGATTTCCAACCAAAGAGAGGGTAAAGTCAGTCTTTCCTAAAAACACTTTATTAACTATATTATGTAACAAAGCGTAGAAAATGGTACCAATATAGAGTATGTCATAAAATAACATATGATAAAGAAACTCATGAATATTATTGAGAGCTGGATAATAATTTTTTATCCAAGTAATCATAAACATAAACAATCTCAAAAAGCAATGAAATTGTCTCAATAAACTCTTATAACTTCATATCTTGAGATCATGATATCCATGTAAGTAAAGGTAATTAAATTAAGAATATAATATCATTAAGAGGTTCAGATTCATGATATTTCATGTAAAATGGATTTATATGTACCCTAAAAAAGAGTTTAGGTTCATAATAAAACTTGAGTCTCAAAGAAGGAAAATTGAGATGGAATCATTTTGTAACCAATTAGGAAACTTTTGAAACTTAAACCTCATGAAAGAAGGATAAAAAAAGTGAATTTTAATACCCATAAATATATGTTCAAAATACATAGAATACAACCACGTGTAGTACATAAAACACACAAAAGGAATGAGTGGAAAACATAACTTGTATCACATAGAAATTAAATGTGAGATGGAATCCCCTTACCTTGTGTATTGACTCTCTCAGTACTTGTACAAGAATCATAGATAATAAATAAAGGATAATTATACATCATTTACAGAATAAAAATATTATATCTAATACTATATATGGTTTTATTATAACTATATATTACCTGCTTGTTAATGATCCTACATTAAGGTTTCACTTTGTGTAATATTCTCTTTGTTCTTCGCATGTGTCTTAATTTGTTATATCATTGATCCGTATAATTATATAATGATTCCAAAATGTATAATGTGATATAAATATCAGGTATAGTCAGTATAAGTATATTATAATAATCTATATCATAATGAATTATGTAATGGAATCCACTGTTTATGGAGACAGTAAGCTTTACGTATGCATGAATGCTTTTTTCTATTTTTATTATCGTATTTAAAGAAAGTATGTAAATGAAATATATATATATATATGTATATATATATATAATTATTAAAGTAGCAATAATATATCATATACATCATACAATTTCTTTAAACCCATCCTTACTACATTCTATGTGGTGTGTGAACGAATCACATCTCTTTGAGGGGGCAGTTGTCCACATTTCCTCAAATGAGATTATCATATTAATTCCAAGTGGAAGGTAAAAAATTAATTTTTTAAAATGAATATATAAGATAAAAAAATAATAAAAATAATATATTACATATATAAATATATTTTCAATCATAATGGCCCCCATGATTGATGGTAAAGGAGAAATGAACAATAATCGTTTCGCGAGGCAGTAAGTTTCCATTCACTGAAAAAATATGTTCAACATCCATTAGTGGGATGTGTGTGTAAGTGTATGCCAGCAAAATTCCATAACAACATACTAGTATATGGAGGATACTTGTGTTTTCACACAATAAAATAATAATGAGATTTGAGTGGGTGGAGAATGAAAATAAAAGAAATGTGTTTGAGAGAAGATATTACCTCTTAATCAGGTAACTCCTTTTGGTTTGTAACAAAAAGATTACTTGAGAGATTTTTTTTGCCAAAGGTAGACTTCATGGTTTAAGGAAGGATTTTTGGTAGGATACATGGGAAGATCCTTTACTAATATAAAAGGTTTTATAGGCGTGATGAATGGGTATAGGTGGTGGCCTTTTATAAAGAAGGAAAAGGACTCACATGGAATTTTCAGAAACAAATCAGGTGGGAACATGTTCTTACCTAAAAACAGTCTTAAAAAAATAACAAAAATCAACAATAGAAGCTTTATGAAATAAATATGGACGTAAAATGTGTTTTTAACAAGTGTATAGTTCATTTGGTCCCATAATTTTAAGGTTTAGTCCCTAATTCTGCATAATTTGGCCTTAAACATTGTGATTAATTTTAATCACTTTTACTAATCATTTGGGTTAATAAATTAACATGGTACCATTAGAATCTAAATATTTTCCAGAATACAATGGTTTATGTTGTATTTTTTGAATTACAATCACATAAGAGGCAAAATTAATATTAGTTCGAATCTAGCAGACATGATGAAATAAGAGGGTTTTAAAGTAGGAAAAAGTTCAAAAGTTTGTTAAGATTTTTTATTGAATTTCAAAAATAATTTTATCATAATTAATTTAATTTTATTATTTGACTTAATATTAATCTAATGTGAACGTAAAACATATTTATAATATCAGTTAGTATAACTAATTAATTAGACAAAAGGTAGTTTTTAACCAAAAATCAATCTTTTTCCTAATTTATCAAAAAATGATGTTTCTTAGAAAAATCAGAAAAATTAATCCTTGTATAATTTAGAAATTATGAATTAAAAAATGATGTTTATTTTATCAAATTAAATTTATAAATGTTTCTAAAATTACTTTTATTATTGAAATTAATTTATTCAAGAAAACAATATTTTTAACATAAAAGGAAATTACCAAAAATATAATTGTTCATTATCAAAATGTTTTATTTATATAAGACAAAAATATTTGAAAATTAATTATTAAAAAGTTTGAAATCTTGGTTATAATTATCTTATTTAAATAATTCAAATAATAAAAATATATGTATTTTAGAAACCCAATGTTGCGTGTATCGTACGCCATATCGGTGTTGCTTGCAGCGCAAGCCTAGTTGGTATTGCGTGTAGCACAAAAAAATTTGTTATTTCATGTGAAAGAAATGTTTTAACTAGTGTTTTAATATATATCTATATATAAATATTTCTAGTGTCATGTGAAATGAAAAATATTGAAAAGTTAAATTAACTCAAAAAAATAATTCTCTAAATCTCAAGGCGTTACACCTGCCCTACTTATTCCTATTATCAGAAGGCTAAACAAAAAATGAGGTAGAGTATTAGGCTCTTATTAATAGTCTCATGTTGTCCCTCATGAGTGTTTTTCCACATTTTCATGTGATGTGAGACTCTGGGTTAGTCATCAATCAAATCAATAATGATTACATCATCAAGAATCCAAATATCATTTCTTTGTTTGAGCACACTTTCAAGTCTATGGACTAGTTAACTTCTCAGCCAGAGGTTACTCATATTCTCCAGCTGCACAATGGTCAAGATAATACCATGGCCAAATTATCCTCATCTCTTGTGGAGCCCAACTAAAATGATTCATTTATTCATGTGGCGCATCAAAGGGTCACCGTTCTTGCCATCCTAGATGATGATGATGATAGCCCACAGGTAAACGACTAGAATTTTGATGCCTCCACATCAAGGCCTCTAGATCCTCCTATAGTGAATAGATATTTTTATTGGATAAATTCTTTCATTGAGTATCTCCATCATAGTGTTCTCCCACCATATAGAGCCGAACATGACTGAATCAACTGTCATGTAGTGCAGTTCACCATCTAGAGTGAGACCTACCTTGATCAGACACTCTACCAATGTGGGTTTGATGGAATTATCCTCCACATCATTAAAATAATTGAGATCCCCAAGGTTATTCCTGAATTTAATGTTGGGTCTGGTGGTTCTCATCAAGCAGGGTTGAAGCTCTCCCACCAGATTAAGAGGTTGGGTTGTTTTGGTCCACTATGGTCCATGACTGTATTAGGTTCTCCAAGAGGATCCATGCATATCAGATCCATGTCAACATTGTGCATCGACCGCCGGAGCCCCTATTTACAGCCAAGTATTCTTGACCCTTTTTATTATGGGGACTCGATGTCGTGGTACTATATCCACTTGTGATAACACGTCAATATAGGTTCATCCTGACCACAACAGATTTATTTTCCAAGTGGGTAAAATTGATTCCTCTTAAGGAAGTAAAGGACATATTATTGGTTGAATTGATTATCTACCATATTATTCATCAATTTGGATCCCCTCATTCCATTCTCACTAATAATGACATCAACTTCTATGTAGCTGAGATGAATAATTTTTTTGCCAAGTAAAACATCCGGTCTAACAATACTTCTCACTACCATTCACATACGAATGGAAATATTAATGTGTTCAATAAAAATATTATACATTATCCAAAAGTTGGTGGTCTAGAATAAAAAATATTATCCTAACAAGCTCCCATATTCCCTCTAGGCATATTGGAAGAAAACTCGAAATTCCACCATGGTGACGCTATATTCCCAGGTGTTTGGAATAGAGGTAGTCCTACCCATTGAGATACAATTTCTATCACTATGAACAATAGTTTATGACCCAAAGAAGGTAGGAAGAATGATATAAGTTGTACTAACTATGCTATAATCCCTCAAAGAAAATAGGCTCTAGTCCCTTCATAGTATAGTGAGGAACCAAAACAAGATTGGATGGGCGTTTAACAAGAGGGTTTGTATCTACTCTTTCCTACTAGGTGACACAATGTTGACTCTCAGAACACCTATGATACTATATATAAATACACCAAAGTTTAATCCCAAAAGGGAAGGAACATACATTATTCATAAGGTCTATCGAAATAGTGCACACTCCTTGATAACTATTGATACAGAGCATATCACCCCTCTAAACAATTACAAGTTCCTCAAGTGATAATTCACAAAAGGATCCCTTTCTAGTCTCCAGAACATGACATTAAACTGTTTTTTATCATCATAGTTTCATGATGATAAACTACATAACATTTCATGTCCCGATAACATGATGTTAAACTATGTGGTTGTAGTCTAAGTTGTATGACTTTAAACTGCATATTCGTAATCCAAGCATCATGACTTTAAATTTTATGCTGATCTTCATCAAAATGTGTTGTATGGTGGTAGGACTAATTCACATTAGGGTTATCAGCCCGACATGCTATATATACCCATTTGAAAGATCTTACCCATAGTTCGAACTCTTTGACAATAATCTAAGAGACACCAGTACAAGCATCATGACTTTAAACTATATACATGCCTTCATGGGAATGTGTTGTATGGTAGTGGACCTTACATGGACCACATTCATGTTTGGTTTTGTTACTCTTCCACCCTTCACGCATTTACCTAAATAAATTCCCCTATTTTGTTCAAACTCTATGAACTTAAATTAAGATCCACTATAGTTCGATCTGCACGACTTTAAACTGCATGGCACCAGTTTCCTTATTTCAGGAAGATAAACTATGAAACAACCATAATACTAGCCATATGATGATAAAATACACAACATCATAATGTTATTTCTTGATAGAAAATTGAGACCAATATCGGTCCTCTATCATGATATATTTATATAACTATGTAAATATTGATTCCAATTCACATAGGATAGATAGTGATGCCTAAATTCTATATCCTAGTCTATCCACACCAATAAAAAGAAGAAAAAATATACCCCTCATTGTGTAAGGGTTAGACCTACATTGTGAAATCTCATTCTATAACTATGCATGGCTTGATTCCCATCCTTATAAGATACATAGTGACATCCAAACATTTCATCTTTGGTTCCAACCAAAAGTTTACCAAACCTTTCAGACCATTGGCTTCAATTTATTACAAGCATCAAGACTTTAAAAAATGTGAACACCTCCTCAGGAACACATATGTGGTGCATGTTCTTCCTATGCCCTCATTAACTCTAGGATTGTTATTCTATCACATTACGTATATACCTTTTTGGCATTCTCAACCAATTATCCAAACACAATGACCCTAAACTAAGATATAATATCCTTAATGCATAACATTAAACTATGATTGTACCCAAAAAAATTTAGGATGCATCATTATAATCCTGGGATGTTCATAGTATTTTCTCGAAAGAGGATTTCCCCACCAGTGTTGGCCTCTCACCACACTGTGATCAAGAACTATGTGTGTCTTGATTCATGCTTTAGCAAGATACATAGTGACACCCTCATCTTCAATCTCCAGTCTGGCCATGAAATTTACTTATTTAAAGTCGGTTCATCTTCATCCTTACCACCTGACATTAAATTCCATGATATTTCTATAACTATGTGTTTCTTGATTCCCATCCTCAAGGGATATGTAGCGACAACGAGATATTTTTTCTATGAGTACAGCTATAAGTATACCAAACATTCAGCACCTTGGCTTTAGATATGTTATAAACTTCCCGACCTAATACTAGGAGATTATATTATGAGTAAAATCACTCTAAACCGTTTGATATTTTATAGGAAATTTGACCATAAGCTATACATAAATCTCAGGGTTTTAATCCCACTCTCTAATACGCTCATTTCAAATTATAATGTTTGAGACTCTCGTGTTTTAGATTTCCATCACCTTTCAAATTGAAAAGGAACCACTAAAGGAGATGGTATCATGTCATTGTAGGATCACCTCCCATGTTGGGCCAACAACCTGATGGATCTTTGGCAGAAAACATTGGTTACTATGTTTTGAACTTGGTTATGAATTGATCATATGTTTTATCTCCCAATTCTTGATTGGTAGGGTTATGGTTTTAATGTTTCAAACAAGGTAAACAATGATCCATACTCACAAGTCTCCCTTTATTTAGACCTTAAAGCTCTCAAATTACCTTCTTTCATCTTTCCACTGTCATGGTGGAATTATAACATTATTATCAGCCCTAATGTGTGCTCCCACGTATCTGGTAGACCCCCTGTGCCATTCCTTGTTTCCCACACTGAGCATGCATCATTTGAGATTTTGATTTCTCGAAGGGTCTGTGTCAATGAGGTCAAGATTCCAATAAACCCTTATGGTCTAAACTCTATGAAATTAAACTAAGATCCTCAATGGAAAAATTTGGCATGGAACTGAGCCTCATAAGGCCTCATTCACATCAGGTTTTTCACCCCATCATGCCACATATGCCTATTTTGATAATCCTCCATCCCTTTGGTCCAAAAATCTACGACCTAAAAATATAATTCTATGTCCATGGATGAATTTAAAATACATATTAACCCATTTATGGATGTGTGTCCTGAAATGAACCTTTTGATCCACATTCACATCAACATCCATCTATTTCCTAATACTTGTGTGGTACGTGAGCCACATTTGGCTCACTTCATGCTGCAAAGGCATACTAGGAATAGAAATATATGTAACCTATACTACATGTAGTTAATCTATTGTCAAGGGTCCGGACAGTATGACCTTAAATTTTTGAAACATCCCAATCACTTGATGTTAACCTATGGGAAACTTTTTAATCACATGATGTTATAATGTACCATGTATCATCCCCACCGTATGATGTTAAACTGCATGTATATCATCCACATTTCCATGATGTAAAGCTAAAAAATTTCCTAGGACCTCAGCTAAGATATCCTTTCCTAATTTTGGTCATCTTCCACATTGTTCATATTTTCTGTTGTCACTCAAAATATGAGATGAAGCTCCCCTAAAATACGGTTTTAATATTTTTCTAGAGTAGTACACTTACACAAATGTGATCTAAGTCATGGTGTCATAATTCCAAGAGTGATGGAGTACATTATAACATGCCATCACTCAATTTCAACTCTTTTCATGCCCCTTATTTGTATCCCCATTATCTTCCATGTTTTAAGGGACCCCTAATGGTATGGTCTCATGTTACTTTGGCTTGGCTACTGTCATGGGACAACGTACCAGAAGGATTTATATGACATATTAATATATGTTTTTGGTTTTAAATATGTTCAATAGTCAAACCTCATCTGTTTTCCCCATTATCGACTAATGGTACAAATTATTTTCTTTTGAATATGGTTAGTAGTTTTCCTGTATCACCATGACACTCTCCTTGTGTTCAAAATTTTGTGTATAGTGATTTACACTTCTCATTCCCATTTGTTTAGATAGATTCCAATGCCCATGGATTTATCCAATTTATGTACTAGGTAATGTTGGGAAAAGTATGTTGTCTATTCGATAAAACCTGTTCTCTAGCCACATCACTCATCCTGAACACTCCCAGTGGTAAGTCACCGATAACTGTCCCTAAGTATTTGGATATTTTCTAACACTATCATACAAAGTGAATGATTATTTGTTCATCCAATATTTATCACACATTTTATGAGCCATGTGATCTTAGGGATTGGTCGTTGGCTATCTCAGAGATATTATTGAATTGAAATAATTAAATCAAGTAAATAAATGTGACCATGTGCAAAAGAGTTTCAAACCAAGTAATAAAGGGAAATAATAGAAAGGGGAATCCACATACTAGACCATCTCATGAGGCTTAAATAAATATGTTCTATTGATCAACCCTAGTGTTTAAGCACTTCAACTCTTCCAAAATATAACATGTGGTATCTATGATTTTCAACATTCTCCCAAGATATGCTTCCTCATTTCTAGCCTCTTGACAAAGCAGATCAGAACATGTCTATTCCAGACCCCACTCATCCAGGAGATCATAAATTTTATCGGTTTACTATTTCATTAGGTTATCGGTCTCCTCTGGTTGAGCGATCAGTTTTCTGATGACCTGTTTTTGATTTCTAAGGATGGTGTCACTTTCACCTGCTTGCTACTCTAGGTGTTGAATCTTTTGGTTAACTTATATAAGTTTTCAAATTCTCTCATATTTCTCTAGGATCCAGGTGATTTATTGATGCTATATTGCTTATCATATATTTTTTATTAGGTATTCGAAGAATAGGTCATGAAAACCTATAGCATATACCCCTCCGATGAAGATGTTACATAGCCAATGGTGAAGGAAACCCATCTGACCCACCAGTTGTGGATCTAATGTTAGTTAAATGAAAAATTCAATACACTTATATACCCTACTCCAAATTATGAAATTATTTTGGACCACTTCAGGATAATAGTTATCTAATTCTTCAAGATCTGCAAGCTCATACTCTAGAAAAGCAGAAAGGATTTCAGTAGTTGTTTCATACTTATTCATCTATTCAAACATGATATGATCTAAGTTATGAGGATGATGATTCTCCCTTGATTCTCCCCGATATTCCTCTCCACCAATAACCTCATGTTCTTCCCCCTAAGTGGCATCACTCACAGCTGCATCCGCCTTCTGATCTAGGTAAAAGGCTGGATCAACTTTAATTATTGGCTCTTCAGGAATTGAAGCATCCCTCAGAAGAGACCCGATGGATTCACCGACCTCATCTATTTTGGGCTAGTATTATTCTAAGAACTACATGGAATTAAACCTCCTCAATAAATATAATCTCAAAATGATAGGTACGATATTGTGAAATCAAGGACTTACAGGAGCTAATTGCCATCAGTTTGAACTCTAGGGTCACTACAGGGAATTCCACCATAGGATAATCTTCAAAAATAGGTATTTAAATGATTGGAACAAATTATCCTTGTATATTTTGGGAAGAAGCTATATATAATTATAAAAAAAATTGATTCTAGAGCTCTATGAAATCCTTATTATCATAAGATAATTTGAAATATTCTATTACCTTGGGGAGAATAAATTTTGATAATAGTCTATATTGGGCACACCTCTTCTTTAACAATGTTAGATTTTAGGGTCTTTCCAAAGCATGGGCCCCCATAGAAGATGGGATGGACCTGGGGTTCTAAGGTTTCTACCCAAAACACCATGGCCAGTCTACCACTAGTCACTTTGACCCTAGGATCAGGCCCCAGAAAGATCTACCGTACATCTGTTGGAATATATTAACCACAAGTAATGGGATCCCTTTACATAGTATTTAGTTTCTCCTACTTAAGACAATATTTTATAAGTGAATCTAGATAGTGGATGAGAAAGGTCGAAGATAGATGTGATAAAAGTTAATGTTTTTCTCAAGGTACTTCATCAGGTCCTATTTGGTGACTTCGATCTCACCGCTTTTTGGGGGACACCCATCATGTAATTACATCCCCTATATTTTTCATCACCATAATCCTATTCTTCTTCTTTGTACTTTTCTTCATTAGGAGGCATTTTCTACCAATTTGACTCATGACCAAGCATCACCTTTACTTGGGTGGGGGGGGGGGTGCTTTGTACTGCCCCTATTGACATGCGTAAATATCAATAACCATCAAGTATGCATGTCTCTGATGGATGTTCACCCTATCTGTGACCTAAATTAACATGACTTCTGGTAAGTCAATCTCATCCCATTTCATATTCTTTCACAAGTCCTCCATCATTAGTGATCTTTGTAGAGTTCTACAAGAGGACCAAAGGGAAGGGAAGATAACATCAGTCAATGGATGATGAATATTCCTTAGCATATTCTAGGGAGACACTTTTACTGTCCTATGAAGAAACTTTCAAGATCACTCCCCTTCAGGAGGATACAAAATTTTTATTTAATGAGAAAGAAACAAAATAAGATTTAATGAGAAAGAAACACAATTCAGATTCACTAACAAAGAAACAGAATTAAAATTCACTAAAAAACAAATAGAAATTATATTCCCCAAGAAAGAAATAGAAATCGTATTGATTTCATTATGAAAATGGCTCAAAAATAAAATTCAAAAATTATTATGAAGAGTTGAGGTGGTCAAACATGAAATTATATTTTTTATAAACCTCAGAGAAATCTAAGGTGGTTTAAAGAATTAAAAGTTGAAGTTTAAATGGGAAATATATTTAGAGATTTTGAAATTTTAGGAAGTGGAGAAAGTTATTAACTTTATAACTTTTTTTCCAAGTTTCTTATAAATACATGCTCAGATCATTTTTTTATTTGTAAATTTCATGAAATCAGATTTAGTTGACCACTAATGAAATCAAGTGAGATTTATTACTGGCCAAAGATATCATGAAGAGTACCATACATTTAAATGTTTGTTTACTGGATTGAGAAATATTTGATTGGGAAAATCATATTAAGAAGATCATATTGAGTCAATCGGATTGAGAAGATCATATTTAGTCAATCAGATTGTGTCAATTAGATTAAAGAGTATAATATTGAGAATTTTATATGAATTTTAGTTTTGCATATTGAGAATGGGTTTATCGTATTGAGTCCATCATATTGAATGAATTAGATCCAGACTCATCATATTGAGAGAATTAGATCCAGACTCAACATATTGAGAAAATATGATCCTGACCGATTGTATTGAGTTAATTCAATCCAGACTAATTGGATTGAGAAAATTAGACCAAGAAAAATTATACTGAGGATTCTAAATGTAAAATTGTGTTACAGTTTCAAAAAATTATTTATTCTATTATTTGGATAAATTGTTTTATAAGAAATCATTATAAATTGGACGTATTTATTATTGTGATTTCTATCAGGAGGTATAAGGTGTATAATAGAAGTTAGCACATGTTTTATTCACTTATTCATAATATTGGATTTCCATACACCCATAGGAGTGGCTATGGAATGTATGTAGGTTCTCAAACTGAGGCTAAACCTTGTAAATATTATGATCTTTACTTGCTTCCCTACCTTTTTTTTTCATGAATGAGTATTTACTAAAATTTGATAAGGAAATAAATCTTAATAGGTCATAGGGGTTAAGTTTATAAAAGTTTTGGAACTTAAAAAAAGTTAAAAACAGATTCACCCACCTTCTATGTTTTTATTTGATCCTTTGGATCTTTAATCCACCTCCACATGCATTCTGATCCACCATTCTGGTAAATCTTCACTAGTACTCCATCCTAGGGTTATACCCCCTTAACCCACCTCAATGGAGTGTTTTGACCAACATCTTATCATATCTAGAAGACATTAAAATTATGACCTATGTCATACAACTAATTCATTATAATCTCGATATACCTGATGTAAAATCTTCAGAGGATATACACATACAACGTCATCCACTTAATTCCAAGAATGGGATGCTTGAGGAGAAATACATGGAAGATATGCCTTTGGAGAAAGATACCTTTTGATCGACATTGCATGTCTGGGGTTCTATACCTAGATATTCCTCCATGATATGCCCCCTTGTGGAGAAGATACATGTGACCAATGTTCTTAGAATCCAGACAAGATAATAATGTCCAACATGACTACTCTCCTAACTAAAGGTTTCTTCTCTATCAAGCCCCTTTGAAATGTCTATATAGAAGCAACATAATTAACCAAAATCAAAAAAGAGAGGGAAATGAGAATGAGTTCCATGAATACAACTACAATATATAATGGAGAACTAGACTAGAAAATAAACTCCATGGAGGAATCCATGGAAGGAGAAACTAACATCCCATCATCCCATTTTTATCAAGAAGAAGTCATTGTTGATGAAAGTTATGAGTTACACACACATTTTGAAATAGGCCATATTGGTTATCAATCATTATAGTTCACATTAACATGTGGTAGGGTACACCAAAAAAAGCTTCAAAAATAATCATAAAAGAATGTGAGATTGTATAATAGATTTTACCATTTGGTAATTTTCAAATAAAATCTTCTTGGATGAGATAATTCAATGTCAAACATAAAATTCATGGAATTATTAATGAATCATGAATAAGAATTTCAAGGTGGATGTTTATACACTATATAAAAGTGAATTCATTTATAATAATAAAATAAATCTCAATGAAAAGTAAATTGAGATAAAAACCCATACCTTACGCTTCCTTTTGGTTATACATTATTTAATCCCATGTATAGTGGTTTTAAACTTGTTATTAACTTATAAAATAACCATAATAATATTTATAATATCATACATGATCATATTATAACATTTTACCACATGATTTTTAATATTTCATTATTTTCATTGTTTTGGGTGTTAAATTTCTTGTTTCCTTATTTGTGATTTGTCATGAACGATCTAGTTCTTTTTGTATATTATATATTTTCCTAAAATCTTGAATAATAATAAAGAAATAATAATCAAGATATAATAATCATATTTATACATCAAATATAGTTTTAAAAACAATCATAAAATATGTTTATGAAAAATTAAGTACGTTACAATCAAGAAGACGATAGGCCATACATACCGATGAGCAACATTTTCCATTTTTCAATGATCATTATGGAAAAGAGGTATGTAATATTTAAATTTTCTATAATGATCATTATTTAATTAATACTATATTTTATACTTATATATTTCATCCATGTAGTGTTATTATGAAAATAGAGTCACATCGCTTTGTGAAGGTGATAATCTACACGTACACGAATGACATTATCATCTTTCATCGAGTAAAAAATAAGAAAGGTAAATGATATATTATCTTTATTGAATAATAAATATTTCATGAATATCATAATTATTTCATTTATACCATATATAATTATTAAATTTATCTTTATCCCCTTCCATGTGATGTGTTAGTTAATGATTAATCACATCACATCATGAGAATCTAGTCTTTTGTACACACGAGCGAAATTGTCATGTCACATAAAAAATGGAAGGTAAAAATAACAAAATTATATAATGAATAATGAGGTATATTAATGTTATAAATATCACATATATGATTTATATCTATCATTAACTGACCTTGATAGGCGGTAATTTAAAAACAAATGAAAATGGTTCACGAGTTGGTAGTCAGTAGTACAAAAGAATGATAATTTTGTAACTCATTTGATGGAATAGGGGAGGGATATGGGTCAAAAATATATTACAAAAACATCCTAGAATATGGAATATACTAATATTATTATATAATCATTATTGAATAATAAATGAATGTGGTGGAGAAATAAGTAAAATAAACATACTTATTGAATATTATTACCTCTTCTTCAGGTATCCTCTTTAGGGTTTTCACTAAAGACTTCAAATTTTAAGCTTATAATCGATATAAGGATTATAGGATGAAGATAAGGAATTTGGGGAGTTATTTTGTCAGTTATTGGTAGAAACAATGTTGTTTTAATGTATAAATAACGGAGGAGAGTGGGTGTCCTTTTATAGTTATGGAGGAGTAGAATTCCTGTAAATCCTCAAAAGTATTCACTATTGGGAGGTCAAAATAACCTATAGTGGATTCATGATTTATAAATAAATGTTTTTAGGGATTATATGGTCAATCCACACCTCCAACAGAGAAAAATAAAAATCATTATTATCATTTTTTCTTTATTCTGAATTTTTTTTCAATTTCACCCTTTTTGTTTTTAACATTGGAACTAGTTTTCTAACCTAGGTTATTTATCCATTAATAATAAATTAAAGTTATATTTATTATAAAATTTATACCCACTCATTTTAAATATGATATCTAATTTTTAAAATAAAAATATAATGTGTTTTTGAAATTAATTTTAATAGAATCCCATGTCACATGGTATATCATATATTTAACTCTAATCATGCTAACAAATTTATTACTATTTAGTGGTCAATATGTTAATTAGGAAGGATAAATTAGTACATTAAGGGGAAATATTTAATATTTATTAAAATTTAAAAATAAATTGGTAAAGTAAAATATTTATAGTACTTTAAAATCATTTAATAAATATAATTTATCATAAAATACCATTATTATCAATTTTGATATTATTATTATAAATTGGATTTAAAAATATCAAGTCAATGATTTAATTTGAATGTGTCATATTAATACTCATTAGTAAACTATTTCTCATTTATTTATCTTATAGTTAATTGGATGAGTTTTGTGGCTTCAGGTTGTTTGTTTTTCGGTTTATGCAGGAAGGGTGGATTCGATGGATAATTTTCTTATTAAGAACAAGGATGTCCTCTCTCAAGACTGTGTATAGGAAAAGTGTTTGACTCTATTCTCTATCATAGATTTCTATTTTTTTTATGGGAATCATGGGACATGGTTTTTCATCGGGGATCAATTCCATAAATCCTTTATATCATAACTAAATTTCTAGATTTCCCCATTTCTTTCATACATTAGTGCAAAGATGTCTCTTTGCCTCTAGTGCTTCTATTTCATGGTGTGACTATTTGTTTTACACGAGAGGTTTATCATAAGATCATGTATTCTGGTGTTTGTTTTCATTGGATGGTACCCATGCATGTTATAATTTTGAATAAAAATGGGTGTTGTCTCCAAGGAATCATGATGGGAGGAGGAGTTGTTTGTGACTTTCACGGTCCTGTCATTTTGGATTTCTCCATGGTTTGTGGTGAGGGATCTTCTGTTGTCACTGAGGCCTTAATGTTACTTAATGGTCTCAAATTATTCAAAGAACATTCCATATCTATTACTTCATTCCAGATTTAGGGTCTCTCATACATGGAGGGAGGGTAATTTGCTTTCGAATTATCTTTCTTGAAAAGGAAACTCTGATAAAAATCTTATTGTTTTATCCAATTTTGGTTCTCTCGTAGTTGATTATTCTTTGGTTGTGTGAGGGGATGCCATCAATATCCATAGCTTTCAACCACTAAGAATTTTGCCTTTATTTTTTGTGTGTTTTTTGTCTTTTCTTTTTTATTAATAAAATATTTCAATTGTCTTTCGGTATAATTTATTTTAGTTAATTATTAACTAAATAATTATATCATTGGTGTTTCATAAGCATTTTAAGTAATTAATTCCTAAGTAAAATTTAATTTTAAATTATTATGATAAAGAAAACTCATTTATATTACCACATAGTACATATAACTGAACCAATATGGTTTTTATCCATATCCAAATGATTTATATATTTTAAAAGGAAGAAAAGTATTCTTTTTGTCATTTTCATTACTTAACTTATTATATAGGTCAGTTTCATGTAACAATGTCTCTAAAATTAATAAAAATCAACAAAAAATTCCAAAACTTCTATATATTTCCATAAATTGGGTTTTATAAAAATTGGTAGGTCATTTGACACCTTATTTTCTACGTTTAACAACTAAGTAAAGTCATTTTTACATTAATCACTGTAATTAGTTTTAACTATTTTCACTAATCACTATGGTCAAAAAATAATTTAAACTGATTAGATAATTTAAATTATTTTGATTAAAAATATGGAATACATTTATCAGAATTTGATCCATATAATTTCCATAAATTTATTCAAAATTAATCATGTAGACGTGACGAGAAAGAATATTTTTAAAAAGAAAAAATGTTCAAAAGAGTTTAAAGTTTTTATAACAAAATTAAATATGAAAATGATTGAAATTACCTTAGATGGATTATTTGATATATAATTGATCTAATTTTAATTTAAAACCAATTATAAAGATAATTTAACATTATAAATTTTTTAAAATTAAAGGTAGTTTTCAATTAAAATATAGTATTTTTCTGTATTCATCATAAAATGGATCTTCTTAGAAAAATCCAAAAAAACATCTCTATTATAATTTTAACCTAGTAATTTTATAAATGAATTGTTTTTTGAAATAAAATTTCTAAATGTGGTAAAATATAATTTTAAATTATGTGCAATAAGAATGATTAAATTTCCTTTTAGAAAAAAAATCATTTTCCCCAAAATGTTTCTTTATTCTTTTAAGGGATTCTTATTTAATTTTAAAAAAATCAATAGATAAAAAACATATATATAATATTTATTTTAATAAGTTAATTAATCCCACTCATACTATTAATTCAAATTTATTGGATATAATTATCATATTAAATAATAATATTAATAATCTATTGTTGTTCGGTAAAATTCGACTTTGTGTGTAACATAATAATTTCAAAAAAAGTAATAGTTGTATCTAACTAATGATAAAATCAGTTTTTCATACATTTAATGATATATAATAGATTATATTTATTTAAAATAGTAAATATTTCATAAATTCTTGGGATTTTGTATTCCCATCTAGTCTTATTGTTTCATTTCATACAATCTATTGAATATGTTATTCAAATTTTAAAATTTTGGGGTATTAAATCCTCCCCACCTTAAATAAATTGAATCATCACAATTTAAAATTGATCTCAGTAATCAAGGGTTTGATATTTGAAAATTCATTTTTTGAAAAACCCAAATTATAAAAGGTTTAATAAAATATCATCTGAATAAGAGAGAAATGGATTTACAGAGGTCATATAGAGTAATCACATAACTAGGTTTCCGAGTAGAAGAACATAGGTGGGAAATAAAAACATGGACATGGAAGAGAAAAAAAACACCCAAATATTGTTGGAGAGTTATAAAGAACATTTACCACTATAAAGTAGGTGATACAAATTGATTTAATGACCAAGAATCCATATAGTAATGTGGCATGAAGAAGGTTATTGATATCATAAAAATGAAGATAATAAGACAACATTTTTGCTTCAAGATTCTTTTCCTAGAGATCAAGAATTATTTTATAGTATATAGAACTACTTAATATTCTTCAATTTTATAAGTGTAATTTAATTATTTGGTTATTATTCAATCAATTTCCACTTCATCTCTTACTCTAGGAAATGAAGATGAATATTTTATACCTAATTTACCAAGAGATCTTGATCTCCAGTTTTCATTATAATAATATAGTTATCATAGGTTATCCAATGTGAATAAATTATCATATAGTTAAGTAATACGTTAATATTTGAAATCTCATTCAAATTTCAACTTAAACAATTTCATAATGGTTATCCTTATAAACCTCTAAAATATTATGATCCATAACATTATAAATAAGGTGACTAAATTTACAAAATGAACTTATCATTAATCAGTTCCAAGTTAGTTAGTACTATCATGTTTAATTTTTCCAAATCAGTCATCTCGTAATCCCAAAATCATTTTCACAACATTAGGAACATATTAAGGGACATTAAAATGTATTTTCCACAAATATAAAATTTCTATAGAATCATTTTTTTATTTACCAGTATCGTTCAACATATGATTTCAAATCCATAGGGATTTGTTTCAATAAAATCCTTATACATTTCATAATTCTTATAATCAGTTCATCAATAATAAAAATACTAAAATTACATAATTCATGAATCAAAAAACGAGAATATTAATTGTTTCTATCCATCTATGGTAGTAACATATGCTTGACGAAGATCCATTAGACTCTTTTGAGGTACATTCATTTGAAGTTCGATACAATGATTTTAATAGTGTCCCATATCCTTGTAGTTGAATCATTGTATGTTAGAATTTTTTTTCTTACCCGTGAAATCAAAATCACAATGGGATTTCACTCCACACTTGTAGAAAACCCCCATACCTTTTATGAAAGTACTAGGGTGTTTGTTTCTACAATTATCACATATAGAAAAATAATTTTTTCTCTTATTTCCTTTATCCATATTTTTCTTAGCTATAATATTGTTCGCATGGCTCCTTTTGAATCCATAATACTTAAAGAATTATTTATTTGTACTGTTACCACATGATACTATATAGTCATATGATGAGAATGTTTGGGAGACTATTTACCTTTGTAATATTGGACTAAACGCTCCAAATAAATTATTATTATTAATCATTGGTTTACATGAACTGATTGGGTTCCAATTCATATACTTGGAACCATTTCTAAACAGTGGTATATATTAGATTTACTCATATCATCATAAAGAGTAATGAATAATCCAATATATTGTTAAACACTTAACCTAACATGAAAATTTAAGAATATCTAATTATAATAATGGTTTATGAATATCTAATTTTATAATATATACTTTATTAATATCTAATGCTTTGGAATATATAATATCATAATTATATTCATGGTTTCTGTGTGGTTATAACTTTTTAAAATCCTTCATAATGGTTTTTGAATAAAATTTGAATTATCCTGAGCATAACCCCTAGGAGTGTCAAACCAGGTGCCTGTACAACCCATTGTTAAGTACCATATAATCCTCGAGTCATGATTGTCACACCTTTTTTGGATTTATTACCCCAAGTTACATTTTTTAAACAACCAAATCCACTTGTAATATCTAGATAGGTATGTATTTCTAGGAAGACCCACATAATATCTTCCTTAAAAAAATTTTGGATGTTTTTCAATACTTATCTTAAAATTATGTCGTAGTGTTATTCCTAGATATATGTTTTTACTAAATATAGTTCCTAAGATTTATATTAAACTTTAACTGATACAAAATATAGTAACCAAAACCCCAACAACAACGAGTTGATTAATGACACCACTACATTAGAATAGATAAAAAATGTCAATCTTGAAGTATTGGCTAGTTGAGAATTTTTGGAAAACCATATTACATACATGATACCCATTTTACATTGGGGAAATAAAAAAAACATAATAGATAAAAATATATAACAAAATTAATCTTTGAAAAATCATTCCAAGAATTCTCTTTCATATCACTGGAAAAAGAAAACAAAATAAGGGTTACCTCAAATGATCAGTAAGGGTTAAGTACAGTGGAATCTATCATGAATTAGTAATATTAATCATCATACAAAGGTAAATAACTAAATACACATTCCATGTAATAAATGATCTGATACGGAAGTATATAAAAAGATAATATCAATGTGAAATTCTCATGGATAATTGTTAACATTGAAATAAAAATAACTAAAAACACATTCCATTTAATCAATAACTTGACTACCATAATTAGATGAAGCATAATCAATATGGTAAGATAAAATAAATTAAAAATAATTTCATTTAGTCAATAAAATGAAAATGGAATGTATATATAGATTTTATCATAATGAAAATATCATGGATAATAATAAATAAATTTGAATTAAGGGAATTTTTAGTTACTGGAAACCATATTTCCCAGGTACATGATACCTTTACCATCACGACCTTTCACAAGATGGTTTAAAACATACTTTCGTAAAAACCCATATGATTTTCTAAAGGATTCGTGTCATGAGACTATTGATGCATCAAGTGGGTATCTATAATTGGGCCCCACTTGTGTTGTTTGAGCCTATATCATTATTAACACATCAAATAATCAATTTAATTCATAAAAAATGTTCATTATAAAATATGAATATTGAGTAAAGGACAAAGATTTATCAATATTTACCTAATTAATTAATTAAATTTCAGAGTAAAAATCATAAGTAAAAATGGTATTTAGTTTAGGAAATTATCATATCCATTAATAAATAATATGTATATTTATTGTAAATTTAATTTTTAATGAAAAACTATTACAATAAAATGCTTGTTTCAAGATAAATTTAAAAATAACAAATGAAAGTGAGATTTCACAATAACTTTTACCATATAGTAATTTAAAAATCAAATCCACTTGGATGTGATAATTCAAAGTGAAATGTTAAAGACCATAAATTATGAATGAATAATGATATAACATGTAAATGGGTCAGTATAAACACCAAATGAAAGTGAATTTGTTCATAATAATACATAAGTCTCAATGGAATGTAAATTGGGAGGAAATCCATTACCTTACGCTTCCTTTTGTTTGTAAATTATTTAACCAATATTATAGTGATTTTAATCATTTTAATAATTCATAAAAAAACCATGATAATATTTATAATATCATATAAAACCTTCTTATAATATGTTTCCACATATTTGTTAATAAGTTTTCATTATTTTTATTGTTTCAGGTGTTAAACACCTTGTTTTCTTATTCATGTTTTATCATAAAAATTCCAATTCATGTATATATTATATAGTTTATTAATAACTAAAATAATAATAATTAAATAATTATCATATTTATACATCAAATGTACTTTTAAAAGCAAACATGAAAGATGATTATGAAAAATGAAGTACGTTACGATCATGGAGACTGTAGGTCATACATACACATGAGTAACATTTTCCATTTTTCAATGATCATTATAAAAAGGAGGTAATTAATATTTTAACTTTATATAATTATAATAAGATAATTAATAACATATTATATACTTATATATATATTCTATATATGTGGTGTGGTGATGAAAATATAGTCACGTCGCTTCATGATGACAGTAGTCCACACATATATGAACAACGTTATCATCTTTGATTGAGTGAAAAGTTAAGTAACTAAAATGATATATAATCATTAAATAATGATAATTATTTCATTAATATAATAATTATTACTTTTATATAATATATAATTATTAAATTTATCTTTATTACATTCCATGTGATGCATTTGTGAAAGACGAATCACATCACATTGCGAGGGAGTAGTCTGTCGTACACATGAGAAATGTTTCCCTGTCTCTTAATGAATGGAAAGTAAAAAAGAAAAATATGATATAATTAATCAATATGTATAATAATTTTATAAATATACAATATATTATTTATATTTATCATTCACCATCCTTGGGAGGTGGTAATGAAAAAATAAATGACATCAGTTCGTGAGGCAGTAATCTGTCATACAAACGGACAATGATTCGTAACCCATTTGAGGGAATGGTAGAGGGATAAAGATCATGAAATTATTATAAAAATATACCAATATATGTAATTACTTATGTTATTATATAATTATTTATTAATAATAACTGAAGGATGTAGAGAAAGAAGTAAAATAAAGATGCTTGTTGAATAATATTACCTCTTTTTCAGGTAAAATTATTAGGTTTTGTACCAAATCTGAAAAATTATGGATTTATTACCACGGTATTCTTATAATATCTGTTTATGGAATTTTGGGAGTGATTTGGGTTGGTAATATACTAAAAAAAGTGTTTTATGGTGGGAATAAGTGAGGATATGTGGTGGCCTTTAATAGTTGAGGAGAAGTTGCATTCTTGTAAATACTCAAAAGTTTTTACTATTGAGAGGTTAAAATTTTTTGAAGTGGCTCCAAGATTGATACTTAATGATTTATGGGAATTATTTGATCCAAAAAGAACTTCACCTTACAAACAAATCATTTTTATCATTTCCCTTAGTATTTAATGTTACTCAATTTTTCCCTTTTTATTTTTACCATAGTAACTAGTTTTCTAACATAAGTAATTAATCCTTTAAGAATAAATTAAAGTGATATTTATTATAAAATTCATAAAAAATCATTAAAAATAAGATATCTAATTTATCAAAAATAAATACCATGTTTTTTGGAAGTTAATGTTAATTGAACAACATGTAACACGCAAAAGCACTACTTTAACACTAACCATGGTAACATTTTTTTACTATTTACAGGTCAATTTTATCATTATAAAATATAAATTGGTCCATAAATGGAACATATTTTATATTTATTAAAATTTAAAAATTTTCTATAAAAATGTAGTATCTTTATAAATTTTTAAATCATATAATAATATATAATTTATCATAAAGTTCCATTAATATTAATTTTTTACTGTATACATTTAAATTGAATTTAAAAATATCATTAAAATAATGGAATTTGAAAATATTAACTAAAACCATATTGAACATAAAATATTCATCTAATAAATTCATTTAAGATAATAATTCATTCAATTTACCTCAAATTTAATATTTTTAGTATCATTTATTTTGGTTAATTATAAAATAAATAATTACTACGAAGGCATTTCTTAAGCAGTTTATGTTACTAATTCATCTCTAAAAATTAAAGATCAATTATTGTGATGACAAAAACACATTTATAATTGAAAATAACAAGTATAACTGAACCAATGTAATTTTTATCCCTATCCCAAATCTTTCTAGACATTTAAATGAAGAAAAGTATTTGTTTTGTCTTTTTCTTTACTTAACTTATTATGTTGTACACTTTCATGTAAAGGTGTCTATAAAACAAATAAAATTGGATAAAAAAGATATAAATTTCTAAATTATTCCCCAAAATCGGTTTTGGAACAATTGGTAGGTCATTTTTCACCATATATTATAACTTTAACCAATAAGTAAAAATGTTTTTACCTTAATCATTACAATTTCATTTAACTATTTTCAACAATCACTATGGTCAAAAAATAATTTGAACTTATTAGATAATATAAATTATTATGATTCAAAATTTGGTATATTTTTTTATAAATTCATTCCATATAAGTCGAAAAATATAATTGAAAATTAATCCTTTTGACGTGATGCAAATAAAAGTTGTTTAAAATGTGAAAATGTTCAAAATGTTTTAAAGTTTTTATGTCAAAATTCATTATAAAAATGATTCAAATGAACTGAATTGTATTAATTGATATAAAATTGATCTAATGTTACTTTTAAACCTATTTAAAATATAATTTAACATTATAAATTATTTAACAAAATGATACTTTCAATTAAAATTCAGTATTTTTAACTATTCATCAAAAAATAAATATTCTCTGAAGAATCTAAAAAATTCACCTTAAGATAATTTTGTTACTAAAATTCAAAATATTAGTTCTATTTTATCAAATAAATTTTATATTATTATTAAAATTTAATTTTTAATTATGTGCGCCAAGCAAGATTATACTGTCTTTTAGAAAAAATACTATTTTTCCGGAAACATTTCTTTTTTCCTTTAATTGTTTCTTATTTTACCTAAAATCTATAGATATATAATAAAAATGTGAAAAATATATATTTTCATAAGCTATTTAATATTTTTCATACTTTTGATTCCAAAGTCTAGGATATAACTATCAATTTAAATAAAAATATTAATAATATATTATTGCTCAGTAAAACCCATCCTTGCGTGTAACATAGGTTTTTTTGAAGAAAGACATTATTGCATGTAATGAAAACTAAAATGAGTGCTTCATGTATTAAAATCTATTTAATCTATTTAATTTTTTTAAAATAGTAAATATATTATAAAGTCTCAGGATTTTATTTTCCCTTTTACGCTTGGTGTTTTGTGTCATACATGCTATCAAATATGATATTCATATTTTAAAATTTCAGGGTGTTATAGGTGCACCCCAAGGTGACGAAATTTGGTGTATGAACCGTTTATCTATATTATATTGTAGTTATTTATTATTCTCCCCATCTTCCACAATATCTATTCAATATTTAATCTTATATAATGTAAATTCCCCATGTTTAAGCTCTATTAAAAATTAAACCTCTCGACTAGGAGGAAGAAAAGGAAATTCTTCAGGAAACACATCAACATATTAACTCACATTGTCCATGTGTTCCAGGATGATATTTTCTTTAGACTCAATATTTTGAGCTTGATATTATTTCTGGTAGGTATGTAATATACATGCTTTCGATATTGGTTTTAAAGAGTATTCATCCTCCTCTTTTCATTTGTATAGAATCAGAGGATTATTCATGACATGGAGAGTAATTTTCTTCTTTTGGAAATTTATATTGGATCTATATAGGTAAATCCAATCCATACATATAATTGCATCAAATTCAACTATAGGGAGTATCATATGGTTCACTTGGAAGTTCATTCCAAAACTTTTGATAGGGGAGGACTTATATACTTTGGATGAAATAATTTCCCCATTTTCCATTTACACCAAATGCTCCACTTCTTTGCTTTATAGTGGTGTTTAAATAGTTATACTAAAATTTCATTATATTAAAGAATTCATAGAACCATAATAAAAAATTATGTTCACTATTATTTAATGAATAACTAGAATACCTATCACCACTTCATTTTTGGGATCCACCTTAGTAGCTATGATAGAATAATCTCTCTCTTACTACCTTGGAGGTTATTATCATTGATTGCCTCTGAAAAACAATAACATAGGGTATTTGTTTTTCATAGTGTCCTTGTTTCATTAAGTTATAACATTTGAAAATAGGCTGAGGGTATACCTGATCATTCATATCTTCTAATGCATTTGTGGGTTTCTCCCATCGTCCATCTCTAGATAGGTGCCCATTACTTACACACCTAAATCAATTCCTCACCCCTTTAATTAATTTCCATGGTGATTCTTCCCAAAATTTAGAAAAGTGGGATGTTGAAATTTCTTACCACCATTAGATTTCTCTATCACACCACAAGAATTAAACTCAACTTTAAACTTATTATCCCCATGGGACCATTGAGATTCACCGATATCCATTTCAACTATATAGAAACACTGGATAATCTCCTCATAGCTTTCAATGTCTCATATCACCATAGATTTTCGTATACTTAGTTTGAAAATGCCAAAGAAGTGGAAAAATTTTCATTTGGGGGTAATGATAATGGTGGAGGTGTATCATGTATATCTTGTGAATTTTTTCTAATACACACAAATTGATTCATTATCATTTTTTCATGAGGGAAAGGAAATCCCTTTCCATTTTATACAAAAGTGTGTGGGGAAAATATTTTTTGAAAAACATTTTATGGAAGTCCTTCCTCCTCATTTCATTGATATCTTTATCAGGAATTATATTTGTGATCAATTTCCACCACTGATAATTTTCTCCCACCATATTATAAAAAACATTATGACCTTATCTTGATCAAAAAATTGAAGGATGGAGAAGTTATTCTCAATAGAGTTGATCCACTATTCAGTGATTATGGGATTAGATGATCTATTGAAATTTGGAGGCCATTGTCACATAAAGCTCCCAATTGAAGCTTGTTCTTTCTTAGGGGGATTTTTAAATTCCACATAATTCATGTTTCTATTTAAAATCTAATTCAATTCAGAGAGTATCATCACAAATGTTGAGATTCCTTATCCTATCGTGTTGAGAATCTTCTTTAGAAAGTCAACACATTTCACTTAACATCAATTATTTAATCGGTTCCTTCTATTTCTGGTCTATGGCTACAATAATGAGAAATTTAGGGTTGAATATTTTTAAACTATTAAACACATAAATAGTAATCTAGTGACTTTAAATTTATAAATAATAAATTACAAGTATTTCCGTAACATATGAATTTCTAGGATTCAATCAATGTTATCCATGATCTATTTTCAAACATAGAAACCTATGGGAATTTTTATTTCGTTAATATTGTTTTATAATGATATTGTGAATTTACCAAATCATATCCCTCTGGAGTGTCAAACTAGGTGTGTAGCAATGCTCGTTTTCATGAACTAGTTCCCAATTGACTCTAGCTCAATGTGATGTTTTTGAGTTTTACCACTAGGTACATATGTTCCTGAGCCACATCCACTTTTAGTATCTAGATAGAGATGTATTTTTTTGGAAACCACTTACTTAATATTTAAAAAAAATTGTGGTATTTCATCTTATGTGTAGTTTTGATCGCTAAATCATTCTCTAATATATTCTAACCCTAAACATAAAAATAACAAAACTTTCCTTTGATACAAACTATAACAACCGTTGTCTTTATTAAACATTAAATAAAGATTTATTAGATAAGAGTACACATTATTCAATAGATAAGATCAATAAGTGTAGTGTATTTTGGAATTAGTTACATTACATAAAAACTTAAAATAGGGGATATATCATCATTATTGAAATCCTCATTTAAATGCTCATATTATTTTATTATTCTTAAAACTGTATGGGATAACTGAGGGACATACATAATAAATGGGTAAGATATGAAGCCCATAGAGGGAATAATCAAAGCATAAAATGAAGAAGGTATTTTATATTAGTCAATAAGCAAATAAATGGGGTATAAAAGGTGTGAGAATAACAAATATGAACAATGAGGCATTATATAACATGATAACATAAAGGAAACATGGAAATTATGTAATAAATTTAAGCATGAATTCATAAGAATGATTAAAGTTTAACAACTAATAAAACATAAAATAATGTTCTTATGATAATCTAGTACAAAGAATACATGTAATGTCATGGGATTAAAACATTACCCAATTCATTAGCGAGCTATCTGGGAACACCCATCATAATCATTCATGTAGATTCTTAAGTGTGTCACATAGATAATATACATAAGAACATATTTCATCAAATTTAGTCCAATGATAATTGGATATGGATTAAATAAATATAATTACCCATTAAAAAAATTATATGTTTCTAAATGTGAACACCTGTGATATGAAATGGGTATGGGTATTCAGAACACAATTGTTTGGCATGGAAAATAACAATGGAATTTCAGTAGCATAATAGAGGAAAATAAATGTTCATGGGAGGGATTAATGGGAGTTTAATGGGTCTATAATAATTTATACATCATAATATTAGTAATGGGTATTTGGAAGAACAAATCACAACATTATGAATTAGAGATAAAAGACATAATATAATGAAGATGCTTGAATAAAGAGAAGAAGAAAGGATCACATAAATTGAGAGGGTGATTTCAAAATCTTGGTAGGAGCTTCTTGAGACATTGGGGGAACATTGGGAGGATTATATAGTGGGTAAAGTATAGTAATTATTCTCCCTATGTTTTTAGTGAATATTAAAGGAATCTTTAGAGGTTTTATATAGGAAAATAGACGGGAGTTCATTATTATTTCCCAAACATTAGTTTTGAACACTATATAATAAAGTAATAAAAACCAAAAACCTTCCCATGGGTTTTTTAATGTTTTGTAACAAATAGAAGTGGTTTTAATTATTTTATATGAACAAGGAATTAAATTATTAATACATTACCCTTGATGATGTGAAACTGAGTCATGTTATAAAAGAAATGGTTTCAAAACCTTAAAATATAATATAGGTTTTGAAGGATTCCTAAAGTATTTATAAATTTAATAAAATAACATAAAAATATAAATTTAAATGGGAAAAATATATTTTGTCTTTGATTCCTTTTATTATAGAATTTATTACATCTATTTTGGGACCTAATGATGTTATAATACACATTATATATTTATATAATATTTAATTTTTACCAAAAAATTTGATTATCTATAAAAAATATTAAAAATTCATAATTGGATAATTTCGATTTACTAATTCCATGAATAATATTTATTTTGTTAAAATAATTTAATAAATATATGAATTTTTACTTTTAAAGTATAATCAACATTTATTTAGAAATGTTGGGGTTTTTTGACAATAACAATTTTCAAAACCTTCTAAAAATTAAATTTGATGTCATAAAATTTATATGATTTTTATATTTAATAAAAATTATTTAATATTTTTTTAAATATAATTTATTTTGAAATTTCGAAAATTCATTAAAATAAATTTCTAAATTGAAATTGAATATTACCCAAAAATATAATGTGGGTTTTATTATGCCAAATTCAAAATATTTTATAAAGTAACAATAATAATAAGAAATTTTTTTAATTATTATATACTATATACATATTCATATTATTTGGGACTTGATACATATCCCCTTATTACACCAGAAAACATCATAAGGGTAAGGTTAATGATAGTGATATTCTCATGGGGTGGTTCAATGTACATGGTTTGAGTCATGATCTTGATGATATTGAATATCTACCATAAATGGTTTTGGTTATGCTTTAGTTATTAGGTTTGAGATTATTTTTGGTCAAGGGAAAATCTTAGTGATTTAATATCCCTCTCGTGTTCTGATAAATGAGATTCATAGGGTATGATCTTACGGGTTGAGGCCATCACTCCCTTTGTAAGTGTCAATTGGATTTGTTAAAACACTCTATTTATATTTATCAAATGATCACTTCTGAAAGACTATATTATCAGTGGTTATGTTTTTTTTAATTTTTTTTAAATCTAATTGGATATAATAAAAAATGATCATGTGTTTTCTATAATCCCAATACATAGTAAGACATTTAATTAAATCACAATTGGAATTTTATTTATTAAATTTCAGGTCATTATATAATTTTATTAAATGTGAAAGGAATATTTGTTTTATTTTGTTTGACATGTAAATAATTTCCTTCCATTTTAACACCCAAAAATTTTCAAATATGAACATCATATATAATAGCATGTGTGGCATGAAAAAAAAAGCATAGAAGGGAATATAACATCCAGATACTTTTGAAATATTTATATTTAGAAAAATTAATTTTCCTCAATAATATATATTACAAACAACACTGATCCAAGATTTTATTACACATAACACAAAGTTTATATTTCACAATATTGAATATTGAGTTTATATTGTGTTACATGCATAAAAAATTTTAAATGAAATATGAAATATTATAAAAATATTATAATTTAATAGTAATAACATAGTTATTAAATTGGAGGGTATTAATATGATTGACTATGTTATGAAAATATATTATCTTTAAGAAAATAAAATTATTTCATTTGTTACCAAATAATTATAATTGAAAATAAAAACCAATTGAATATAAATGAAATGTTTTTTATAAAAAACTATTTTATGTGCCCAAAGAAATTTTATCTTAATATATGAAATTAATTACTACTAGTGAATCATAATAATGAAATTTTTATATTAAAAATTCAAAAAAATTTATTGACATTTATCCAATATATTTGATAGGAATAAGATGAGAACAAATCAATTTTTTTTCTTAAAAACCTGTATTTTTATAAAAGAAAATTTTACCACCATTTTATGGAATAATTTTTTTAAAACATAATTTTAAACCTTTTATATATTTTATATGAAAAATAAAATTTATATTTTAATTTTTAATATCAAAATTTTCTTATGCTGAATTTTTGGTTGTTTTTTTGGGAAGTTTTATTTTTTTGATGAATATTGAAAAATATTGAATATTAATTGAAAAATGTTGGTTCACTTAAATTAATTATAATGTTAAATAATATTATTAATTTATTTTAAAATAAAATTTGTTCAATATTATATTAAATAATCTAATTTAGGTTATTGTAATCAATTTAATTATAAATTTTTATACAAAAACATTTTAAAATTTTTAATATTTTCACTTTAAAAACATGTTTTCTCATTGTGTCTGTGGGAATAATATTAAATTAGATTATTCATATTTTGTGAGTTGAATTTATAAAAATGGATTCCATATTTAGAGTTATCATAAATTATAATTTCTAATAATGTCAAATTAGTATGTTACCATAACGATAAGTGATTTCACATAAAATTAATTTCTTAAATTAATGTAAAAAATGAGAATACTGTTTGATTAAACATAAAATAAAATGTAAAAAAAAGATCCAACACTTTCCAACACCAATTTTATAGAAATATTGATACCTTGATCCTTCATGTTTCTAATTTGGATCATTACTATGAACTTATTTTAGTTAAAAATGTGGGTAAACCTAACTCTTTTCAAATAATTACAAGTGTGTCATTCACCCCACTATAAAATGCTTCCCCCTATCCTCTCTAATTAACAATTTAAAACTACATTGATTCAGTGAATACCTTAAAAAATAACTTCTAAAACTCCCTAACCTAATCCTATAATATTTATTTTTCACATAAATCCATCCTAGTGTGGATTTAGTGAAAAACTAAGGAGAATACCTGAAGGTGAGGTAATGTTTTCCAACAAGCGTCTTAATTTTATTTCCTTTTCCACCTCATTAAATTATTTTCAAACCATTATGATATTATAAAATTATTATTTTTAATATAATTATATGTTTTTACATTAGTATTATGACTTATAACAACACACAATTTAATCTAATGGGTTATGAAATCATCATTCGTGCGTACAACAGACAACCGCCTCGTGAAATGAAGTAGTTCATTTTTTTCATTTCCACCAATAAAGGTTCGATATTATTATATATAAAAATTATATATATAATATAAAATTATTATACCTTTTTATTAATTATATCATATATACCATATTATATTATATTCTGTAGGATACGTGATGACATCTCTTGTTTGTACGGTGGACTACTACCTTGGAAAGTGATGCGATTAGTCCATCACTAACACATTACATGGATGGTGGTAAGATATAATTATATGCAATATAGATGAAATAATTATGATATTTGTGACATTTTTACGATTCTGGAAATATAATATATTTCATATTTATTCTTTCTTTTTCACTCATGTAAAGATGATAACATTGTTTGTGTACGCATATACTACAGCCTTTACAAAGATATGTGACTCTTTTTTCATCACCACACAACATGGATAAAATATATAAATATGTAATATGGTATTAATGATATTATGATCTTTATTTAAAGTTAATATATTAGTTACCACCTTTCTATAACGATCAGTGAAAATGGAAACCTTACTCATGCGTACGTATGACCTACCATCTCCATGATCATAAGGTACTTCCTTTTTCATAATCATCATTCATGGTGGTTTTTGAAATTTTAATAAATATATAAATATGATAATTATTTCATGATTAATATTTTTAGATGATATAACTATATAATTTGTGCAATAACTAGATCCTTCATAAAAAAACACACATGAGAAGAAAACACAATTAACACCTTAAGTAATGAAAATGACAATAGATTATTAACAAAAAAGAAAAAATATTTTATAAAATGGATAATATGTGATATTATAAATATTAATATATTTTTGTTATAAGTTTATAAATTTTTTAAAACCACTATATATTATGGTAACAACTAATGAACCAAAAGGAAGTGTGAGGTAATGAATTTTATCTCAATTTACATTCAATTAAGACTTATTTGTTATGATCCACCAATTAAATTTTATGTGGGGTATATACTACAACTTCTACATGTAATATCATGAAATATTAGTTATTCAGGGTATTTTAATTTTCAATATTAATTATCTCATCCAATGGGATTTGAATTGAAAATTATTATGTGGTAAAATTTATTTTACAATTTCACTTTCTTTTGAGATTATTAACATTCTCTTGAAAAAATCACTTTATTAAAACAATTTTTCTTAGGAAAATAAATTTATCCTAAATATAAATATTATTTTCTGATGTATATGTTTTTTCATAAACCATATACAATTTTACATATGGTTTTCACTTTTAAAATCATTTTTTAACCAAGTAAATTTTGATAAATTAGTATTTTTACTCAATAGAGATACATGATGATATGGTACACTGATTATGAACGAAATCAATATTTTGATATGTAAGGAATTATTTTTAAAGGTATGACATGGGTGGGGCCTGATTAATGATTTCCCCATGGGTCATCATTTGTCTCATGAGTTGAATTATTTGTTCAAATTAGATGGGTTTTTACCCAGTATGTTTTAAACCATCTTGTGAAAGGTCTTGATAATAAATGTTTCATGTACTTGGGAAACATGACATTCAATAACTAATAATTTTATTCATTTATATTTTATTTATGATTATTATCCATGATATTTCCACTATGATATTATCTATATATGAATTTCACTCTCAGTTTATTGATTAAATGATATGTGATTAAGTTATTTACTTTTCCATATTGATAATTTCTTATCCAGACATTTATGCATCATGTGTGTGGAGTTAAATACCTTTAAATGTTTCTTATTCCTATTGATTCATGATAGATTCTTCTATACCTAACCCTTACTGAGCATTTGGTCTCACCTTTATTTTATTTTCTTTCCCCAGGGTAAAAAAAAGAATTATTGGAAGGACTTTTCAAGGATTCTGTTCATTTGGTTTGTTATGTATTGTATTTTATTTTATACTCCCAATATAAAGGGTATCATGTATGTAATATAGTTTTCCAAAATAACTAAATTATCTGGTTCTTTGAGATTTGGGTCTTGTATTTATGCCAATGTAATAAAGTAAGACACTGACTCTTGATTACTATGTTCAGGGATATTACAGTTGGTATTAGATAAAGTTTAGTAGAAACCTATGGAAAAATATTTATGAAAACATAGATTAGAGAACATATATCCATGATATAATTTGAGTATAATTATATAATAACTACCCAAAGAAACTATGTTTAGGATTATGAGATTATCTAGACACAATTTTTTCAATTTATGTTTTGTATTTCACTAGTTTTCAGATTATACAATATGTTTCATAATGATATGAACTAATCTTGTGGATTTCATCATTTAGAACAGGCACAAATCATATGAATTGGGAACCACATCAATTAATGTAATCCAAAGGGTAAGAATGGTAATTTTTAGATGATATTCATATTTTGAAGTAAAGTAGTCTCCCAGGAGTTCTCATCATATAAGGACATAATATCATTTGGTAACAAGGCCAAGAAAGAGTTATCTATATATTATGGTTTCAGAGGGAAACACGGGAAGAAGATAAAAAATAGGAAAAATATGGATAAAGGTAATTAGGGAAAGAATGATTTTTCCAAATGATAATTGTGGAAAGAAACACCCTGATACTTTCTTAAATGGATTGTGAGTTTTCAGAAAGTGTGGATAGAAATGAAACCATGCTTTTGATTTCAACGAAAATAAAATGTTTCCAAGGTGAAATGCTTCATCTATAGGGATTTAGGGCACTATAAAAATGAATTCTCCAATAATCAATGGAATATACCTCAAAATAAGCTAATGGATCAAGGTTAATATTATACTATTGACACAACAGAACAGGATGGTTAATGTACTCATGTTTGGATATAACAATTATGTAATTTTAGTATTTTATAAGTACTATCCTCATTATAATAATTATAAAATGTATAAGGATTTTACTATAATAATTTTTCATTAAGTATTTTAAAGCGTATGTTAGAGGATATCAATGAAAAAGGAAAAGGATTTATTGGAATGTTAAACTTATTGGAAAACACATGATTGGAGAAATGATAACCCTTCATATGTTACTGATCATGATATAATGATATTGGGATAAAAATATCATTGATATTGGTAATGTAAATTAGATATTACTGAATAACTTGAAATTGATTAATCATCAGTTGAAAAAGTGGTTTACGCTATCATTGATTATGTTAACAGTGTATTTGAATATAAGGAATGTATCCAATAATTTGTGTTTTAATTATGAAATAAGGAAGAATTAATGTTTTCAATAAGGATATATGGTAATTCAGATTATTACCATGTTTCAAGAGAATAAATGATGAAGGTATTCACATGTTTTATATGTGATGATTAAGTGATACTTCATGTTGTTGCTCAGATTAATGAAAAGTAAATCTATTAAATTTATTTAACTAATTTCTAATGTTTGGATATTAATCATTTAGGAGGGTTGTAAGGATAAACATTTATGAAATTTTATCAGTTAAACTTTTGAAGATTTTTTATAAATTTATGTTCTACTTCACCATGTGGATATTTAACCATAAATCTAACATTGAGCTAACCATATTGGTTTTTGAAAAGAATTTGATATAAAAAGAATGACTTGTAACTCTTTTATGGATCTTAAGATCTATTAAAATTAAATTTTAGTGATTTAGGAATAAAAATAATTCATTTTTATGTATGCATTTCTTAGAGTAAGGTATGAATTAGAAGTATTTCAACACACAAAAAAATGATGATATTTTACTTATAAAATGGAAGGAAATCATGTAAGCATACCTTCTCCTGAAATTCGATAAACTTTAGTAAAAAATATCTTGAGATAAAAATGGTATCCTATTTCATTCATATCTGAAGAATCAAATGGTTGTTTAAATCAACATAGATTTATGTTTTTTGAGGTGCTCAACATTCCATTTATCATTTTATTATTTTTGATCAATGTAACACCTCATGGTTTTCTAAAAATAAAATTGAAATTCATGAAACATTATTTTAAGTAAATATTTGAAACTGGCCTTTAAACAAAATTATTCCACTTATATGATTTGAATTTTGAAAAACAGTTATCTACAATTGTGATCAGTAAGTTATTTGGAGTCAAATGGAACCAACTTGTTTTTTCGTTGAATAGTAACATACCCTTATGAATAGTAATATGACCCGTGTGAATTGTAAATTGTATTATTATTATTTTTATTAAGGATTTAAGATAGTTAGAACTTGATTAATTTTTCTAGGTGTTAAAAAATGAGTTATATGTTTAAAATTGTTATTTTTGAATAAATTGTGATATTATTTAAAAATTAAATTAATAAAATTTAGAAAATTATTTTCAAATATTAGAGTTAATTTTTTAATTCTACCCATCAAAAAATGGTTAGGGTGAATTTTTGTGACTTTTATAAAATTCCGAAAATTTTGTTGAATAGTTAAATACGGTAAAATACCGTAAATTCAAATTATCAATTAAATACACTATTTATGACATCATAAGTGATGTAATCCAAATTGTTTAAAAATATCATGCCATTATTACTATTTGGGGTCACCTGAATAAGACTATTCATTGTCTTGAGAAAAAAATATTATAATAATGATTAAAATAATGTAAAATACCTCCCCTCCTCCACTTCAAATACAACCCTCATTCCCCTCTTCCTCCCACACCTCTCAAGACTTGAACCTTACCTAAGATCAACCCAATACTCCTTCCAAGGCTCTGACCCACGTCCTAGATCTGCTGGTCTCACCAAATGGACAAAACCAAAGGCCTTAATAGGAATCTCAAAGAGAAGATATCAAGAGGTAAACATCCTCTTTTATTTTCCTTATTTTCTTTTCATCTTCTTTTCTATTTTTCTTATTTCCTCACATCCCCTTATCCCAGAGGAAGTAATGATACAATATCATAAATATTATAGATTTAATCATGATTATGGAAAAATTACCATTATACTTCTTCTTCTCTCCCACTTATTCATGAAATTAAAACACCATATGTGATGTGTCGAATTACCAACATTGTGGGAGATGTGATTTCAATTCCTTTTATTTACTTAATGATTGATAATGAAAACATTTTTGTGGTTTAAATATATTATAATTTATGTATTATATCTTATATACGTTTTGGGAATCTTTTTTTACACATATTATAAATTTATAAAACAAAATGAGTCCTTTAGGATAAAAAAATCACCACAATGAACTAAACAAATATCAATAATGTTTTAACTTATGAATCATCCTCATGAAAGAATTAAAAATGATAAAAAAATATAATTTATGGCTTTATAAATATTTAAATACCATTCCATTCCCATTATGGAGTTTCAATTCCAATTGACAAGAATATCCATCATGAACAAATCATGGAAATCATGTAAAGAACACACCCAAAACAATGGAAAGAGCAAAATACTAACAATTAAAGTGTAAAATAATGTTATTAAATGATTATATAAGGTATTAAAAACATGAATATTTTTCTCCAAGATATTAATAACACTATTATAACCATTATACCGGAGGTTTAAATATGTTTTATGTATTAAAAACCCAAGGTAGGGTAATTCATAACCTAATTTTCATTCTCTGGGTTAAAATTCTACTTCATTATTTACATGGTATTAAATTTTTTTGTTCACTAATTTTTTATATTATGTTGAATATTTTTTATTTATAGTATATATACATATTCTATCTTCTATATTAAGTATCACTTCAATTATATGATATCTTTATGGGGATTTTCATTTAAAATACTCTTTTAAAATTATGTTTTACAAAATTAAAAAGTAATGTTTTTATTCAAATTTTCAGGTTGTATGATTATGTTCTGGTTCTTGGTATATTGTTATGATTAATGCTAATACCTATATCACCCTCCAATGCATTGGGTATGTGTATGTTGGAGGTCGACCATATGGTTACTCCAAGTGTAACTACGATGGTTACACAAATTGTAAGGTAGCTGTGAGGGTTACAAATTATAAGGTTGCCAATAGGGTTTCAAGATTATGTAAGTAATGCCCCAAGATACCATTATAGTTCTATTTTTTCTTATTTTTTGAGGAAATATTGTTAAAATATCATGTTTCACAATATTAGAATATATTGGTGATTTGTATGTCTTTTGAAAATGATTTCACACGTTACTTGTAAGACAAATAAGTAAGCTATGTTAAATGTTTGAGAAACTATCAAATAAATCATGTTTTATTTGAAAAGTTTTATATTTTGGAAGAAATGAATACTTTTTTTATGGTATCCACTCAGTATTAATGTGTAGTGTTATGAATTTATTATATCCCAATTCTCTAAATCTTTATGCTGGAAAATATCCTCAATGTGAAAGGAAGTGATTTATTGACTAAATTCTAGTTTATGATATATAATATGACATAGTCCTTATAGTCGGTATTAGATGATTGTTTAGATAACTTTAGGGGTGTTGGTGATGTTAATAGATTACAATAAATTATTTTTACTCCATGATTAATTTGAAATGTTATAGTATTTAAATATTACCATTTTTCTTCAACTGAGATATGTTTCTTTAGAATGGTTGTTCACAGAATAAACAGGGAAGGTGAAGAGGATAGGCATTGACAGAATGATACCCTTCTGAATCTGTAGCCTCGAATAGTAGGGATTGGAATTGTGTAGTATGTGACAATAATCACTTAACTAATGCAAGAAATAATTGGTGGTATAATCCATGCAAGAGAACAACCATAGGTACCACAACGAAACACGAAGATAGTGGAACATTTACTAAGACAAAACACTCCTTTTTTCAATGGATCTTCTAACCCCGTAATAGCTTAATGATATATTAAATCCCTTGAAAATATATTCAATGTTATGGGATGTTTAGATAATCAAAATTTAATTCTTTCCATTTAGCATTTTTAAGGTTAAGATGATCAGTGGTGGTTAATGGTAATGAATATCAGGGATATAGAAGATATTGATACCTTATATTGGGATGAAATTAAAAGTCTTTTCCATGAAATTTTATTTCCTAAGGTGTTGTGAATTAAGATAGAAAATAAATGACATTAATTAAAGGAAAAATTAGTATGATTTAGTAGTTTTTTATGAAGCTATCCTCACCTGACTAGCGAGGTATGTTTCAAATCTTATTTTGGATCTTGTTTGAAAAACCAAACACTTTTACTTAGGATTAAAGCCAAGGTATCGAAGTGAGTTAGCCTCATGTGAATTCAAAAGTTATGAGAAACATGTCTGATGTGCTGAGAGGGTAGAGATGGAGTTTTCTAATGATCACATTCATTTTGAAAACAAGGAGAAGAAGAGTCCCGGATGGCAAGCGATGGGTAAGAATCAACAAAAGAAATCTGATGGTAAGAAAATATATTTTCCAGTTTGTGAGAAGTGTGGAATAAAGCACCCTAGGGAATGCCTTACAAAAATTGGGAAGTTTTTTCTATGTGGAATGTTTAGACATAAGGCCCAAGATTATCGTGGAAATAATCCTAAGAATAATCTTGATAATCAAACTGTAAAATGTTTTAAATGTCGTGAGATGGGTCATTAAGAAAATGCTAACCCAAAGAGAGATCCAAATGATGCAAAGAATCTAGACTACAAGCAGAAAGGTGTAGTGAGAACTTTTAAGACAAAGTTGGTAGATTTCTGGCCATCTTATGACTTTTAATCAGGTACATTTTTTGTTTACTTGGATTTTTATAAAGTTTTTGTTGATACGGTGTCTACACATTATAGTATTTCTGATGAATTTTCTGGTAAATTTGAAATATCACCTCACCAAATGAGACCCTAACTTCTTATTAAAACACAAGGGGAAATATTATAAAAAATAATAATTAAAATAATCTTTCTATTTTGGTATGTGGAATGAATGTACCTACAAACATTATTTTTTTCCTTTAGTTGAGTTTGATGTCATTATGGGAATGGATTGTCTTGTTGTTTGTCATGATAAGATTAAATGTAGAGTTAAAGTTTTTTTTTCATAAAGAGTTTCAGTTTGTATACAAGAGTGAACCAGACAACTGATAACATATTAGGAATCTTAGAAACTGTTGAAAAATTTAAATAAAAGTTACCTTTCTCATATTGTAGAAAACATGGGAATTGTTTAGATTAATGTTATTCTAGTGGTAAATAAATACCTTTATATTTTTTCTCATGAGTTACCCAGTGTTATACCAGATTGGAAAGTAAAATTCACAATTGACATAGTTCTTGATGCTATTCTAATTTCAAAACCCCCATATTGAATGTCTCAAATAGAACTTCTTGAATTGAAAAATTAGTTGTAGGATTTTTTTGATAAAGGCTTCATTCGTCCTAGAACTTCACCATAGGTGCTCCTATATTGTTTGTTAAAAATAAAGATAGTTTAATGAGACTTTGAATTGATTACAGAGCCTTAAATAACATCACTATTAAAAACAAGTATCCTTTTCCTCATATTGATGGCTTGTTTGATCAGCTCAAGGGATCTCAATACTTTTCCAAGATTGACTTGAGATCTGGGATCCATCAGCTAAAGGTGAAGGAGGATGAAATCCCAAAAAAAGATTTTCATACTAGATATGTGCATTATGAATTTGTAGTTATACCGTTCGGGTAAATGAATGCACCTGATGTATTAATGAATCTTATGAATAGAATATTTCTTGAGTTCTTGAATATGTTTGTGGTTGTGTTTATTGACGACATTTTGGTATTTTATAAGAGAAAAGGGGATCATGAAAAACATCTAAGGGTTGTTTTATAAGCATTAAAGGAAAAGAAACTATAAGTAAAATTCATCATGTGTGATTTTTTGTAGGAACATTTTTATTTTCTTGGGAATAGTGTTAATAAGAATAGAATAATAGTTGATCCTACCAAAACCAAAGTTGTTGATGAATGGACAAGATCCACAAATGTTACTACAATTTGTAGTTTTATTAGATTAGCATGTTATTACTGATGGTTTGTTAAAAAAAATTGCATGGTTATCTAGCCCGCTAACTAAGTTAAGGTGAAAATGGGTCAAATTTATTTCGATATAAGAATTTGATGTCTGTTTTAAGGAACAGAATAAGAGATTGGTGAGTGATATGATTTTGGCCTTGACATCCCAAAATGGTGAGTTTTTCATCTATAGTGAAGCTTCATTAAGAGAATTTGGTTATGTTTTGATGTATAATGACATGGTAATTGCTTATGCATCAAGAAAAATAAAAACTCATGAGTTAAATTATCCCAGTCATGATTTGGAATTAGCAGCTATGTTTTTTTATTTGGAAATTTAGAGGCATCATTTATACACATCCAAATTTCATATATATACTAACCATAAAAGTCTAAAGTATATATTCAATCAGAAGGAATTAAACATGAGGTAGGGAAGATGTCTTGAACTAATAAAGTATTATGATTGTGTGATCAATTACCATATGGGAATAGAAAATAATGTGGAAGAAGCCTTGAGTTGAAAAAATCATGCATCATTAACCATGTTGTATTTAGAACATGAACCCTTAATTAATGATTCATTTAATTTTTGATTAGAAGTTGTTGGTGCAGGAAATAACTCTATTTTGTTTCAGGTTTTAGTGCATCCATCATTATTAGAGAGAATTAAGAAAGCGCAGAAGGAAGACCGTGAGCTACAAAAGAAGGTTGAATTGGTTAAAATGGGAAGGTTTCCAGAATATAACCTTGATAATGATTATGTTTTATGATTTGGAAAAAGGTTGTGTGTGCCTTGTGATTCCAAGTTATAGAATGATTTATTATATGAATCTCATAGTTCATCATTTTTAGTTCATCATTGTAGTACTAAGATGTACCAAAACCATCGGGAGTATTATTGGTGGGATGGAATGAAAAAAAATATTGCTAATTTTACCATGAAATATTTGACATGTCAGCAGGTTAGAGCAGAGTGGTAGTTACTAAAGGGGATGCTTTAGTATTTTCCAGTGCCAGAGTGAAAATGGGAAAACGTATCCATGGACTTTGTGGTGGGACTAACTAAGACTTCCCAAGGTAGCAATGTGATTTGGGTTGTTTTTGATCGACTGAAAAATATGAATATTTTCTTTTTATTTGAGATACAACGTATTTGGATCAAATTTCTCGACTGTACCTCAAAGTGATTATCAGGTTACATGGAGTTCCACTTTCTATTATATCTGACTGGGATCCTAGGTTCACTTCTAACTTTTGTATGGGCCTTTAGAAGTTATTGGGAAAAAAATTAAATTTTAGTACAACTTTTCATCCACAATCAGATGGGCTGTCAGAACGAACGATTCAGACTTTGGAGGATATTCTTCGAGCTTGATCAATGGACTACCAGAGAAGTTGGGATCAACATTTTTCTTTAGTTTAGTTTTATTATAATAATAGTTTTCATTCAAGTATATAGATGGAACCTTTTAAGGAATTTTATGGGAAGCAATGTCGTACTCTATATTTTTGGGATGGAGTTATGGAAAGGAAGTCGATGCGACAAGAATTATCAAATAAGTGGTTGGGAAAGTTGAGATTATCCAACAACATATGAGGATAACTCAAAGTAGCCATAAATGTTATGTAGACAATAGGAGTAAGGAATTTTGTTATGAGGTAGGTGATCATGTTTTTCTTAGAATTTCACTATGGAAAAGTGTTATGTGTTTTTGTAAGAAAGGAAAGCTAAGTCGATGGTTTATTGGACCTTATGGAATTTTGGAGAAAGTTGGACCAGTTGCCTACTAAGTAGCTTTGCCTTTGAATTTATGCCAGATTCATAGTGTGTTTTGTGTTTTGATGTTGAGGAAGTATGTGCCAGATTCAACTCATGTTTTGAGCTCAGAAGTAGTTTAGCTCAAAGAGAATATTTCTTATGAAGAGAAACCAGTTCAGATTCTTAATGTAAGGGAACATGTATTTTAGAATATGGTAATCCATCATGTAATGGTTTTTTGGTGAAACCACATGGTGGAATAAACAACATGTGTTTTTGAAAATACTACAAGGAAAGGTACCCTAATTTATTTAATAAGTAAATAAAATTGTGAGGATGCAATTTCCGAAAGGTGGTGATAATGTAACAACCAAAGTTTTTCTAAAAATAAAATTGAAATTCATGAAACTTTATTTTTTATATATTTTTATAACTATCCTGTAAACATAATTTTTCCACATTTATGTTTTGAATATGAAAAAATGGTCATCTACAATTGTGATCAATAAGTTATTAGGAGTATGATAGAACCAACTTTTTTTGGTGAATAATAACATACCCTTATGAATATAAATATTAATAGAATATGAACCTAATTAATATAAAATTTAATTATTATTTTATTTTCTTAAGGTTTTAAGAAAGTGACAACTTGATTAATTTTTCATGGTGTTAAAAAATGAGTTATAGATTTAAAATTGTTATTTTTGAATAAATTATTATTTTATTTAAAAAATAAATTATTTATATTTGTAAAATAATTTTTAAATAATGGAGTCCATTTTTTAATTATACACATAAAAAATGGTTTGGGTTAATTTTTGGTATCTTTTTGAAATTATTGAATTTTTATGAATAGTGAAATTCAGTAAAATACCATATATTCTAATTATCTGTTAAATACACAATTTATGAAATAATAAGTGATTTAAGCCCAATTTTTTCAAACACACATGAATTTATTACACTTTGTGGTCACAGGAATTAATACTATTCACAGTCTTGAGAAAAAATATTATAATATTGATTAAATTAATGAAAAATACCTCCTCTCCTCCACTATAAATACCACCCTCATTACCCTATTCCTCCCTCACCTCTCAAGCCTTGATCCATACCTAAGTTCTTCCCAATACTCCTCCCAAGTCTCTTCCCCACGTTCTATAGCTTCTCGTCTCACCAAAAGTCCAAAACCAAAGGCCTTAAGAGGAATCTCAAGGAGAAGAGATCAAGAGGTAAACATCTTCTTTTGTTTTCTTTCTTTTCTTTTCATTCTATTTTTTATTCCTCTTCTTTCCTCACCTACACTTATCCAAGAGGCATGAATGATTCATTATTTTACAAATTATGTATTTGAAAATTTTTATTTAAGACTAACCAATATACTTCTTCTCCTCCCCCACTTATTCATGAAATTAAAACACCGTCTGTGATGTGTCGATTTGACGACATCGTGGGTGATGTGATTTCAATTCCTTTTAAATACTTCTAGAATGGTCATGAAACAATTTTTATGGTTGAACCAGATTATAATTTATTTATTATATCTTATATAATTTTATGTAATCTTTTTTACACATGTTATTAATTTATAAAACAAAATGAGTCCTTTACGATCGAAGAATCGCCAAAATGACCTAAACGAATATCAATAATGTTTTAACGTAAGAATAAACATCATGTAAGAATTAAAAATGATAAATATAATTTATGGTTTTGGAAATATTTAATTACCATTACATTCCAATTATGGAGTTTTATTTCAAATCTACAAGAATATCCATCATGAACCGATCATGGAAATCATGTAAAGAACTCATCCCAAATAATTGAAGGGACAAAATTCTAATAATTAAAGGGTGAAATGACTTTATGAATTGATCATATAAGGTATTAAAAACTTGAATATGTTTCTATAAGATATTAATAAAACTATTTTAACCATTATACAGGAGGTTTAAATGAGTTTGAAGTAAAAAAAACTTGAGGTAAGGGAATTTATAACCCGATTTCCATTATTTGGGTTAACATTCTACTTCATTATTTATGTGGTATTAAAATTTTTTGGTGATGAATTTTTTATAATATCATTAATTATGTTTATTTATATTTTATATATATGTTACATCTACTCTATTAAGTATCACATCAATTATATGATATTTTTAAGGAGCTTTTCTTTTAAAATCCTCTTTTAAAATTCTGTTTTACAAAATTCCAAAGCAATGTTTTTATGCAAATTTTCATGTTGTATGATTATGTTATGGTTATTGGGAATTTATTATAATGAATTTTGAGACCTATATCTCCTTAGAATAAATTGGTTATGTTTAAGTTATAGGTAGGCTATATGGTTAATCCCTGTGTAACTACGATGGTTATAAAATTGTACTATAGCCGTGAGGGTTACAAATTATAAGGTAGACGAGAGGGTTACTAGATTATGTAAGTAATGCCCCAAGATACCTTTATTGTTATATTTATGTTCTTATGGTTTGTGGTAATCTTGTGGAAATATCATGGTTTAAAAATTAAGCTTATATGGGTGACAAGTATGTCTTTTGAAAATGATTTCATACGTTACAAGTATTCGTGGACTAATGTGTTCTTTCATTATTTTTATATCCCTTACTAAGATTTTTGTGCTCATACAAAGTTTTAAATTATTTTCACAGGTTATAAGTATGTTTTTTAAAATGAATTAATCCATGCTAAATTTTTGAATAACTTTCAAATAAATAATGTTTTAATTGAAAAGTTTTAAATTTTTGAAGAAATGAATATTGTTTTTATAGTATCTACTTTTTATTAGTGTGCAATTTTATGAATGTATTATGTCCTAATTCCCTAAAGTTATATACATGAAAAGATCCTAAATGTTAAAGGAAGTGGTTTCCTGACTAAATTAAACATTATGTAATGTAATAAGGGTGGGTCCTTATAATGAATGACCATTATCACCCTCTATAATTATTCACACTTTTCTTTTATGTCCACATCCTCAATTGAAACCAATGTTCTTCTAAATAGAATCCTTGTTATGTGTTATTTTAGATGACATTAGTAGTCACTTTTATCTCTTATTAAGATTATATTTTATTAACCCTTTTATGATGTGGGGTTTTCAATAATGATATTTCCAAATGTCAATCACTTGATTTCCAATATCATGTTCATATTCGACAACATGTATGACACACAACAAAAAAAGAAAGGAATATAACAACATTATCCTTTATGATATATTTATATTTAGATAAATTCATTATCTCTAATTTTTTATATTACATGAAACACTATGTTTATATTATGTTTCATGAATTGTTTTTAGCTTTCCTTATATAGAGAAGTGAGTTTATATTTCTTTACACGCAACAATATCTTTAAAAAATGTAAAATATTATTAAAATATTATTATAGAATAGTTATAACCAAGATACTAAATTTTTGGGTATGAATATAATTAAATAAATTATGAAAATATATGGTTTAAATAGAAATTAAATTTATTCATTAGTTACATAAAAATTAGAAATGAAAAAAACCAATTGAATATAAAGGAATTATTTTTTTAAAAAATAATTTCTTTGCATTGAAAGGAATTTTATAATAATAAATTAAATTAATTTTTATTATTGAATGATCATAATTATATTTATATATTATATATTGTATAAAATGTTTTTATATACACCGAATCTATTTTATAGGAATATGATAAGAGAAAATCTAATTTTACACATAAAAAACTATATTTTTCTAAACAGAAGTTTTTCCGCCTTTTAATGGAGATCTTGTTTTTTATTTTTTTTGAAACTTTTATAAATTTTAAATGAAGAAATAAAATTTATTTTTGAAATAAAAATACAAAAAATAACTTATGGTGAATTTCTAGGATTTTTCTAAGAAGTTTAATTTTTTTATGAATAATGAAAAATACAAAATTTAAATTAAAAACTATGTTTTCATTTAAAATGTTTTTATGTTATGTTATACTTTTAATTTGTTTTAAAGTAAATTTATATAAAATTTATATAAATTAATCTAATTTAGGTAATTGGAATCAATTTCATACAAAATTTTTATATAAAAACTCTTTTAAATTTTTAGCATTTTCACTTTAACAACCCACTTTCTCTTTGCTTCTATGGGATTATTATTAAATCAAATTCTATGGAATACTGCCTTTATATTACATAATACATTTTACAGACATAGAATCTTTAAAGTCAAGTGTCTTGGAAATCAGGAACATAAAACATGAAAACAGCATAAACAATTCTTTTAATCCTCTTGTAATGCTTCATAATAATTTCAAAAAAGTACAATTCCTTCATATTATAACAAGAAGACATACATCAAATGAAAGGGTGAGCAGAATTTCCAGTAAGGAAATCAAGAGAATCAGTTTACTTGTGATATCAATACGAACATGATGAAAACAACAAGACATGAGCTACAAAAAAATACGCATATTATAATAAAAAGAACATGAATAAGAAAAAAAAATATTTCGATACAAAACTTCATTTAGACATTCATGAACATATCACCAAGGTTCATTCCCATGGTGTCATAAAAACATTACCAAGGTTATTCAAAAAGGTATCATGAAACTTGTCATCTCTAGAGATTAATTCTTTACCCAATGCATTGGAGTGATATCAGGGTGCATCACTAATATGTCATAATTTTCATGTGGGCCACATATATAATAATCAAAAATTTCAAAAATAACCCAATTAGAAAAAAAATGGGTTTCATGTCAAAATCACGATGTTTAAAATGTACATAAAAATAAGATCATTATGTTATTTATAACCCATGGAAAGGGAGTGAGGGTTATTTGTATGTAAATTAAAGAGTCAAATAGATCAATTTTATATATTGATGAATAACCCAGTAAATGAAAATATATTTTGGTATCCACATAAATAATAACAGATAATATCTTTAGAAAAAGAGAGAGATTTTGAGACGAAAATTCTACAGCATAACAGCTATGTAACATCATTTTATAAAACATTAAAAAGAGATGGGATACGGGAAAACCACTCATAAATAATTAATAATAGAGTATGGGTACATAATAAGATCATGGTATGAATATTTTAATGACATACCATAGGAAAAAGAAACATGAAAGAAAGGAGAAGATGTTATTTCTTTTACGAAATATTCTACAGCCTAACAACATCACATAAAAACTCAGAAAATAAATTGATAAGAGTGGAAATGGTATCTAATAATTTGGAAATGAAATGGAAAGTAATTATAATATATAAGAACAAACCCCAAAATAAGAATATGGAAACCAAAAAACATAAAATCAAGGTAATCATGACTAAATGGAGGAGGGTGAAAGGTTCCCTTACCTTGAAGAGTATCTTAGAAAGATCAAAGGTTGGGACCTTGGGGGGAATGAGGGCACCTTAGGAGGACTCCTTCGGAGGTAGAAAGATAGAAGATTTTTTGAGGAGGATTTTGGTATGAAATGAACGAGGGAATGGCTTTGTATTTATAGGAAAAGTGGGGGAATATTTAATTAATATTCAAGGGACACCTCATCAGTGGTATTTGCAAAACCATGGGCTTGCCCCTGGTATTTGCCGATGGTATTGGCCATTTGGGACACCTAATAAAATATATTACTATTCACATGTCGAAAAGATTTATTACATCATGATTATATCATCAATGATGTCATTAAACACCCAAAACATAAAACTAAATTTTTACTAATCACTGAAAATTCAACTGTTTTAGAAAAATCACAAAAATTCACCCTAACCTAATATCGATGCTCGGAATTAAAAAATGAACTCCATTTTATGAAAATAATTTTATAAATAATTTTAATTTAATATTTTAATAAAATCATTATTTATTATGAAAAACAACTCTAAAACTATAACTTATGTTTTAACACCATAAAAAAGTAATCAAGGTGCCATAAAATTGCCTTATAACCATAAGAAAATAATGTAACAATTTATGATTAAATTTTTAAAAATTACATTTTTATATTAAATTATTAAATTAAATATAAAATTGTAATAAAAATCATTATGACATACAAAAATACCAATACCTATATTATGACCATTTTTTCACTTTTTATATGTCTAAATGACATTTATACATTCATGGGTGAAGTTTCTATTTTTTTGGTGGATTAACATTTCATTACTATTCATTACAATTCATAAGGGTATATAACTATTCATGCGTTACTATTCACCAAAAATTAATTTGATCTTATTAAACTCTAAATTTATTTAAGTTGCCAATAATAGAAGATTATTTTCTAAAAATCATTTCACATTATTAATTATTTAATGTTTAAAAAAATATTTTAAAATACCCTTTTTTCCAAAATTCATCAATAATATAGAACTTCATCCAACATTTACCTGGACATTTGAAATTCACAAATTTAATATAATAGGAAATAAAAATTTTATTTTGACAAAAGGATTACACAATGTAACTATGTTCTCGTTACATATCCCCTTATGACACCTACATAGGACCTAATTGTAAGGTGTTCTATGGTGAAATAATAATGGGGTGGCTCGGACAACGTTTCCCGAGTGGTGATTTCTATCCGCTTGAACTTATCCCATTGGCTATTCCATTCAAGCATCACATGTTGATTCTTAGCTTGGGCTTGGTTTAGAGAAAATTCCATAGATGCTACCTCCTTCCCAATCTTTAACAGATGGGCTTCGTACAACCCGAGTCTACTAGATGAGGAAATCAACTCTTCTTTATGTATTAATTAAATAAGTTCACTTGTATTTATAAATAATGATTATAATGATAAAAGTTTATTTTCTAATTGTCATATAGAACAATGGTCATATAACAGTCGAAACCCAATGGTATCACTTCATTAATTAAAGGATATAGTTTTGTGGAGTATAAAATGAAATAACAAACAAATTTAGAAAAAAAATATTAATAAAAAGTTCAGGTTGTTACATTCTTCCCCCTTAAGAAATTTTGTCCTTGAAATTTTAACTCGTAGCCTCAGAAGAGAAAAGGTTTTGGTACTTCTACCTCATAGACTCCTCTATTTCCCACGTGGCTTCTTCACATTTGTAGTTCCTCCACAACACCTTAAAAAGGTGGGTAGTCTTCATGCATAGAACCTTGTCTCTACAATTCAAGATCTCCACCGGTTGTTCCTCATAAGAGAGGTAATGTTCTAGTTGTATCACTTATGTATTTAGTACATGAGAAAGTTCAGGTATGTACTTCCTCAAGAGGGATACATGGAAGAAATTATGTACATGTGATAGATTTGGAGGAAGTGCAAGCCGATAGGCTACTGCTCCTACGCGATCTAGGATTTCATAGGGGCCAATATACCTAGGGCTAAGCTTCCCTTTTTCCCCAAACCTAATGACTCTCTTCCAAGGTGAAATTTTAAGAAAGACTTTTTCACCAACATCAAACTCCAAGTCCCTTTGATTGTTGCCAACATATCACTTTTTCTGACTCCGAGCATCCTTAATGTGTTGTTGGATGGCATGGACTTTTTATGTCATCTCTTGCACAAGATCACGCCCAAGAATCTTTCTATCACCAGATTTATGCCAACAAGTAGGAGTTATATGATTCTTACCATATAGAGCTTCATAGGGTTCCATTTCAATGATCGAGTGGAAGCTGTTGTTGTAAGATAACTCTACTAAAGGAAGATGTTTAACCCATCTACCTTTTAATTCCATTGATCATGTTCTCAGCATATCCTCAAGTGTTTGAATAGTCCTTTTAGATTGGCCATCAGTTTCAGGGTGATAGGCCATAGTGAAATTAAATTCAGTTCTCAAAGCATATTGAAGACTTCTCTAGAATTGTGATGTGAACCTTATATCACGTTCAGATACTATAGAAAGTGGAACTCCATGCATCCTTACCACTTCCTTCATGTAAATACTGGAAAGTTGATCAAGAGATAAATCTTCCTAAATGAAGATAAAATGGGCAGTCTTGGTGAGATGGTCCACAATAACCCATATCACATTGTTTCCCTAGGAATATCTCAGGAGACTAGTGACAAAGTCCGTAGTGATATTGTCCCAATTCCATGCTGGTATGGGTAGTGGTTGCAATACCCCTTTAGAAATTTGTTGCTCTGCCTTTACTTGCTGAAAAACTAGGGAACTTAAAGTGTAGTATGTAATCTACATTTTCATATTATCCCACCATTAATGATCATGAAGGTCCCTATATTTTTTTGTTCTTCTAGGATGTATTGATAATGTAGATCTATGCGCTTCATCCGTCATCTCCTTTATTACTAGAAGAGATGGAACAAATAGTCTTGTATGAAATTTCAGTACACCTTCTTGATCAACATTGAACTCAAGAAACTTCCCATCCTTCACAACCTCGAACTTCTTCTGTAACAAAGGATCTTCTTTTTGATATTTCTTGATCTTCTCTAGTAATGACGGTTGAGAAATCATTTGGGTCTAGGTTGATGATGTCCCTTCCCTTATAATTCCCATTCCCACCTTTAATAGGTTATTGATTAAAGGATCACATTGAATCCTCATCATGGAAAGAACAACCAGGTCTTTCCTGCTTAATGCTTTATCAACTTTGTTTGCTCTTCCAGGATGATATTTAATTGAACAATCATAGTATTTGAGAAGTTCTAACCATCTCCTCTGCCTCATGTTCAATTCTTTTTGTATAAAAATATACTTATAACTTTGATTTTCTATGTATATGTCACATTTCTCTCCATAAAGATAGTGCGTCCATATATTCAGAGAAAAAACAAACGTAACCAGATCTAGATGATGCGTAGGACAGTTCTGCTCATGAGACTTCAATTGTAGAGATGTATAAACAATGACTTTGACATTTTTCATGAGGACTCACCCAAGCCATTTCAGAGACGCATCACAAAAAATAACGAATCCTTCGCCACATGAGATAAGAGTTAATAGAGTGGCAGTAACCAATCACTTCTTCAGCTATTGGAAACATTACTCACACTCCTTTTTCCATATGAACTTGACCCCTTTTTTAGTTAACTTAGTTAATGGATTAGAATGTTGTGAAAAGTTCTTCATTAACCTCCTGTAATATCCTACTAAATCAAGTAAACTATGAATCTCAGTTATTTTTGTAGGTTGAGGCCACTCCACTATAACTTTTGTCTTTGTAGTGTCAACTGTGATTCCTTCATTGGTAACAATGTGCCCAAGAAAGAAACTTGTTGCAACTAGAATTCACATTTCCTAAACGTTCGAAAAAGCGTTTCCTTCTATAGAGTTTTAAAAGTATCCCTTAGATAATCCTCATGCTCTTCGTGACATCTGGAATATATTAGAATATCATCAATAAAAACCACCACAAAGTTATCAAGGACGTATTTAAAGACTCTATTCATAAAATCCATTAAAATAGTAGGTGCATTAGTCAGTTCAAAGGGCATAACCACAAACTCATAATTCCCATATCTAGACCAGAAGGCAGTTTCTAGAATATCATTTTTCTTAGCCCTCAATTGATGATAACTAGATCGATGATCAATCTTAGAGAAGAATTGAGCCCCATGAAGTTGGTCAAATAAGTCATCAATATTTGGAAGAGGGTATTTGTTCTTCACTATGATCTTGTTCAGTTCTCTATAATCAATGAATAGCCACATCGATCCTTCCTACTTATTCACAAAGAGGACAAGTGCTCCCCAATGAGACACACTCAGTCAGAAAATACCCTTCTCCAAAAGATCTTGGAGTTTTTTCTTTAATTATTCTAGCTCCACATTTTCCATCTTATATAGGGTCCTAGATATCGAATGAGACCCTAGGTATGAGTTAAATTGACAAATCTACCTCTATTTCTAGGGGAGGTATAGGAAACTCCTTGGGAAATACATCAACGTATTCCTGGATGATGGGGACATTTTTTATATTCAAACTCTCATTTCATTCTTCTTCATTGCTGATCAACTCCATAAAGAAGTATATAAGTGGTTCTTCTAGACAATGATCTAGTTGAGATATCTCTACTTGAAAGATCACTATAGGTCACTAATAGAAATTTAAGCTATATCCACAAACCTATAGCCACAGTTTTATAGGTCCTTGGCTATAGACTGTTTATAGCCACACTTTAATTGAACATCCGTGGCTAAACTTCTAAACATCAGCATTTCTTTTTTTTCTTTGGATTTCGTCAGCCTCACCTCTCCTCCTCCCCCAATCTGCAACGACCTCTCCTCTCCTCCTCCCCTGATCCGCAACCCTATTCTCTGAACCGTCTACATCTATCACCATGGCGCCCTCCTCCCAACGCTCCCAATTAATGCGATCTCTCACGCTGCCATCAACCTCTCTCACTACGACCCTCCACTCCAAACCGTCGACCTCTCTCACGAACTCTCTCATGTTGTTCACAACATCCCTTCAGAAGCAGGAATCCACAGGAGCTTCAGCTTGCAATTTTTGTGTACTTTCTGAATCTCCCTCCTTCTATTTCCCTCCCACTATAAATACCCCAATACAAGAAAGTTTTACATCCTTCAACCCAACATTAGTGAAAGTGGAATTATAAAAAAAAGTTCCACAACCTATGAATTTATTAAAAACTGACCCATAGTAGCTTGTTGGTATTCACAAGCGTTGATTTGATGACATGCATTATAGTAGCTAGCTATTATTCACAAGCATTATTACACGAGTTCATGAATTTTATACCACTCATAAGATTTCATTGTTTATAATTTTTATATAATTTTCACTGATCAAAATAAGATTTAGGGTTTTCTTTTTTTTCTCTCTTTTTATGACCGTATAAAGTTTACATGAGTGCAGTATAATGGTGTTAATTATGGAAAATGGGTTTGATTATTTAATATCTCTTTTATTTTTAAAGAAAATGAATAATCTGTTTACAATTTTTATGTGAATGTTGTTTAATTTACTAATCTTTTTCTTATACATTTATTTTGGAAGATTCTTATTTATCAAAGGCTAAAATGGAAAAGATCTTGTCTAGTAGTGTTGCTCTGTTTATTTTACTAACTTTCTATAATCTTTTTTATGTTTGTGAGTTACTTTTACTATGGAGTGAACTACTTCATTAGGGCATAAGGATCTATTTGGTTCAAATGTACTAAATGAAAGAAAAAGAAAGAAAACAGAATGATGTTCGAATTAATTCATTTTATTCCAATTGCTAGTAGGAAGTGGGGGTTTACCAAGTTTAACTGCACCAATTAATTGAAGTGGTAGATAAGTAACAAGATTATTACCAATGATGTTAATAAAAATATTTTGGGATCACATTTATTAATGTTGTTGCTTAGGTAACAAGTTGGATTCCCCTACCCATGTTATTATTCACTTTACACCTATTTGTTTCCCCTATTTTGTTGTGTTCAGAATTGTATGCCACTGTTGTTTGGTTTGGTTGTTAAAATTGTATACGATTTTATGCTCAAATTTATGGAGTTTTTGATCTTCCTTCTTGTTTATATTTTTGACGTTTCTTTATTGCTTCATTTCCCTGGTTGGATGAAACTGCATTTATTCGGATGCTACTGCATTTTTGGATGCCACTGCATTTTGGATGTTGTTATTTCCCCTATTTTGTTTTTCATTTTGGTTTGTATTTTCTTGGATGTTGCTACATTTTTTGGATGCCACTGCATTTTGGTTTTCATTTTGGAATTGGATGGTGTTTTTTGGAAGCCACCCTGCTGCTGCATTGGGTTGGGTCTAGGTCTGGGGGGGGGGGGGCTGTAGGGGGTTGGGGGAGGGAGGCCACCAAGGGGTGGGGGGGGGGGAGAGATGGAGGGGCTATTATAGGGGGATGAGGGGGTTGGGGGTGCATGGGTATGGGTATGGGTTTGGGTTCAGGTGCATCGGGTTGGGTTTTACTCATATAACTTGACCCAAACTGACCAAAACCAAGACATGTTGGGTTGGGTTGAGTCCTTTGGCCATGTGTTAGGTAACCCGACCCCAGTGAGTTGGTTTGGGTTGGCTTAGGTTCTCATAAATCACGTTATTGACCTAATCTGTTTTTGTTGGGTCGAGCCCGAAAACTCCCTCGACCCAACAAATGAACACCCCTAAAGCCCGACACTATTATGAAGAGTCATCTCTTGGACTTGACATTAAGTGGATCTTTTTATTGTCATGAACCTACTTCACACTATCTATGGTGGGTTTTTTAGCTCCATGGAAGATGTTCTAGAATTATTTCATATGTTGAAGGTACATTAAGGCCTTTTTTGATTAATTAATACACTGTTGAATTTGAATGCATGGGAAACATCGATGTCTCCTTCATGTTTTATTTCTTGGAGTACTGGGTGTGGGGTGCGGCAAGGCTCAGGGTGCAGGGTGAGACATCTCTATTTTTTTGGAAACTAAGATGTAGCCACAGTTTACAACCATGGTAGTATAACTATTTTTTGGAAAGTACAAGATGTGGAATAAAATAATGATATTCAAGAATGTTGTATAGTTGTTCTCACCATCAATATTTTTAGATCATTTTGAGAAAAATGGTTTTTAAACTACATAATATAATTTTTTAGATGAATTAAAAAGTTTTTTTTCTAGAAAAAGGGGCCATGAAAATGTGATTCTTAATGAAGATTTGGTGGAAACAATGTGTAATGTGGATGAAAGTGTGATCAAACTGGTATATGATGTATCACCGTGAGCCAGGTTGTTTCTATTATTTAATTAAGATCCATTTCATTATATAATTTAGATGGACTTTTCTATTTCAAATAATTAAAAAACATATTTTTGCCTCACCTAAATTGTTTATAGGTACAATCCATAGGTTTGAGATATCATAGTAGTGAGTGTTATTGAGGTAGAGTACCACAACTAAATTCATTTAATAATAAAATTATTAGATGTGGGTGGTGAATTTATATTGTTTCCTAATTTTTTAAGTTGGTAATAATTAAAACATTGGTAATTTAACATCCTTAAATCCACCTCATATTTTTGAGCAACAATGTTCTAATTATTTGTTCTTGATAACTAATTGAGAGTGTTAATGTTCAGGTTGCTCCAAAGTGATGAAGTATGGAGATCAATTTTATACAGGATGTGTTTATTTCCTCTCTTCAATGAAATTTGTATAATGTAATTTAGGTAATAGATATACATAAATATAAGTTTTTTTTTAAAAAGTAGATTTTACTCATTTGCAAATTTCTAATATTACAGGTCTTCATACGAAACAATGTAGAGTTTTTTCCCAAAGTTCAAATCATTATTTATTAATATTACAATTATTTTAGTTGTCATATTTCATAAAATAATATATATCTACATTTTTTATTATCATAAGTTCATTTCATGCCTTATTAAATTATTCCAAATATTTCAAACATAATTTTTTATTCCCATGTAACTTATGATGTTCTCCATTTCTTCAACCATTATTTCTTGCAATGTTCACTGAGAAAGTTTTCTTTCCACATGTCCAAACATTTTTATTTAGTTATGTATTTAAGGAAAAACTATATGGGTCACTCTAATCTATTATTTTTGAATCCATATACATTAATACACTTGAATGCTAAGTGATGGAAACTACAGTGGTTATAACATCAGTTATTTGGGTCAGTAGTGTTCTAATTTTACATCCGTTATTTACACTAATACAAAACTATGAATTAATGTATATATAGTTACTATGTTTGAAAAACTATTTCATTTATTTGTTTTCCCCTCATAATCACTAATGTTGTTAAGAGGATTGCATATGAATCTCTAACTATATAGTTATTACATTTCAATAATTATAAGGAAGAAAAATAATAAGGATATTATATTACAATGGATATTATCAATGTTACAATGAAAATATTCTAGATATGAAAGTTTGTAAATATTTTTGAATTAATTTTTGGACATTACTTTTAATTTTAATTTTAAATTTAAACTATAGATTCTTTAACTTCCTTATCATATTTTAGGGAAATGCAATGCCTCATGTTCTTCACATGTAATAAGAAAGCGGTGAACATTTTTGAATTTATGATATTATAACATTCACATTTCTTTGAATATTTAATTCTAACCTATCATAGTTCATTAAATTTTTATGTTAGTTTTTACAATTTTTTTGAATTCAATTTATTTTTATATTACACAACTATTAACTCTCTTCCTCTTTTACTTCAAATATTTCCTATACTTGATGGGGTTGTGTGATGCATGTTAATGGAAAATTATTTTAATATTGATATTGGGTAATGGCTTCATAGTAGAATAATGTGGTCATTTTTTCCATGGATATATATTTCCTTCCAACATGAATCAAATATGAATGCTCAATCATTTTACACCATCCCTAAATATAATCCTTGAAAATTGAGTTGTTTTCTTGATTTTTTTCCACAAAAAGAAGTTATTACTCCGGAGTAATCATTGAGATTTGTTCTATATATTTCCGTTGTCTTGAGTTTTTAATATGTATGTCTTATAGAAAAATAATTTCTATTTAAATTTTTTAATCATTGAGATTTGTTTTAGATATGAAAAAAGACCTTATATTAAAAAATTCATCTGTAATGGTCACTAATGATTTTATTCATTTTCTTATTATTTTTTTAGATTTGTGTAATTTCTTTGTTTATAATTAAAAAATTATAAACCATTCCTTTTTCATTTTCAGGTTTCTGAGATCAAAGAATATTCAATAATAATAAAAACTTGAAAATAACAAGTATGTATCATTTGATATATTCAAGTATTTTTTCTTTAAAATAATTATTTTTTACCCAATTCCATGATTTCATATTTTTTCATATTTCTATACCAATCTTCGTTTAGTTAATATACAAATTTATTTACATCGACTTTGATATTTCCATGGAACACCATAGTTGCAGTCATATTGCATTCACACCTCTATGTTACCCACCTAAACATTATAGTTTATTCAATAACATCTAAAAATTGAGTGAAATTTTTTTACTTTGATACATTATAAAATATCATATGGAATATATTTTTCAATATTATTACCTCATTTGTATATCCTTATCTGTAGAAACTCTATACTCGCTCATATATTTTGAATCCTTTCTATGTAATTTTTCTACATTCACTTACAAGAATATAAAATGTTTCAACATTAATTAATATTCATTCATTAAAATAAAAATGATAAGAAAAATTAATACATTTGGTTATATATAAAGCATAAAAAATATTTCGATCATCATAATATAAAAATCCAATAATACATTCACATTGAAAAATACTAAAATATAAAATGACTATAGAATATAATTCCTAACAAATACATATTCTTCTATTTATACTTACAGTAATAGTATGATACAAACATATATTTTATGTTTGCAATGCTTATTATAATACTTAAACTAATGCTTACCCAAAAAACATTTATTTACACACCCCTATAAACATATAATATGCATATACTATACATGGAAATGCTAGATGATCAACAATGTATGGTGGGGAGCAAGGTGATCAATGACGCAGAAGCTAGGGAGGGGCAGTTCAAGTGGGTTGGGCCTACAGGTCATGTATTGGGAAAGGTATGACTCTGGGCCTTCAGGTCATGTATTGTGGGTTAATCGGGCCTTGTGCCTTGGGCCTATGGGTCATGTACGGGTTCCCCTTCAACCCTTAAAAGGGGGATTATCCCTAATAAAATAAAAAAGAAGGCCTTTGGGAAATTCAAGAAAAATATCTTCACATATAAATAAAATAATTTTCAAACGACTCCTTTTATTTCTTCATTTCCACTTAATATTTACAAGATATATGAATATTATTTCCTCATTTCTTATATTTTATCATGTACAATTGACACAATGATCACATATATATAATAATTTATTATATCTCACTTCTTTTCCCATTATTTCCTAACAGTTGGTTTCGTATGATGAGGTCTGTTCTATCCACCGTTGTCGAATGCAGTGAGTTTGAAATTGGATTTAGGTGAGATATCTTCTATTTTTATTCTTTGATTCAATTTTAATTAGGGAATTTGTGATTTTTGGGTTCCCTATATTTTTATAGTGTGTTTTGGATCTCATTGAGGTAGATTCGAGTCACCATTGTCAAAGGTGACTTACATGTGTATGCATAGGTGAGAATATACATATATAAGTTCCCCATTTATATATATTCACTCATAAAAGTATGAATATATATATATATATATTGGGGCTGGGTGTGCTTATATATAGGTATGAAAAATGCATACATGTGTAAGTGTAAAGGGGTATATGCAAGTATAAACATATATCTAAGGACCCGCTTGTGCATATTTGGCCATGAAAATATGTACATAGGGGCTATATGTCCTTATATATATGTGAAGGTGCATATGCATGCAAGTAGAAAAAATAGGATGACTTGAGTTTCCATCGTCAAAAGTAGCGCGCCTTGAGGTTAATGTAGGTTCCTTATACATAACCCTTTAATTTGAATTCTATAATTTCTTTATTATTTTAAAAACTTGTTTTCATTATAATATAATGTTTATATGCCATGAAAATTGATTATGGCACTTTGAAATTTAATTTTTACCAATTTTACACTATTTCCCTAAGCCTCATGTGGAAGAATACTAGATTTAAATGAGAGCCTAACCCTGATGTGGAAGAATACTGGATTTATTTGGTGTTTTATGTGTTATTCTATGTTTAGTATCCTACTAATTGGATGGTGATACTAACATCTTGCATTATCATTGGGGTGTTGAACTGCTGTTGGACATCGATCATATAGACAAATGATAAGTTCACACATTCATGGACATTATTCAAGCTCATTTTCTATGAACAATGATTCTTGGAGACATCAAGGCCCATTTGGATGTAGTTGATATTGTAGTCCAAGTAGTATAGGTTAATATTCATTGATATCATGTGGTACTCTGTTGACTTGATTCTTGATAGAATCCTCTGATCAAGAATATTTATTCTTGGCCTCCATAGATACATCCAATCCACCATTTTCCCATACATATTATAACATATGTCAGGGTTGAGGGGATCATTTTTAATGGAATGTTGCTATTTAGAAGGTATGTAGGTAGTAGGTGATGGTAGATTCATACAGGAGAACTATTATAACATGCTTCTAGATGACGTTAGGCATTAGAGTTAAGATGTAGGTGGGTAGTGACATGCATAATTTAAAACTCATTGATCAGCAATCCATGAGTTTCACAGAGGATATAGTCATCCATGGGATATGCATATTCGTGACTATAGAAGATTTAGTCATATGGTAAATTACACCCTAAACATTAATATATATAGAGTTAATTAAGTTACCAGTAGACATATGTGTCAGACAGTAACACGACGAGGGACCTCCTAGAGTTGTAGAGGTTGGGCCTCAAGAAAGCATCATTAATAAAGGACCATCCAGTGCTTTAATAGTTAGATACAAAGATGGATGTTGATATTATCATGTTACACCACATCCACCCATATAACATGAATGGAAATCTTAGAGATCAAGAAATTTGGGAGGAATCTTAATGTTAGAAACAATGGTTACCACATAATGATCAACACTCTATGATGTTTTGTATAATTTAACTCTACAGTTTCAACCATATTCATATAAAACATTAAATTTAAACCTTTTTTATTCATCCCATGAGTGAGTGGTAAAGATTTGAATAGATCCCCTACCCCAAAAAATGTGTTTGCAGACATTATATAGTGGAAATCATACAGTTACAAATATCTTTTGAGGATGTGATCATGTACTTAATGGGTGATGTAATACAAGGTATATGCTTTATACTATCATTTGTTCCTGAGTAGACTACTTTCATTAAAGATTGATTTCCTACTATGTGGATAGATTAATATTGTTCTTAATGTGATAATGGGATATTCAATTGGGATAAAAAAGGCATGTTCTTGGAATGTTATACCCAAAAGATAATTAGTTAATAATTATGGATCTATGTGTGATGGGAACCTCATACTATTAATAAAGAATAGTTATGAAAGAGTCCACAAAATTATTTCTTGATGATGTTAACTGGTTTCTTCCTAATCTTGATGGTAAAATTTGCATCTATCTATACACTAAGACTACTCAACTATCTTCTGATTCTTATTAGATATCCCCAATTTAGACTAGACTTATAAAGATGTAATTCTACATCTATAAGGGGAATAATTTCATCATAATCATTATGTTTCTTTTTATTTCTATTTACTTTAAATGAGCATATTGAACTTAAGAACACACCTAGATGTTTTTAATATATTTTGAAGCATTGTTCATTATCCTACATAATATTTTCGTGAGGAAAGCATTGAACATGAAAAATGTCACCAGATCTACCTCCACTGTTTAGGTCCTCGCTATCCTTGCAATAAAGCTCACCAGGGTCTCAAATTATGGAATGATCATAGAAGTAGAATTAGAAACTGGTTCATCTATGGTGAGGGGTGTTGTCAAGCTTTGGGACATGGGGTTGGGTAAGAAGAAGATGTGGGGGTTGAGGAAGAAGAGGATGGTATTTTGGAACTTTTAAAACTTGAACATCCATTCCACCCTCGAAGTTTTAATTTTACTAAACATAATTTATAAACACCATTTTCCAAAAACTAAATTGGATTACTCCTGATCCGAGCACCCAAGTTGGCATGTGGAAAGGCTCGAGGGTCATTCCCAATCCCTACGTGCTAACAACAATTGTTGAGGCATCAGATTATGCTCTATGAGAATAATTTTCCTAGATAAATATTATTCAACAAGTAGCAGAATTCCATCAAAATTTCAGCATGGTGTGTCCATGACTTAGATGTCCTCGCATAAAAAAAATAAGTAGTTTCAGGGGGGTAGGTTGCAGGGGGGAAGGGGGCAGGGGGTAGGTTGCAGGGGGGTAGGGGGGCAGGTTGGAGGGGGGCAGGGGGCAGGGGGTAGGGGTAGGGGAAGGGGTGCAGGGGGGCATGCGGTAGGGGGCAGGGGGCAAGTTGCAGGGGGGTAGGGGGTAGGTTGGCGGGGGCAGACGACAGGGGGCAGGGGGCAAGGGGAGGGGGTGGGGGTAAAAGGGTGCAGTTGTGGATAGGTTAACAACATCCCCTATTCCGGGATTGAAACCTAAAAATTATTTTCCCTTTTCTTTTCTTTTATTTCATTTAGTTATTTTAAAATTTAATAACATTTTTATTGTGTGATCTGGGCACGAAAAAAGCTGGACAACACCTTATGCACCTGTTGAAGATCGAATCATACTGTTGTTGGAAGCATAAATAAACATCCAAGTTCGTGTTTCTACTTTTTTTCAATGTTTTTTAATGTTTTACACCTTCCTCTTTAAATTGTATGTGTGACATTGCCCATTTAATTTGAAGGTTTCTGTAAAATATATTTAATGTGTTAAGGTGCGTATAACCAGTGGGGGAGCAACAAATTTTTGTTAGAAATCTCCAACATGCTATGCTCACGCTGTAGTAATGCTGTGATTCGGCCCTGCTCCGGCCACATCCAGCCCACACATGCCCTCCTCCACCTTCTTTTCAGCCCACTTTCACCAGCATTCCAGCCTGAAATAGCCCCCCTTCCACCTTCGAATCAGCCCACACCATCCCCCCAACACTTGCAACCAGCCCCCTTCCACCAGCATTCCAGCCTCCTCCCGCTCCCTTTGCTCTTGGCCGGACGATGCTACCCCACGGATGTCGCTGGGCCGGGACAACACACTGCGGTCACGCCGCGGTCATGCCGCGGTTACGCCATGGTCACGCCATGATTTGGCCATGCTCCGGCCACATCCAGCCCACACCAGCCCACTTCTACCTTCATTCCAGCCTGCTTCCACCAACACTCCAGCCTGCAACATCCCCGCCTGCCACCTTCGAATCAGCCCGCACCATCTCCCTAACACCTGAAACCAGCCCCCTTCCACCAGCATTCCAGCCTTCTCCCGCTCCCTTCACTCCTGGCCGGAAGATGCTGCCCTGTGGATGTCACTAGACCGGGCCAACACGCCACAGTCACGCCGCTGTCACACCACGGTCACACCGTGATTTGGCCCTGCTCTGGCCACATCCATCCCACACCAGGCCCCTTCCACCTTCATTTCAGCCCGCTTCCACTAGCATTCCAGGCCAAAACAGCCCCCCTGACCCCTTCGAATCAGCCCGCACCATCTCCCCAACACCTGAAACCAGTCCCCTTCCACCAGCATTCCAGCCTCCTCCCGCTCCCTTCACTCCAGGCCGAAAGATGCTGCCCTGCGGATGTTGCTGGTCCTGGCCAACACACATCGGTCACGCCGTGGTCAAGCCACGGTCACACCGTGGTCACACCGCAGTCACGCCGTGGTCACGCCGCGGTCACACCGTGGTCACGCCGCGGTCACATCGTGGTCACGCCGCGGTCACGCTTCGGTCACGCCATGATTTGGCCCTACTCCAGCCACATCTATCCCACACCAGCCCCCTTCCACCTTCATTTCAACATGCTGCCACCAGCATTCTAGCCCGCAACAGCCCCCCCTTCCACTTTCGAATCAGCCCGCAGCATCTCCCCAACACCTGCAACCATCCCCCTTCCACCAGCATTCCAGCCTCATCCCGCTCCCCTCACTCCTGGTCGGAAGATGCTGCCCTGCGGATGTCACTGGACCGGGCCAACACGCCACGGTCACACCGCGTTCACGCCATGGTCACGCTGCGGGCACTCCACGTTAATGCCATGATTTGGCCCTACTCCAGCCACATCCAGCCCACACCAGCCCCCTTCCACCTTCATTTCAGCCCACTGCCACCAGCATTCCAGCCCGAAACAGCCCCCTGCCACCTTTGAATCAGCTCGCACCATCCCCCCAGCACGTAAAACCATCCCCCTTCCACCAGCATTCTAGCCTCCTCCCGCTCCCTTCGCTCTTGGTTGAATTATGATACCCCGCGAATGTCTCTGGACCGAGCCAACACGCCACAGTCACGTTGCGGTCACGCCGCGGTCATGTCGTGGTCACGCCGCTATCACGCCATGGTCATGCCGTGGACACTCCGCGATCACTCTGCGGTCATGCTGCGATCACACCGTGGTTACTCTGTAGTCATGCCGCGTTTATGCCGTGATTTGGCCCTGCTCCAGCCACATCCAGTCCACACCAGCCCCCTTCCACCTTCATTTCAGCCTGCAACAGCCCCCCAGAATCAAGATGGTAGCCTCACAATAATTCCTGGGTAACAAGATTCTTAGGATGAATTGGTTTTGGTACTGATCTTTGATGATATTTTTATCTAGATTTAGATTTATGAGTCTCTTAAGGTTATTTTTGTAACCATATCACTAGAGGGTTTGAGTTATAAGTGGTGAAAGTCTATTATTCAGTCTAAGCTAGAAAAAGACTATTATTGGAAAAGTTTCAAGTCATTGTTAATTTAGAATTCTTTCATAATGAAGTGAAGGTACTGATGGCTATAGAAGTTTCTAGAAGGGGCTTTCCAGATGGGGTGTCCAAGGGCTGTCCGGGGGGGGGGGGGGTCTCGAGGGGTCTGTAGGGTAGGGGGAGGGTGCAGGTGGGGTGTCCAGGAGGGGCTGTCTAGGGGGAGTGTATAAGGGTTGTCTAGGGGGGGTCTGCAGGGCAGGGTGCAGATGGGGTGTCCAAGTGTTGTCTGGGGTGCTGGGGGATCTGCAGGGTAGGGGGAGGGTGCAGGGTGGGGTGTCCAAGGGCTATCCAAAGGTGCATTTACCCGTCTTTTTTTGATGAAGAGGAATGGTGCACTGTATGGTGAAAAGGTTGGTGTAGGAAAAAATTATTTAGATTATTTTGTAGTTTTTTCTTCAACTCCTCATTTTCCACAAAATCCATTCTATATTGAGTATTTTATCATGGTATTTACCCACATGTAATATGGACCGAGTCTTTTCAAAATTTGCCTCTTCTCCCCTAATTTCAGAATATGTTGGCTTCATGCTCACTGAATGGAACGGTGAGGAATTCAACTATTTAATGGTTGGATTTTTGTGTGGTTGTTTCTTCTTGGGAGTAATTCACCTTGTCTTGGTCTTCTTACTATTGTTCATGTGAAAACTATTTATTCCAACTCTTTCGATGGAAACTCATTGTTCACATGGGTTTCAGATTCTCCTAGGCTGCGGTATGGTTCCTTCTCCTAGGCCTCCCCTTTCCCTTTCATAACCTGGATTTCCATCATTTTATCAGTGATGTGGTTGGATATTTTTTTTGGACAAGCATATTTATTAGATTATTGATGCTTCATCTTCCCAGCTCTGTGTGGATATAGATCTCTCCAACCTTTCCCTAACTGCATCCTCCTCAGGGCAGGGACTGTCTCCTTGTGGAAAAAGCTCTTCCATCAATTCCTAATGTATTTCATCTCCCACTTACTATTGCAAGGACACTTAGAATATCTGTGAAAACAATTTAATGTTGGTCCTTAGGCCCCCATAGTGGTGTTTATACTCTTCATATCCCTTCAATGTAGCCTAAATCATCCATGGATCCTCATGACATGGGTGCGTCTTCATTTTCCCCCATTTCTAATTCCCCTCCTACTATTTCCCCGATGGTCCTTCAGCTTCCTATAGTGCCTCCCCTAGTTCCTATTGTCCTGCTTCCCCCACCTTACATACCTGGTCCAAGGAATCTTCCCACTCTTCTGAATGTGTGGCCTTCGGTGCCACCACTACCCCTCCTCCTCAGCTGTGTCCCACCCTCTGATTCTACATCATACAATTATTTTGTGGTGTTCAGGCCTCATGTGAACGTTTATCCAAGAAATTTCCTTCCACATAGTGGAAAGCATCATTTTCAGAAGGGCATATAGGTTCTCATCTCCCTACCTCCCCGCCCCCATTCAGGTGATTGATCTGGGTTCCTCAAGTTTCTCCCCCTTATATCTAATTTTTTTTCACTTTCTTTATTACTCCTCCAAATTATCTAGAATGGGAAATATATATCTCTCTATATTCACGCATATCCCCCACGTGAGGGACGTATACCAAATCTTAGTCCAGGATCCTTCAGGATTCAAAATCCAGCAGTAGAGTTTCCTCTTTGCCAGCACCCCCACCCTTCATTAATGACATCCCTCTTACATTGGAATTCCTAGGGCCTAATCACCTAGGGATAATACTATCATCTTTATTCATGAACTTGATCATCTCATCTATTCATTACATTTCTACCTTGAGCCTATACAAACCTCATCTCACATTGTGGGGTTTGATCATAGGATAAGGGTGCACAACATCATGCATGCTGACCCCAACAACATTCATATTTGGATGTTCTAACACTATATCATTTCTATAGACCTTTTGTGTTCTAATGATCAATTAATCACCCTAAAAACTTATGTTGATAACCGAAAACTCTTTGTAAATTTTGTCTATGAAAAATATGAGATGATTTCTAGAGAAACACTTTGGTGAGACATTCATTCCATTGATCCAAGGGAAATTACATGGATCATGGGAGGTGACTTCAATGTTATAGTTGGTCTATATGAAAAGAAAGGTGGTAGAGTTTTACTATGGAGGTAGAGTGATGAATTTGCTTTATTTCTCTCTCAAAAGGGTTAAATTGACATTGGTTATTCTTGAGACCAATTCACATGGTTTAACAACCAAATGGGGGAACCCCATGCATGGAGTAGGTTTGACCACTACCTAGAAAAATTGAATTCCATTTATTTCATAATAAGTGTTAATTTTTTCACTTTTCTTGTGATCTTTCAAACCATTCACTGATTCTTGTGACCCTTTGTTAGGCTGATAATAGAGGTGATCACTTCATCTTTTTGCACATATAGATCTCTGACCCATGTTTTCTCAACACAGTTTCTGAGTCCTAGTCCATGCCAGGTCATGATAACTTATGGATTGGTCTTCATAACAGGGTGAGGGAACTTCAACGTGATATTCAAGCATGGTTAAAGAACCTACTTCTGTGATGTCAATACACGAATAACTTTTGTTTAGATGATATCTTTTTAGCAACACAACTGTTGTCCTACTGTGATAATGACCTGTTTATTCATTTGACCTCAATGAATAATGATTTGGTGGTCTTCCTTCTGGAAAAGGAATTTCTTTCTCAGGAATGAGATCTAATTAAATGGATTCTGGAGAGGGAAAAACTCTACAATTTTTCATGCATGAATTAACGAGAAACACCACCATACTATGCCTAACATAATCCAAGAATATGGAACCTTTATGGCTGATCAAAATTATGTTTGAGGCTTTGATGTTACCAACTTACTGTCTATTTTGGCTGACCCAAACACCTACTTTCTTGAGGGTTACCCAAGGAGCCATTCTAATCTCTTTGATGCTATCCCTTTTTTTACATAGTAGACTAATAGGGTGGTGTTTCCCGATATAGTTGGGTCGAATGCTTGTGGGTTGCACTGTAGCAATGCTAACCACTGTAGTAGAACTGGCCGACCGACACTGAAAAGCACTGTAGCAGAGCTGATCGACCGCCACTGACAAACACTATAGGGGGGTGTACAGTGAGGAGGGGGGTGGGGTGCAAGGTGCAGGGGGGTGGGGTAGGGGAGGTGTGTAGGAACAAGGGGTGGGGGGTTCTGGTGCAGGGAGGGGGAGCTATGGGTGGGGGAGGGGGAGTTGTTAGTGTCCTCCCAACAACCAGCACGATAACCGTGTTGGATTTTTTTTATGCTGTGGAAAGGCCTATAGCCATGGTTCATAGTGCCATGGCCTTTATTGTTGTGGCTATATGGTTTAACTTATAGCTACGGTTTTAAAATCGTGGCTATAGGGATATAGCTGCGGTTGGAGCCATGGATTTAGGGATATAGCCACAGTTCGAACTGTGGCTATAGGTATATATCCACGATTTGAAACCATGGCTATGGGATCTGACCTATAGCCACGCCAATACTAGATATGGTTCATGAAACCATGGATATAACCTATAACCACAGTTTTTAATCCTATAGACACGATTTAGAATCGTGGCTATAGCCTAAATTTTTAGAAGTGGGTTTTCCATTCAAGACTACTGATATTTCTTTGCTTCTTCATTTGATCTTAGTATTATACATTGAGAGCCAGTCCATCTCTGGTATAATGTCGAATTCTTTCATGGGAATGACTACTATATTTGAGATAATATTGTGCTCACTAATGTAAATACTAGAGTTTCTAAACACTGACGATGCATGGATAAACCCACCTGAAGTCTTGATTGACAACACTACTTTTTAGAAAATCAGGGGTTGATTCTAAATTATTTTCATACATGGAGGAAATAAAGGAATGAGTAGAACTAGAATAAAACAAAGTACTTGCTAGATTTGAGGGAATAACAAGAGTACTTGACACCACATAATTTGGTGCTTCAGCTTCGGCCATAGTGAATGCAAAAGCATGACCTTGCTTCCTTGGCCTATGCTGAGGCTGGTGGTGATTTCCCTCCACTACCCTCAGATTTGGATAGTGATTAGAAAAGTACCCAAGTTTTTCAAACTTATAGCATTGGAAATCAGGTAGGGCCTTTAGTATTTTCCATTTGTTGTTAGTGTTTGGAAGTTGTGGCTTCACCTCACTATGAAAATTCCCTATGATATGGACATCTCTTCAAAACTTGTTGAATTTCCCGCTCCCGAGCATGCAGTTCCCCGAATGCTTTTTCCCACATTTATTACATGTGGGATGTTGCACTTGATTTCATCCTCTTCCCTGATCGAAGCTCCTCCCTTATCTTGGACCCATTGATTTTTTCTTTTCATTGGATTTATAAGACTATTTCATCTCACCAAACTCTTGTTCGACTTTCATCACACTTCGGACGATCTCTTCATAGCTATCATAATCTCAGTTGGCTAGATTCTTTTGCAGATGAGGTATCAGTCCCTTGAAGAATCTATCAACCTTACCATTTGGATCTATAACAAAGCTAGAGGTGTAATGTGAATGCCTTATGAGGTAAATATCATAGCTTCCCACATATTCATTCTTCTTCTACTTCTACTCGAGAAACTCCTTCACCATTATTGTTCCCATCGATCGAGGTAAATACTTGCTAAAGAAGATCCCTTAAAAGTATTCCCACTCCATAACTTCAACCTCCACTCTTAGCCTTGTGTTTTTAATCAATTCCCACCACTGATCAGCTTCTCCCTCTAAGCGATGGACCGCCAGGGTGACCTTCTATTTCTTGGAACAACATAGCACATAAAATATCTTCTCAATAGAGCTTATCCACTATTCAACAATCAATGGGTTAGTAGATCTGATGAAGGTTAGTGGTCATTTAACCATAAAGAAATAAACAAAAAGTTTTTCCCATCGTGGTGAGATTGGTCTCTCAGCTTGATTCAAGTTATTTACCACAACTTGAGTCATTTGGTTCATCATTCTCATGAAATTTTCCATTCCAGCTTCCATTAGAGGGCCATCAGTGCATGGTCCATTGTAGTAACCATTAGTACTGTTCTTCCTATTGACCGCTATTTTCTAAAATAATAAAACCTCAGTGAGAAACTTATTTGATTTATGAATCTTATAACCATAATGTATTTTATGTCTTAAAATTTCATGCTTTAAACAATTACATTTCTTTATAAATCCTTCATAATGATTCATAAAAAGCTTATGATTAACCACATATATCCCCCAAGAGTTTCATAACAAAGAGTGCAGAAAGGCCCATTTTTGTGTACCAGGATACCCCGAGACAAGCCCAAAACTCTTTGTTAGGCTTTTCACTCATAGGTATATTTGTGCTAGAGCTGCCTCTACCCGCTCGTATCCAGACACAGATGTATTTTCTTGATAAACCACTTACTCAATACTCACCAAAATACCAGAAACTTTTCCTATATTTAAACCTTTTATAGAATTCTTCATAATGTTTTAATAGCCTAATTTCAATAAATAACAAAACTTTTCTCTAATACTAACTATGGAATCCCTCCTTTATATTACATAACTTTTAATTACATTTTACAAATAGAGGATCCTTAAAGTCTAGCGTCTTGAAAATTAGGGAAAAAAACATGAAAACAAGAAAAAAACTATTCTAATACACTTGTAAGGATTCATTATAAGTCCATCCTAGGTAAAATTTCTTCATCGCATAACCAGAAGACATACATGAAAGGAAAGGGTGAGCAGAATTCCCAGTATGAAAATAAAGGGAATCACTTTAGTTGTGATATCAATAAGAACTTGATGAAAACCAAAAGACATGAGCAATGGAAAAAGAGGAATATCATAATAAAAAGAACATGAATCACAACCTGAAATTTTGGATACAACATTTCATTTAGACATTCATGAAAATATCACCAAGGATCATTCCCAAGGAGTCATAAAAACATTACCAAGGTTATTCAACAAGGTATCGTGGAACTTGTCTTCTCTAGAGATTAATTATTTACCCAATGCATTAGAGTCCTATCAGGGTGAACACTTAATATGTTTTTATTTTCATGTGATCCACATAGATTATAAACAAACATTTCATAAATAACCTAAATATAATCAAAGAAATGGGTTTCATGTCAAAATCGTGATGTTTAAAAAGTACTTAAAAATAAGATCATTATGTCATTTATAACCCATGGAAAGGGAGTGAGAGTTATATGTATGTAAATTATAGAATAAAATAGATAAATTTTAAGTATTTATTAATACCCCTAGAAATGAAAATATATTTGGGTATCCACATAAATAATACAAGATAATTTCTTGAGAAAAAGAGAGAGATTTTGAGACGAACATTCTGCATCATAAAAGCTTCATAAGATCATTTTAGAAAACATTAAAAAGAGAGTGGAAAAGGGTAAAAAAACTCATAAATAATTCAAAATACAGTATTGGTACATAATAATACCATGATATGGATATTTTAATTACATACAACATGAAAAAGAAACATGAATGAAAAGAGAATATGCTATTTCTTTTACGAAAAATTATGCAGCCTAATGGCGTCGCTTAAAAATTCAGAAAATAAATTAATGAGAGAGGAAATGGTCTATCATAATTTGGAAATTATATGGAAAGTAATAATAATATGTAATAACATACCCCCACATAATAAGATGGAAACTATAAGACATAACATAAATGAAATCATGACTAAAAAGAGGAGGGTGAAAGGTTCCCTTACCTTGATGAGTATCTTCGAAAGCTCGAAGGATGGTACCTTGGGGGGATTGAGAGAACATTGGGAGGACTCCTTGGGAGGAAGAAAGACCATATCTTCATTGAAGAGTATTTTGGAATGAAATTAATGACGTAATGACTTGGTATTTATAGGAAAAGTGAGAGAATATTTGATTAATTTCCAAGGGACACCTCATTGGTGGTATTTTCAAAACACTGGGCTTGCCCATGGTATTTTCCAATGGTATTGGACACTTGGGACACCTCATAACATATCGTACTATTAACAAGTCATCCTGATTTATTACATCATGATTACATCATCAATGATGTCATTAAACACCTTAAACTCAAAACTGTATTTTTACTATTCACTAAAAATTCAACAGTTTCAGAAAAATCAAAAAAATTATCCATAACCTAATATCGATGATCTAAATTCAAAATGTATCTCTATTTAAAAAAATAATTTTTAAATAATTTTTAATTTACTTTTTAAATATAATAATAATTTATAAAAAAACAACTCTAAAACTATAACTTATTTTGTTAAACCATGAAAAAGTAATCAAGATCCCATAAAATTATCATATAACTATAATTCAATAATGTAACAATTTATGAAAATGCATTTTTATTATAAAATATTTAATTAATTAAAAATTGTAATTAAAATGTTTATGATATACAAATTCACCAATACTTATATTATGACAATTTTTTCACTTTTAAGATGCCTAAATTATATTTACACATTTGTGGGTGAAGTTTCCATTTTTTTGAACGATATACTATTAATTAATATTCATAAGGGTATATTACTATTCATAAATTACTATTCACAAAAAATTAAGTTGATCTTATTAGACTCTAAATTTATATTTGGTCATAATTGTAGAAGACCATTTTCTAAAAATCATTTCACATTATTAATTATTTAATGTTTACAAAAATATTTTTAAATATCCCTTTTTCCAAAATGCATCAATAATATGGAACATCATCCAACATTTATTCGGGCATTTCAAATTAAAAAATTTGACATAATAAGAAACCACAATTTTATTTATATAAAAGGATTACACAACGGAACTAAGGTATCATTACATAGCCCCTTATAACACCTTCATAGGACATAAGTGTAAGGTGTGCTGTGGTGATATAATCTTGGGGAGGCTCGAACAATATTGCCCGAGTGGTGATTTATATAGGCTTGAAATTCTCCCTTAGGAGATTTTTGTTCAAGCTTCACATGTTTATTCTTAGCTTGGGTTTGGTCTAGAGCAAAGCTCAAAGATGCTACCACCTTCCCAAGCTCTGACAGATGGGCTATGTACGACCTGAGTCTACAGGATGGGGCCACCAACTCTTCTTTCAGTATTAATTAACCAAGATCACTTTTATTTATAAACACTAATTATAATGTTAAGAGTTTATTTTCTAACAGTCACATTGAATAATGATCATATAACAGTCTAAACCCAACAATATCAATTCATTAACTAAAGGATATTGTTTTGTGGAGTATAAAATGAAATAACAACCAAATTTAGGAAACAAATATTATTAAAAAGTTTGGGTTACTAGAAATTGTACCTCTTATTTCAGTTTAATTTGAAAAAAATGTATTGTATATTTAGAATTAGAATAATTTTTATTGTATAATAAGTTTCACATAATATTTTACCATAACTATTTTTGAATGTAGTTAAAATTAATTACTATGACTAATGTAAAATCAAGTTTACCCGATGATTTAAATTAAAAGAAAAGGTATAGAAATGAACCAAAAATTTTAAAAAAATAATTTTACAGATTTATACCAACCTTAAACCTTCATGGGTTTAATTTTTTTCATTATTTATAAGTGTTTTTCGGTAAAACAGTGAGTACACCTAACTTTATTCAAAAAATTACAAGTATGCCACTCACCCCAATATAAAATCCCCCCCTCTATAAATTAATTAACACCTTTAAACCACTTAATTTAATCCATGAACTTCCAAAATCACTTCCCAAATTTCTTTAACTTATCCCAGATCCTTATTTTGGATAAAAATAGAACCTAAGAAGGATTTATTGTAAACCTAAGAAGAATATCTAAAGGAGAGGTAATGTTCTTCAACAAGAGTCTTTATTTTATTTCCTTTTACAACTCCTTCAATTTCTTTCAAGCCTTGATTATATAATAACAAAATTATATTAAATATAATTATATGTTGATATGTAAAGGATATGATATACATCCACACACACTTCCATTAACTGGGTTATGAAATCATCATTCATGCATACGACGTACTACCTTCTCACAGATAGAGGTCATTCATTTCTTAGATCACAACCTTTAATGGTTGGGTATTGTAATAGATATAAATTATATATATAATATAAATAACATTATTGTACATATGGATTCATTATATATTATATTAATTATTACATTCTGTTCTCTATGTGATGATAACATCGCTCATGTGTATGGTGGACTATCACCTTGCGAACAGATAGGACCTCAATGCATCAATAGTCGCATGTTGTGAATTTGTAATCTTGAATTAAATGGATTTAACTAGATTTTTAAACAATAGTGTGAAAGGTATTGATTTTAGGGGTATCTTGTTGTCCAATAATTTAGTATTTCATTCACTAAGAATTTAGTTGTTATTATTATCTATGATATTTTTGCACTTATATTATCTCTTGATTCATTTCATCCATATTTTATTGATGAAATGGAATTTGTATTAATTTTTTTACCTTTCAATATTTATCTTTCCAGATCTAATCATGAAAATCATGTTATTTATTAAATTTTATGTGTTTTAGTTATTACCCTTGACATATTGATTATTATCCATGATATTTTCTAAATTATATTATCACTGGATTTATCTCATTCCCAGTTTATTGAATAAATAACATGTGTGTTCTATAATTTAATTTACTACATTTATTATGTCTTATTGTTTCATAACATCTTCTGTTGTACGAAATCCTTAAAGATAATTTTAGCTCACCATTATTTTTTTCCTTTCTCAGGAATTGAGGAAGTCTACTATGAATGATATGTAAGGATATTATAGAGTGAATAATGATTTTCTCAAAAACAATTGTGTTTTAATTTGAATTTTCAAATATAATATGGAATATTCTATGTATATAGTTTACCAATAGTACTAAACTATCTGGTCCTTTGGGGTGTGATGGCTTGTATCTAGATTCAATGTAATAATGTAACCACCATCTTCAGGATACTGGTGTCTGGGTCTTTACATATTAACCTTAATTTTTTATTATTATTTTTTTATTTCAGTTTCTATTCCATAAGAATTGTAGTATAATTATATATTTCAGGAGCCATCACCCCTTTATATTCTTATTTTAAGGCCTCTTATTTTTCTTCCTCCTAAACACATAAATATGCTTCCTCTATAGAAAAATTAGAACAACCATCAGAATAGAAACTTACCTTAGATTCAGCCTTAGGTTTTGTTTTACTTCCAAAAAGATCTTAAATTTATATTTTAATGTGGTACCCATCCATGTTTCCTTCTTTCAATTCCCAAGGTTCCTTATTTTTGTTTTCTTGGAGTAATAGTCCTTTATTGAACATTGATTCCATGCCCTAGACTAACATTTCTATACTTGAGTGTGGTTTCTGTACCCATGGTTAGTCCTGATCCTCCCATCCTTAGCTTTGTATTTAACTCTCAAGTTCTTCAATTTTTTATTAGAGGTTTGAAAATTCAATCACCAGTTGGATGTTTTCCTTCATCATTCTTATTTATGAGATAATAAACCAACAACACCGAGAGGATAAAATAGAACAAAAATGAAAAGGAACATAAGATAAAATCAGAAAATAGAGAAGTTAGTGAGAATATAAATTATCTAATTATGGAATTTATAAGAACTTACTTCCCTAGAAATGAAATAAAAACATTGATGTGATATGATGGTGTCATTATTTTTATGGGATGTCTACATTTAATATTATAATTACCCAACATAAACTAATTAAAAAAGTGAATCATAATAGAAATTTTAGGGTTAATACCATTAGGAAATAGCTAAAAAGATCCAATTGATTTTTTGTTTCCCTAAATTTACTAATTCTATTTATCTAAATTACCAATAGGTGTGGATAGTTAGACTCAAGGATGAAGAGGGAAACATTGATTTCAAAGCATAGTTTTTCATAAATTAAAATAATTCAATCATTACTTGTTAAATTACACAAAATTAATGGTCACAAGATATCTGTGTGTATTTAGACTAGTCTCTCAGCATCAACTAGAACAATCTAAGTCAAAAAACCCCCTCTCATGATACATCTATAACCAGTTTAGGAGCATTATTATTAATATCTAAGTGAAAGGTGATGTCAAGTTGTCTCTCTCTATATCTCCACTTCCATTAATACTGTAGTGTTTACTCCAACAACTAATATAACTCATTCTAGGTAATTTGGTATATGACTAATAATATTCTCAATGGAAGAAAAATCAATAAGAGTAATTGACAAACAATAAAGAATTATTACATTAATGTACTAATCTTCATCCATCAAATATTATCTCTCCCATAAAATATATCCATTCGTAATAACTCTCATAAAAAATAACAAAATTAATATTTGATAGAGGGGGAATTTAAAATAAAAAGATACCATAAAAAATTAAGACTTATTTAAATTAATAGACACAACCCATATTGGTAATCTACTCTTACATAATGAAAAGGGAAAGGGAAAAAATAAAATCCTTAACTACGCTGACTTGATAGTTGAGGAAGACCCTCATAATTCCACTCTCACTTTGGGTGTCAGATGTAGATCTATGCTAAGGTCCGAGAACCTTCCCTTGGGTGGGTCAGTCAACATTTTATAGTAGCCTCCTCTTATATTTGTAGAGATAATTCCCTTGAGATATAATTTCTAATTTTCATCATCTCTTTCACTTGAATTTATTTTTTCCCCACAATCTGATTTAGCATTGAATTTTCCAAAATACATATTTTATATTTTAAATATCCAATGCACATGTTATAGTTCATGTGATTATACTCACTCATCTACATTTGAATGAATAAAATTATCTATTAATGAGTTAGGGTGTTTGTCTTAGTATTACTGTGTGTAAATATTTAAATATATCGATTTTTTCAAAAAATTTATCTATCTATACCTCTTACCCTTATTTTTTGGACTTTATTGAAATCAATAATGGTAGGTTCTATACCATAAACTTGATCTTCTTCAAATATTCCCCAAAAATCCCCAAAAACATATGCATTGGGAGATAATTCTTGGTATTTGAATTTATAGAAGATAATATCTTCGGAAAATGGACATAACCTCTATAGTTCAGCCTTATCACCAATTCATACTCACCCATGCATGGGATACATTACTATGGTGTAGAATGTGAACCATTATCCAAACCTCCTTCCACTCTTCCCGCAGCTCGTTTAATATTGGGTACTCCATGATGTCGCCAAAAACATAATATTGTAGCCTTGATATTCATCCACAACTCATACTTACCTATAGTGTGGGATAAATATTCATGTAACAGCCATTATATATTATCCTAAAATATACATGGTGTAGAGACCCGAAGCCTAATGTTCATGGACATTACATTACATTTCCAGAATACTTAATACATAACAAAAATAGACACACAAGGATCATAATAGTTTAGTGTCTTTGGAAACTTGGAACGTAATATTCTAATCGTGGTGAAAGATCTTCAACATCTCCCATAAAGATCTTCCCCTTTTTGTTTCCATAACTAAAATCTTTCTTTTAATCTTGGGGGAAAATAAAACATAAAAAGGGCGAGCTCAAATGCTCAGTAAGGGAAAACATAGAGAACATAAAACAACCCATAAACATATGAAAGAAAAACTTGAACATGAAATTTAAATATCAAAATCTTGAGAAAAGAAATAAATCATGGAAGTACGTAAGGCATATATCATAATGGAACATCATCCATGATAAAATATAATGGGAATAGAATATGTAATTGTGTCAACCATTCAGCACATGTTATGATTTTCATATTATCCAAGGCATTTCTTCCAAGACCACCTTAGTGGAAAAAGTCCCTTTCTGAATTGAGTTCACTCCTCATTTCAATCCTGTAACACTGAACCGGATTAACCTGACATTATAGCCTTGTCTATCTCATGAGATATAAATATTTAACCAATGCATTTGAGGGAGATATAGGTCCCACCCATCTCATAATGAAATCATTCTTACTTGTGCCACAAAATAAACTTACATCATTCATAACAACCCAATGAATAAAATGGGTTTCAAAAACATCATCCCATCATCACATAATCCATATAAAAGAAATGGATATCATTTCATAATAAGAAAAGTGAAACCATGTAAATCATAGAGACATTATTCTTGAAACATACACATATAAAATAATGTCATCTTAGATGGAAAATGGTTTTGATAAAGCACTTGAAATGAATTCTTGAGGAAAATATCATTTCTTCTTGAAAATAATTTTCTCTTCACAAAATGCCATGCAATTTTAAAAGAAAGAGATTTTGTTGTAAATAGTCATGAAATCTTTTTGAGTAAGTTTCATGTAAATAAGGCTTTATAAAACCGTAAAAATCCTTTCATGCTGTATAAGTTAAAAAAACATTCTCCTCGTACTTTTGTCGAAAAAGTCAAAAAGTACCTCGTAAAAAAAAGATTCCATACATACCATGTAGTAAAAGTCAAAAATGGGTAAAAGGGACATTAAAAATACATGAAAAAACATTTATAAAATATGGACATGGATGATAGAAATAACCCCAGTAAATACTTACGAATAAGCAATTTCGGATAAAAATGAGATTTGAAAAATTATCTCTTACCTTAGGTCAGATATGCTTCGTATGGATCTGAACCTCCTGTATAATGATTTAAATAATGTAATTGAATTATTAGTGAATCATATTCATTGTTATGATATCATATATTGTTCACTTATGACTTTATATTACCCGTTCTTTTGTAAGTTCCATGTTAATGTAGCATTTTGAGTAAAATCATTTTATTTATCGTACATGTTTGGACTTGTTGTTCTTGATATTATTACTTATAACCTGATTTACTTAATTTCAAAATGTAAAACATGTTTTATGTGTAATATATATTCTGTATATACATATATATATGATAGATCGATAAATGGAATGAAATACATCATTCATGGAGACGGTAGGCCGTACGTACGCGTGAACGCTGTTTTCGTTTCCTTATTGAATTGAATGAAACTAAATAGATGACATACATATATATATACATAAATCTAGTAGAATTATTATTTCATATATTTCATTATTATTCATTATATAAACTTTATGATCATTCATGTATGGTTAACATGGAGAATGAGTCTCATCGCGTTGTGGAGATGGTAGTCTGTACGTACGCACGAGCGATGATATCATTCCCATGATCGTGGAGTTGTATAAAAGTGTATGTATAATAGTTAAGAATCAGTATTACTTTACAATAATCATATATAGTTATTTATTTATACCATTATACTTCAACTATCATACTGATTAATAAAATAAAACTAATTTCTGTTGGCCAGTGGTATGCGATTAAATAAAACTGATTAATCGTATATGATTCCAAAAATGGACGTATACTTCAACTATCATACTGATTAATAAAATAAAACTAATTTCTACTAACTAGGGACTTTCTGTAGGCCAGTGGTATGCGATAAAGGGCTGTCTCACTTCAGTTGTGGGTTTGATTCCCACATCCTTGTCTGACGCGATGGGCTGTCACCCGTCCTGCAAGCTGTCCTTTTTCTAAAACTACATTACTATAACATCCCAAAAATAATATGAAATAATGTTCTATCCTTAAACAATACTAAATTATTTCCATCATATTCCATTCCAATCTTTAAACTTATCTAAAATAATTTGGTCCAAGCTTATAGTATAAAGAAAATAATTACTAGAAAGGTTATATACCAAGAATGTGAATTCAAGCATTTATCCCACTATATCATAAGATATATCTTGTTGGTTGTATTCCAAACACATGAATACCTTAGTCATATATTCTATTGAAACATAAATTACCATAGAACCTTAGTGAAAACATGAATACTGTCAAAATTTAACTCTTTCCACATACCAAAATCCCAAAAAAATTCTATATAATCAAACCATAATAAAACTTAGTCCTTATATCAGTCATGAGCTCATGAATACAATCAACCATCTCATTATCTTCTTATCCCTTCATTATGCGCATATCATCTACTTTCCAAAAATATTTCAATCACTTTTTCATGGTTACCAATACTATATAATTATTCAAAACCAATACATAGATATTCCAAAATTCCACAATACCATAAATGAGATTCCATGATACTATTTTGAAATCCCACTACATAAACACTTAATCATTACACAACATCATTTTCATACTAAACATTACAAATAGTCATCGCATGAGACTTCCCTTTATCCATTACCTTAAGAGGTTTCTCACGTTGATCATAATTAACCTGTGGATTAGGGAATTTATTAACATAATGCCCCATTTCCCTGCACTTTATGCATTGAAGTGTCAGTGGTGCGTTCTATGCAGTCTTTTCTTTATTCACATCATTAGAAACCCTTTTCCATTACTTCGACACTCAGCTGCTTGATGACCTTCTTTTCCACCCTTAAAACATTTTCTAGTCCCTTTAAGACACTCTCCACCATGCTTCTTTCCACACTTTGAGCATAAGGAAACATTCATCTTCTTTTCACCATTATCATGAGATTTCTCCTTGAACTCCATCTTCCGTTTCTTGTCAAAACCATGAGATGGATATGTTACACCAACTTTCAGTTCTACCTTGATTGCACAACGCACAATTTATTCATAGTTACTGAAGTCTCTTATATCTAATGCCCTTCAAAGACTTGGTTTTAAACCACTGAAAAATCGATCAACTTTACTTTCAGGTTGGATGATAATGCCAGATGCATACCTTGCAAGTCTTGTAAAATTCGCTTCATATATACCAACAGATTCATCATCCTTTTACTTAAGCCCAAGAAACTCCTTTTCCATCTTTGTTCGAAGAATACGAGGGAAGTACTTACTGAAAAACAAGTTCTTGAACCCGTCCCATTCCATGGACTTAATTTCATCTCTTTGCCTCATATTATTGAAAAGATTCCACCAATGATCAGCATCACCTTCCAAACGATATACTGCTAAGATGACTTTATCATGATCAGAACATTGTAGAACTGAAAATATCTTTTCAGTAGTACTGATCCATTGTTCAGCCACTAAGGGATCAGAAGACCCGCTGAATGAAGGTGGACACTGCCTCAAGAAGGATTCAACAGAATATTGCTCCTTTATCTGTTCATTTTGAAGTCCAGAATGATTCATAGCTTGTGTAAGTGTAGAAATAAGATTTTGCTCTCCATCTCCCCTGACATTGGTTTGGTCAGGAGGAAAATCATTGCATTGTCCATTACATTGATCAACACAGTTCCTTCGTGTTCCAGCCATCATCTAAAACCCAAAAATAATAGTGTGGGAGGCAAAAATCATGATAGGGAAAACAACATAGTAAAGGGGGAGTACTCTCAATATCTAACATCTTAGGTTAAATTCTATGATCGTTACCGTAGTTCTATGACTATATCATATATGTATACTTGTCCTTAGGGACATCCCTAGACATACTGATGTTATTAATATTTTCATGACTTATTATATTCCCCCTTTACTTATTTTATATGAAATGTGCATAATTTGTGTGAAATATTAATGTTTTAATATTAAGTATAATATTTGAGCATTTTTAGAAGTAGTCAAATTGAGTCAGTTTAATGTTTTAATTATAACTATCACTATACAGATCCAAATTGTGTGGTTATTGTTTTGTAGGATTCTCCTTTCAATATACAACATTGCATTATAAGGAACTATGATCCAAATATGCCATTTTAAGGGTCATATGGTCCTCACAAACAAGACCAAAGAATCTGTGAAGAAACTGGACTATTCATGAAGATTGATTTACTCGGCTCAATCCAGAAGTCCAAAAACCTTAACACTCCACCATAATTCGGGGGACACTACATGTCATCTTGGATAAAACTTTCCAGTCTCAAATCCAAGTACAAGAGGCCCAATTAAATATTTGAATTCCAGCCCACCATTCTGGCCGAGAATTAAAATCAGTATAGTATGCATGACATATCTCCTTATGTATGCATCCAATCGATCTGAGATTTTTCAGTGGGAACGAGGAGATATAGGCAGCCGACTTTGTTGAAGAAACCATTCGGATTTGAAGGCGTATTCATATTCAAAAACCCTTTCACATTATGGACTTCAAAAAGACTATATTGAAATGGACAGTTTAAGTTTGTTTATTCAACCGACCATAACTTTTTATCCTTATGTCCAAATGACTCCAACTTTTGAGAGTAGTCGGCCAACATTATTTTCTACAACGTTGAAGAAGGAGATATTTGAATATTCGGCTGTCGGAATTGCCAAATTGGCGATGCAAATGGAGGGACAGATTGGGAATGCAAACAGTCCACTCCTTGGGCTATAAATACTCTCTCCTTCTCTCCTTGAGAGGGGTTGGCATTTCAGAAGAGAGGAGATCATATTGGCATGAACAAAGCTTTTCCAAAGGCTTGGGAGGACCTGCCATAATCATGTTTTCACTTGAGAGACCTTTCCTCCTCTCTTTGTTTTCACTTAATTTCGTGTTCTTCATTTTTGTAATCTTGTAATTCTCTTTCTTTGTAATTCTGTTTTAATGCAAGTTACTTATTCAATATCTCTTATTATCATCCACCTTATGTAGTTTAATATTTATTTTCCTAAAATAGTTTAAATTCAGTTGAATCCCCTTCCCTTTTTTTGCTTCCTCATTCAATCGAAAATCCATTTTTAATTATCATCATCGTTCGTGTGTGTGTGTCAACGTACCACCCTTTTCTAATCCCTTTCTTTTTATTCTATTCTTAATTTATCATCATAATTATTTTAACCAAAATATTAAACATCTAAATGGCTGAGTAAATCTCTCATTGGGGTGAGTTATAATTCTGGTATGTTAAGTGATTAAGAGTTTTGCTCGATGAGTATTCTTTAAATTAATATTGTGTATGTTAAACTTAATATGTCATGGATTAATGATATGTTTTGTTTAACGAGTGGTTTCCATGGATTATTGGAACCATAAATACACTACCATAAATAAGTTTTGATTTAGATTAGAACCCTAAGTTAAGTTAAGGCTTGGATTAAAGCCTTCACACTTAGGAATTCCAATCAACATCAACTTATGACATGGGTGTTAATTTAATGCAATACAAAGTAAGGCTCAAGGATATCACATGCTTAACTCCCCAATAATGAACTCACCCCAATCGTTATCAATTTGGTAAATCAAACATCATCCATAAATCATTTCAATTAAGCTCTGCAAACAAACCCCCCTAATCAAAATACAATCAACTAAAAACAAACGACTATCACAAAGTGTCATCGCCGAGGATTCGACCCGAGTGCTGCTATACATATTAGCAGAGCACCGGAACTTTGACCGGTCGATAGGCGACAATAGGATGTGCATTTCAAATGGCGCCGTTGCCGGGGATGGTGCTATAAGTAGTCATTAGTTTCTGGTTATTGTCAAGAAAACACAAAAAAAAAACAAATTTTAAAAAAAATTGAAAAAAAAATCACAACGAAAAACCCGTCTTCTCATAAAAATCATAAACTGAAAAATATATAAAGAAAAACCCGTCTTCCTCTTAAAAATCATAAACTAAAAAAAATAAAAAGAAAAACCCGTCTTCTCCTTTCTTCCAAAATATCTCTGAATTCCCCATAGCCTTCCAAACAATCCCTCGGATTTGTTTGACCCTGAAATTGATAGAACTCTTCGTCGAATTAGGAGGACCATTAGGGACAACCAAATCACCCAAGAACCAATCATTGCCCTACCAATTGAATTAGATATGTCCAATCCTAGGGAAAAAATATTGAAAGAACTTGCTGCCCCTGATATGAATTACCAACCTCTTGGTATTCAATATCCAAACATTGAAGCTGACTATGAACTCAAATCGGGTTTGATTCATCTTCTCCCTCATTTTCACGGGCTAGCCGGTGAGGATCCACATCTTCACCTTAAAGAGTTCCAAGTAGTATGCTCTACCGTGAAGCCTCAAGGGGTTTCTGAAGAACAAATCAAGCTTAGATCTTTCCCCTTTTCCCTAGCAGATTCTGCCAAGTCTTGGCTCTACTACCTCCCACCTGGTTCCATAAACTCATGGGTTGACATGAAGAGACTTTTCCTTGAGAAGTTCTTTCCCGCTTCCCGAACCGCTTCTATCCGAAAGGAAATAAGCGACATCCATCAATTACCTAATGAATCACTCCATGAGTATTGGGAGAGGTTCAAAAAGCTTGTGGCAACTTGTCCACACCATCAAATCCCTGACCAACTCCTGATCCAATACTTCTATGAGGGGTTATTGGCTATGGAGCGAACTCTCATTGATGTTGCAAGTGGCGGTGCTCTTGTTGACAAAACTCCTGCAGCTGCAAGAGATATCATAAGTAACATGGCTGCAAACACGCAGCAATTCCATACTCGAGCACATGCTCAAGTGAAACTAGCCCAAGAGAATCAATCCATAGAGCCCAACAAGATGACTGAGTGGATGAGTGAACTTACAGGTCTTGTGCGTCAACTAGCGGTGGCTACCAAAGCCCCAAACTCATCTTCTCCACAGTCACTATTCCCTGGACCTATCAAGAATTGTGGAATCTGCAACTCTCCATCTCATCTGACTGACACATGTCCACAACTTCAAGATGATCCATCTGATTCATCTAGTCCAATGGAGCTCAATGCGGCATATGATCAGCGAAACTTCAACCCTCAACAATCAGGTCAGTTTGTTAGAAACTTCAACCAACCCCACTCTGAGCCCTTCTCTTCTACCTTTAACCCACCTCTGAGGTATGGTAATCCCATTTCTCATCCTCCTCAGTTCCCTCATCAAAATCCAAACCAGTTCCAATTTGGTCAAAGTGGTGGTAACATCCATCAACCTTATCCTTTTGTTCCTCAACCCAAAGGAACAATCCTCCTCCTGGATTCCACTATCCTAACGAGTCTTCCCAATTCCCCACCCAATACAATCGCTTTCCCAAGAACCGAAATCAAGGCCAACCCAATTTGGGACAAGCCTCTTCTTCTAAACAACCATGGGAAAGTGCTGTAGAGGATCATGCTTCCTTCACCCGTTCTAGCCTCAAGAACATTGAAACCCAAATAGGTCAACTTGCATCCCACCTTATCCAAAAACAACCATCCAATTCATCCCAACTCCCAGCTCAACCATTACCCAACCCTAAGGGTAATGTAAGTGCAATTGCACTTAGATCGGGAAAGCAAATTGCTATTCCCCATGTTGATTCCTCTACCTACCCTTTCGATGTTGATCTAGAAAATGAAAACAACAAAAAGCTGGAAAAGGAACTTGAATCCACTCCTTCACCTCCTTCCATTCCTCTAAGGAACCCAATTCCTTTTCCTCAAGACAACTCCAAGCCTAAGAAGTCCTTTGAACCTGATCCTGAAATGCTTGACATGTTTAGACGTGTTGAAGTGAACATCCCCCTCTTAGATGCCATCAAACAAATCCCTAAGTATGCCAAGTTTCTTAAGGAATTGTGCACCCATAAGAGGCAACTTAGGAACATTGAAAATGTTTCAACCCAACAGTCCATTCCCATGAAGTGCAAAGATCCAGGGACCTTCACGGTTCCATGTCAAATAGGGAGTTCCAACTTTGATGATGCACTCATAGACCTTGGAGCCTCAATAAATGTCATGCCCAAATCCATTTTCTCAAACCTTGGTCTAGGTCCCTTTCACCCAACGGGTGTTGTCATTCAATTAGCCAATCGAAGCACTACCAGTCCTGAGGTGATAATTGAGGATGTTCTTGTTCGGGTCAATGATCTTATCTTCCCAGCTGATTTCTATGTCCTTGACATGGAAGGTGAGACGACCTATTCTCGATCTCCCCTAATTCTAGGAAGACCATTCCTCATGACTGCGAGAACCAAGATTGATGTCCATTCAGGGATCTTATCCATGGAATTCGGTGACCAACTGGTCAAGTTCAACATTTTCCAAGCCATGCGATACCCATCTGAGGATCACTCTGCATTCTCAATCCATGCTTTTGAGGACACTTCTAAGATTCAATAGAACCCCAATACACCATGTTCTTCATGTTCTAATGAAAAATGATCTTGTGAAATCTTCACCATGATTAACAAAGTCATAAATGGTGAAGTTGATGTGGACCTCTCATTCATAGACTCCATCAATCCAGAGGAACTTGAAAACTCTCTTAAATCCCACATCAACTCTGATCTCTACTGCTCCACCTTGGACAGTGTTGAGGAAAATGATCCAAACCCATCTGGAATCCCTTCTCCTGATCCTAACTTGTCTAGCTCTCAAATCAAGGCTGAAACTGATCTAAAACCACTTCCTTCACACCTCAAGTATGCATTCCTTTTCCATGATCCCTCCTACCCTGTCATTATCTCTGCTTCACTTTCTAAAACTGAGGAGTCCCAACTTGTTCAAGTGTTAGAGGAAAACAAAAATGCCTTAGGTTGGACCCTAGAGGATATTCCAGGAATCAACCCTGCCCTTTGAATGCATCACAACCATCTAGAGGAATCATCCAAACCAATTAGGCAACCTCAAAGAAGACTCAATCCACTCATACTTGAGGTAGTTAGGGAAGAGATTACCAAGCTTCTTCAAGCTGGTATTATCTACCCAATTTCTGATAGTGAATGAGTTAGTCCAATTCAAGTCGTTCCAAAGAAGGGCGGGATAACAGTTGTCACAAATGAACATGGAGAAGTAGTTACAACTCGAGTGAAAAACAAATGGCGTGTGTGCATCGATTATCGCAAATTGAATACTGAAACACGAAAAGATCACTACCCACTTCCTTTTCTTGACCAAATGCTTGAGAGATTGGCCGGAAAGTCACATTATTTCTTTCTTTATGGTTACACCGGCTACTTCCAAATTCCAATCGCACCTCAAGACCAAGAAAAGACCACATTCACTTGCCCCTTTGGAACCTATGCCTATAGGCGAATGCCTTTAGGCCTTTGTAATGCTCCTACAACATTCAAGCGGTGTATGATGAGTATCTTTTCTGAATTCATTGAGAATTGCATGGAGGTCTTCATGGATGACTTTACCATTTATGGCGAGTCATTTGAATCTTGCTTACATTCACTCTCTTTGGTCCTTCAAAAGTGTATCAAGTGCAACCTTGTGCTGAATTTTGAAAAATGTCACTTCATGGTTTCAAATGGGATTGTTATAGGGCACATAATTTCTCAAGAGGGTATCCAAGTTCATCCAGCCAAAATTGAGGTGATCCAATCACTTTCTGAACCCAAATCAGTTCGAGACATTCGGTCCTTCCTTGGTCATGCCGGTTTCTATCAGCGATTCATTCAGAACTTCAGCAAGATTTCCCTCCCACTCACTCGTTTATTTCAAAATGATGTCACATTCAATTTTGATGAGGCTTGCAAGAGAGCCTTCATTGAACTCAAATCTGCTCTCACATCTGCTCCAATAATCCAACCCCCAGATTGGTCCTTACCATTTGAATTGATGTGTGATTCTTCTGATAGGGCCATTGGGGCTGTTCTTGGTCAAAGAAGAGAAAACATTCCTCATGTCATCTTTTATGCCTCAAAAACATTGGATGAAACTCAATCACACTACACTGTGACTGAAAAAGAACTTTTAGCTGTGGTTTTTGCCTTGGATAAATTCCGGCCCTATCTCTTAGGTGCCAAAATCATCTTCACGGACCACTCACCATTAAAGTTCTTACTTAAGAAAAGTGATTTCAAACCAAGGCTAATAAGATGGATTTTAATGCTCCAAGAGTTTGACCTCATGATAAAAGATAAACCTGGAAAAGAAATCCCTATGGCTGACCACCAGAGTAGAATTTCTAATTATTCTCATTCTGAAATAATTGATCCTGAATTTCCAACTGAACACCTCTCATCTCTCACTCCAAAGTTACCATGGTATGCCCCAATTTTCAATTACTTGGTTTCTGGTGTTTTCCCTGAATATTTTTCAGAAGAACAAAAAGAAAAGATGAAAAGTTATTCAAAACATTATTTTTGGGAAGATAATAAACTTTGGAAAACTGGGAATGACATGGTAATTAGGAGATGTGTTGATGAAACTGAACAATCCTCCATCATGGAATTCTGCCACTCAATGCCTGGAGGTGGCCACTTTGGACCACAAAGGACTTCTCGAAAGGTCCTAGATTCTGGATTCTTTTGGCCTTCACTCTTCAAGGACTCACACGAGTTCTGTCAATCATGTCCCACTTGCCAAAAGTTTGGCACAATTTCCAAAAGAAACGAAATGCCTCAAAAGCCATTAATCTTCTGTGAGCTTTTCGATGTTTGGGGAATCGATTTCATGGGACCTTTTCCCCCTTCCAATGGATTATCCTACATTCTCCTTGCTGTTGACTATGTTTCTAGGTGGGTCGAGGCCAAACCCACTAGGAAAGATGATGCTCATACTTTGAGTGAGTTCCTCAAAACCCATATCTTTCATCGATTCGGAACACCACGTGCTTTGATAAGTGACTTAGGAACTCATTTCTGTAATAGAACCATGGAGTCACTTTTGAAAAAGAATGGGGTTGTACATAAAACATCCACTACATATCGCCCTCAAACAAATGGAATGGCTGAACTTTCTAACAGAGAAGTGAAAAGAGTGCTTGAAAGAATTGTTAAGCCCACAAGAAAAGACTGGCCCGATAGACTTGGTGAAGCACTTTGGGCCTATCGAACAACCTATAAGACACCCCATTGGGATGTCTCCATTTAGGCTAGTTTTTGGTAAAGCCTGTCATTTACAAGTTGAAATCCAACATAAGTCATTTTGGGCTGTCAAAACTTGTAATTTTGATTGTGAAAAATCTGGTGAATAAAGATTGTAGCAGTTGACTGAATTGGAGGAGCTTCGACTCGATTCGTATGAGAACTCCATTATCTACAAAGAAAAGGCAAAGTCACTCCATGACAAGAACATTCTTCGAAAGGTATTTCATGAAGGTGAAAAGGTAATGCTCTTCAATTCTTGATTTTGACTTCACCCAGGTAAGCTCAATTCTCGTTGGGATGGACCTTTTATTATTACTAACGTTTACCCATTTGGTGCAGTGCAAGTCCAAGACCCCTCTTCCAAAAGGACATTCACAGTTAACGGACATCGGTTCAAGCATCACCATGAGAGGTCTCACAATCCAGGAACCACGTCGACTTCCATCGAAACCCCATCCACTTCAATAGAACCACCATTGGATGGAGACCCGCCAAATCCAAACCAGGGGGCACCTCTTTCCCTTTAACTCTCTCTCTCCTCAATCTCTCTTCCCTCTCTTCTTCTCTCTATTTATTCTTCTTCCTCTCTCCCTCTCATTTCTTTTACAACATTCTTCCACAACCTTTTTTCTATTTTCTCTTTTGTGTGGATGTGTCATTAAAAATAAAAAAAAATTTAATAAAATTTAATTAAAAAAATGAAAATTAAAAACAAAAAAGGGGTGTCATAATTACTCATCATCCAATATTGAAATTCTGTCCAACCATTTTGGGGCGTCAAAAGGCTTGTTTTAAACTCAAATATACTGAATTTTTATCTCAAACTTGGGTAAACAATTTTGTGTCAATAACAAACATTTTTAATGAACACTTTTTGGTGGAAAATGATTCTCCCCTACTGTGAGGAATAACATTAGCCTTCATGCCAAGGTCATCAATGGCCATCTTTTTCATTGTGTGTCTTCACCACTGATTTTGAGTCTTGAGTTTGTGGACATTCGAGCTGAATTTCCATCTTTTGTGTGCATTAATATGATAGAGGCATTTTCTAAGCCACATGAGAATCAGAATAGCCAAATAGCCTCCTGTTACCCTTACATTGATCCTACTTTTGAAAGCCCCTTTGAGCCTATGAAAACCTTTCTTTTGATAGCCACATTACAAGCCTACTACCTTGTCCCACCCAACATCTTCATGGATTTTCATTGTACAATTTATTGAAATTTATGTGTGGGGGGAATGGACTTCATTTTTGGGCGTACTTTCATTGATTTCCAATGTGTAATCATATGCTTGAGGGCAAGAATCCATTCAAGTGCAGGGAAGAGGTTGTAATTCTGTGGGCTTTGGGGTGTATATGTGTAATTTTCATTTGTACAAAAGTCATTGAAAAGTGTTCAAAAAAAATGAAAAAAATTTATATTAAAAAAAATGAAAAAAAAGGAATGGGTTGTGTCTTGGGTGAGTCAAAAATCATTCATCATCAAACTTTGATCGTGTTATAACTACTAAAATTAGTTCTATGAGGAGATCAAGCATGGGTTGGGAGATTACTGTGAGACTTGTTTCAAGCACAACTTTCGAAAAAAAGAGAAAAAAGAGAAAAAAAAGAACACTTGAATCATCTTGTATTGTGTCATTATTGGAAGTATTCCATGTTGTACATATTCCATCATCTCACCCTATTCTATTTTCTATCTCCCTCACTTTTCATTCATCACACATTCATGCCCTTGTAAATATGTGTTTCTATTTCCTTTCAAATCAAATTTCAAAAAAAATGTGCATTGATTTTTCCATGTTGGTGTTTTTAACCCCTATTTTCCTTTGGACATTATATACCTACCGTCCCATAGCCACTGAAAAACCCCTTAAAATACCTCTTGATTCTTGTACACATTATATTTGGGAATGGAAGCTGAGAGCTCTTACAAACTCTTGATTTTCACTTTTTGTTGGTGAATGAGTGAACCTCCTAAAATACATTTTTATCATCTTGAGAGGAGTAAGTTTTGAGTGCCTACATTTTCCAATTCAAACCATGAACATGAAAAAATGAATTGTTTCTAATGCATTATTGTGAACCAAATTTGTGATGGAATTCAATATGGATGAGTGAAATATTCTAAACCTCCCCTGATTAGAGAAAACAAAATTTTAATATTAGTTGGTGAGTGAAAATGATTTTGTCATATTTTTATATTTGTGGCACATGAGGACACGCGCAAATCTAAGTGTGGGGGAGTTGATGTTATTAATATTTTCATGACTTATTATATTCCCCCTTTACTTATTTTATATGAAATGTGCATAATTTGTGTGAAATATTAATGTTTTAATATTAAGTATAATATTTGAGCATTTTTAGAAGTAGTCAAATTGAGTCAGTTTAATGTTTTAATTATAACTATCACTATACTGATCCAAATTGTGTGGTTATTGTTTTGTAGGATTCTAATTTCAATATAAAACATTTCCTTATAAGGAACCATGATCCAATTCTGCCATTTGAAGGGTCATATGGTCCTCACAAACAAGACCAAAGAATCTGTGAAGAAACTGGACTATTTATGAATATTGATTTACTAGGCTCAATACAGAAGTCAAAAAACCTTACCACTCCACCATAATTCTGGGGACACTACATGTCATCTTGGATAAAACTTTCAAGTCCCAAATCCAAGTACAAGGGGCCCAAATAAATCTTTGAAGTCCAGCCCACCATTCTGGACGAGAATTAAAATCAGTATAGTATGCATGACATATCTCCTGATGTAAGCATCCCATCGAGCTGAGATTTTTCAGTGGGAAAGAGGAGATATAGGTGGCCGACTTTGTTGAAGAAACCATTCGTATTTGAAGGCATCATCATATTCAAAAACCCTTTCACATTATGGACTTCAAAAAGACTGGATTGAAATGGACAGTTTAAGTTCGTTTATTCAACCGGCCATAAATTTTTAACCTTACATACAAATGACTCAAAATTTTGAGAGTAGTCGGCCAACATTATTTTATACAACGTTGAAGAAGGAGATATTTGAAGATTCGGCTGTCTGAATTTCCAAATTGGCGATGCACTTGGAGGGACAGATTGGGAATGCAAACAGTCCACTCCTTGGGCTATAAATACTCTCTCCTTCTCTCCTTGAGAGGGGTTGGCATTTCAGAAGAGAGGAGATCATATTGGCACGACCAAAGCTTTGACAAAGGCTTGGGAGGACCTGCCATACTCAAGTTTTCACTTGAGAGACCTTTCCTCCTCTCTTTGTTTTCACTTAATTTCGTGTTCTTCATTTTTGTAATCTTGTAATTCTCTTTCTTTGTAATTCTGTTTTAATGCAAGTTACTTCTTCAATATCTCTTATTCTCATCCACCTTCTGTAGTTTAATATTTATGTTCCTAAAATAGTTTAAATTCAGTTGAATCCCCTTCCCTTCTTTTGCTTCCTCATTCAATCGAAAATCCATTTTTAATTATCATCATCGTTCGTGTGTGTGTGTCAACGTACCACTCTTTTCTAATCCCTTTCTTTTTATTCTATTGTTAATTTATCATCATAATTATTTTAACCAAAATATTAAACATCCAAATGGATGAGTAAATCTCTCATTGGGGTGAGTTATAATTCGGTGATGTTAAGTGATTGAGAGTTTTGCTTGATGAGTATTCTATAAATTAATATTGTGTATGTTAAACTTAATATGTCATGGATTAATGATATGTTTTGTTTAACGAGTGGTTTCCATGGATTATTGGAACCATAAATACACTACCATAAATAAGTTTTGATTTATATTAGAACCCTAAGTTAAGTTAAGGCTTGGATTAAAGCCTTCACACTTAGGAATTCCAATCAACATCAACTTATGACATGGGTGTCAATTTAATGCAATACAAAGTAAGGCTCAAGGATATCACATGCTTAACTCCCCAATAATGAACTCACCCCAATCGTTATCAATTTGGTAAATCAAACATCATCCATAAATCATTTCAATTAAGCTCTGCAAACAAACCCCCCTAATCAAAATACAATCAACTAAAAACAAATGACTATCACAAAGTGTCATCGCCGAGGATTCGACCCGATTGCTGCTATACACATTAGCAGAGCACCGGAACTTTGACCGGTCGATAGGCGACAATCAGCCGTGCGTTTCACATACCTTAGAAATATCTCTTTGGATCTCACTAACATTTTCACATCCTATTTTTCAAAGGTTGACTAAACTTTTCCTCTGATTCCAACTGTAGAGACCCGAATCCTAACGTACATGGACATTACATTAAATTTTCAGAATACTTAGTACATAACAAAAACAGACACACAAGGATCGTAATAGTTTAGTGTCTCTGGAAACTTGGAACGTAATCTTCTAATCGTGGTGAAAGATCTTAAACATCTCCCATAAAGATCTTCACCTTTTTTTTCCTTACCTAAAATCTTTCTTTTAATCCTGGAGGAAAAGAAAACATAAAAATGGTGAGATCAGATTCTCTATAAGGGCAAACATAGAGAACATAAAACAACCCATAAACATTTGAAAGCAAAACTTGGACATGAAATTTAAACATTAAAATCTTGAGCAAAGAAATAATTCGTGGAAGTACGTAAGACATATATCATAATGGAACATCAACCATGATAAAATATAATGGGAATAGAACAAGTAATTGTGGAAACCATTCAGCACATGTTAAGATTTCCATATTAGCCAAGGCATTTCTGCCAAGATCATCTTTGTGGACAAAGTCCCTTTCTAAATCGAGTTCACTCCTCGTTTCAGTCCTATAATAGTAAACCGAATTAACCTGTTGTTCCAGCCATGTCTATATCTTGAGATATAAATCATTACCCAATGCATTGGAGGGAGATATAGGTCCCACCCATCTCATAATGAAATCATTCTTACTTGTGCCACAAAATAAACATACATCATTCATAATAACCCAATGAATAAAATGGGTTTCATAAACATCATCCCATCATCACATAATCCATATAAAAGAATTGGATATAATTTAATAATAAGAAAATAAAAACCATGTAAATAATAGAGACATTATACTTGAAACATACAATATAAAATAATGTCATCTTAGATGGAAAATGGTTTTGATAAAGCATTTGAAATGAATTTTGAGGAAAATATCCTTTATTCTTGAAATTCATTTTTTTTACAAACTGCCATGAAATTTTAAAAGAAAGAGATTTTGTTGTAAATATTCATGAAATCTTTTGGAGTAAGCTTCATGTAAATAAGGAATTATAAAACCGTAAAAATCCTTTCATGTTGTATAAGTTAAAAAAACATTCTCCTCATACTTTTGTCAGAAAAGTCAAAAAGTACCTCGTAAAAGAAAGTTTCCATACATACCATGTAGTAAAAGTAAAAAATGGGTGAAAAGGACATTAAAAATACACAAAACACTTTTATAAAACATGGATATGGATGATATAAATAACCCTAGTAAATACTTACAAATAAGAAATCTCAGATAAAAATGAGATTTGCAAAATTATCCCTTACCTTAGGTCTGATATGCTTCGTATGGATCTGAAACTCTTGTATAATGATTTAAATAATGTCATTGAATTATTATAGAATCATATTCATTCTTATGATATCATATATAGTTCACTTATGACTTTATATTACCCGTTCTTTTGTAATTTCCATGTTCATGTAGCGCTTTGGGTAAAATCCTTTTATTTACCGTACATGTTTGGACTTGTTGTTCTTGATATTATTACTTATAACCTGATTTACTTAATTCCAAAATGTAAAACATGATTTATGTGTAATATATATTCATCATATAAATATATATATATATATATATGATAGATCGATAAATTGAATGAAATACATCGTTCATGGAGACAGTAGGCCGTACGTACGCATGAATGCTATTTTCGTTTCCTTATTGAATTGAATGAAACTAAATAGATGACATACATATATATATATACATAAATCCAGTAGCATTATTATTTCATATATTTATTTATTATTCATTATGTAATATTTAGGATCATTCATGTATGGTTAACATGGAGAATGAATCTCATCGCGTCGTAGAGACGGTAGTCCGTACGTACGCAAGAGCGATGATATCATTCCCATGATCATGGAGTTGTATAGAAGTGTATGTATAATATTTCATAATCAATATTACTTTACAATAATAATATATAGTTATTTATTTACACCATTATACCCATCCAAGTAAGGTGGTGTTGGAAAAATAGATTACACCACGGCGTGGAGACGGTATTCCGTACGTACGCACGCATGGTGATTTCGTTTTCCTTAGGATGGATAGAAGGTGAAATAGGGTTGTTTCATACTTATAATAACATATAATTATATGATTGATACTGATGTTATTAATTCATAATGAAAAAACTAAAGATAAATATGTGGAAGAAGAAATAATGTCGAAAGAATCGGTAACGTACATTACCTCTTCTTTGAAGTGCCTCTTTGAGACCTCTTTTTAGGGCACTAAAATTGGTCTTTGAAGAATACCAGGACCTCTAGGATGTTTCTAGTTAAGTGGATAAGAGAATTAGTCAGAGTATGGATGAGCTTTAATGCTCAAAGTGGTGTGAGGAAGAGAGGGAGGAGGTTCCCTTTTACAAGTGAGGAGAGGGGCACCTTTGGAAAAACTAAAAGGATTATTTTATTATAAAGTCATATTCGCTTATAAATAGATCCAAACTGATTTATTTCAAAGATAAGTTGGGGATGGGTAGAAATACTCTCATCTAATAGAATTTGGACAAGTTTAGTTTACTATTTTAACCATATCATTTAGATTTAACTTTAAGTTAGATAATTTTACTTTTACTGTGTCTTTTTGTGTTCTTACACTATATGGTTAATAAACATACTATAACAAGCCAAACGAACCCAAAGTTGTTTATTAATAATATATATAATCTTATATAAGTCATTTGGACAAAATTTAGATTTTTAGGAATAAAATAAAAATTACTAATATAATATTTGTTTTAAAAACTATTTTATGTCAATTTTGACACTATTTAGTAATTGATTTTTGTGAAAATCATAACAGAATTATTAGTTAGATAAAAGTTAATTAAGTCAATAATAACATGTCATATTAACCTATAAAATTAGTTTAATTCATTAAAAGTCACAAATTACATTTATTTGGGTATTTATAACATTAATTATGTCAATATTTCATTAATAAGATAATTACTGTATCATCTTTGTGTCATACATAAATTAAATTATTTAATGTATAAAAATTATAAATAAAATATCATTATGTAGGAAATATTTTTATCTTTCTAATGAATATTTATAGTCTAATTTATCTTATGTATAACCCTATATTAAAAATTATTTACTTATTAAACTTTGATTTTAACTATTTTAACACTTGTATAAATAAATTAATATAAATGTCATAATATAATCCAAGTGGGCCTAAATGGTCATATTTTATTCCTAAGGTTGTTTTTGGTCGAATTACTCTTATCCAATCGAATTAGGACTTGTGTTAGTGTAATAATAATATCATTTTTAACCTTAATTACCCTATTTACTTTTAAACGTGGTAAAAAAAGTAAAAAGTTACTATTCACCAAAAATTATATTCATCTCATTGAACCAAATTTTACTTAATAACATCAACCGTGTCTCTTGGAGTTTTAAAATTCCACTCACAGAAGCGGTAAAATTAAGTTTTATGTAAATTTGCAAATTCTCCTAGGAGGTGGGTAAAAGACGGTGAAAAGTTCAATAAAATTTTTATATATCTAAAATTATTATAAAATGACTTCAATGAATTAATTTGAACTTATATAAGTATTATGTATCAATTTTGACCTAAAATAAAATTAAATAAAATAAATAATTATTTAAATAAAAAGTCGGTTTTTAAATTGTAACCTAGTGTTTTCACTATTCATCGAAAATTGAATGTTTTCAGAAAAATTCTAATTTCGATATTCCGAATCCAAAAATGAAGTCCATTTTGAAATATAAAATTTCAAAAAGTGGGTATTACTATTCATAATGGCTAGTTCATAATAATATTATAATAATATCTCGTTTAGTGAAACTTGGTATTGCGTACTACACACGCTATCAAAGAAGGTCTTGATTGTGTGTAATGCAAGCCAAGTCAGGGCTGCGTATAGTGAAATCTCTGTTTGGTGTTGCGTATAACATAATCAAAGCCTATTTCATTTATATATTAAACAAAATCTATAATTAATGTTGCGTAGAATAATTTCCACAAAATGAACTTGAAATTGTGTGTAACACTAGCCAAGAATAGTGTTGCGTATACTGCAAGCTAATACGGTGTTGAGTATAGTACAAGATAATATTAGTGTAGCGTACAACACAAGAAATCAAAGTAATTAAAAATAATATTTCTCATAAAATCTCGAGCTGTTACACATGGGCTATGATATAGTGGTAGCACTACAATGTAGGTTCATAATTTTCAATCCTGGGTGACGAGAGGTACAGTACAAAGGACAAACAATTGTGTAATTTTTTCACCATTAGTTCATTTTTTAGAAGCTTCCACGATGCAAGGATGATCTATGGTTTGGTTGTGTGTAGAGACCTGATTTTTTCCTTGTAATAATTTAAAATATATCTACATATATTTATAGAGAAAGAAACATAGAGTGAGTGTGATTTCAAGGCCCAGTGTTCCTGAAATTAATTTTATAAATATATTAAATATATTTCATATCACATTCATAAATATCCTTAAATAAAATGAGATAAATCATAAATAGAATCTTGGATCATAAATCTTATATCACTATTGGGTGTTGAATTTAGTGTTTATACTAAGCATGACTTAAAACAGGTCAATGTGGGGTGCTCCTTTATCTTTCTCATTGACAATATGTTCATTTAGTTAATTAACTAAATTAATTTAATTGATTTTTTAAACTATCTGAAATGTCTATAAGAATATAGGCATGGATAATCTCCTAGGGTTACCTCGTAAAACTGGGATAATCGAGAGATTTTTCTCTTTCCTCCTTCCAATGGAGGATCATACAAGACAATGACTAAATTCTAGATCAAAGAAGATCAGAGAATAGTGAACACAACGACTTCCATTGATTGATAGAGATCTAGTTCTTTAGTGAAGAATGATCTAATAACTAGTTAGGACTCATCAATTTGAGGATTAAACCCATTTTTATTAAATTTATTTGGTAGATTAATCCCCTTAGGTTGATCTGCACCAATTATGGCCTAATAGTGCACTAGTGTACTGGAATTTTATTTTGTTATTCTGGTTTCTTATCTGATATATCCCCATTATTGATTGTTGTATAATAATTATTGGAAAATGATGGTTAAAACTATATTCTTGTGCCTTTCTCCCTCAAATGCTTCACATTTTTCATTCGTTGGATCATACGGTCCCAGTTTCATGTATTAGAGAGGTACTAAGTCCGATTGGAACCCTAGAATCACAAATCAGAAATGAAAAATGTGACATAAATTGATGAATCTAGGATAGATCTAGGATGCATTTAGGATGTGGAAGATCACTTTGATGATCATAGATCATATCCATGGAGGTGAAAGGATATGCAGTGTATAGGTTGAGTGAAGAACCATCAAGGATTAAATGAATTGATTTCCATCCACTAGAAGGAAAAAATGATAGATCCTACAAGATCTACTAATCACAAGTAAAAATAAGGATGAAATTAAAGGGAAGAGGCCAGATTCAAGGTATAGAAAATAGATTTTGGAAACTATGAAAAACCAAAATACACATCATGTACTCTGATGAACACACAATTCATAGTCCATTGGCTATGGTGGATAATGTTTTAGGAATTCATAAGGATGGAAAATTGTGTAGAATAACTACATGTAGTGTACCCCCTTTCCCAAATGACTAATCCATGGGGTGGAGCACATGGCCAGAAATATGCCATGTGCCTAAGTACAGGGGCACAATAAGAGTACATATGCGACACCCAATGTGGAGATGCACTATGTGTACTAAATTACATGGGCACAAGGTAATATACATAGACACAGAATGGATACATGGACATGACCAAGCATAATAGAGGGACCCCATGTGGCATGCCACACTGTATATATTCCCCCAAATTTTGTGTACTTCTACAACGTTATCCAGCGGTGTACCTAGAGGGACACAACCAAGTGAAGGAGCGAGATGACACGCCATGTGGGTCCCCTGACATGCCACGTACACATTAGCTCCTTTTTAAAAAACTTCAATCATCTATGTCCCATTCTTTTTGATTCATATTTTGGCCAACAAGTATCCTATCTTGAGTTTTTTTGAGTAGAATGTGACAGTTTCATCAATTGTGTTTTTTGAGATATGATGTCATGTGTTTTAGGAATATAGATTATTAAGGCAGCCCCCAAGGATGACAATGATCTAGAAGGATCACAAGATGATACCTACATAGTGGAGCACCCGATCATCTCGAGCACAAGTCCTCTATAGTTACATAGTATGTGGATCCCCATATCAGATAGGGTGCTAGTCCTCAATGACTAGAGTGGAACCCCCTGTCACACAAGGGTGTTGGTCCTCAAACTATTGAGTGGAAACCCACATAATCTTGGGTGTAGGTCCTATAACTCTGAGTGGAACCCCCTATTATATAAAGAGTAGGTCCTCAATGACAAGAGTGGATCCCCCTATCACACCAGGGTGTAAGTCCTTGACCTATAGAGTGAAACCCCCATCATTTTTTGTGCATTTACTCTTACTTCTAAGTGGAACTCCCTTTCAGATATAGAAAGGGTCCTCATGAAACTATATTGGAACCCCTCATCTGCATGGGTGTGGGTCCTCTATGGACACTTAAAGAGTGAAACCCACCCTGATGCACTAGGGTGCGGACCTTCAACTTTGAGTTTGTTCCCCCTAGATTGTGTAACCCAATGAAGAGACATTGTCCTTCACACGGTTACTTCTGAGAAGATGCGTGAGATGATGTACATTGTTGACAGACTTTTGGAACTATTGGAGACTCTTTTCCTGGGCTGATCAGTGATATGGAGATCCCCTTTCTATCTTGTTTGGGTTTCTTTTGATTGATTATATATATATATATATATATACTTATGTATCCATACCTTTGTATTTGGTTACTCACCTTCCATGGGTTACAAAGATGCGCAGGGTATGCCATATAATTTTTGTGTTTAGATTATCATTGTTGGATGATTCTAATCTCTTTCTGTAGGTGGAAAATACTTGACATGTAGTTCATCTAAACACCATGTTGAGCCCCTTATGATTACATGAGGTTACTTTCTCTCTTCATTTGGGTTGACCAGTTCTCTTTCCCAACTTTTTGAATCTTATTTAATATTTATAATATTTCAATAAATTTTTATCTCTTATTACCCACCCTTCATCTTTTGAGGCATCCTACTAGGTATGTATATACTCACCCTTACATGGGATTTTCCCACACATGTCGTGTCTTATGTAGAAGATGCAAAGATCATTAATTACATTATAGGAACTTAGGGATACTTGTTACTTTAGACTACGTACAATGGTTTTATCTTAGAGATTGAGATCTAAAATATCTCAGTATTTTAATTTCTAGTTTTATTAGTTTGGGATATCTTTGTATTTTGGTGCATATTTTCTACTTTTCTTTTCAATTTACACTACTCTACACGTGTATTGTCTAGGTGTTTTACTTGCAGGGTTATTTCCCTAATGTATTTCATGTTTTATTATTCTCCCCCTCCACTTATACACCAAGATGGTTGTGTGTCTTCATACAGGTACTTAGTCTAAGGAATCAATATGTTAGTTATTCCATTAGTGTTAGTCAACACCCCTTGACCTATGGAGGAGGGCATTGGTAGTTACGCCTTAAGCACCAATTAGGGCCGAGTCATGATAGATTTGTATCAAAGTAGTGCATTCCTTAGGATTTTTTCCAGAGTAGTCCCATTACTAGGATTTGGTTATGATTAGTGAAACAATGTTAAAGTATCATTAGTATAGTTTTCAGGCTACTGAATCTAGTGATGGTATGGGTGGTCGACATATCATTTTACCAGGACCTTATCTATCAGATTTTAAACTCAGTATATTGAGACATTGTTTACATGGATCAATGGTACATGCATCTTATAAACGTGATTCTTTAACTATCCTTCTTGATTCATATCCCAACACACACATATATATATATATGATCATCTGACCATGGTATGTCTTAATTAAGATTTTAGGATGCCTTTACTATGACAACCATCCAAGATACCAGTTTTGGATGATGACGATGATCTGATGAGTGATAAGGCCTTAGATTAGTGTTCATTATACTAGCTTCTTCCCCTAGGTGGTTATGAATTTGAACCTCCACCGATTGAGCAGTATATCATACCAACAGAGCTAGTTTAGGATGTGTGTAGTCTTATCACACTCTGTGACTTCCATCTTTAAAGGTTTCTGAGGTTCTTTAGTGAGTCAAAACCTCAGGAAACAGATGATTGGATAGACTTTGTGGTCTATGTATTTAGCCTCATTCAGACACTAAAAAATATGGTGGTTATACTAGTAGTTGGAACTTCCATATAGCATTAGTGTATTGGTGGGGACTTGTTATCTAGATTCATGATGAGTTGAAACTCTCCTGGAAGAACCTCTAGTAGCTCTTCTATGGGGAGTAATATGACTCCTACTTGTGGTTGGTTAAGATTCAGATGATTCTAGTACTGAAGTAGGGAGGGATGTAAATGGTTGAGTGTGCAATTATGTTTACATAACTTACCCAATAATCCCCTAAGATAATTTGGGGTGGCTATGTATGAACAAGAATTTTTGGTAAGGGAATCCATTAAGAGATATATTCAATTTTTTTCCCTCGAAAATCTTCACCTATGTTAGGGTGTTAAAGAATGCATTGGTGACTGAAATATTTCTTTCAAAGGTACACCAAGAAGATGGAGCAGGAAGTGGGTGTCCTATAGATGAGTTATCTACATCATCCAGTAGACACCTAAAAACTGGATCTCAGGGCAGGATAACGCCCCATGATCAAAATTTGGAACATGGTAAAGGGTAGATTAGAGAGGTGTGGTGCTATGCTTATGAAGGGTGGGGTCACATGGAATGATAATTCCTGATTAGACCTTCCAAGGAGTGTAGGAAAATAGATCACAAAATACCACGATAAAGGAAGAGCCATGATCAGAGATCTACTAGGATGGGAAAGGTTTTCCCTATAGAGGTAGAGTTGGAATAGGAGAAGGAGTATCTATGGGAGATGGAAGACTCTATGTAAAGACCCGTAAAATTCAAGGGAAATTTTTTCCTAATTTTCTTTAGAATTTTACAAGAGCGCGGTTTCAGACGGCACCTGATTCCGAGGCCCGGATTGCCCGGAATCAATTTTTGAAGTTTGGCTCGGGTACGTTCAGTGAACGAACGAGCGGGAATTCCTAACTTTTGATCCGGTGCTCGGAATTGAAATCAGAGGGCACCGATGAACTCGCAGCACCCATTTTCGCTTAAAGAGACCTTTTCGGAAGTTGCGTTTGTTGCGGGTTGAAAGTTAGTTTTTGGGTTTTTAGTTTAAGTTAAATAAAACTTGTGAAGAACAAATTTTATTTTAACTAGATAAATCCTACCAAAGGGAGTTGGGAGTGGGACCCACATCCACTTATCCTTTCTTGGGAGGATTAAGTGTGGTGGGGCCCACACGAACCCCAACTCCTCAAATTCTCTCAAAACCTCCCCTTTAACCCATTTCAATTAATGTTGAAAACTTGGTTTAATTCATTGAAGAGGGTTAATTTAAATTTCAAACCTTTGAAATTCTAAGAGGAGGGTTGTGTAATAAAATAAGCTTAAGCTTATTTTATTTTGGTTGGGTTGGTTTCCTTTGTTCTTGAGAGGATTTTGAGAGCCTCTCCTTCATCTTCAAGCCTTGACGAAGAACGTTCAACTTGACGAAGAACGCTCAAGTTCCGACGAAGAACGCCGCTCCTCCCTTCTTCGTCTACCGTGTAAACGAAAGGGAACGCCACTTCTTCCTCGGATTCCCTTCGTCGGCATACGAAGATTCGCCAACGGCTTATCACATCGGACGCACCTCTTCGTCATCGGATTTGACGAACGACGACCGCGACGCCCGACCTCCGCGACGTTGTCTTCCGCGGAACGTTGACAAATCCTTGAACTTATACCCAAGGTAGGGGTTGTTGATTATTGTTTAATTATTTTATTCTTGCTCGTGGTTCGTATGACTAACGTGAGGATGTTGATTATTTAAAATTGTTTTATTATTTAACGTGAGGGGGCCGGACCGCATGAACACGGCCGAACCCCCTCCATCGTTAATGTTGATTTATCTTGCGGGTGGAAGCAAGGTGGCGTGGTGCCGTCACACCACGCGGTTAATCGTGCAATTATTTTACGCGACGTCGTCGCGCCGCGTCGTGGAAGAATCATCAAGAACGCGACGCCGTCGCGCTGCGTTGAGGAAAAATCAAGGTGCGGCGGAGGGGCGCGGTGCCGTCGCACCGCGCCGGACGACGAACACCGCAGCCGGTTCCGGGCCGCGGCGGAAAGAGAAGCCCGGCGGTCGAGCCGCCGGCGTCGGAAGCCGAAGAGGGGACCGGATTTTCCGGTCCCGTTGGAGAAAACCGGCCGGCCAGCACACAAAACCCCCCCTCTTTATGAGGGGGGCGGTTCCTTTGAGGGGGGGACAGGCGGCCCCCCATTTCCTGCCAATCAAGCCCCCCACGTTGGGGGGGGGGGGGGGTTTGCAAACAGGCGCGGCTAAAAAGCCGCGCCGCCTCTTCAATCAGCGGGGGATTGATTCCCCCCGCGTGCCGCCTCCGTGCGGCGCCAGGCCGCCGCGCCGCCGCGCCGCCGGCCGGCCGGACGGCCGGGCCGGGTCGGACCCGGGTCGGGCCGAGCCAGGGGGGGTTCGGGCCGGGTCGACCCGGACCCGGACCCCCCGTTTCGAATCATTTTTTATCTTTTGGTCATAACTTGATCCAGGGACCTCCGATCGACGAACCGTCTACGGCAACGCGATCCTTGGATCGAGACGGTCGTTTCGGTATATCGCACTCAAGGTTTCGGATTACTTTGAGTTCGGCCGGGTTGGTTCGTTCACGAAACCAACCGGGCCTTCGGAGCGGAAACGCTCATATCTTGAGCTACGGACGTCCGATTGACGTGCCGTCAGCTGTGTTGTCTTCCTCTTAGTGAGACGAATCTTTTGGCATACTCCGCCCGAGGTTTGGACGCAGGTGGAGTATGGTCGGGTTGGTTTTGCCTTAAAAACCAACCGGGCCCCGGGGACGAAAATGCCAATAACTCTCAGACCGGGCGTCCGATCGACGCCCCGTCTGTTGCGTTGAGTTCCTGTTGTCGATACGGAACTTTTGGATACATCAACTCTGGACTTTGTTTCAGTTGATGTATCAGCCTCTCGGCTCGTGGAGCGGACCCTTCGAACGAGCTTGCTGTGTGCGGGAACCCTAGTGCTGGCTGCGACTGTTACTATGACTATTACTGCTACTACTGCTACTGTGACTGAGACGACGACAGTACAGAGATCCTGTGTGGGTCTTTGCGGGGGTTAGTTACCTATCGATCCTTCGTGGGTCCGACGACTTAGATGGATCAGAGATCATCTTTATCGTCCTTTGAAGAAGTATACCTGTGTGAGCTGAATCTGTTGCTTTCCTGTGTGGATTGTGTTGTGCAATCCTGTGTGGATTACGTTTTGCTTTCCTGTGTGGAATACGTTTACTTTCCTGTGTGGACTGAGTTGTACTTGGGCTCGGAGGTTGGAGCGTATTTGAATTTGATGACTTAGGTATATGTATGGGCATATACCTAAGCAGTGACGGTTGTTACTTCGTGATTGTACCTTTCTTCGTGGTTTATCCTTTGTGGATTTGAGAGACCTTCAGGGGTCTCGGGGTCCCTACTGAGTAGCTTATACTCACCCCTGCACGGGCTTTGCCCGCACTACGTTGTGTTGGTTGCAGACGACGGACAGCGTTGACCTTAGCTGAGGCTTGCGGAGCGGGACGGTACCCGGAGGTGGACCACTGGACGGGACGTGCTCGGAGCGGACGGCGGGACCCGTGGAGCAGTGGAGCTATCTGTACCCACCCTTCAGGTGGGATTTCCAGTGGACAGCTCGGTGTAGCGGCTTTTTATTTTCTAGTTGCTATTTTCCCTTTTTGAGTTGTACTTTACTTTCAGTTTGGGTTTGTATACTGGCCCATTTACTTTTCCGCACTTTCAGTTGTACTCTGCTTTTGCTTAGTGTTTACTTTCCGCTTGCTTACTCTGTGGTGTTTGTTTACTTTACAAAGGCAATGCCTTCCCTTTTTACCGGGATTTACGCCTTGGTGCTAGTCGCCAGCCCCTGGCCTATGGAAGGCGGGCTTGGGGTAGTCACGGCACGGACCCCGAGGGCGGGTCGTGACAAATTGGTATCAGAGGCAGTTCGGTTCTACCGCGAACTCTGATCTTTTCTATGTGAAGAAATAATGTTTAGCGTATTGAGTGTGGTTATCAGTCCAGGGAGTCCAGTGTTGGTGCGGCGGCCGACGTATCCGTACACCAGGACCCTGACTTCTGATTTCCGACTTAATGCACAAAAACATTGATTGCGTGTGTGTTTCAAAGTTTTCTTTGTGATTACTTATATCAGCTCACCAGGTATACTGTTCTGACCGTGGCGCACCTGTTTCCTTTTCAGGATGGCCCCACGACGGCAGCCAGCTAGGGTTCCGAGAGTCGAGCGTGACGACAGCCCACCGAGCGACGAGGCCTCGGTGCAGGGCCCTTTGTCAGCAGTGGCACCGGAGGTAGCTCTACCCGCCGAGCCCCCGATGCTTCCAGCAGCAGCCGCTGACGATGCACGTCGCCTCAGCGAACTGCATGAGTTTCAGCGCTAGCGACCGCCCAGGTTTCGCGGGGAGACGGATCCCCAGGCAGCAGAGGACTGGCTGGAGGCATTGGTTCGAGTGTTTAGGCTAGTGAGGACACCAGCAGACCTCATGGTGATCCTCGCTGCGAGCCTACTACACGCAGCAGCAGGACGATGGTGGATCTTGATGCTCCAGGTGCACGATGAGGCATCCCTTCTTTGGACGGACTTTGATAGCCTCTTCCGCTCGGAGTTCGTCCCAGCCACCCTTCGTGCGGTGCGTATCCAGGAGATTCTACAGCTGCGGCAGGGCAGTATGACGGTCGCTCAGTACTCGGCGAGATTTACCGATCTCTCGCGCTACTCGACCGACATGGTACGGGACCCATTCTTCCGGGCCCGGACCTTCGAGCAGGGTTTGAGACACGAGATCAGGGCATCGCTGATCTCCCTCAGCATACCGACTCAGACAGGAGTACTGGAGCGGGCCCTTCTGATCGAGAGCTTCCTTACTGAGTCTACACCAGCACAGAGACCCACCGCAGGGCGGCACGTGGCAGAGTCATCTGCAGCAGGCAGTCGACGGATGACTCAGGGGTCCAGACAGACCAGACCTTCGGGCAGAAGACCTCAGGACACTGGCTCAGCAGTGCGGGGCACACAGCGAGGAGCCAGTCTTTCGAGAGGCAGACAGTGCTACTCGTGCGGCGGGCAGGGCCACATGGCTCGTGACTGCCCGACCCGCCGTGCCGAGGAGCAGCAGACGGTTGAGGGACCACCGAGGCATAGGTAGAGGGTCGACCGTGGCGGTCCGCAGGGAGGAGGCAGACGAGGAAGAGGAGCTGGATGAGCAGCCGGTGGTGGGCGACGCTTTGAGGCTCTGCCACCACCACCATCAGGAGGTCCACCCCAACCACAGGGAGCTGGCGGGCAGAGACAGGCACAGCTCCAGGCAGCAGAGGCCTACGACCACGGCGCACCCGAGATGATTCGAGGTACTATCTGTGTCTACTCCACCCTTGCTGTAGTTCTTATAGACACAGGAGCGAGTCACTCTTTCATAGCCGCTGCCCTTTTTCGGAGCTCAGAGATTCCGACAGAGCCGTTGGCTCGATCCTTACGGCTAGAGACTCCTACGGGAGCAGACTCGACGATTACGCACTGGTGCCGGCAGTGTGAGCTTACTCTAGGAGGCGAGAGCTTTGGCTGGGATCTTCTTGTAGCAGCGTCGAGGCCTTACGACGTCATCTTGGGCATGGATTGGCTATCTACGGTCCATGCACAGATTGACTGTTTTAGGCGCAAGGTGCGATGTGTACGCACCGAAGGGAGCAGGTTCACCTTCACCGGCGAGAAGGGAGCCTTAGCAGCACATGATGGACTTACGCGGAGGAGAGGACAACCCATCACTCATCATTTGGCTAGCCTTATCCTTGGAGTAGTTGACGTGCAGAGTCCTGGTTTTCCTGCAGTGGTGGATCAGTTTGCGGACGTTTTTCCCGACGATGTTCCAGGGCTACCTCCTCGCAGAGAGGTAGACTTTTATATTGACTTGTACCCCGGGACAGCCCCGATATCTACTCCAGCATATCAGATGGCCCCCGCCGAGCTTCGAGAGCTACGGGTACAGTTGGAGGACTTGCAGGGCAAGGGGTTCATCCGACCCAGTGTTTCACCCTGGGCTTCCCCGATTTTGTTCGCCAAGAAGGCGGACGGAAGCTTGCGACTTTGTGTTGACTATCGTCGCCTGAACCAGGTGACAGTAAGGAAGAAGTATCCGCTACCGAGGATTGATGACCTCTTTGATCAGCTCAAGGGAGCACAGTGGTTCTCGAAGATAGACCTCAGGTCAGGCTATCATCAGCTCAGAGTCAGAGACGAGGATGTGCAGAAGACGGCCTTCAGATGTCGGTATGGCCACTATGAGTTCTTGGTTATGCCTTTAGGTGTAACCAATGCTCCAGCAGTGTTCATGGCTCTCATGAACAGGATCTTTCAGCCATACCTCGATCGGTTTGTCGTGGTCTTCATAATCGACATTCTGATTTACTCTACGACAGAGGAGGAGCACGCCTTTCACTTACGAGTTATACAAGACACACTCCGAGAGCACCAGCTTTATGGTAAGCTCTCGAAGTGCCAGTTCTGGATACGTGAGGTCCACTTCTTGGGACACGTTATCTCTGAGGCGGGAGTTGCAGTGGATCCCGCGAAGATTGAGGCTGTGTTAGCATGGGAGCCACCCAGGAGCGTGACTGAGGTTCGGAGTTTCTTGGGACTAGCTGGATACTATCGGAGATTCGTGCCAGACTTCTCTAGAGTTGCGACATCACTCACAGCTTTGACGAAGAAGGGGAAACCCTTCGTGTGGTCAGACAGATGTCAGCAGAGCTTCCAGGAGCTGAGACAGAGATTGACTAGCGCACCTATCTTGAGGTTGCCTGAGGAGGGAGTAGGGTTCGTAGTTTACTGCGATGCATCAGGGACCGGACTCGGATGTGTTCTGATGCAGGAGCGGGCAGTGATCGCCTATGGATCACGTTAGTTGAGGCCGCATGAGCAGAACTACGCTACCCATGACCTGGAGTTAGCAGCAGTGGTCTTCGCTCTGAAGACATGGCGACACTACCTGATGGGCGAGCGCTTTACAGTCTTTTCCGATCATCAGAGTCTCAGGTATATCTTCTCGCAGAAGGACCTAAACCTGAGACAGCGGCGATGGCTCGAGTTCCTCCAGGACTATGACTTTGAGATAGTCTATACTCCTGGGAAGGGGAACGTAGTAGTTGATGCCCTCAGCAGGAGGACGGGCATTCAGCTACTTGAGGAGGCGACGGAGCAGCTAGCCTCTTTGCAGATATCCTTCGTGGATAGAGATGGAGCAGCCTTCCTTCAGTCTCTCACAGTCACTCCTCCACTACTGCAGTGGGTCAGGGAGGCACAGCGTGAGAACGCTGACTATGAGACACGGCGTGCACAGATATCCTCGGGACAGACACCTGATGGTTTCTCCCTTGGAGCAGAGCACGACATCCTTTTCAGAGGACGTACCATGGTACCAGTCGCTTTGCGAGAGGAAGTGATGAGAGAGTTTCACACTTCTCCTTTGGCGGTACATCCTGGAGTGGCGAAGATGTACCAGGACCTCAGATGACAGCACTGGTGGCCGGGCATGAAGAAGGCTGTAGCTGAGTTCGTTTCTCGATGCCTTACCTGCCAGCAGGTGAAGGCAGAGCATCAGGTACCAGCAGGCTTGGTACAGCCCTTGGAGGTTCCGGAGTGGAAGTGGGACGGCATATCTATGGACTTCGTGACTGGACTTCCACGCACTTCCAGAGGTCACGACTCCATCTGGGTGATTGTTGACCGACTCACCAAGTCGGCACACTTCTTACCCATCAGAGAGGAGGGCTCAGTAGAGAGCATGAGACGTCTCTACGTTCAAGAGATTGTGCGGTTCCACGGTGTACCATCATCTATCGTCTCCGATCGAGATGCCCGCTTTACTTCCCGGCTTTGGAAGGGGTTACAGGAGGCGTTCGGGACGCAGCTACGTCTGAGCATAGCCTTTCACCCTCAGACGGATGGTCAGACAGAGAGGACCATTCAGACTCTCGAGGACATGCTCCGCGCATGTGTCCTCGACTTTGGTCGTAGCTGGGAGGACCACCTACCCTTGGTGGAGTTTGCGTACAACAACAGCTACCACTCCACCATCGGGATGGCACCGTACGAGGCATTGTACGGCCGACCTTGTAGATCTCCTTTGTGCTGGACAGACCCTGGAGAGTCAGCACTGGTGGGACCGGAGATGGTCCAGGCCACGACAGAGAAGGTCCAGGTCATCCAGGAGCGGATGAGGACAGCTCAGAGCCGACAGAAGTCATATGCTGACAGGAGGCGGAGGCCACTTGAGTTCGAGGATGGCGACCACGTCTTCTTGCGGGTCTCACCTCGACGTGGTATTCGGAGATTTGGCCGAGGCGGCAAGTTATCTCCGCGCTTCATCGGACCCTCCCAGATTATCAGCAGGATTGGTGAGGTGGCTTATCGCCTGGATCTACCACCTCAGTTGCACCGGGTGCACGACGTCTTCCACATGTCTCAGCTGAGGAGATACGTGCACGACCCGACACACATCTTTGACCATGGGGAGCTCGACGTTGACGATGGGGCGACTTTTACGGAGGTCCCGGTAGAGATAGAGGATCGGCAGGAGCAGGTCCTGCGTGGGCGATCGATTCCTCTTGTGCGCATCAGATGGTAGCACGGGAATCTCCAGGAGAGCACATGGGAGCGGGAGGCTCAGATGCGTGCTCAGTACCCTCATTTGTTTCCCTAGTTTTTGATGTATCTTTAAGGGGACGTAAAGCCCTGAGGTGGGAGTAATGTAAAGACCCGTAAAATTCAAGGGAAATTTTTTCTTAATTTTCTTTAAAATTTTACAAGAGCACGGTTTCAGACGGCACCTGATTCCAAGGCCCGGAGTGCCCGGAATCAATTTCTGAAGTTTGGCTCGGGTACGTTCAGTGAACGAACGAGCGGGAATTCCTAACTTTTGATCCGGTGCTCGGAATTGAAATCTGAGGGCACCGATGAACTCGCAACGCCGATTTCCACTTAAAGAGACCGTTTCGGAAGTTGCGTTTGTTGCGGGTTGAAAGTTTGTTTTTGGGTTTTTAGTTTAAGTTAAATAAAATTTGTGAAGAACAAATTTTATTTTAACAAGATAAATCCTACCAAAGGGAGTTGGGAGTGGGACCCACATCCACTTAACCTTTCTTGGGAGGATTAAGTGTGGTGGGGCCCACACGAACCCCAACTCCTCAAATTCTCTCAAAACCTCCCCTTTAACCCATTTCAATTAATGTTGACAACTTTGTTTAATTAATTGAAGAGGGTTAATTTAAATTTCAAACCTTTGAAATTCTAAGAGGAGGGTTGTGTAATAAAATAAGCTTAAGCTTATTTTATTTTGGTTGGGTTGGTTTCCTTTGTTCTTGAGAGGATTTTGAGAGCCTCTCCTTCATCTTCAAGCCTTGACGAAGAACGCTCAACTTGACGAAGAACGCTCAAGTTCCGACGAAGAACGCCGCTCCTCCCTTCTTCGTCTACCGTGTAAACGAAAGGGAACGCCACTTCTTCCTCGGATTCCCTTCGTCGGCATACAAAGATTCGCCAACGGCGTATCACATCGGACGCACCTCTTCGTCATCGGATTTGACGAACGACGACCGCGACGCCCGACCTCCGCGACGTTGTCTTCCGCGGAACGTTGACAAATCCTTGAACTTATACCCAAGGTAGGGGTTGTTGATTATTGTTTAATTATTTTATTCTTGCTCGTGGTTCGTATGACTAAGGTGAGGATGTTGATTATTTAAAATTGTGTTATTATTTATCGTGAGGGGACCGGACCGCATGAACACGGCCGAACCCCCTCCATCATTCATGTTGATTTATCTTGCGGGTGGAAGCAAGGTGGCGTGGTGCTGTCGCACCACGCGGTTAATCGTGCAATTATTTTACGCGACGCCGTCGCGCTGCGTCGTGGAAGAATCATCAAGAACGTGACGCCGTCGCGCTGCGTTGAGGAAAAATCAAGGTGCGGCAGAGGGGCACGGTGTCGTCGCACCGCGCCGGACGATGAACACCGTGGCCGGTTCTGGGCCGCGGTGGAAAGAGAAGACCGGCGGCCGAGCCGCCGGCGTCGGAATCCGAAGAGGGGACGGGATTTTCCGGTCCCGTTGGAGAAAACAGGCCGGCCAGCTGGCCGACCGGATGGTAATTAACCGGGGGAAATTAATCCCCCGGCCATCACACAAAACCCCCCTCTTTATGAGGGGGGCGGTTCCTTTGAGGGGGGGCAGGCGGCCCCTCGTTTCCTGCCAATCAGGCCCCCCACGTTGGGGGGGGGGGGGCGGTTTGCAAACAGGCGCGGCTAAAAAGCCGCGCCAACTCTTCAATCAGCGGGGGATTGATTCCCCCCGCATGCCGCCTCCGTGCGGTGCCAGGCCGCCGCGGCCGCCGCGCCGCCGCGCCGCCGGCTGGCCGGGCGGCCGGGCCGGGTCGGACCCGGGTCGGGTCGACCCGGACCCGGACCCCCCGTTTCGAATCATTTTCGGTCTTTTGGTCATAACTTGAGCCACGGACCTCCGATCGACGAACCGTCTGCGGAAACACGATCCTTGGATCGAGACGGTCGTTTCGGTATATCGCACCCAAGGTTTCGGATTACTTTGAGTTCGACCGGGTTGGTTCGTTCACGAAACCAACCGGGCCTTCGGAGCGGAAACGCTCATATCTTGAGCTACGGACGTCCGATTGACGTGCCGTCAGCTGTGTTGTGTTCCTATTAGTGAGACGAATCTTTTGGCATACTCCGCCCGAGGTTTGGACGCAGGTGGAGTACGGTCGGGTTTGTTTTGCCTTAAAAACCAACCGGGCCCCGGGGATGAAAATGCCAATAACTCTCAGACCGGGCGTCCGATCGACGCGCCGTCTGTTGCGTTGAGTTCCTGTTGTCGATACGGAACTTTTGGATACATCAACTCTGGACTTTGTGTCAGTTGATGTATCAGCCTCTCGGCTCGTGGAGCGGACCCTCCGAACGAGCTTGCTGTGTGCGGGAACCCTAGTGCTGGCTGCGACTGTTACTGTGACTACTACTGCTACTACTGCTACTGTGACTGAGACGACGATAGTATAGAGATCCTGTGTGGGTCTTTGCGGGGGTTAGTTACCTATCGATCCTTCGTGGGTCCGACGACTTAGATGGATCAAAGATCATCTTTATCGTCCTTTGAAGAAGTATACCTGTGTGAGTTGAATCTGTTGCTTTCCTGTGTGGATTGTGTTGTGCAATCCTGTGTGGATTACGTTTTGCTTTCCTGTGTGGAATACGTTTACTTTCCTGTGTGGACTGAGTTGTACTTGGGCTCGGAGGTTGGAGCGTATTTGAATTTGATGACTTAGGTATATGTATGGGCATATACCTAAGCAGTGACGGTTGTTACTTCGTGATTGTACCTTTCTTCGTGGTTTATCCTTTGTGGATTTGAGAGACCTTCAGGGGTCTCGGGGTCCCTACTGAGTAGCTTATACTCACCCATGCACGGGCTTTTCCCGCACTACGTTGTTTTGGTTGCAGACGACGGACAGCGTTGACCTTAGCTGAGGCTTGCAGAGCGGGATGGTACCCGGAGGTGGACCACTGGACGGGACGTGCTCGGAGCGGACGGCGGGACCCGTGGAGCAGTGGAGCTATCTGTACCCACCCTTCAGGTGGGATTTCCAGTGGACAGCTCGGTGTAGCGGCTTTTTACTTTCCAGTTGCTGTTTTCCCTTTTTGAGTTGTACTTTACTTTCAGTTTGGGTTTGTATACTAGCCCATTTACTTTTCCGCACTTTCAGTTGTACTCTGCTTTTGCTTAGTGTTTACTTTCCGCTTGCTTACTCTGTGGTGTTTGTTTACTTTACAAAGGCAATGCCTTCCCTTTTTACCGGGATTTACGCCTTGGTGCTAGTCGCCAGCCCCTGGCCTATGGAAGGCGGGCTTGGGGTAGTCACGACACGGACCCCGAGGGAGGGTCGTGACACTCTATGAGATACTTCTACCAACACTAAGAATCCCACTCTAGGGTCGAGGAGCTGGAAGTTGAGGTCGTGGATTGAGATAGGCATTGTATGCTTATGACCCCATAGTGCAAGAGATGATTAGAGGCATGATTTGTGTTTATTATACTCTTTCTTTAGTGTTAGTAGACATAGGTTCCAGTTATTACTTCATCTTTGTACTCCTAGTGCTAAAGCTATATCTCCTAATTGAGGCACTATCCCATTAGCTTCATCTTGATATTCCAACAGGGAATGATTCATCAATATCTATTATATTCCATCAGTGTGAGATATATCTTATTTAAGATAGGTTCATGTGGGACATTTTGGTTATCACAATGGAACCTTATGACATAATCTTGGGTGTGGATTAGTTTTCCTTGGTTCAAAACCATATTGTGTATCACGGAAAACAAGTCTAATGCCTTCATATATGATAGGAGGAGATTAATCTTTATAGTCAAGAGAGATATCATGGAGGGATGAGTTGGTTTTGGGAGCATAAGGATTTATCCCATCACCCCTTATTGGGTGAGTATATCCCCGGGTAAAATATTCTCTTCAACAATCTACATATCCTATAATTGTGTCAGATTATATAGATGTCCTCACTGAGGACATTCTGGGACTACCACTAAGGTGGGAGATGGAGTTTTTTTATTAACATACACTTTGGGACTTCAATGATATCTTATTTTGCATATCAAATGGCACCTACTGATCTTTGGGAGCTTAATTTGTAGTTGGAGGACGTTCAAGAGAAGACTTTCATCAGGCCTAGTGCGTCCCCCTGGGAAGATCTAGTTTTGTTTGTGAAAAGTTAGACAAGATCATGCATATTTTCATGGATTATCATTTCCTGAACTAAGTCATGATAATTAATAATTACCTCTTTATAAGAATTGGAGACCTATTTGATCAGTTGTGAGGTGAAATATGGTTCTTGAAGATTGATCTCCAGTCTAGATACCACTAATTAAGGGTTCAAAAGGTTGATATTTCAAAGATGACATTTTGATTCTGATGTAGACACTAGGATTTACTATTGATTCCATTTTGGCATGAAAAACCCCCTACCATGTTTATAAATTTGACAAATTAGATCTTCTATCCCAACTTGGACTAGATTTTGGTTTTCTTCATTGATGAAATACTCATATAATCTGAATCATTGGAGGATCATATAGAACACTTGAGGTCAATTCTAGATTCACATCGAGAGAACCAGCATTATAGAAAGATAAAAATGTTCTAGTTCTATATTCTTGAGGGTCACATTCTAGGTATTGTCATCTATGTGTATTGTTTATCCATTGAACTAGTGAATATTTATGTTGTTCATGATTGAGATCCATCCAAGAGCATGTAAAAGGTGCAGAACTTTCCTGGCCTAGAAAGGTACTATAGAAGGTTTGTGGTAGACTTATCATGATTTTCACCCCTTTAACCACCATGATGTGGAAAGGGAAGTTATTTTCCATGAATGTGTAGTTCCATAGGTCCATTTAAGAGTTAAGGCTAAAGATGTTGATGGATCTTGTGTTGAGACTACCAGAACTGGGAGTGAAGTACGTAGTGTATTGCAAAGCCTCATGAGTTGGGCTTGACTGTGTGTTGATGCAACAGGAGGCAGTTATCACACATGGGATGAGGAAGTTGAGACCCCATGATCAGAACTATTAAACTCAATACCTAGAGCTAGTATCTATATTTACCCTGAGGATGTTGAGGTACTACCTTCTAGGGTAGCTCTTTATGGTTTAAACAGACCATAATGGTCTCACATACATCTTCAACCAGATAGACTTGAACCTGATATAGTGGAACTAGATATCTTTATTGTAGGACTATGAATTTGATATATTATATACTCTAGGGAAGGGAAATAAAATAGTAGAATCCATTAACAGGATGTCCCGGGTTCTCTTCGTGCAGGAGGCTTCTGAGAAGTTGACTTCCTTGCAACTGACCTGGGTGTCGTAGGAGGGTATATATTTTTTTGGAGTCGATGGTGTTGAATCCACCACTTTTTGAGCATGTGAGATATTTACAACTTAGATAAATCAAGTATAAGGTATTATGTTACTAGATATCCATGGGAGATTCAACATATTTATATTCTAAAGGAGGGAATAATATCATATTTTTACAAAGATGGATGGTGGTTCCAATCAGGGAGTGGGAGGAGGAGATTCAAGAGTTCCACACTTATCCCACAGTTATACATCCTAGTGTGGAGGGGATGTACAAAAACAATCATTAGTAGTTTTGGTGGTCTTACATGTGATAGATCATAGCTGAGTTTATCTCTTGGTGCCCCACCAATTAGCAGGTGATGGATGAGCACCAGATTTCAGTGTGATTGTTGCATCACCTTGAGTTATATGAGTGGAAATGGGATGGAATATCCATAGACTTTATGATAGGTATTATTCACACAATGAAGGCCCATAACTCCATCTAGGTTATCAATAAAAAAATCATGAAGTTGGTACACTTCCGTGATATTAGGGAGAAGAGTTCAGTGGGGTACGTTGGAGTAGTTATATATATTGGTGATTGTTTTCCTTGTTGAGGTGACCTCGTTGATTGTCTCTGATCAGGAAGTGTATTTTATGGAAGATTTAGGGATAGGCCTATAGGAGGAATTCCGGACACAAATATTGATAATTATAACCTTTCACCCACAAATTGATGGGTAGACCGAGCACAACATCTAGGATTTGGAGGATATATTGAGGGTTTTCATGTTATACTTCAGATAGATCTGGTAGGACCGCTTTCTCTTTGTAGAGTTTTCATAAAAAATAGTCATCACTCTAATATTTTAATGAAAACATATCAGTTCTGGTATGGAAGACACGATAGGTCACCCTTATTCTTGACATAGATTGGTGAGATGTCTCTTGTGGGTCCCGAGTTGGTATAGAAAATGATGGAGAAGGACTAGGTCACCCATGAATTAATGAGGATGACCTATAAAAAATAAAAATAATATGTAGATCACCATCATAGGTCCTTTGAGTTCATGGAGGAAGACCTTGTTTTCTTGGGAGTCTCTTTTCAATGAATATTGTAGAGGTTCATCTGGGGAGAAAATTTATCCTAGAGGTAAATTGTGTCATTCGAGTTCATGTAGATGGTTAGAGAGGTTTCTTACCATCTCACTAAACCCCAACTACTATATAGGGTTCACAACATCTATCATGTATCATAGTTGAGGAGATACATGCATGACGCAATTCATGTCATTGACTGGGGCAGGATGGACTTTGGGGATGGATCCACCTTTGTAGAGAACTTAGTAGAGATTGAGGATTTATAGTAGAGGAAACTATATGGATGGACCATCGCCTTGGTCTACATACTATGAAAACATGAGAATGTGAGAGAGAGATCCTAGGAGTAGGAGATCTAGATGCGCTCTTAGTTTCTTGAGTTATTTGTTTAGTTTTTCTTTTTGGGGATGAAAAGATTAAACGAGGGAATAATTTAGAGACCTTATTTTTTCTGTGAAATGTGTTGAAATATTTCTACATATATTTATTGATCCTTGCACTAAGAAGGTGTGTGATTATGAGTTCCGGTGTGCCCAAAATTAATTTTTTTTTTAAAATATTAAATATATTTTATATTATGACCATGTTTTTTAAAGACAATAGGATAAATCTTATAAGGAATTTTGGATGGGAAATTTGAGACCATGGTTGAGTATGGAACACTGTGCTTATTCTATGTATAACCTGAAATATTTCAGCAAGGGAAATTTAGATATCTTTCCCTTTGCCAGTGTATTCAGTTTGATAATTAATTAATTAATTTAATTAATTGTTTTTATAATATTTCAGAATTACCTATAAGAATAACACCATAAGGAATATCCTAGGGTTACCCTCATAATCTTAGGATCGTCAAGATATTATTCACATTCTTTTTTTTATTGGTGGATCTCATATGATGATGAAGAATACCTAAATCAAAGCATATCGGAGTAAAGAAAACACACAGATTTCTTTGATCATTAGAAAGTGAATTCTTTGATGATGAATGATCATATCTCTAGGAAGGACTCATCAATTTTTGTATTATTCCAATTTTCATTAAATTTATTGGGTAGATCAATCCCATTATTTTATATGTTCCAATTGTGGCATGATCATGCACCTGTGTATTGTAGTTTTAATTAGTTATTCTTGTTTTCTAACCCAGATATCCCTATTATAGATCATTGGTCAAGAACTATTGTTAAACAATGGTTAAAACTATATTATTGTGCTTTTATCCCTCAAATTCTTCACCTTCATCCCTAGTAGGACCCTGTGGTCCAGGTTTAACATTACCAAGTGGTACCGTGCTTGATTAGACCCTCAAAATCATGATGAAATGACAAACAAGGCACACATTGATGAATTAGGGATAGATATGCGACGTTTTTGAGATGAGGATGATTATTTTGAGGGTAAGAGATCAGATTCATGGAGGAAGAATTATCATTAGTATACAGGTTGAGTGATAAACCTTTGAGGATTAATAAAACCAATTTCCAGCCACTAGGTGGTAAGAAAAAATAGATCCAGAATAGATATGATAGTCCCTGGTAGAAATGAGGATTAAATAGAAGGGAAGAGGCTGAATTCAATGTGTATAATGTGGATATATGAAATAAGGAAAAAACCAGCTACATGCCTTATACAGTGATGAACACATGGTGAGTATCCCCTTGGTTGCAGTGGGTAGGGTTTTTAGAATTCGTAAGTATGACATGCCATATAGACTCCCTACATGATATGCACCCCCTTTCTCACGTGAATAAGTTGTGTGGTGGAGTACAAAACTAGAAAAATTCCATGTTCCTAAGTGCATAGGCACAACCAAAGTACAAGGGTGACACCCTGTGTAAAGAGGCACTCTATGTACTAAAGTACATGGACACAAGGGAAATGTAAATAGAAAAAGAGTGGATACATATAAACAACCAAGCACATGAGTCAGACCTCGAGTGGCATGGGAACACTGTGTACTTTCCCCCATCGTTCATGTACTCCTATATCATTGCTGAGCAATGTACCTCCAGTGACATGACCGAGTGATGGATCAAGACAACATACCATGCTCCCCATGGAACATTTTTAGGAAACATAAATCCTTTATATCTTCTTAAGTTGGAATCATATTTTGGCGTGTGGGTTTCTTATCTTGATTTCTTTATGCATAGAATGTGATGATACTCTAATTTATGGATTTTGAGATATGATGTGAAATTTTTTGGGCATGGAAATTAATGAGGAGATTCACAATGATTACTGTGATACAATTGGATCACTAGGGGATACATATAGAGTGGAACCTTCAATCACCTTTGACATGAGTCCTCTATAAATACATATTGAGTGAAATACCTTATCGTATTGTGTGTGGGTCCTTAATGACTGAACTGGAACCCCCTATCACCCCAAGGCACAGGTCATCGACTTATGGAGTGTAACCCCTGTCAACTTGGGCACAAATCCTCTACCTTATGAGTGGAACCCCCTATCAGATAGGGTAGATGTTACTGATTACTAGGGTGGAAACCCTATCACACCATGGTGATGTTCCTCAACTTATAGAGTGGAACCCTCTATCATCTTGGGCTCAAGTCCTCTACCTTCTGAGTGAAACTACTTGATTGGATAGGGTGAGGGTCCTCATAACACTTGAGTGGAAATCTACATCAGTATTATCATGGGGCCCCTATGGATACTTAAAAAGTTGAACCCCTCTAAGGAATTAGGGTGCTGGTCCAATACTGGGAGTTTTTTTCCCATGGACAATGTTATATAGTGATGAGGCATGAGACTTCCCATAGTTACTTTTGAGCAGACGTGTGAGATTCTAGGAATCATTGATAGATTTTAGAACTATTAGTGACTCTTTTACTGGGATGATCTATGAGATAGAGATCCACTTTCTCTCTCATTTGTGTTTATTTTGACCTATTACATATATATACTTCTGTACCCAGATGTTTGTATTTTGTTACTATCCATTGATGGGTTATAAATATGCATTGGTAATTACACATTCTTTCCATGTTTATCTTGTTGTGGTTGGATGGGTTTAATCTCAAACTATAAGTGTAACTGATTTGATATTTTGTTCATATACAAAATGTGTTGATCCCATTGTGTTTGGATGAGGTAAATTTCTCTCTTGATCTGGGTTGATCTATTCTATTTCATAGCTTGCAACATCCTATTTATTATCCAATGTATTTATATTTTTGTTGTATCTATTACTACTCCTCCTTCATATTTTCGGGCATCCTTATTGGTATGTATACACTCACCCCTTTATGAGATTTTTCAACACATGTCATGTCTTTTGAAGACAATGGGCTGGTCATCTATGACTTAGAGGAAATTAGGGATACCTGGTACTTTGGACCATGTATGGGGGTAGTGTCTTGGAAATTAGGATTTGAGATCACTCAGTGTTCTACATTATAATATTATAGGTTGTCACATATTTCTAGTTGGGTGTGTATTTTTCCCCATTAATTTTTATTTTACACTACTATACTCTTATAATATCTAGAGGTTTTATTTGTATGGTTATTACCAGTGTCTTAAATATTTTATTATTCTCCCAATGAACTTATTCAATGATACTACTTTATGTGTTCATATAATAACTTATAATAAGGCTTCCCATGTTATTTATGCTTTAATAACAGGTCACTACCCCTGTATTATGGAGGTGGGATTGGGGTAGTTGAATCTCAAGCCCCCATTAGGGTCGTGTCATGAAGCTGTGCTTAAATTTTCAAAGGAACTCATGCTCCTTGTTCATTAGACATGGTGATAATATGGTGTAACAATGGTGGAAAAGAAATATAATGTTTCTAAGAGAGATAAATCACTAAAGGGATGAATCATCATTGCTTTTGTTAAGTGCATAGAGCCCTTGGAGAAATCCAAATACCATCCTGAAAATTCAATGGACCTCACTCCACTATTTAAATGATCACACTATTTAGTTGGGAATGGAATCTGGATGGGGGTTTTAGGATCCCTAATACCACCACATTCTTCCCCACATCGGTGAAACACTCCCACCTCTGCTGCATGGACCTTCATCCCATGCACCAGTGTGGCCCTACTCCTATATGTGTATTCCATGCACAAAATCCTCTTCCTATTACCACCACAAAAAGTGATTCCTTAGCCAATATTGTTTATTAAACCCTCATGGATCAACCATGTGGATTTATCCTCTTATTTTGAGGGATATCTAGGGTGTACATATTATTTTGGCACCCACAAAAAAAAAATTAGAAAAATCATATCTTATAAAAAAAATATTTTAATTATTTATATTTAGTTTTCAAAACTTTTATTATAAAATAGAAATCAACCACAACTTAATAAACTAATGAAAATATAGTTATGATAGTACATAATTTAATACAATTAATGAATTAATTATCTAGAAATTATGAACAAATTTAAGGCTGTCAAATCTTCACATTTACCTTTAGTTAAAGTATATGTTTTTTCCATCCAAAAGGGGCATGTGTATTTAAATCACAGAATTATTTGATATTGTAGCTACATATTGCATATTGTACATGAAAATTATCATTAAATATTTATATGAAATATTTTATAGAAACATTCAAGTAGAATATTGGGAATCATTAGTTATATCAATGGTTAGTAAACCTATCTGTATTTAGATTTTCCATAATTATGCCATCAAGTGAGGTGTATATGTGTTTTAATCTCTATATAATTAAATTATTGTTATCTTGGAAATCCTTTATTTTCTAAATAGGGTCTTAGAATGGTAAATTTATTAGGTATGGGAATCGTTTATTTTCTTATAAGGAGTTCCAAATCCTTATCTAATTTACATTTTGGGATCCATCAATAAAGACATAACAAAAACACAATATAGTGAATGACATATTGATTTACATAAAAAGTGTTTTCATCTATTATTGGAAGATATTTATTTATTTATCATAATTAATTTTAAAAGAAATAAAAATCTTATTATATCCAAGGAAATTCACAAAGGTATTAATCTTGACCTCCTTGAGGACTCTCTCAAAAATGTTTTTGAATATGAAAAAATGTATCATTGAAGCGATAAATTCATAATGGGAATCTAAATTATTTTATATTAACAAAATATATAAATTAATCAGAGGAAAACTCATACTTATTATTAATTGTCAACCTATTAATCATTTCCTCAGGTAATATAGGTTACCTTTACCAAAGAGAGAAAATAATTTCTAGAAGCTACCGTAAGACTAAATTTTCTAAAAAATCAATCTCAACAAAGGATTTGGAAAACTTGTTATAAAAACTGAATATAAACACAAAATTAAATTCTATAGAATGAATTACCAATAGAATGAATTACCATTTAGCATAAAAAAATTATCCCTTATCATTTTTGAATGAAATTTCAGGAATATTTAATCCAACCACGAAGATTTATTTACTGTATATTGATGATATACTACTTTTCAATTATAATATAGAATATTATTATATTCAATTATAAATGTTTTATAGAATAATACATGAATACATAAACATTATCTCATACTTGAAGATTATTATTGGCTATACAAAGATCAATTTTCTAGGCATGAATATCTCAAATGGATAGTACCATTTATAACCTCATATTACCTTCTTACTTGATAATTTCATAGATAAATATTTATTATTCAAGAAGATTAAAAAATTTCCTCGATTCATTAATTTCATGTATAAGTTCAAACGTTATATTACAAAAGATCATAGAATTTTCTCTGCTTAACTATAAAAGTGAACCTCTCTAGAATCCAAACTATAGAAAATATCTATGATATATTAAATGGGTTTTAAAGTATTTAATCACTTAGAAAATTTCATGATTAGGTACGGAGATATTTTAGGTATATGTAATTGATTTATATATGGGATAATTCATTCTAGAATAAGGTATGAAAGGTAAAATGAATATCCATGGCCATAAGAGTGGATCTGTTGAATATGGAGAAATTTATTATCAATATATATATATACAAATAGATGTTAGTGGTAAAATGGAAATAATGATTTTATAGATTCATCACATTGGTCAAAAATTTTTAATTTAAGGGGGTTTTCTAGTTTTCCTTGGATTATTATGTTTAAGAAAAATGGTTCCACAACCAAAAATCATTTTTATGATGAAAATTTGTAACTCGCATATCAAAGGAAAAAATAATATTTTTCTCAAATTGATATGATGAAATAAAAGTACCATCACAAGGATTTTACCAGTGGTTTACATACAAAAAACAATAGTATTTATATAGTATTATTAAGAATACATCATTTGTGAAATTTATATTATTTCTAGAAAATATTTTTAAGCAGTTACCATCTTGATGATGAAGCAATACTTGAGCTACCATTACATCATGTTTATTTTCTTTTCTGATACTTATAAGAAATAAACATAATTAACTTTTCAATTTTATAATGTATTAATTGATTATATTATGGTATTTGATAGAACTCTATACAATTGGGATCATATTTTATTGTGGTCTATTAGTTTATTATCTTACCCACTACTAACTCAACAAGGTGTTTAATGGACCATGTTTTTTCTGATAAACAATTTACTCAATTTTTAATTCTTGGGGTCCTTATACCCCCATAGGGGTTAAAATAGTAAATTTTCTTCATTACAATAACTCATAAATTTTTTCTAATGGTCCTGTCGATCTTGGGATGTAGTGTTTACCCCAAGGATGAGACATCACTTAATTACAAGCATTGTAGAGCCTCAAGAATAATATATTAAGTATAATATAATAATTCTTTTACACACACACATATTAATAGTTATATTTATTTCCTTCAATTTTGAGTCTCATATGAGAAATACAAGATGATATTTGTGCACAAAACAAAATTTTTTCAATAGGGACAATTCCATCATAATTCATATGTGGAATATTGAGGTCTAATATCATGGGTAAAATATAATTAATTAAGTTAATTGATTGATTTACTAATTAATTTACTCTAATTTAAACCCTAATATCCATTTATTTAAAACTATTTAACCCCTATTTTTAGCTTTAGCTACTAAACCATATCTTAAGGGGGGGGGTGAGTGGATGAGGAAATTTAACAGATCAATACTGAAAGATAAGATGAACGTGTTCTTTGACGAGGATTAATAATAGATTCTAAAATATAAACGTCCTTTACAAATGATACATCCAAACCTAAACTATGGTTTTTTTATTTTTATGGATCTATTCTTTATGAATTATTAGAGTAAATAACGAATCATAACCTCTACTCATCGTGATAAAATCATGGTGGGGTATTGAGTGACTATCTCTAAGACCATTATAATTACAGAATCACTTTGTGATTATAGAATCACATTATGATCATTGAATTACCATTACTAAAACCAAAATACTTTGAACCGTGGGGTTTCTTCAATAAAATATTTTTAAATTTTTTTTTTGTTAATGTATGATTTCGATGGATGATCAATGAAGTATAGATCATTTTTCTCCCCTGTAACCTATCTATATTACTCCCCCTGTCCATTTATTACTCACCTCCCTATATACTTCCCTATTGCATATTGATGTTGAGCCATCATCTCTAGTGGTGGCTGATGAATGTGTGAGGTGGTCATACATTGGTGGTGGGAGATAAAATAACCTGTGATGGGGCCCCAATGAGGGAGGATGAATCAACATAGCAATTTGGAGAGAGTTAAGATGAAAATGAATAAATATATGATGGAAAGGTGTGAAATATATCATCATTGAAAAGGTGTGGAATGATTCATTAGTGATCGGGGGGTAGGGCATCCCAGTGGTGACCCCGGGCATGAGGTAGTGGAGGGATACATCGGCGGGTGGAAGCCCAGGATAAGGAAACCATATAGGTGGATTAGGTATGATGTGGGAATGTGATATAGGATAGGGAATACCCTTGGTAATTTTATCAACCCTAGGATCATTTGGTGGCCTAACTTGATATGGTAGGTGGGAAGGGTTACCATTCCCAACCCCACTGGATTGGATAACATGGGATGACCCAAAGAAGGGCCCAAGAATGTGTGGATTAACATGTACTCACCCATGTAGTATGACAATGTGGGATATAAGTGGGATCCATGAACCCATTTATTTTGTTTAACATGGGGTGCAAAAATCCATCCCCTAAACATCATGCCACATGGAATTCCTAAAGTTCACCACATGGTATTCTCTTTCCAATATGGTATATTTTCCATAAAATCTCCACTTAGTGATCATTTTGGGAAAAATAAATAGTATATACTCGGTATTTTTCCATGTAGGTCAAAGTGTAATAATTTTTGGGACATTTAAGTTTTTGTTTCATGTTTAATAAGTAAATTTTTAAATTTGATCTGTATGATCAATGATAGGGATCGAGCATGTTGATTTGAGGGTTTATAGGGTCAAGTATTTCCCCATGTAAACTTTTTAATAATTAGTGAGATGCGATTACCTAATATTTATAACAGAGAAAGATTACATACTTCATACTTTTTGTGTTCTACCCTTGTTTTCTATCTGCTTACTACACACTATTGAGTGCATGGGTCCTCTATATATGAAGTGAGATCCTACACTCATTTTCTCTATGATACTCTAATCTACCGCATTACTTTAGATTTTATGAATGTCCTTATTTATATATTTTATAGGGAAAATGGGTTTTTAGGCTTAGGTGTATATGTTATAAGGCGTTTATACTCTCTTGGATGACATATATCATTAGTCAAGTTATGGGTTCCACTATGGGTTTCTATTGTGAGCATACAATATTAGTGAATTGTAAAGATGGAAAATTCCCCGACATATGTGTATACATCAGTGTGGAGTGGAATTTACTTGATATATTATAGTGTATATGTGGAAGAAATTATGGATAGATCATATATTTTAAAACTTTTGGCTCCTTAGGAACCATGGGTTTCCTTCAAGATGCATTATATAGCTGGTTATTTTACATCAGACTTTATAGAGTTTACATTACTCTGAGAATCCATATTTTCTTATGATATTTTTGCCTTCCTATGATTTGAAATTTTCTATATACCTAATAATTTTAGTTATCTAGTATAAATAGATTGTATTTTATTATCTTTCTATGGGTTACTCTCTCATACTAGGGTTTTTGTGCCAACTGACTATTTTTTATTTCCTTTTTTATTTCATGGACTAATACTAAGTATTTTTATACTCACCCCTCCATGATAATTTTGAGAACAACTGTTTTTTATATGAATAAGATTTAGTTTTCATAGGTAGTCTTGGGGGACATGGATCTCTCTTTGATTATTTGGAGATGATTCTTGGTGATTCTTGGTTATGCATGATAGGGAATTATGGTTCTTAATAGTGGTAGTGACAATTATAGTTGCAATTTGATTCAGTAGTATGTGTAGTGGGGAGTACATTTCAAGTGACTTATTCCTGTTAGATTCAAAGGATTTTAAGATATACAATTCCTTTTGTATTTTCCTATATTGAATTATTCTTATATTTAATGTCTCATGCATGTGTTGTATACAATTAATTTTATTATATATAAATATACACTATTGGTGTTGCGGGTTACTCTATTCATTGAAGACATGTGTCCATTGTAGGTTGATAATGACAAAATTTTTATTATATTTTGTGATATACCAACTTGGTTCTAGTAACTTTCCCTTTTCTAGGTGGGATTTGGGTGAAACAAGCATCCTACTACCAGTCTATGAGAGGCCCCAATGGGTCAAACCATGTTATAAAGGTATAAATGAGGTCAAGTCCATAGGATGGAGTTTTGTGTTAGAAATCTCTTGATCACTAGTTTTAGAATTTAGGGAAATAATTTTACGGGAGTCTTCAGTTTAGTTATCAAACTTGGGAGACCAGTATAGTTGCAGTGGTTGATGTATCATTTCTCCATGACTTTGATAAAATATTAGTCGACCCATAACTATTTTTACATCATTATAGGGTATAATAATGTGGGTACATGCATCACATATCATTTAGTTATGAAATTCCATATCATTCCTAGTCCAACTCAACTAAATATTATATAATTCTTATGAGTTCATCCAATAAAAGGAACTACATTACCCACTAAAAGACTTCTTGTCAGTAAAAGATGGATTATGGAAATATTGTGGCTATATTTGGGACTCTCACTACCAATTAGTGAGAAATGATTCATTTTTTTCTAAGGCTATGTTGAGATAAATTCTTTCTTGATGATCTGAGGAAGTTTCTCTCCCCTTTTCAGGAAGTGTAGATATTTTTTATAGAGTTTATAGTAGCTACTACCTAGTTAGAAAAGATTACCTTTAGGATGAACATTCCTTATGTGTTAATATAATGGAAATATCATTGGTTACCAAGGATATTCTGATCCTTCGAACAATGAGGTTTGGATGGAGTCTTAGACTTTTGTTTCTATTTATTATTGTCTTTAAAAAAATAGATGAATATTCTTACATGGATGTTGATGTATGAAATATAGCTCTATTAATAGATGATTTTATCTCTTGAACTCATGATGAGACTAATCTATTTTGGTTGTATTTTAATCCCTTTTCCGGATAATGATTTATCTGAGGGTGTTGGAACCTCGATATGGTAGTATGACTAGGTTTGAGTACAAGTCAGGGCCTACAGATCCCTTAAGGAATTACAGGTTCAGGTTTCTGGATTTATTTTTCAAACTTAATAGGTCATGTGTAGAATATTGAGGTAAATTTATTGATATGTGGTCATATTTTCATACAATAACACCGAATACAAAGACCCCACCAAGTGAGAGCTAGTGGAAGGGAATACTTGGTGGGGGAACACCCTAGATTTCATAGCAGGAAAGAGTTTTTATTGAGGGAATCCAAAGTGATTTTGTGAATGGAACATCATATATATGAAAAAATTGAAATTATATATTTACTATTGAAGATAGTAACCTATAAGGGAGCATTTATGGTTCAGAATTTGGTGTTATAAAAGAATATGGAGACGAATGACACTAATAAACTCTCACTCATCACCAACCTCAGTTTTTTTCTACCAAGAACACAATGTTCAATGTCAGAGCTAGAGGAAGCTATATTTGTGGGGTGACTATGGTTAATAATTAATAGATGTAGTTTGACATATGATTCATGTATTCCCTTCATTGATGCTATTAATTCATGTTATTTTAATGACTTGTTTTTATTAATCTTATGTCCCAGAGTAATATATTCCAGAGAAACACCTATCTTGGTCTTTATTATCTAGAGAGTTTCCACTAGTGTTGAATATCTTATAACCACCCCTTATAGTGAGGTGAGATAATACTTAGTGTATTTAGAGGTCTTTAAAGAGATTAATTCAGTATATAGATAAGATATATTGGTACCTACCTTAGTATGGATTAATTATCAATAATTTTTTTGTGCGGTGATGCACCCTTTAGTAAATACAGAAAGATATAACCCCATTCAAGAGTGGGATTCTCTTTAGTGTGGTGATAAGATCTCACAATGAGATGTTGTAGTTTAATACCCATAAATTGGTAGGTAGGGACTTGTTTTATGAGTTTATGGATGAGAATCAACTCCCTATGAATGTGAAGGAAAGAATAAACACTTCTAAAGGGAGACCCATTATTATTACTTGATGAGAGGACAAAGTGTGCATATATTTGTATTAAGATATGGAGTTCATGTGTTGAAAAGTTAAATGTGTGACCAAATACTTCCTAGTATCAGTTTGTGGTGGATCATGGTAGACATTTAAAGAATTTACCTACTATCTACTATGTAGTAACCTATTGTGGAGAGTCTTATATATTTATAGAATAGTAGTTGTCCTTTGTGAAGTTGAGGTCATGGAAGTTAATGAGATTAGAGTGTCACAATAATTATGTGATGACTGACACCCTTGACATGGGGATTATGTTTTTGGATGATATAGGAGGCACATGATTTGATAACTTTAGATAATTTGCCTCATTAATGGATAAGGGGTGGTTCTCATCATTGGTACACTAATGTGGCCCTAGACTATTCCCTTGTGTGATAGAGGCTTGTGGTGGTGATATAAACTTAGGGGACCTTTTTGATTGGATATTCTAAGGTGATGTTCTGGTAGTATTTTCTTAAATGTGGGGAGCACATCATCCACTTCCCTAGACATACAACATTTTTCTCATGGAATTCATACTAAATACCAAGATGGATATCTTCAATTTAGACCACTCTAAAGGGGATGAAACACTAATTTTGGTGTGTTTAATATAGATATTTTGTTTTCCCCAACACCTAAAAACTACTTCTTTTTATTATAGGTGGAGGTTTTTTAGTATTTTATTATTTTAGGATTCAATTATTTAGTTGGTGTCATCCAAGGGGTTGGACCTGGTAGAGTAGTGTCATCTTAATTGTCAAGACAATATTCTATGAAATGTAGTGGATTGGGCCACCCTATGTGTAGTATAATGGTGTAGATAATTTTAATTAAGTATGGTTCTATTCCTAATGGCCTTATCCATAGATTTATTGAAATAAAAATGACAACAAAACCATGATATATTTTGCAGAGAATGAAAAAAATGTTGGAGATTTTTATAAGGATAAATTATTCGTATGGATGTGGAGTTTGGGAATTAAGGTCCATGTATTATTTGTGTTGTGAGATAGAACCATATGTTTTTGGGCCTTATGAGTAGGAGATGATGAATAAACTAACATCATTCTAGGGAATCACGATTCTTGTAATATCTTTTGTTGTTACTATTAATCATTATGAAATGCTTAGGGGTGGACTGTGGCGTAAATGTTTTTCCACAATAAGACAACCATAATGAATTCCCTTTAAATGTGGGGAGAAAGGTGATCCCACTAGTGATAAACATGAAAATATATCATATTGAAAAGGGTGTATATGGGTTATGGTTTCTCTTTTTCCTATATAGTGGCATGAACTTCTGATTAGAATAGGTTATGGGAATGGTGGCTTATCAAGGCTATCATGGAGCAGATCATCTTTGTATTATAGTATTTCTTTGTGATGAGATATGGATGATATTATCAATGCTAAGAAAGGATGATCTCTTCTTATTTTTTGGTGTACATATCCTAATTATTACTAAACACATAAAGATGAAGGAGTTATTTTGTGAATTTGGGTTGTCTTTCAAATAGGATTGCTTCATGAGTTTCATTTTTTAGTAACTCATGATATTTTATTTTCAGGGTAAAAAGGATTAAAGGTAGGGAAGGTGTAGTGTTCAATGTTTTCTTTGATCAAGATGTAACTTAATTTTGATGTTTTCAAATCTCAAGACCTCCAGGTGTAAAATAGTGAATTTAATCAAGTACATTGTCCTGGATTTTTTTGATAGCCCCATTGATCCCATGTTTTGGTGTTTATCCTCAAACTATGTTTACATAGAATCGTGTACAATGTTTATCCACAGGAATAATGTGTTTAATATAATATATTATTTTTAGTTTATATATTTACATTAATTGTAATCAATATTTTCCTTAAATTCAGAGACCTACATGTGAAATATAACAGCATAGTTTCTTATAAAATGAGGGATTTTCCCTAATAAAGTTGTAAAATCTGTATTTATTAGGATTAATAGGGTTATTTGTCATTGGTGGAATACTATTGGTCAAAGTTAATTTACTGATTTATTAATTAATATAATATTCTAGAAACACTAATCTCACACTTATTTAAACCTCATAACCCCCTATCACTACGGTTAACCACATAAATCCTAGATTGAGATGGGTAGTAAGGGGATGAAATTGTTTGGAATACCAAGACTCTAAAATATGATGACTACATGATTTAAGGTGAATAAAAAAAAGAAGTTAGACCAACACTTTATTTTCCATAGCTTAAGTAAAACCTATATTAGAGATTTTTAATTTCATTATTCCATTATTCTAGAGTCCTATATTGAAATTATGAATCAGAACCTCTATTTTTCCTGATTGAATCTAAGTGGGTCATTTATTGAATTTCTTTAACTTTTTTTTTGATTATCAAATCCAATTTTGATCATCAAATTCCAATTCTTGAACCCCAAATCATTTTTCCATTAAATATATAGGTCATTATCTTTTTATCTCAAATTTTTATCTTGTTGACTAAAAAATATCAATAGAGGATCGATGAAGCATATTCTATTATTCTCCATCCATATATTTTCTTCATATATCTTATTATTATTTCTATCTCCCTCATCTATCTCTACCTATCTCCTCATTACATGTGTAAAATGGGACTATGTCCCTTGACATGGTTGATGTTCATGAGGGGTTGATGGAATTTGGTGATTGGTGATGACCAAACCTATGATGGTAGCTCAGTGAGGGGGAACGAAGAAAATGGAAGTTTAATGAATGTGGTGGTGGAATGGTAAAAACTGGTGAAGGAAGGGTGTGGTGTATCTCATTAGTTAATGGAACAACATGGAGTTTCAGATATAGGCTATTATAGAAACATCATGGTGACCCCCAATATGGGGAGGTCTTTAGCCACATCGACATCTGAAAGCCTGGGCGGAGGGCCTGATGATAGCCACCACAATGCTATATGAAATTATGGGTGGTGGATAAGGAATCCACCTATTGTTAAATCACCATATGGATTAGAAAAAATACCATGTACCATTTATAAAGTGGGTAGGGATTACCTCCCAAGGCTAGTAGGGATGGTCTAGACCAATACATATCCTAGTAGTGAGAAATTGAACACATGTTTTCCCACGTGGCCAGGTCATGCGATCGGGTTGGTGGTTGAACTAGGATGAGTATTCCTAATCCAACCTCAGAATGTGTGGTAGAAGTATGATTCTCATGGGAACCACAATCCCATATGTTACACATCACATGGGGTGCAATGTGGCTAAAAGTAAATTTTCCCCCCACCATCTCACTAAATGGCCCAGCCATAGGCCACAACATGGCATAATATTTCCTTTATATGGTGTTTTTTATAACATATCCACTGAGTGTTCATTTTGTAAAGTTGAATATCCTATCTAGAGAATTTGAAATAAAATTAATAGGACTGATGATAACAATCTGGTGTGGTAATCATAACATTCATAGAATCTGGTATTTCCCCTCATCTAGTTTCTACTATTCGAAAATGTTTTAGTACCTCGTATTGTTAATGGAGTTAGATTATCTACCACCACCATAATGTATATTACCCACATATTCTATCTTCTTATTGTGTTATACTCTAGGTATGATTACTCTATTTATGAAGTAATACCCTCTTATCATATAGTATGTTCTACTATAATTTACAATGTTTCACTTGATGAGATATGAGTCCTCCTTTATGGATTCAATGAGGTGAATGGGTTTCCCATGATTGGGTGGTTATTTTGGAAGGGGTTTGTACTCCCATAGATAAAATATATCCTTAGTCCAGGTTTAGGCCCACCTATGGATTTCTAGGGTAATGAAATGATTCTAGTGAATAATAAATTGGGGTACTTCCTTGGATGATACACAGGCTTCAACGATGAGTGTGTTTCCCTTGATATATTCTAGTGGTTGTGTGGAATAATGTATAGGTAGATCAAATACCTCAAGAAATGAGAATCCTCAAACTCCATGGATTTCATCAAATATTTAATTTGTATCTAGGCTATATAATTTAGAATTTGTGTAATTTTTGATTCATTGATTATCAATAGTTACTTAAAAAATTAGAACTATCATTAGTTGAAGCTAAGATGATTGGGACTTATCTATGTTCCAAGGAATTATTGGTGTAGTACATATATGTATTATATTTTATTATCTTCCACCTTGTAATTCTCTCATACCAAGAATACTTGGTTGAATGATCATCTTTTCATTCCATTGTAATTTCGGGGCGTCCAACTAAGTATGTCTATACTCTCCCTAGCATTTGTGTTGTACCAACAAGTGTTATCTCCATATAGATGAAGTAGTGTTTCAAGGTGGTCTTGTTGGATGTGGAGTTAGCATTACATGTTTTGAGATAAATCTCAATGATACTTGGTGATTCACAGTGGAGCATGGTGGTATTGACAGTTTCACTTGGAGATTTATTTATATGTATGAACATTTAGATGGATCTTTCTAATATATTGGGATACTAAAATTTTGAGTCATTTAATATACACAATTCCTTTGGTAGTTTCCTATGTTTTTTTCTTGTATTTTATATCTCATGCATGTATTATATACAATTTCTATTATATATATATATATATATATATATTTAATATTGGTGTTTCTGGTAATCTTATTAATTAGATATATGTGTTTTTTATAGGTTGTTAAAGGATAAGAAATTGTATGTTGTGTGATATTACTACTCATTAATAGTCACCAGTTCCATTCATATTGGAGGTGCGATTGGGGTGGCACAATTGCCTTACTATTATCCCAGGTATTCCCTTGTGGGTCTGTTAGTGTCAAGGTGTGTAAAAGGTATATGAGATTATAGATTTAGTGAAATATTTTTCGGAAAACAGAATCCTACCAGTAAGAGTTTCAATGGAATTAAATATCATTTGAATGTAATAATTTATGATTTATTATGATTAAATTCTCAAATAATCATCAATTATAGTTTTAGGACTATGAATGTATCTCATTTATATGGACTTATGTTTTTTATTTTCAAAATCTTTTTACATATTATTATTATAAAAAACCAATCTATTTTACTAAATAGAGAGTGAACATGTGAGATATTAATCCTCTTGATCCAATTGAAATTTTTAAAAAACTTCTTGATCTTAATGGAATACCATGGAATATTCCATTTACTTATCTTGATAATTACATCTATGATATTTAATAATGTATCAATATATTTAATATAATTGGGAGTAACCATCCAAATTAGGACCATCAGCTTAATGAATACCCATAAAATTATTTTTATGATGATTTACCTTTTTTAATTACAATATAACTCTTTTTTATCTAGGGAGGATCACATGAATGTGCAATTACCATTTAATGATGTGGATTTGAGTATATTAGGTCATGTAAATATTTTATAGAAAATAATGGAGTGCTTTAATGGTGGAATAAATGTAATAGACCATAATTTCATGTGAATAAAATAGGAATGAAATCATTATTAGTGGATAATTGGGAAAGAGTCACCTTTAATAAAGCATGTGAACCAGTTGATGGTATAAATTCATGTTATAAATAATATGTAAACTATATAGAGAATATTATTTTATAATGTTATGTTCCAGAGTGTCTTTGTAAAATTAGCTTTATGTAAAGCTTCTTGGGTCATCATCAGACACATGTGGGGTATAATTTACTAGATTTCATAATTTAGAAATTTTAAATATTATTTATTAAGTTTTTTTCATATGTAGTTTCTTTATATATTCAGGGTGTATGATTAATCTTAATATAAATTATTGTAGCGATAAGTTTTGGATACATGAAACTACTCCATTGGTTCTATAATATTACCTTATCTACATTTATTGCTCCAATATGGAAATAAATAATATAACCCTGGTGGAGGAGAATATATCCATTGATATGGGGATCCTTATTCCATTGTTATAATAATATTATTTATTCATAATTTCATTGAGTGTTATTTATGTTATTCATTACCATTGTGTTTTGATTCCCTTCTATTTGTTCCATAACCTCATTTGTGGTTGTACCTCATGTGTGGCTGTAATCTTAGTATCAAATTAAAAGCTCAAAAATTAACATAATTCCTTCTCAATAAAGAAATAACCACTAGAAAACCCTTTAATTTCTCTAGGAATTATTGATAGAGAGTATTCTTTACATCATCCTCTTTGTGAGGATCATCCACACCATAAATCTTATTACTAAATGTTCTGCCGGTTGGTTATCCATTGTGGTTTCTTTATTTTTGGTCTTAGGAGTATATCTTGGGTGTTTGTCAGTGGTTAGTTCTATTATTTCAATTTCTATTGGTGAATTAAAAGATCTATATTTGTCAAAGACCCATCCATTTCCAGTTCCTAATTCTCATAGTGGGTAAAATTTTCATTTTTGATTTCATAGTAAGAATTTACGGTTAAAATTACTAAAGATGATAATATCTATTCCAAATCATGTTTAGTGTAGTAAGTTATAAATCCTTAGAAGAGCCCTAAAATGATTCTGGGAAATCATAGTTCATTACTATACAATGCCCTTTGGACAAACACTTATAAATCTCTACCACATCCTAATTTCCTATAACATAGATATCATTGGTGTCCAGATGGTGTTCTTTTTCCATTATGAGAAGGTTATTCTTATTTTTTATAGTAGATATTTATTAATATATAGTGTTGTCCTCTCTCTTATCCCATTCTAATTATACCCATATAAAATATTCTTCAACTCATTTTTTTAATATATGACCCCTGAATATATATATTATTCTCATGTCCATGAAATCTCTTACTCTGAGAGAACACCTAAGAAAATATCTAGAAAAAGAATCATGATTGATAAAAATAACATCTCATCTTAACATTCTTATCGTTCATGTTATCCTTATACTCATTCAACACCCCTATCTCTATATCCTCTAGATTGGAAATTATGTTCATCAAGGTTATATATTAATAACATTCAATAATGTTTTTATACATTGATTCAGTAACTTATCAGTAAAAATTGGAGATTTAATGATCTATTTTAAAAAAATACTCCATATTTTTTATTATAGATCTAAGAGTTGATGTCCATTAGATATCACATAGAGTAAGAACTCTAATCCCCTTGAATATATCCAAAAGAAGACAAAAAATTCTTTTCCCATCCTTGGTAAAATGGTGATGATCATTTCTCACACAAGAATCTATCTTATGAGTGATTTATAGAGGATTTTTAATAATTAAATTTGATAAAAAAATAGGGAAGAGAACCTAGATACCATGGTCTGGGTTGAATCAAAAAATAATAAATCTGAGCAACTCAAAAAGGATGCCATGGGATAATTAAAACAATCTTCAAACCTTTAATGATCAAATATTTATTTATAATGTATTGATGATTGAATTGTTTGATTTTGTGATAAGTATAAATTAAAAAACATATTAAAACTATATCAATGTATTACAGAGGAAAGGTTACCTGGGTAGAATGTATCTTTAGTTGAAAATTGTAAACAAGGTTTTTTAAATGATGACGTTTCAGGGAAATATCAAAAATCCATGGGTTGTCATAATACTATAAAATTTAATTTATATTTTATTTAAAATGAATTTATTTTAGAATTTTTCAAGGAAAACGTAAAATTAGAATCCTAGCCTTTACTTTTAGATAAAATATATGTTTACCCCTCAAAATGGGATTTGCCAACTCTAATAATGACTTTCTTTGATAATAGAGTCTCGCCATTAATAAAGTGTCCAAAAATTATCCCAAAATCTTATTTAGAATTATGTTATATAAGATTTAAATCAATAAATGGTGAAACCTTTGTTATATTAATTTTTAATTAACCTATCCATATTCATATTTTCCCTAACTATGTGATGAAGTAACATGTTTATGGTTTTGAAACAATTTTAAAAAATATTCTTATTGGAATTAACATCAACCATTATCTATAGAGGGTATCATGTAATTATAATGGTTTTAGGAGTGTAAATATTCTATTTATTTTTACTAGAGTTCAAATTATTTATCTAGTTAAAGTTTAGATTTCATCAAATAAGACACGATTAAAAAATATTGTGATAAATTGTATACACGATTCATTAAGAGGCATGGTTAGTATTTATAGCATAACACTAATATCATTATAACAGATTTTTTTAAATGAATAATATATTAATAAAATAAAGGAAATATAGGAAATAATAGATCCTTACCTCCTTCACCTTATATCAAATATGTATTTGTAAACTAGGACGAAGGTTTTGTTAAAGCTACAAAATCTTCATGGTCCAATGAGGCATTTTATGTTAATTAAATAAAAAAGTTAAACTGATATATCTCAATTTTTTATTAATTTTACTAGATTTTATAGTGATTTTAATCCCACTAATCTATAATTTGAGGATAATTGTGGCATATTTATAGTATTGGGGTATTTGGGGTTCAATTTCCAAAATTGACTAAACATTTAATTCTAATTATTTTATCAATATTCTGAATTATTAGAATGGAGATTACATTTATTCTTGGTTTTTTATGATTATTTTAAATTTATAAGGTTTTTTTGAGCACATAAATGTTGGTAAATAAGGAAATCTAGTATTTCTGTTGGTTTTAAGGTTGAAATATAGAAAAGGAATGAATATAAGTCTTGATCACGAGTCTTTAGTGTTTGATCGTAATCCTTTGGCCATGAACTCAATCCTTTTCTACAAATCATAATCATTACTAATAATTTTATAATTTTTTATTATTTTGTAGTATTTGGATCATAAGCCTTCACCCATTATTATATGACATCCGATCATAAGACTTTTAGATATTGTGATATTTTTCCCTCTTCACCTTGAATTGTAAGGATTTTCAAATATTCTTGATATCATCCTAAGGGGTCATAAATTGAAAAGGTATGGTTTATTCATTGTACTTCTTAATCATTATAGGAGAAATTTCAGATTCAACAATAGTAGTCATGAAAAAATTCAGGTGATTCCATGTGGATCAATATTTTTAAAATATTTTGATTACGAATCAGGGGATGAAAGCTCGGTAATATTTTTTGAGAAATGATCATGTAGAGATTTAGAACAACCAAGTAATAAATAATCCTTAAATGAATTCCAAAATAAAAAATCTCAGATGTTTTACCATGTCAACGGAGATAGAAGTGGTGAATATTCAAATGGAATGAGAGGTTTCTATTGGGGTGATCAACCACTACACATAAATTTAGGTTGAGGTTCTACTATAGTTTTGTTTCTTGTTTTCTTCATTACATTCTATAATAGCACTACATCTTATGGTAGTATTTATCACATTCCATTCTTCATATATTTAATTTTATTTAATAATCTTAACTGTAATATGTTAGACTCAAGGTTATCAGTGAACAAACTAGGTAATCTCATCGGGGAGTCATCCATTGTCAAACTGAAGTCTTTTTTATTGCATTGTTAATATTTCATAATTTCATGGAGTTAGGTTATGGGAAATCTAAGTGGAAAAGACCTTGTGTGTCTCTACTTGTTCATTTTAGGTCTAGATACTTCTTCATCCATCCAATTTTTTTTTTTAAAAACTATAGATAAAAAAACTTAGGGAGGTCTAAAGTATTGGAGACATAGAGGATCATAATAAATAATATTTACACAATTTATGGGGAGGGATCCCACGTAATAAAATCCATTCAATGAATAACCTAATTAAACTTTGAAGCAATGTAATCTGTAAATTTACTCATTTAATTCCTTGGGTGCATCATGTATACGTGATTTTTACACCCCCTTCTCTTATGAATGTAGTAAAAATTGACTAGTGAGAGGTAATATTATTTTAGATAGAGATAAGAATAATTGAAGAATCTCTTTCAATGAAAACCAATGTGATATTAATAGAAAAAAACCATGATCCCTCTAATAAGATCCTTATCTTCAATAAGATGAGAATCACTACGTATATAGAAATTAATGGAGTTGATGATCATTGAAACCTTGGATTCATGAACAATAGAACTTCCATTCATAAGACTTAGCTTGGTGGACCCATCCATATTAGTCTTGTCTAGTTACTTCTTCTATAACCATTTTATCTTCTATTAAGGAGGCAGATGTGTAGTGTAATTGGGAGTCACTGAGTTCATTGTATGTTCACAAATAGGGAATAATAGGGTGCTCACATATGGTATAATGTGTTCATTATGTATTTATATAACTAATTATAAGATAATGGATGTTCACTCTGAATGATTCATTAGGGCAATTCATTTCTTCTCAACAATCTCAAACCATATGATTTATGTATACATGTTTAATTTATATTTTTTTCCATAACCAAAAACACCATATTTTTTATCCTTCATAAAATACAATAAACGTAAAATATATCATTAAATTAGGTATAGTGATCACTTTAACAATTAAATCTTCTCAATGGAGACAATTATATTCAGCCACTATAATACACTAGGAAAACATAAATAATAACTTATAGTACACACCACAATTGGGGTGAATCAAAAAATATTACTATTTTTTGGGATCCAAGATATCTTTCATTTACTATTAATTTTTCATTTTGTAAATAAATTTCATTTTTTATAAAAAAAACAAAAAACAATATTTTTATGGTGTATTCCAATTTTGATTATTTTATACAGACTAACTACTCTCAACTTCCAATATAAGAGGATAAAGATCATGATGAAGGAAATTCTAAACTATAATAAATCAAAGGAAACTTAAATGAGGTCTGAAATAAAATAGAAATTTTAACTAAATATATCCTTGCATATCTAGAGATATTTATAGAGAAACATAGACGAGAACCAGTGAAGTAATAAGTATCCTTAATTTTTTTGATATGAATTACTAGAGGAGGATAAGAAGGAATTTTTATATGATATAATACTGGACCTTAATCATTTGTTTCTAGAGAATATTCATGGGGAAAATGTGAATAATTATAAAATTATAGAATATCAACAAGATTTTAATGACTTCTAGAATGAAATTTTAAATACTAACATGTCACAAGACCCTCCCATATTTGAGGAAAAAAAATTATAACATTTTTTAGATTTTAAAGTAAAAAACCCCCAAGTGGTGGAATTTGAAGAAGGATTGTATGAGATTTAAAACCTACTTGAACCCATTAAAACAATACCCCAAGATTCATTAACAAATATAAAAAAATTATAATTAATACAAAATTAAAGGTTCAATACTTCTTGAACTAATTTTCATTTTATGTTACTAAAACTGAATTCATTTTTAACTCCAAAAGTATTAATTGTTTAGATTTATAAAAAGAAATTCCTTGTAGAGTTCAGAATAATATAATGATAATCCCAAGGAAGAAAAAATCAATCTCCTTGACCCAATTGAATATTTATTAGAGGGTTTATGTAAATTATTCATAGTGGATTTATAGGAAGAATCCAAATTGAAAGATATATTATTTAAAAAAATATATTTTAATACGGATTCCTAATGATTTAATTTTAAATATATATAATTATTCCATTAAATTACATTTAATAAATATATTTATGTATAATATGTTGAACATAATATTTGATGAAGAATCTGTAACGGTTTTAGCCTAAGTAGAGCAAGACTGATTTTTATACCTTCCCCCATGTTGCAAGATATAACTTATCTATATAAGGATATACTTGATAAAATATATCGATGGGATTATATCTAATTTATGTGATTTAATTATAGCTAGTATCAATAACACGTGGTTGTTCAAATAAAATATTCTCAAACTACTATAAGACAGTGGATAATAATTGGTATTTCCCATCTAGGGGTAGTAAAAAACTATAGCAAACTTTGGGGATAAACCAAGACTTAAAATTTTATACCTTATAATTCTATTTATCTATATTTATGATTTCAATAAGTATTCTTATGTTTTATTTTTTACCTCTAGGTTTTTAGTGAGAAACACTAAGGAGACTAACTAAAAAATGTCTTACTAATAAAACCAGATGGTATTTCTCCTTTACATTTTTTAATCACTTATAATATTTTGTAATCAATTTTAAACCTCAAATAACAGTGTATGATAAATGTGGTTTATTGGTACAATTTTTTTTAATGTTTCATTTTTTTTATTAATATTTTTAATTTTTTTAATTTTTAGGTTAATAAACTTGAGTTTCATTGAATAATTTAGAAAAACATAGAAAAATCTTACTATATTTAATTTTTTTGAAAACAGAGCTTGATTATAATATCTATAGTTTTAAATGATTATTTAAATGGAATACTTTTTCATAATTTTCAAGATTATCATTTAAATATGTTTGATCATAAGTGAAAATCAATATTTACATGTTTTATCCAATGTTTAATTTTTTCAAAACCCGAGAGGTTTCTAAACATTTTAAAAACTTGTGTTAATTTATCATTTTTTCATAAGAGTATTGAGGAATTCTGTAAAACATATAAATTGATTTTTTATCATATTAAAATATGTTATAATACATTAATTGTGTTTAATATTATCATGGAAACATTTTGAATGCCTATTTTAAAATTTAACTCTATTTTCAATCCTTCACTTATATATTTCAATTTTATTGAGCCCCTAAAAGCAATAAAAAACATTATAAGGAAAACAAATTACAATACATTTATACCAAATATAAATTTCTCTATTATTAATTTCATAAATTTGATTAAACTCAATTTTTGGGAAAGGATAAGATGAACTGTACATTGTTCTAGAAAATTTTAGATTAAATTGTTTTATGAAATGATATACATTATTTGATACTACTATTTTGGGAATAAATTCCTAATTCATGGATATGTGGATAAAAAAATTCATTAAAATTTCAGATTATATTTCAACACTACTTTATTGTTAAAATATTTCTATAATTCCCCATCAAACATGATTCAAAAGAAAAATTACAGGTATGAATTCAATCTGAAAATTTTTAAAGAAGAGATAAATAAGGATGATATTTATCATTAACACTAAAAATTCCTAGATGTGTACTAACCATAAAAATAAGGAGTTTTTAGAGCAAAAAGTTTAAAAAGGGATGGGGTGAGGATTCATTATAAAGTGTTAATTCTTTTATACTCCGTACTTTTTTTAGTTATTAGCCTCATCCTTTTATCTCATCAATTTTTACACTCAAAACCTACCAAAAATTGAGCTTTAGAACAACCCAGGTAAAGTCCTCATAGTTGAAATTTTTTTATGATTCTATTAAGTAAATATTTTTGGAGGGAATAGATCCTATATAAATGATAAAATCTTTTGGGAAATAGGATAACTCCAATTCAAATTCCTTGAGTGAAGAGAGATGCACATCTAGGAAGGTAAGAAAAATATAAAAATTAGAATTAATAAGAGATTAAATTAAATTTTATAACATAGTAAGGAAAGATAGAATTTAAATCCATTTTGGAGGCATGATAAATATTTGGATTATTGAATTGAAAATTGATGTTATTAACTTCTTAAAAATCGTAATTGGCCATGGTATAAGATGATTGGCTGAAAATAATTGTTTGAGTGTAGAGGAATTGATACTGCTCAATTGTTTGTTAACATTAAATTATATTATAGTTATTTGAATGCTAGTAAATTATTATTTTATTGGAAATTGTTTTATATTTAGAATATTGGACTATTTTGGTTTTAATTGAAAATATTTCATAAATATTGAGTTTTAATTATTTTATCAATCTTTGTATTTATTATAATGTAACATATATTCTATCTTGGTTGATTTGATGATTATTTCAATTGCAGGCAGTTATTTTGGGATCATAAATGTGGTTATATAATAATATTTATAATTGTTTTTGGGTTTAAGTATAAATATGGTAAAGACAAGAACATAAGTTTTCATTATGAGACTTCAGGGGCTCATCATAATCCTTTGGTCCTAGAAATAATCATTTTCTACTTGGCATATTTTTTTATAGATCATAAAACTTTGTCTTAATTATTAATATTTAAATTATAAGACTTTACCCTCCACCATATGAATTCCAATTATAATTCTTTGAGAGATCATAAGCCTTTTATCTGGATCATAAGTCTTCACTGTTTATCGTAAGACTTGTCAATGACTTACAATATCACTCAAAAGTGCTATAAATTGGTATAGTATAGATATTTCATAAGACTTCATAATATTTATTGGAGATATTCAGGCTTCCAAATTATCCTTTATGTAACCAATCAGAGGATGTGAAATGGATCATTATATGAAAAATATTTTAATCAAGAATCAAGTTAAGGAAGCTATGAATTTTAAGAGTGGAATAATCATGAAAAGATTTAGATCCATGAGGAAATAAAGGAACACTTCAAGGAAATATAGGGATAAAACCAAATCATAGGTTTGACTAACCCAAAGGGGAAGGAATTCAAAACTCTTTAAAAACTATAGGAGGATTCTAATGGGGGGATTGATCATTACATAGAGAAATCATGCTGAAGTTCTAATGATAATTTTTTTTCACAATTTGTTTTATTTTAATTATATAATACTAATAAATATTTTAATTGAATTTAACTAATTACTTTATATGTCTCTCTCTTTTCCCCTCCTCTTCATCAATGGGATCTCTTGCACTCATTGTTATGAGTTACTGACATAAGGAGTATCATATAGGAGTAATCCACTTCTACAAAAAAGTTTATGCTCTTTAATGATTAATATTTTAAAATTTATTAGCATGAGGTCAAGGTTAATCTAATCAACAAAGAACCTATGTGTTTGGTCATATTATGTTTATCTACTTCTTTTACAACCATTTTACCTTCTATGAAGGAGGTATATGTATAATGTAATTGGTGGTCATTGAGTGGACTTTTTATTCACAAATGTGGTAATAGTGGGTGTTCACATATGATAGACTATGTTCATTAAATTTTTATCTAATTGATAATATGATTGTAAATTCTCAATCTAAATGATTCATTGGGATAATTACTTTCTTCTCATGATTACATTTAGTTTGTAATTCTTCTTCCTAGTTAATTATTATTTTTCATTCCATAACCAAAAACCCTATATTTTTTACATTCATAAAAAATATAATAAGTGAATTAAGAATATTGATTTCTTTAAATGTAAAAGATCTTCAAGAGAGGTGACTCTAGTCAGCCAGTATTCTGTTCTTAGAAAATATAAATTGTATCTTTTTCCACACCCTATGATAGGTGTGCGTCACAAACCCAAACATGTTATTGTTTATCTGCCACCTAATAACTTTCTTGAGTATGATATGCTTTATCTAATAAATAAATAATTTTTTTTATAAAATCCACCCAAGAAAATATTTTCACATAATATGATTATAGCATATAATTTTGGAAACTAGGTATAAATTTAGAAATTAAACACGAAAAAATATTATATATTGTGGGAAATAATTTGCAGTAGAATGTATTACCATCTAGATTAAAAAAACTCCATTAGTGTTTCAAAAGTATATATCAAGAATTATTAAGCCAATTATAGAGAATTAAAAGGTATATATTGATGAAATACTTCTTTTCTATCTAGATATACACTCTACCTATATGTTTTATCAACGTTTTACAAAAATAATGAAAGAATATGATATTATTATCTTAAAAAAGAAGGTGTTTAATGAATAGATATATAAAAATTTTATTTGAATACATATATAATAATTTTAGAAATATTAATAACCATATATTTCAATCCAACATAATAATTTCATAGATCAAGATTTATTATTCAAGTTAATTCAATAATTTATAGGAATTTTTAATTACATGGTTGAATTTATACATGATCTTGTAAAATATTGTATATTTTTATCCATATAAATATAAAAAATAATACTAATTTTAATTCAACCAATGTAAAATCATTTCTATATTTACAAATAATTTCAAAGTCCTTACCCCGATTAAAGATTTTCAAATCTATTATAAATATCCTTTCAACAAATTTAGGTGATTTTATTCATAGAGTAGTTCATTAAGATGAAATTAAGAAAGGTTAAAGGTGTATAAATGGATATAAGGTAGGTGATTTTAAATATTGAAAACATCAGTATCACATAACATACAATGATATCTTTGTATTTTAAAGTGTAATAGAGAAGTTATAGATTCATATCATTTGGAAAGAATCTTTAATTGAAATGAATATGTCTACATTTCCTCATATGCTTCAGTTTAAACAAAAAAGTGGTTCTATAATAATAACTCATCTAATGGTAATTGTTTTCTCAAAGGAAAATTAAATCATGATATATCAAAAGAAAAATATAATTTATTTCCTAATTCTTCATTAATAAATCAAAAAACCATCTGACCAAATTATTATAGGTTTATATTCCCAAACCACTATTTTTCCATAATTTTCTTAGGAAAATGTCTTGTATTATTTTGGTATTGTTAAAAATCATTATAGTATTCTGGTATTCTAAACAATATAAATCATAAGTCTTATCTTGAAGATGTCCCATTAATTGGGATTCCATTTCACCCACATTATCTAAAAAATATTCATACTCGCACATATAGTTTGATCAATGGTAAAACTTGTTCTTAGTGTGTGTGAATTTTTAAAGGAAATGATATGCATATTGTTTTCATTTTGTGATTGATTTATAGAAAAATTGGTAATTGTTAGGAATTATATTATGAATTTTATGTTTGTGTGTGGTTAGAAATTTTATGTGATATATCAATGTTGGTACAGGAGATATGGTTTGGATATGTGATATGGATTTCGTAGGGTTTACAATTGGATACGGAATATCAATTAAGATTCAAGGGAATAGGGTCTTATTGGGAGGAACATGGATGGTTGGAAATTTCACTTTAGTGTGGGGGTCTTTCATTAATAAAAGAATTAATGTTTGGTTCGGATTACCGAAGTGACTAGACCTTATGGTTTTAAGGTTCCGGAAGGATTTATGTGTGAATGTGAGTGTGACTATATTTTATTATAAATGATGGAGTTGTGACATGTTTTATAGGTTTTTTTATGAAAATGGTACGTTAATTTGTTGTTGAATTTTGTAATTTTATTATATCAATTTTAATGATTAAGATAAATTTTCATAATTTTATTTAATAACAAGTTTTTTACACAAATTTGGTACTTGATAATTGATTTATAAAATACTAATATATTTTTATACTCATACCTTATATGTTACTCTTGGTACATTTGGATTTGATATTTGGATTTATTTACTAGTTTCTGAGGGCACTGCTTAATTGGAATAGATGGGGTATTAAAGTTTGACTAGTATAGACTAATTTAATAGTGGTATCCATGTATTGTGTTCATTACTATTGTATAAGAGTGTACTTGTATAATTTTATATTTTTGTGTTTTGTTATGTATATTTTTATTCCCTTTCCATCTTGGTTTCACTATTAACTATATTTAAAGATTAATATTTTAGTTTATAATAAATTCACCCTTGATTTTAGTTGATTTATTTTATTATTTATACTTTAGATATTGGGGGATGGAGTCAATGGTTAAATGAAATATCAATTTAACTTAGTATTGAGGGTTGAGTAGTCATGGTTAGGTCGATATATTTCAAATAATATTGGTTTGGTTTGTTTAGGGTCTAATATTGTCTGAGATAAGATGTGTCAATACATGATAGATAGTCTATAAAAGTGCATGATTAATATATTTATAGTGAGGCATGATTTTTCATGGAATTATAGGAATGTGACGTACTGGTTTACCAAAAATTAGTTAAATTCTTTCATTATGCATAGGTGAGGTGTCATTGACATGATGGGATATGACCAGAATTGTATCTCCTGCATCATATAGTATTGTGAAAAAAATATCATGTAATAATCATAGATTTTTGTGGTTGTTGATGTGTTTTAACTATAAATGAATTGAAATATTGGGTAAAATAAATGGTTCACTCCCTTGTGCTTGTATATAGAAAAAAGTTTTAAATTTGTGACATGGATGAATAATTTTCTCATAATATAAGGGGAAAGAGGGTTTTTTCATGTAGATATGGTTATATTTTTTTTAGAAATTTTCATCAATTATGAGATGTTGAATAATTCTATTTTTAATATATTTGGTACTATCTTGTATTTAATTGTCATTTATTTTGATAACTATTATTGGTTTTTTTTAATTTATGTTAGTAAAAATGAAATGGGATATACATTGATTTGATTTAAAATTCTCCAATGGAAAAAATAGTTATGGTTAAATGTTTTATTTTGTGGTGACATAATTGGCTTAAAATTTGTTGAATAATTAATTTAATTAGTATAATTTAAATTTTAGGATTTCTTGATAAAAACATAGAAGTTTTTACTTATGATTTTGTGAAGGAATTATTATGTTTTGAATTTATTAAATAAATCCTTTAAAGAAAATAGTTATTTAAAAAAATGTTTTTATTTAGGAATTAGTTGATTTATTATAAAATAGAAAATTATTTGTGGAATATTTATTGGTTGACCATATTGAAACATATAATTAAATAAAATTGTCTAATTATATTTTATTTTAGTTTTTTGGGTTTGGAAATGGTTTTCCTTGGATTTTTATAGATTATATTTATTTTTTAAAATATAATGGATTGGTTTGATTAAATAGTATTTTATAAAATAAATGTGAATACAAATTATTTTGGAAATGATCATGATCTATTTAACCAAACAACATTATAACAAGTCACCACAACACCTCGAGTATACCATTGATCACTAAAAGTTTGTGTAAACACCGAGGGATGAATAATTCCCATGAAAGAGATGGTGTTTCCACATTAATTTTTAAGACCATAAATTTAAGGTCCAAGTAAAAAATTTGGCCTGACTATTGAAGATAGTGGGTATATCAATAAAAATATTTTGAACTACTAATGTGTAACTTTTCATAAGGATACCTAAATAATAATGGATATATAACTATATGTAAATGCATGATCACACAAACAAGTTCCCAAATATACATAAAATATCAAAAATAAGAAAAATTTGACAAAAACCATTATAAGCTTGTTACTTGATCCAAAAAAACTAGGGAAAAAATAGAACCCCCATGTATGAGATCTATTGTGTGGATTTTTATGGACAAACCCAATGGATACATATGATCCAACAAACAAAAGATTAAAAAAATCTTCTTGAAACCCACACTCAGCATATTATAAATCCACATACTATGGTTGTTTTCCTATATCTAGATCATGTATAATAGAATATGAATGCATCCTAAAATAGAGCATACAAGGTGTGAGTAAAATTTACAAAGTATGGAGGTCACCAGCTCACCCCTTATGAAACATCCTAAACTAGAGTGTGTATAGAAACAATGAAAAATTATAAGAGTAAAAATATAAATAGTCATCCTAATAAAATAGAGGTAATTATCATAAATGTGGTTTTTAATATATTGACCCCAATATAGTGAAATTATATACCTATCTAATTAATTTTCTCCCAAGGTAAGGATTTGGGATGATGAAATACAACAGTTTCAAGTTTAATACCAATCCCATCACGGGTAAAGGTAATCATGTACACCAATTCAATGAAATATTCCAAGCCATCATTTTAGGAATAGGGGAAAGGGTATACTAAGTTATTTCCTTATGATCACATCCCACACCGTACACATATTTATCAGTATGTAGAGTACCTACTTATGATTTTCCTATAAAATATACCCTTTTGAGCATAGTCATATAGAACAAGCCAGCTATTTTTATCATGAAATAATCACCAGACATAACAGATCATATTTCCATTATCTAACTTAAATGAAAAGGGTTATATCAAGTTAGATAATAATTCAAACTATGGATGAAAACAACAATGTATAATTTTTACACCAATTATAAATGATTTTCACCATGAATAAAAAATATGAAATACTAAGAATAAAACCAAGAAGGATATGAGGCACTCATATAAAATTAAAGGAATGCCAATGTGATAAACATAAGTCAATTTAATTATAAAAATTTGTAAGAACCATAAATTATTTTATGAAAGAATTTATTTGTAGAAAAAACTTTATTAATATTCATCCTCTCAACACTACATAATTTATATACCAACCGTTGATGATTATGAGAGGAAGTGGGGGCATTAATCATGAAAAATTCGTAAATCTCCCTTGAGGTCTAGAGGGAAAATATTTTCTACCATGAGAATTATTTTATCAATCATGGAGGATAAAAAATTAATGTTTTTCCAATTTTGAAAAATTAAGAGTGATTAATATAAGAAAAACCATATTTTTACCTTTAACTTATTGAGGATAAACCCCCTAAGAATATATATGAAGATAAAATAGAATAACTTGATGAATTTCACAAGGTCTGGGTTATGGATTTCAGATATTTTATTCATTTCTATGATGAAAAGAGGATAAAGGATATTAAAGTAAAAAAGCGATCTTACATTATCAAATATGTGCTCCCACAAATTATATAGCCAAAAATTTAGGTTGGAATAATTTCAGAAGAGATGAAGGATATAGAGAGATCCCAAGGGATGAATATATCATGGAATTTAGGTGAAATAATAAGGGGAATATATTTTAGGGATTAATTTTTAAGGTAATAGGAATCACACAAAATTCATAAAAAAACCACAATATAGACTACCCTTGTTTCTAGTATAGGTCTATCAAGTACCCGACGGGGTTGATAGAAAACCCATATCAAACTAGTTTCTATTGAGTATCCCGTGTAAGTCCATCTAATATTCAGTTTTATCCAAGCACATGTGTCTCCTCAATAATCCTTCCATTCTTATCCAAAATCAATTAAATTTTATTTTCACTAAAAATAGACCCAAAAAGAACTTTAATAACCAGATATCATGGGGAATAATAACCTGTAAAGTTTAGGGTCTTTAAATTTTTTGCTCATTTGACCTTCTTCATAAAAAAATGGACTTTCTTGGTTATGTGTCTGCGATTGATTTCAAATATACTGGTAAACTTTTTATTGGTTTTCATATTAAAATCTACCTGGAATAGATAAATTTTCATATAAAATAGTATTTTTGAAATTAATAGGAATTTTTGTGTTTTTTGAAAAATTTATGGGGTTGAAAATTTCAATTTTTTTCTATGTTGAATAGGAAGTGGTGATGTTTGTGAAGTGATTTGGTTTTGATTTAAAATAGATTTATCAATATCTTTTCTAAGGATGGGTGATATATAATCATTGTAGTTGGGATAAATGTTTATGGCCTCAAAGAGGATAATTGTGTTGAAAAGCTATGAAATGGTTTGATTAAAACTAGATACATTTTAAAAAAATTGTTGATTGTAAAAAATATTAAATTTAAAATTGGTTTAAATGGATTTTTAAATTTTTTACGTTTTTTAAATTGTAAAAAATGTTTTAGAAAAAATGTAGTTTTTTAAAAGGATATTTTAAAACTATTATTCGAAATACTGATTGTTAACTATGGGTGAATGGTATAAATTGGGTGTTTCTGTAATAACCCAATATTTTAGGAAAAACATATCTTAAATAAATAAGATTTCTTTGAAATATTTCTTTACATACTACATTAGGTTTAAACAAAACACCATATACAATTGAAATATTATTATTTAATGTGAAAATTATTTCATAAACATTGGATCTCTGGGTATGAAAGTAATAAATAAATTATAAAAAATAAATATTTACATATGTATAAAATTAATTCATTTTTATCAATTGATTAAAAATAATAATTAAATCATTCAAATTTAAAAGCGATACTTTTCTAAAAAATGATTTTTATTTGTACAATATATATTTATCATGATGAGTTAAATTAATATCTATTTATGTAATATTTTAATGAAGTTTATATATTAAATATTTTAAAAAATAGTTTATTATTAACCTAATGGCGTTTATAAGGAATAAAAAAAGAATAAATCCAATTTTATACTTAAAATTTATTTTTTAAAAAAATTGTTTTTGTAATGTACTTCATGATTATTTAAAAAGAATTTTATACCAATTATAAAAAGAAAATCTTGTAAAATGGGTTCCATATTTTTGATCACATTAATTAATTTAATTTAATATTTTTGACTTATGTTTTTTCATTATGAATAGGAATAATGATATAAAATTATTACCCTAGAAAACCAGGTAAAACTAAGTTAAAACTATGAGGAAATGCTTTATAAATCTCTTTAAAATTTGTTTATCCTATTTTAAGTGGGGTGTTTGAAAAAATATTTTTTAAATGAGTTATTTAAATTATTTGAAAATGTTAATTTGAATTTGGGAACAAAATATTGATTTTTTTTAAAAAGATATATTTTACTCAAACTATAACTATTTTTTGATCATTTGATTTAATTGATTTCTTTGAAGGTTCTAGTTGGTTTTTGATCAATATAAAGTACATAAAAACTAAATATTTTATTAAATAACCAAAAAAATTACATAAACCAAATTTCTTCATGATTTGAAAGTCAAATTTTTTTTACAGTTAAATCGACTATTTTTTTAAAAGTTTCTTTTCATGTGTTTTCCATTATTTTATTAAAAGTAATTTATTTATTCAATATTAATTGAATATGATAAAATTAATTCCAAATTTTTAATCTTAATTCATAAATTTTGTAATTAATCCCCACTTATATTTGGTAATATAATTAAGTTATCATGGTAAAGGTTTAAGTTATTATTGTTAAGGTTAAAATTGTTTTAAAGTGGATTAACATAAAGATAAGTCTTAAAATGAATCCATAACTTGTCCAAATATGGTAGTTTGAGTTTATTTAAACCCTACCATATCTTATATTTTACGTTTGAGTGGCTTGGTTCTAAATTACATGATTATGATAGATATATTATTTAATCTTTTGAGTTATTTCAAGTGTGTCCTTTCCCTCAATTATAAATGGGTACCTTTACTTCTCCCTAGTTCAAAAAGGTTTATCATTATATATAAATACCTACCTTAATTCCATTCTATATTCCTTACTCCCATCATAGAACTTATAATCATTATAAAAGACTATCCTTTCAAAGATTAAAGTTTAATCCACAAGAGGTTTATCAATGAATTGGTATAAATCATATTGTGGTACTTTTAATTTAATTTATTCTTCTACATACTCTAAATCTATTGTATAAATTATTAAATTATTTTTTAAGTATATTCAAAATAATAATTTTTTTTATTTTGATGGAATAAACATTATTTACGTCATTTTCTTCATATGAGAAAAGAAAACATTGCTTGTGTTTGTGTGTGTGTGGACTACCAACTCCACAAAGCGATGTCATTCATTTTTCATCACCACATTACATTAGTGGTTATAATAATGGATTTTACAAATATATATGATATTATTATAGTTATATAATTTTAAATTACTGTTTAATTTTTTTCATTCCATCTTTCAAAAAAAGGAAACATCACTTATGCGTATGTTTGGACTACAATATCCACAAAGTGATGTAATTCATTTTTCATCACCAATTTATATAAATAGTTGTAAAAGTTTATATATTGATTAAATATGATACTAATTACATAATTAGAAATTTGGATATAATGAATGATTAAAGTATAAGGACCAAGACTGCAAAACTAAAACATGCATGAAATACAATGAAATTACCATAACGACCCCAAGTCTATTAGTTTAAAGACAGTGCCTTACTCTATTACATTGGAATAGATACAAGAAAAAAAAATACCAAATGACTAATAAATTCAGCTATTTTTGTGCACTATATATATACATGATACCCATTTAACATTGGTAATAGAAAATAAAACATAAAAAAAAATTATCATCATCCTTGAAAAATCATTCAAAGGATTCATATTCATATACTAAGGAAAGAAAAAAACATGGTTGTGCACAAATTATTAGTAAGATTTAAGTAAGATATAATAAATAATTAATAAATATTCAAAATCAACATGGAAGGGTATATAAAAAATAACACAGTACATTTAATTAACCTAATTATCTTGGTGAGATAGGGCATAATCAATATAGAAAAGAAAATAACTGAAACACATGCCATTTAATCATTAAATTAAAAATGAAATAGATCCATAGGTAATTTCACCGTGAAAATGACATGGATAATAATAATTATTTAATTTAAAATAATGTTAATTCTAAATTATTGGACTTCAAGTTTCCATGGTACGTGATACCTTAACCATCAGGACCTTTCACAAGACAGTTTATAATATACTGAGTAAAAACCCATATGATTTGGCCAAATGAATTAAAACAACCCATACTTTACATACATTGTTAATACTTCAAAACTGAAGTACACCTATTACAACATATAACAAAACCATGAAATGACCGTATAGGTATAGTGTCTTTAGAAACTGAGAAACATAAACAACTGGTTCATAAATCATCTACGTTGTCTCCCATTTATTTCATCATATCTAGAGTCCCTTTTTGTAATATCCTACTTAATATTCTTATTTCTGACCTGGGGAAAGAAAACATACAAAAGGGTGAGCTCAAATGCTTAGTAAGGGTAAACAAAAGAAATATCAGTCACATCATATTCATAAGAACATTACATTTTGGAAATCCTAACCTGCAAAAGTGATCATAATTTCATAACATGGGATAAATCATAGTAATGAAATGTAATCCCAATAATCATAACTTGAAATATGAATCTTTGTGGCATACACAATAATCATTAAGAATCATTTCTTATTAGTCAAGACTCATTGCCAAGACTATCTTAGTGGACAAAGTCCATTTCCGAACCGAGTTCATTCCCCATTTCAGTCCTGTTTCACTGAACCGGTTTAACCTGCCGTTCCAGCCATGTCTATCTCATGAGATAGAAAATCTTTACCCAATGCGTTGGAGCGAGATGTAGGTCCCACCCATCTCATAATGTTATCATTCTTATGTGTGCCAGAAAATCATAAACCATACATCATAGCATAACCCATGTAATAAAAATGAGAATATTAAACATCGTGACATCATAAAACAATTCATATAAGATAAAGGACTTCATAAAAAATATTTCCATCACAACATAATCAAATAAATGTAAAAATAGGGATAGAAACAGAACCCTATATTGTCTTAGATGGAAAATAATTTTGATAAAACACTTGAACTCCATTCTTGAGGAAAATATCCTTTTCACTTCAATTTTTTTTTTATTTTCTTAACAAGTCATACAATTTACAACTAAAAGAAGTTGATTAAAAATAAACATAAAAACTTGTGAAGGAATATTCTTGGAAATAATTTTTAAAAATCCATTCATTCCGTATAAGTTAATAAAACATTCTTCTCGTACTTTTGTTGGATAATTCAAAAAGTACCTCGTACGAATAACGACCAAAGATTCCTTTCATATCTTTTACTAAAAATTTACCGAAGGGTAAAATTGGATTTAAACAATTGTACGTGGACATAAGTAACATTTAATATTGAGGAAACATGGATATGGATGATAAATATTCCTGAGTGAATTCTGAAGTAAAAACAATCTCGGATAAAAATTGAGATTGCGAGATCTTTTCTTACCTTAGGTCTGATTTGCTTCGTAAGTGTCCAAAACTCTTGTATAATGATTTAAATAATGTTATTGACTTATTCCAGAATCATAATTATTGTTATGATATCATATATGGTCATATTCTTAGCTTCTTATTAGTAAAAGTTCATTACTACTTCTTATTTGGGTGTTTATTACTTTTTGTTCTTATGCGTGTTTTGTCGAATAAATTTTTATTCTTCTATTTAGGTTATAGATACCTCATTTCCAGAATGGTATTAATGTACTATATATCATATTTATTCATTAAATTCATTTATATAATCATTATTCAATGAAGATCATGTAGAACAAATCGCATCACGTCGTGGAGACGGTATTCCGTACGTACGCACGAGCGATGATATCATTCCCATGATCATGGAATTGTATTGGAGTGTATGTATAATATTTCAGAATCAATTCCACTTTATAATAATTATATATAGTCATTATTTTAACCATTATACCCATCCAAGTAAGGTGGTGGTTGAAAATAGATTGCACCACGGCGTGGAGACGATATTCCGTACATACGCACGCGCGATGATTTCGTATTCCGTAGGATGGATAGATGGTGAAATAGATTTGTTTCATACATATAATAATATATATGTATATTAGTGATACGTATGTTATTAATTCATAATGAAACAACTAAAGAAGAAGAAGTATAAGAAGAAATAAAGTTGAAAGAATCGATAACAGATATTACCTCTTCTTTCGACACGCCTTTTGAAACCTCCTCTTAGGGAACTAAGATTGGTCTTGTAAGAAGACCAGAACCTCTAGGATGTTTCTAGGGAAGTGGAGAGGAGAAATTGGAAGGGTTTGGCCGAGATTGAAGGCTCAAAGTGGTGTGAGGAAGAGAGGGAGGAGGTGCCCTTTTATAAGGGAGGATAGGGGCACCTTTTGAAAAACTAAAAATATTATTTTATTATAATGTCATATTCGGTTTCAAATAGCTCCAGATTGATTTATTTCGAAGATAATGTGGGGATGTGTCGAAATACTCTCATGAAATATAATTTAGACAAGTTTAGGTTTCTATTTTAACCTTATCAATTAGATTTAACTTTAAGTTAAATAATTTTACTCTTAGCTTGTCTTCTTGTTTTCTTACACTATAAGGTTAATAAACATACTATAACAAGACAAACGAACCCCAAGTTGTTTATTGTTAATATATACAACCTTATCTACGTCATTTGTCCGAACCGTATATTTTTAGGAATAAAATATCAATTAATAATATAATATTTGTTTTAAAAACTATTTTATGTCAATTTTGACACTATTTGGTAATTGAGTTTTGTGAAAAACATAAAAGAATGATTAGTCAGAACCAAGTTAATTAAATCAATAATAAAATTTCATATGAACCTAGAAAATTAGTGGAATTCATAAAATGTTTCAAATTACACTTATTTGGGTATTTATAACATCAATTATGTCAATATTTAATTAATAATATAATTACTACATCATCATTGTGTCATAAATAAATTACCTTATTTAAAGTATAAAAATTACAAATAAAATAACATTATGTAGGAAATATTTTTAGCTTTCTAATGAATATTTATAGTCGAATTTATCTTATGTATAATCCTATATTAAAATGATTTACTAATTAAACATTGATTTTAACTATTTTATCCCATCTTTAAATAAATTAATATTAAATGTCCTATTCTAATCCAAGTGGGCCTAAATGGTCATATATTATTCCTAAGGTTGTTTTTTGTCGAATTACACTTATCCAATATAATTAGGACATGTGTTAGGGTAATAATAATATCATTTTTAACTTTAATTACCCTATTTACTTTTAACCGTTGTAAATAAAAGTAAAAAGTTAGTATTTACAAAAAGTTATTTTCATCTCATTGAACCAAATTTTACTTAATAACATCAACTGTGTCTTTCAGATTTTTGAAATTCCACTCACAGAAGTGGTAAAATTAGGTTTTATGTGAATTTGGAAACTCTCTTAGGAGGTGGGTAAAAGATGGTGAAAAGTTCAATAAATTTTTTATATATCTAAATTTATTATAAAATGACTCCAATGAATTGAATTGAATTTATATAGGTATGATGTATCAATTTTGACCTAAAATAAATTTAAATAAAATAAATAATTATTTAAATAAAAATTCGGATTTTAAATAGTAACCTAGTGTTTTCACTATTCATCCAAAATTGAAAGTTGTCAGAAAAATACCAATATTTCACCCTAGGCTGATTTCGATATTCCGAATCCAAAAATGAAGTCCATTTTGAAAAATAAAATTTACAAAATTTTGTAAAGTGGTTATTACTATTCATAACGGCTAGTTTTAATAATATTTGAATAGCATATCGTTGTTTAGTGAAACTCGGTATTGCGTACGACGCATGCTATCAAGGAAAGTCGTGATTGCGTGTAAAGAAAGCCAAGATAGTGTTGTCTGTAGTGAAAGATTTCTTTGATGATTTATAAAAACAAAATACTTCTTATAAAAGTCTCGAGTGTTACATTCTAATCCCCTTAAAATGATTTTCACCCTCTAAATTCGTCACTTTGTGACAAACAGATGAGGATACCTCTCCCTCATCATATCCTCAAGATCCCATGTAGCTTCCTCTAATCTGTGGTTACTCCATAAAACATTCACCAAGTGAGTGGTCTTTTTCTATAGGACGTTTTCACTACAATCCCGAATCTCTATCGGCTGTTCTTCATATGAAGGATCTTGTTCCAGTGGTACAACTTCTGAGCTGAGTACATGTGAAGGATCAGGTATGTACTTTCTTAGTAGAGATACATGGAACACATCGTGAACTTTAGAGAGATTCGGTGGAAGCGCCAATCAGTAAGCTACCTTCCCAACCTGATCCAATATTTTGAAAGGACCAATATATCTAGGGCTCACCTTTCCCTTCTTTCCAAATCTCATTACTCTCTTCTAAGGAGATATTCGTAAGAACACTTTATCACCCACTTCAAACTCTAGGTCTTTTCTTCGGTTGTCGGAATAACTTTTTTGTCGACTCTGAGCTGTTCTTATGTGTTGTTGAATATATCTGACCTTTTCTGCCATCTCATCAATATGATCAGGTTCTAATAGCTTTCTTTCCCCATATTCATCCCAACAAGTTGGAGTCCTGCATCTCTTTCCATAGAGATCTTCATAAGGAGCCATCTGAATACTGGAGTGAAAGATATTATTATATGAAAATTCCACTAGAGGTAGTTGTTGATCCCAACCACCTTTGAAATCCATAAAGCAAGCTCTCAACATATCTTCTAGAGTTTGAATTTTCCTATCAGACTAACGGTCCGTCTGAGGATGATAAGCAGTGCTGAAACTCAACTCTGTATCCAGAGTTTGTTGAAGAATTTTCCAGAACTTTGAGATAAACCTTGGATCCCGAACAGATATAATAGAAAGTGTTACTCCTTGCAATCTTACAACTTCCTTTACATATATCTTGGCAAGTTGATCTAGAGAGAAATCCTCTCTAATAGCAATGAAATGTGCAGACTTTGTAAGACGATCAACTATAACCCAGATAACATTATTGCCTTTGGATGTTTTAGGATGTCCTGTGACAAAGTCCATAGTGATGTTTTCGCATTTCCATTCGGGTATGGGTAATGGTTGTACATCCCCTTAGACTTTTGTCTCTCAGCTTTAACTTGCTGACAAACCAAGCATCGAGAAACATATTCAGCAACATCTCTTTTCATGCCATCCCACCAAAAGTACTCTTTCAGGTCCCTATACATCTTTGTGCTTCCAGGATGAATAGAGAATAAAGAACTATTAGCCTCATCTAGCAGCTCCTTCTTTATTTTGGGGATGGGAGGAACACAAACCCGGTTCTTGAACTTTATTATCCCATCACAATCAAGGTTGAATTCAGGAACATTTCTCACCTTCTTTTGTAACTCGACATGTTTTTTTTGTGACTCTGTAATCTTCACATGTATATATGGTTGAACATTCATTTGAGAAAGATACAATTTCCCCTTCCATTATAATTCCAATATCCACCCTTTGCAAATCCATAAATATTAAATCTTTTGTGATCCTCATCATGGATAAGCTTGCATGGTCTTGTCGACTTAATGCATCTGCCACCTTGTTTGCTTTCCCAGGGTGGTAATGAATTGAGCAGTCATAATCCTTAATAAGCTCCAACCATCTTCTTTGGCACATATTCAGCTCCTTTTGTGTGAAAATATTATTTAAACTTTTATGATCAGTATAAATATCACACCTTTCCCCATAAAGATAATTTCTCCAAATCATTAATGAAAAGTTTACCGTAGCTAACTCCAAATCATGAGTTGGGTAATTTTGCTCATGGATTTTCAACTGTCATGAGGCATAAGCTATCACCATATTGTTTTTCATGATAACACACCCAAATCCCTTCTTGGATGAATCATTATAGATCCCGAACCTTTCTCCACTACATGGAAGTGTGAGTACAGGTGCACTGGATAACCTTCTTTTCAACTCCTTGAAATTATCTTCACATTCCTCTGTCCAAACAAACTTAAATCCTTTCTGAGTGTACTTAATTAGTGGATTAGATAATCGTGAAAAATCTTTCACAAAATGTCGATAGTATCCAGCCAAACCATGAAAACATTGGTTCTCAGATACTGTTGTTGGTCTCGACCATCTTTCGATAACCTCTGTTTTTGCTGGATCCGCAGATATCCCATTTTTTGAGATTATGTGACCCAAAAATGCAACTTTTTGAAGCCAAAATTCACACTTGGTAAATTTGGCATAAATCTTCTCGTTTCTCAAGGTCGTCAATATAATTATCAAATGATCTTCAAGTTCTTCCTTGACCTTTGAATAGACAAGAATATCATCTATAAAGACTACCACAAACTGATCAAGATAGTCTCTAAAGACTCTATTCATCAGATTCATGAAAATAGCAGGAGAATTTGTAAAACCAAATGGCATCATTATAAATTCATAGTGTCCATACCTTGTACGGAAATCCGTATTTGGTATATCCTCCCTTTTGACCCTTAATTGATGATACCTTGAACGAAGATCAATCTTGGAAAAGTATTAAGCTCCACGTAGTTGGTCAAATAAGTCATCATTGTGTGGGAGAGGATATTTGTTCTTGATAGTGATCTTGTTATGTTCTTGATAATCATTTATGATTCTCATTGATCCATCTTTCTTCTTAACAAATAGAACAGGTGCTCCCCAAGGTGACACACTAGGGCATATGAATCCTTTATCAAGATTCTCTTGGAGTGACTTCTTCAATTCCTGCAACTCAATTGGGGCCATTCTATAAGGTGTCTTTGAAATAGGCCAAGCACCAGGTATGAGTTGTATTGAAAACTCAACTTCACGATTTGGTGGAAGACCTGGAAATTCCTCTGGAAAGACATCATAAAACTCCCGTACAATTGGAATATTCTTAATAGTGAGTTTCTCTCCAATAATTTTCGATAAATAACCTTCATTTAGTGGAATCAAGACCCATAAGATGGAAGATAATTCCATTGGAAGGTTATGTTCATCCATGCATTGATAAAAGATCACAAATTGATCTGGAAAATGAAATATGACTTCCATTCTTTGGAAATTGATATGAGTTACATATAGAGAAATCCAATCCATGCCAAAAATCACATCAAATTCCACTATAGGAAGGATCACAAGATTTGCAGGAAGAAAAATCCCACAAACTTCAATCAGAGAATAATTATAAACTTTTGATGCGACTATTGTGCCATTAGGGGTTGTCACAGCTAACTCAACATCTAATTGTTGAGGTAATACGGTGATACCCTTAGAAAATTCTTCAGAAATAAAAGAGTGGGTGGATCCATAATCAAATAAAACATTTTCTAATTTAGAGTGGATGGTAAGTGTACCTCTCACCACTTCGTTGTCATACTCTATTTGGCCGATAGTAATTACATTTGACTTTCCTTTGTCTTTGGCCTTAAGAGTTTGTTGAAGTCGATCATCATCAACAACCCTTGGATTATGGAATTGATTGGCATAATGCCCCATTTCCTTGCTTTTGTAACATTGAAGTGTAGGAGGTGCACTCTGTGTAACTTTTCTTTGTTCGCATCAATAGACATCTTCTTCCCATCATTGTAGTATCGAAATGCCCGATGACCTCCGTTTCCACATTTGAAACATTTGCTTGTCCCTTTAAGACAACTCCCTCCATGTTTTTTTGCACACTTTGAGAATAAAGGAAAACTCATCTTCTTTTCAGTGTGCTCTTTAGATTTTCCTTTGAATTCCATTTTCCTCTTCTTATCAAACCCATATGACTGATGGGTTACTCCAATCTCCATCTCAAATATGAGAGCACATCGAACGATTTCCTCATAGCTATTGAAGTCCTTTATGGATAACACCCTTCGAAGACTTGGTTTTAAGCCACTAAATAATCGATCAATCTTACTCTCATGTTGGATAATAATACCAGAAGCATACCATGAAAGTCTTGTAAAATTTTCTTCATAGGTACCAATAGATTCCTCATACTTTTGCTTTAGTTCAAGAAACTCCTTCTTTATCTTTGTTCGAAGAATATGAGGGTAGTACTTATTGAAAAATAAGTTCTTGAACTCATCCAATTCCATGGATTCAATTTCATCCATTTGCCTCGTATTCTTGATAAGATTCCACCATTGATCAGCATCTCCTTCCAAACGATACACTGCTATGATGACTTTATCATGTTCAGAACATTGAAGAACTGAAAATATCTTTTCAGTGGTACTGAACCATTGTTCAACCCCTAATGGATCCGAAGACCCGCTGAATGAAGGTGGACGCTGCCTTATGAAGGATTCAACAGAATGTTGCTCCTTCCTTTGCTCTTTTGGAAGTCCTTAATAATTTATAGCTTGAGAAAGTTGTGTGAGCATGGCTACAACATTTTTCATTACAGCTCCCATAACGTTTGGTTGCTTAGGGGGACAATCATTGCGTTGCCCGTCACATTCCGCATTAACACAGTTCCTTCGAGTTTCAGCCATTGACTAAAACTAAGAAGAATAGTGTGAGCAACAATGATTATAATAAGAAAACCGCATAATCAAGAATAAAATTTCACACTTAAGGTCTTATCATAGGTTGTTCATGGCCATTTCTAAAACACTAAGATTGTGTTCTATGCTTAGACTTATCCTTAGTGTACTTACTAAGGCTTTCACATCCTAGTTTCCAAAGGTTGAAATAACCTTCATTTTATACCAACTAAAATGACCCATATTTTACAAACATTGTTAATAATTCAAAATTTAAGTACACTTATTACAACATATAACAAAACAATGAAAAGACCGTATAGGTATAGTGTCTTTAGAAACTGGGAAACATAAACACCTGGTTCATAAATCATCTACATTGTCTCCCGTTTATTTCATCATATCTAGAGTCCATTTTTGGAATATCCTACTTAATAACCTTCTTCCTGACCTGGGGAATGAAAACATACAAAATGGTGAGCTCAAATGCTCAGTAAGGGTAAATAAAAGAAATATCAATTGCATCATATTCATAAGAACAAAACATTTTGGAAATCCTAACCTGAAAAAGAGATCATAATTTCATAACATGGGATAAATCATAGTAATGAAATGTAATCCCAATAATCATAACTTGAAACATAAAGCTTTTTGGAATACACAGATAATCATAAAGAATCATTTCTTATTAGTCAAGACTCAGTTTTAAGACTATCTTAGTGGACAAAGTCCATTTCTAAACCGAGTTCATTCCTCGTTTCAGTCCTATTTCACTGAACTAGTTTAACCTGCCGTTCTAGCCATGTCTATCTCATGAGATATAAAATATTTACCCAAGGCATTAGAGGGAGATATCGGTCCCACCCATCTCATAATGATACAATTCTTATGTGTGCTACAAAATCATAAACCATACATCATAGCATAACCCATGTAATAAAAATGGGAATCTTAAACATCATGACATCATAAAACAATTCATATAAGATAAAGGAATTCATAAAAAATATTTCCATCACAAAATAATCAAATCAATGTAAAAATAGGGATAGAAACAAAACCCTATATTGTCTTATATGGAAAATAATTTTGATAAAACACTTGAACTCCATTCTTGAGGAAAATATTTTTTTCACTTCAAAAACATTTTTCATTTCTTAACATGTCATACAATTTTAAACTAGAAGAAGTTAATTAAAAATAAACCTAAAAACTTCTGAAGGAATATTCTTGGAAATAATTTTTAAAGATCCATTCATGCCGTATAAGTTAAAAAAACATTCTTCTCGTACTTTTGTCAGAAAAGTCAAAAAGTACCTCGTACGAATAACGACAAAAGATTCCTTTCATATCTTTTACTAAAAATTCACTGAAGGGTAAAAATGGATTTAAAAAATTGTAGGTGGACATAAATAACTTTACATATTGAGGAAACATGGATGTGGATGATAAATATTCCCTAGTGAATTCTGAAGTAAAAACAATCTTGGATTAAAATTGAGATTGCGATATTTTCCCTTACCTTAGGTCCGATTTGCTTCGTAAGTGTCTGAACCTCCTGTATAATGATTTAAATAATGTTATTGAATTATTCCAGAATCATAATTATTGTTATGATATCCTATATGGTCATATTATTAGCTTCTTATTAGTAATATTTTATTACTACTTATTATTCTGGTGTTTATTACTTTTTGTTCTAATGCGTGTTTTGTCAAATAAATTATTATTCTTCTCTTTAGGTTATAGATACCACATTTCCAGAATGGTATTAATGTACTATATATCATATTTATTCATTCAATTCATTTATATAATCATTATGCAATGAAGATCATGTAGAACAAATCACATCACGTTGTGGAGACGGTATTTCATACGTACGCACGAGCGATAATATCGTTCTCATGATCATGGAATTGTATTGGAGTGTATGTATACTATTTCAGAATCAATACCACTTTACAATAATCATATATAGTAATTCTTTAAACCATTATACCCATCCAAGTATGGTGGTGTTGGAAAATAGATTACACCACGGCGTTGAGACGGTATACCGTACGTACGCACGTGCGATGATTTCATTTTCCATAGGATGGATATATGGTGAAATAGAGTTGTTTCATACTTATAATAACATATCAGTATATTAGTGATACTTATGTTATTAATTCATAATGAAACGACTAAAGAAGTATAAGTATAAGAAGAAATAAAGTTGAATGAATCGGTAACGGATATTACCTCTTCTTTCGACACGCCTTTTGAAACCTTCTATTAGGGAACTAAGATTGGTCTTTGAAGAAGACCAGAACCTCTAGGATGTTTCTAGGGAAGTATAGAGGAGTAATTGGCAGGGGTTTTCCGAGCTTTAAGGCTCAAAGTGGTGTGAGAAAGAGAGGGAGGTGGTGACCTTTTATAAGGGAGGAGAGTGGCACCTTTGGAAAAACTAAAAATATTATTTTATTATAAAGTCATATTCGGTTTTAAATAGCTCCAAATTGATTTATTTCTAAGATAATGTGGGGAGGGGTCGAAATAATTTCATCAAATATAATTTAGACAATTTTAGGTTTCTATTTTAACCATATAAATTAGATGTAACTTTAAGTTTAATAATTTTACTCTTACCTTGTCTTCTTGTTTTCTTACACTATAAGGTTAATAAACATACTATAACAAGACAAAAGACCCACAAGTTGTTTATTATTAATATATATAACCTTATCTAAGTCATTTATATGAGCCTTAGATTTTTAGGAATAAAATATCAATTAATAATATAATATTTTTTTTAAAAAATATTTTATGTCAATTTTGACACTATTTGATAATTGATTTTTGTAAAGATCATAATAGAATGATTAGTTCAAAAAAAGTCAATTAAATAAATAATAACATGTCATATTAACCTATAAAATTAGTGGAATTCATAAAATGTTTCAAATTATATTTATTTGGGTATTTATAACATCAATTATGTCAATATTTAATTAATAATATAATTACTGCATCATCATTGTGTCATAAATAAATTAAATTATTTAAAGTCTAAAAATTAAAAATAAAATACCATTATGTAGGAAATATTTTTAGCTTTATAATGAATATTTATAGTCATATTTATCTTTTGTGTAACCCTATATTAAAATGATTTACTTATTAAACATTGATTTTAACTATTTTAACCCTTCTTTAAGTAAATTAATATTAAATGTCCTAATCTAATCCATGTGATCCTAAATGGTCATATCTTATTCCTAAGGTTGTTTTTGGTCTAATTACACTTATCCAATAGAATTAGGACATGTGTTATGGTAATAATAATATCATTTGTACCCTTAATTACCGTATTTAATTTTAACCTTGGTAAATAAAAGTAAAAAGTTACTATTCACCAAAAATTATTTTCATCTCATCGAAGAACATTTTAATTACTGACATCAACCATTTCTCTCGGATTTTTCAAATTCCACTCACAGAAGTGGTAAAATTAGGTATTATGTGGATTTGGAAACTCTCCTAGGAGGTCGGTAAAAGACGGTGAAAAGTTCAATAAAAGTTTTATATATCTAAATTTATTATAAAATGACTCCAATGAATTGAATTGAACTTATATAAGTATGATGTATCAATTTTGACCTAAAATAATTTTAAATAAAATAAATAATTATTTAAATAAAAAGTTGGGTTTTAAATAGTAACCCAATGTTTTCACTATTCATAAAAAATTGAATGTTGTCAGAAAAATACCAAAATTTCACCCTAGGCTAATTTCGATATTCTGAATCCAAAAATGAAGTCCATTTGGAAAAATAAAATTTTCAAAATTTTATAAAGTGGTTTTTACTATTCATAACGGCTATTTTTAATAATATTTTAATAGCATATCATTTTTTAGTGAAACTCAGGATTGCGTACGATGCAAGCTATCAAGGAAGGTCGTGATTGTGTGTAAAGCAAGCCAAGATAGTGTTGTATGTAGTGAAAGATTACTTTGATGATTTATAAAAACATAATACTTCTTATTAAAGTCTCAGGTGTTACATGAATTGTCTCATGAGACTACTAATGCATAGAGGGGATTAAAATAACAAGTCCCGAAACCATTTCATACCATTCCAAATCAGTCATCTTATATTGAATACTATATTTAATACTTAAATAGTGCGACTTATCAAATATTCATATGGAGTAGAGGACACAAATTTATAATTATTTCCTCAGTTAATCAAATAGATTTCAGAGTAAACACAATTTCTAATAACTGAATAATGTTTAGGAAATAATAAAATCAAATAAAAAATAATATGTATGGCTATGTGAAATGTATTAACCAATACAAAATGTTCAAAATAAAGTGAATTTTTAAGATAAAATTAACAATCACAAATGAATGCGAGATTTCACAATTAATCTTACCACTTGGTAGTTTTAAAGTCATATCCACTAGGGTGAGATAAATATAATTGAAAAATAAAATATAAAAAATAATAAATTATTCACGATATTACATGTAGTAGGGTAAGCATTTACACCACATAAATATTTATTCGTGCACAATAACAAATAAGTGTCTATAAAATGTAAATTGTGACGAACTCCATTACCTAATGTTTCTTTATGCCTGTACATGAATTAAACTCGTGAATAATGGTTTTAATGATGTTATTAATTTATAAAATAATGATAATATTATTTATAAAATCATATATAATCCTATTATAACTTTTTACCACCCTTTTGTTAATCATATGTCATTATTTTTATTTTTCCAGGTGTCAATTTCCTTATTTTCTCAAGTGTGTTTCATCATGGAAGATCCAATTATTTAACATATTATATAGTTAAATTGAAAAATAAAAAATTATAATGAAATAATTATTATAATTTTTCATCAATGTTTCTTTTAAAACCAATCATCAATTATGGGTATGAAAATTGAAGTACGTTACGATCATGGAGTTATTAGGCCGTATATACAAAGGAGTACCATTTTATATTTTCCAATGATCATTGTTGAAATGATTAAATAATTATCATTATATCATAAAGATATTACGATATATATATATATATATCATCTATGTGGTGTAGTGATGAATAGAGAGTCACATCACTTTGTAAGGACGGTAGTGCACACACACACAAATTTCATTATCTTCTTTAAGCGTAAAAAAGAAATAAAATGGTATATTAAATTTAATATTGATTAATATTTCATGAATATAATAATTATTTCATGTATATCAAATATAATCATTAACATTATTCCTTATCACCTTCCATGTGAATCTTTAGTGAAAAATGAATCACATTGCATCATGATCTGGTAGTCCACCATTCACACAAGCGAATTTATCATATTTCTTATGAAATTTATTGTAACAATATATATAAATATATATATATATATATTTGATATATTGTCTCAATAAATATAAATATTTTAAAAATATCATATTGTATAATTTATGAACACCATCATACCCAACTGTGTAAATGGAAGAATGAACAACATTGGTTCGTGAGACGGTAGTCCGCTGTACACTCAAACAATGATTACATATCCCATTTTTTGAAGGTACGTGTGGTTGTAGGTCGCTCCCTTAATTTAAAAAAAGCTCAGTATATTGAAGATATTTTGGTTATTATATCATAATGGTTTGGAAATAATTTAATGGGGTGTATATGCAAATAAAATGAAGACACTTATTGAAGAACATTACTTTTATTTTGGGTATCCTCCTTAGTTTGAAAGAAAATCCTTTAATGGATGAATTTATCCAAAATATAAGTCTTATAGGATTATTATAGGGATGTTTGGGAGTGATTTGAGAAGGGTTTGTTTTGGAGAAAAATGGATTGATATGTGCGAATAAGTCCGGGGAGTTAGCGCCCTTTTATATTTGAGGAGTTACATTCCTATAAATACTCAAACGTATTCACTATTGGGAGGTCAATATTTTCTAAAGTGGCTAAAAAATTGACAATAAAAGGCAAGGATTGAAGATATAGTCTAGAAAACCTTATAAAAAAAGTCAACTCTTTTTTGAAAATAATTTATTCCTTAACTTTCATCTTTCCTTATTTTTTACCATTTCGGTATTTCACTATGGTTGATAGTTTTATATCCTAAGCAATTTATCCATTAAGACTAAATTAAAGTTATTAATATTACATTTTTTTGAAACACTAATGATAAAAAATGTAATATAATTTATAATATAAAAATCCTTTACCTTTTAAAAAATTAATTTTAATAGAAACACATGTAATGTGCAAAAACAACGCTTTAACCTTAAATTATCTAACAATGTTTTTACTATTTATGGGTCAACAAGTTTATTATAAATGATAAATTTTTCCATTAATGGACCCTATTTTATATTTATTAATATTTATAAATCACATGGTATAAGATATTTTTTTAGTAATTTTAAAACATTTAATAAAATAATATTTTTTATAAAAGAAAATTAATGTAAATTCTGAAATAAATTATTTAATTTAAATATTAAAATATCATGAAAATTATATAATTTTAATCCATTACTTTATAAAATGTGTAAAATGATACATTATTCTATAAAATTAATGTAATGAATTAATTTTTTCAATTTACTCCACTTTTAATATTTTTTTATAACATATTTTTGTTAATTATTAAGAAGATAATTACTTCATTGGTGTTTCTTAATAATTTTAAGTCACTAATTCATCTGTAAAAATATAAAGATAAATTATCATCATGAAAAATATAATTAATATTTGAAAAGGATTTATATAACTGAACATATTATTTCTTTTCCCTATCCCAAGTATTTATTGATATTAAAATTAAGAATAATATTTTTCTATCATTTTCTTTACGTAACTTATTATATGAGTCATATTAAATTGAAAGTGGAAATAAATTACCAACTTTTATATAATTTGGTGGTAAAATTCAAAATAAACTCATTAAATAAAATTTAAATATTTTTTTATTTTCACTCTTATAAATGTAGTTTAACCACTAAGTAAACTTATTTTTCCTTTAATATCTATCATTTACATTAAATGTTTTGACTAATCATTAAGGTCAAAAAATTAATATGAAATTATTATATAATATAAATAAAAATTATTAAACATATGGAATCAATTTGTAAGAACAAAATGTAAATAATTGGTATAATTTAATTTAAATTTAATCCTATAGACATGACGAGAAATTGTGTTTTTTAAAGTGAAAACTATCAAAATTTTACAGGGTTTTTATATAAAAATTCAATATAAAAATTATTACAATAAGATAGATTAAATATATATATATATAATTTAACTGTTTTGAATTTTAAAAAAATTTAAAATAAGATTTAAAATTATTAATTGTTTAGATGAAAAAACATTTTACAATTAAAATTCCACATTTTAAATATTCATCAAAAAATGAAACTTCTAAGAAAAATCAAAAAAATTAACCCTATTCTAGTTTTGATATTTTGATTTTAAAAACTAATTTTATTTTTTCAAATAATTTCTCTAAATGTGTAAAAATATAATTTTAAACTAAGTTTGAAAATAATTACTGAAAAGTGTGTCTTAATCTAAAGTTGCATGAATCAAAAGCTATTAAGGAAATTAAATTCATTAATAAAAGAACATATTTTAAAATTTTGGGGTCTAACATTCTCCCCAAATTAAATAAATTTTTTCTTGGTAATTTTTACATGATCTTGGTAATTGAGGGTTTAATATTTTTAAATATCATTATTTTAGACCCACATCATAAAAAGGATTATAAATTATCCAACTTAAAAAGATATATTGTGAAGTAAAATGGTCATATGGAATGAACAGATAACAAGGTTTATGAGTTGGAGAACATATAGGGGAAATTGAGAAATTTTCATGGATGAAAAAAACCAATACCAAAATATTGATGGAGCATGGTAGAGAACATTTATAAAAATAAAGTGGGTGATCTTGAGAAGGATAACAACTAGAAAACAATATAACAAATAGGCATGAAAAAAATTCATTGATAAAATCTAAAATTATAGAAAATATGATAAAATTTTCTGTCAAGATCCTTTTGCCTAATGTAGAAAAATTATTTTATAGTCAAAGGAAACATACTTACTAGATATGTTATTTTTTTATAACCATAATTTTATCGTTTGTTTGTGCTTCTATCAACTTCTGGTTCATCCATTACTCGAAGAAATGAATACATATAAATGAATATTTTATGCTAGAATAACTAAATATTAATTTTAATATATTGTAATATCCATAGTAGAACGATAATTCAGTCCTTCGATATGTAGTTATTATTATGAAAAATAGTCAGCATAGGTCATCCAAACGGAAATCATTTCTATATTGTTAGGTAATAAATTAGTCTCTAAAACCTTATCCAAATCTAAACATGAACTATTTCATAATTCGTTAACCATATGACCATTAAAAAATATTAATATACCAAAATATATAAATATGTTCATTGAATATCTAAAATGAACTTATCATTAATCTTCAAAAAATATGTTTTTATTTATTTATAAAATACCAAACATGTAAATAACATCATCATATATTATTTTGAAGCATGGTAACAAAATGAATTTCCAATTAAAAAATATTTAAAACATGCTTTCTTACATATTGATTATGTAAAAAAAAGATTGTTTGATATATTCCTTAAATCAAAGGATTTTATAAACTCCATCAATGATAATATAAACCCCTTTATTATAAAGACATTAATCTATTCCAAGTTAGTGGTAACAATCCAAATTACTTTATCCACATCAATAATATCTTTATCCAAAAATTATTATCTCAATATCAAGAAAATATTAAGGGTTATGTTTCCCTTAATCATTTATTTTCTATGAATTTAAACATGCCATACAATAAATTTTCTTTGTACCATTCTACACATGATTTCAAATACTTTAATAAATAGCACAGAAATACAATCTTTATACATTTCATAATTTTTATAACCACAATATCATTAAAAATTAATTTTACAACATATTTCTTGGATCTTAAATAAGAGAACATTAATCATTAATCATCAATTGTATTAATTGAATAATCTTTACCTTGATCCCATAGCTTCTTTTGAGTCATATTATACAACACTTGAGACATTAATCTACGTAGCATTCCATATCCTTACAGATGAATCACTATTCATTTGAAACATTTTTCTTACCCTTGAAATCAAAAGAATGGTATCCTTTCTCTCCTCACTTGTAGAAATCTCCCATTACTTTTATGAAAACACAGGGGTGTTTCTTTCCAAAATTATATCATTTTTGAGAATACTTCTTTCCCATCTTTCCATTATCCATATTGTTCCTATCCATCCTCCTGTTCTAGTACTAAAATCCAAATACCTACTTGTTATAGAATTCGTTACCTATATTTTTAGCATGTGATACTATGTCCTTAAGATATGAGAATATTTTGGACACTATATCCCTTTGAAAAATTGGATTAAACCCATAGAATAAAGGAATATTTTTAGTCTTTAAATTATGTGCATTTATGTTGTTACCATTCCTTATAATATGAGTCATTTCTAAATTATAGAATAAATTAGATTAGATCATATCATTATGAAACATATTGTATAATCCAAAAACTAGTGAAATAATTAATATAATATAATCTCACAACTCTAAGATTACTTTGTTTGGGGATATATCTATTTTAAAATCCTTCAAAATTATTTGTCAAGAAAATGTTAATTATTCTAAGCATATACCCTGAGAGTTTCAAACTAGGTTTATCAAAAGGCCCATTTTTAAGTAACAGGTAATTCTTGAGTCAATATTAACATGCCTTTTTAGACCTATTAGTCCAAGGCACCATTATACTAAAACCATGTCCATTTGTAGTATCTAGACTGGTATGTATTTCCTGGAAATAACATTTAATATCTACTTTAAAAAAAATTAGTATGTTATTATATATTTATCCTCAAAGTAAATCATACAGTTACTTTCCCGAATATATGTTTTCATAAATATTGTTCTCAAGGTTTCTACTAAACTACCAATGATTCCTACTATAATGACCTTAACCCCAGCAGACCAAAGCTAGTGCCTTAATTAATTATGTAGAACTAGATACAAGGAATCAAATCCCAAAAAAAAAACTAGTGTAATAGTTTTATATAAGAAAATACATATATTATAACCATTTTACATTGGTAATAGAAAATAATTCATAGTAAATAACAAAATAAAATGGTCAAAATTGTTGTAAAATCATTTACAGAGTTCATACTCATAACCTAGGGAAATGAAGAAAAATAAGTGTGAGCTCAAAATATCCATAATGGTTAAGTAAAATAGAAGCTATAATGATTAAATAATCATAATCAAAAAGGAAATGTATATACATAACACACATTCTATTTAAATAACATGACTATCATGGTGAGATAATATAGAATAAATATAGAAAAGTAAATAACTAAAATGTATTCCATTTAATCATTAAATTAAAAATGAAACACATATAGATAATTTCATAGAAAAAATATCATAGATAATAAAAATAAATGAATTCACAATGAAGGTAATTATTAATTATGGGACATCATATTTCCTCAGTAAATGATACCATTATCTCCAAGACATTTCACAAGATGGTTTAAAACATAACGGGTAAAAACCCATCTGATTTGGCCAACTGATTTATCTCATGAGACTACCATTGCATCAAGGGGATTACATTAACTAGTACCTAATTTGTGTTATACAAGTCCACATTATTCCTCATATATATAATAATCAATTTATTCTAAAAACAACATGCCTTATCAAATATCCACATTGAGTAAATGCTTGAGATTAATCAGTATTTCCCTAGTTAATTAAATAAATTTTAGAGAAAACACCATATGTAAAAAATGGAACATTTTTTAGGAAATAATCATATCCATTGCAAAATAATATGGATATTTAAGATAAATTTAATGTAAAATTAAAAATTATTTCAATAAGGTGATTGTTTTAGGATAAAGTTATCAATCACAAAACAAAGTGAGATTTCACTATAACTTTTACCACTTGGTAATTTTCAAGTCAAATCCACTGGGATGAGATAATTAAAATTAAAACATAACATACCATGAATAAATAAAGTATTTATTACATTACATTTAATATGGGTAGTATATACACCACATAAAAGTGAATTGGTGCATGAAAACAGATACCTTCCAATGAAATGTAAATTGAGACGAAATCCATTACCACATGCTTCCTTCTGGTTTTACATTCATTAACCTACTAAATAATCGTTTATAATAGAGTTATTAATTTATAATAGAACAATAATATTATTTATAATATCTTATATGATCATATTATAACATTTTACCACCTATTTATTAATGATATTTCATTATTTTCATTTTTTCAGATGTTAATTACCTTGTTATACCTTGCGTGTTTCATCCTAAAAGATATTGTTACTGTACATATTATATATTTAAAATATTTCAAAAATAATAATCAGGAAATAATTATCATATTCTTACATAAATATTTCTTATTAAAAAAATCATGAATGATAGTTATGAAAAATGAAGTATATTACGATCATGAAGATACTTTGCCATACGTAAACGTGAGTGACATTTTCCATTTTTCTATGATCATTACAGAAATAAGGTAAGTGATATATCACCTCTAAAAAATGATCATTATATCTTAAATATACCAGTATTTAATTATATATATATCATCCATGTGGTGTAGTGATGAAAAATGAGTCACATCGCTTTGTGAAGGTGATAGTCCAGATATACACGAACAACATTATCATATTTCAGTGTAAAAAGAAATAAAAAGATATATTATATTTCCATATGATGAATAAGTAGTCAATATAATTATTATTCCATTTATATCACATATAATAAATAAAATTAATCCTAATCACGTTTCATGTGAAGCTTTAGTGGAAATCGAATAACATTGTTTCGTGAGGTAATAGTCTGCTGTACACATGAGTGACATTATTGTATTTCCAAAAAAATGATGGTATATATATATGATATAAGGATACAAGATGTATAAATATGTTATAAATATCATTTATTTACTCTATATATATCATCATAACCAACTGTAAAAGGTGACAATGGAAGAACAAATGACATCGGTAAGCATGGCGGTAGTCCTTCGTACATATGAATGATGATTTCATAACCCATTTCAGGTAAATATACATGGATTTATGTTTTAAAATTAACATAACACCATATTATTATATGTAATATAATGATTTTATTATATCATATTGATTTGAAAATAATTTAAGGAGTTGGAGAAGGAAATAAAAAGAAGACCCTTGTTGAGGAACATTACCTCTCTTTCTGGTTTCCTTATATGGTTTACACTAAATCCATAAAAGGTTGGATTTATTCCAAAAATAAGGATTCTAGGATCAGGGGAGGAACTTTTTAGAGTGATTTGGTTAGGGTTTTGATGAGACAATTGTCTTGAGAAGTGGGAATAAGTGAGGGTAGTGAGTGGCCTTTTATAATTGAGGTGGAGTGACATTCTTATAAATACACAAATGAACTCACCATTAGGAAGACAATCATATTTCAAGTGACTAAAATATTGAAAATTAATTGTGTTTAGATTTTATATGGTCGATTATCACCTCCAAAAAACAATGAAACAGATGTTTTAAATATATTTTCTAGTATCATCTAGGTTTCCTTATTTTTTATAATTTTAATTTTTCACTAGGGTAACTAGTTTTATAACTAAGTTAATTTATCCATTAAGAAAAAATTAAGGTGTTACATATGAGAAAATTTATAACCACTAATTCATAATATTATATCTAATTTATATAACAAAAATCCCATATCTTTTGGAAATAAATTTTAACAGAATCACATGTAACACAAAAATAAAATTCTTTAACATTAACTCAGATTACAATGTTTTTACTATTTAGGTGTCAACTTGTATATTAAAAAAGATAAATTGTTCCATTAATGGGAATAAATTTTTATCTATTAAAATTTTCAAATAAAATGGATGGGGATAATTTTTTTACTAAATTTAAATCATTTAATAAAATATCAACTATTATAAAAAAAATTAATGTCAATTTTAAAATTATTAATTAATTTAAATTTAAAAAAATCAAGGAAAAAATAATTTCAATATATTAAGTGAAAACCCAATTAAAAGTATATATTCATTAAAAAAATTAAATTAATATAATAATTATTTCAATTTACTTCACTTTTAATATTTTTGTACGATTTATTTTTGTTAATTATAAATTAAGTAATTACTGTGTTGTGGTTTCTGAAACATTTTTAGTAAATAATTAATCTCTAAAAATTAATGATAAATTATCATGATAAAAATCTAATTTATATTTAAAAAGGAAATATATAACAATACATATGTAGTTTTATTATGAAAAGGCTTTATAGATACTAAAAGTAAGAAACATATCATTTTTGTCTTTTTCTTTACTTAACTTATCATATGGGTCATATTGAATGGAAAGTGAATATAAATTTCTAAATTCTAGGTAAATTAGTGAAAAAACATGTAATAAAATCATTAAATAAAATTTAGATAACATTTGATGTCATTTTTACTCTTATCAATCTAGTTTAACCACCAAGTAAGCCTGTTTTTACCTTAATCACTCTTATTAATTTTAACTATTTCCACTCATCATTATCAAAAAAAATTATCATGTCCTTATAAGATAATATAAATTACTCTGATTAAAAATATAAATCCCATTTGAAAAAATATAACCTATATAGTGGGTGAATTTAATTTAAAATTAATATCATAGATGAGACTACAAAGATGGGTTTTAAAGTAAAAATTTTCAAACTTTTATATGGTTATTGTATCAAAATTTAATATGAAAATGATTCCAATGACCTAAATCAGATTAATAGATGTATAATTGAACTATTTTGACATTAAAATCAACTAAAAATATGATTTATCATTATAAATTATTTATATAAAAAGATAGTTTTCATTAAAATCTAGTATTTTCCGTATTCATAGAACATGATACATTTTAAAAATACACCAAAAATCCACCCTATTATAATTTTGGTAATCTGATTTAAAAAATGATTTTTATTTTGTAAAGTAATTTTTTCAAAAGTGTTAAATGTTAATTTTAAATTATGTGTACAATGTATGACTAGACATGTTTTTGTTTAAACTTGGTGTTGTGTTCATTATAAGTTATTAAAAAAATTGAATTTATTCTTAAAGTAATATATTGTAAGTTATTTCTGTGTTACAGTTATCACACAAAATAGTTATTTTAATAAATATTTATTAATAAAAATTTCATAAGTTTTTTATATTTATTTTTCTATAACAAACTATTTTTACATTGATTAAATTTATTTTAGAAAATTTGAATATTAATAAGACATCTTATTAGATATTGGTTGCTGTTCTACCTGACCATAAGGTAATAATGTCATAGGATATATATCACATTGATAAGGTAATAACACTATCTTAGTGTTATGAGAACCATGAAGTGTCATGATGATATTCCAAAAAATATTTATTATAACACCCATAAATTTCAAAAGAAAAAAATTATGTTTGATAGCATATATGATACACAACACCTAGCTTAAACGACCTGTGAAATATATTTTTTACATATTACAATTATAAACTAGACAGTAAATTGTAAGATATGAATATAAATAATTAAAATATGAAACAAATATGTTTTACAAAAATATAAAATTATATCATTAGTTATCAATTTATTCTAAATTAATTTTAAAAAAACATTTGAATGTAAAATAAATATTTATCTAAAAAACTATTTTTATGGGATTAATTTGTTTTTAAATAAATCAATTAAATTAATAAGTATTGGTGAATTATAATAACTAAATTTACATATTATATATTTAATCAATTATTTTATACTTCAACTTATATTTTCTTTTTCATTAGATAGGAATAATTCTGGTTTATGCTTAAAAACCATATTTTTCTAAAAACAATATAACCACATGTTTTAATTTTTTTTAAAAATTTGCCTTTTCAATTTTAGAATTTTTTTTATAAATTCAATATTTTTTTAAATTATTAGTTAAAAATTATCATGGAGTGAATTTTTTAGAATTTTCTAAAAATATAATTTGATTAATGAATAGTTAAATAGTACTAATTTTTATTAAAATATGCCTTTTCTTTTAAAGCATCTAAAAAGTTACATTTGATTTAAAATTGATATAAAATTAAAATTAGTTTAATTATACTATTATAAATTCAATTTTTTCATAATAATAAATTATATGTTTTAATTTGATATTAAAACATTTTTTTACTTACCAAACATCTTCTTTAGAAAACTGCATTTTCATCGCGCTTATAGGTTTTAATTTTAAATTAAATTATTCAAATCTTATGAAATTTATTTTAAAAATGGACTTCATATTTTGAATCATTACAATTTATACTACTTTATAATTATTATTTTTCATAATGAAAAGTAAAAATAATTTAAATTAATTAATATTGTTAAGGTTAAAATGGGACTACTAGGGGATTAAACAAAATGAAAAGGGTATGTTTTCCAATCAATCCTTGTCTAAATAATATTATCTATAAATATTTCAACCTTATACTATCTCAATATCGAATATAATGACATTTCGAATCATTTTTATTTTGAATGAATTTATCATTTTTTTGTTTTTCTAGAATTTTCTAAGTGGTTTCAAAGGGGGTTCCCTCAACCACTTATAAAAGGACCCATCATCTACTCTCACCCACACACTTAGAGTGTCATTTGGTTCAGATAATAATTTGAAAAATACATTCCTAATTTCCCTCCATATCAAATAAATTTCTTATTTTGATCAAAAAACCATTCTTGGAATGCTTTATGTTTAAATTTAAAGAGGTTCTCTAAAGAAGAGGTATAATTCTTAACCATGCGTCTTCATTTTATTTCTTGTTAGAAAAGATCAAAATTTTATAAAAATGAAATAAAATAAAATAATTCATATATTATATTTATTTTATTTTTTTAATGTCATAACCTATATCTATCTCCTCTTCCATCAAATAGGAAATGAAACTGTCGATCGAGAGTACGACAGACTACCACCTTGTGAATCGATGTAATTTATTTCTGATCACCAACTTTAATGGATGTATATAACAATGGATTTATTGTATTTATATTATATTTAATAAATAATTATAATTATTAAATTATAATATCCCATATACCTTCTTACGACCCAATTCATTGGGAAACAATAACATCGCTTATCTGTATGTATGGATTATCACCTCCACGAAGAGATGCGATAACGTTTTCATGTTATTTTGACATGGATGATAATAAGGATATATTTAATGAATATATATGATATATATGATAAAAAAAATGTGTTTTTAATGTTTAAATAGAATTTACCATCCTATCATTTCATTTGTTAAAAAATGGAAACAACGTTCACACATACATATGATATACCATCTCCATGAACGATGTAGTTTATTTATCTATATATAAATTTGATAAAATTTTAAAAATAAATATATCATGAATATATGTGATATTTATATCATGGTTATCATTCTTTATATTATTTCACCTTTATTAAAATTTAATGGTCTGAAACTACCATACCAAAACATACACGAAAAATGAAGCAATTATTACCCAAAACAGTGATTTTAATAAGGAATTGTTTATAAAATGGTGATAAAATACTACCATAAAATCATATATGGTTTGATATATATGATCAATTATTTTTAATATATTTACAAAAAATATATATTTATTATAAAATGGTTTAAACATGTAAGAATAAAATCACACCTGAGGTCCGAGATCTCATCTCTATTTCTCATAATTAAGGAATATTTTAATTTTATGCGCTTAATTTATTTTATAATCTGTATATATTTCTCTTTTTTAAATTTTATACCATGAATAACTCATAATTAATGGTATTATATGATTTAATTTGAATCATTTTATCCTAGGGGAATTGAATTGAAATTTAGTAAGTGGTAAAGTGTTTCTTAAATCAACTTCCTGTCAATGGGTTATATAAATTTTTCACCATTTATATTATTCCATGATTATGTGTGAAATTGAATATTATTTTATAATACTATCCTTCCACTTTTTTGTGGATATACTTTTTTAACACCTAACAACTTTATTAATAAATTCTGACTTCAATGATATGAGTTTTGTAAGGGTTACTCGTCTCACTTTTCATTCCTTCAAACATATTCCATATTCATGAATTATTTCTTTTATTTCATGTATATACTACCCATTTAATATTTTATTTCAATAACATCTTTGTATTCAAGTTATTTAATGTTTCATTTAGTGTTATTTCTTTAATGAGAGTTATGATTCAAAAGTCACCAAAGATGTAAGTGTTTAATATTTAATCTACTTTAATTTATATTATTTATTCTGGAATATACTTGAAAGAAAATAATTTTATTATTTTATTATAATCCCCATTAATTTTTTTTCTCCTTTGGATATTCGTGATATTTCCGTGTAAGAGTACTATTATCTCCTCACTATTACTTAAAATTATTGGGAAATTTTTTAAGAAAAGACACCTTAAATTCTATTTTTGGTCAAGGGTTGTTTTTATTACATATCTATATTTTACATAAATTGTTTTAAATAAAATTATTAATATTATATAAATTATTTTTTAATGAAATATTTTTCCATGATTTCATTTTAATAAAGTTGTTTAAAAAGAATCTTATTTTCATTTTCTGAATAAGGTAATTTTAGAATTTCTACCAAAAACCATGATGAGAATTTTTTTAACGTACTTGGAATGAAATAAATATTACCTCCATCATTTATTCTAATTTTTTGAATAACTTATAACTTTAAAAGTTTTTTTTAAAAAATAAAATTAATTTCATAATATTACATATAATTTTTATTTCATTAAGGTTTTTTAAAAGAGAAAAGGATATTTACCTCAAGAATGTTTTTAATTATTCTTTTTATTGTATTTATATTTGTAACAAATAAAAACTATTTATTTTACTCATACTTCACTAGGGTTATGTTGTAATTACACCATCCTTATTCTATTTCGAGATTCATTATGATGATTTTGAATAAGCAATATATTAAAATCCACATTCTTTATAAATTTAGTTGCCATTAACTTTCCCTTTAAACATTCACTTTATTGTGATCATTGGACATGAAACTTCCATTAAATATCTATATTCTTTACCATGGATATTATTATTTCTTAAACTATATAACATTTCTACATATAATGTGTTTCTATGAAATTTATTCTATTGAATAGGGGAAATACTGACAAGTACATATTCTCTACTCAATATGGATATTTATTGATAACACATATTTTCCATGAATTAAATCGATCATTTGATATATCAAAAATGCTTTGTACATGTAGAGATGAGTGGGGCCCAGAATTATAAATCTCCTCAATGAATTGATAGGACTCACGAGATAGATCAATAACCTTTAACTGAATGAGTTTATAGTGTATACCAACCCATCGATTAAAATATATTGTTGTTAGGTCTAGAGAGTATAGATATCATGATGTACGAGATCCTGAAATCCAATATTAATAATTTCATTAATTGAGTATTTAATTATTATTATCTGTGGGATTATTTAATTGATATTATACTTTAACTTCTTGAACATCTGATTATTTATATTCGATTATTTGATCTTCATTTATTCATACCATATTATTCTTCATGATGATGTTATTGATTAAATAGATTGTGATTTTAGTTACATACCTTAACATATTGATTATGACTTATTAATTAATGATATCTACAGTTGTTTGTAACCCTTTCTACGCATCTGATCCCACCCTTATGTTCCTTCCTTTACGCAAAATATGAAGAAGAATTTTTTGAATGAGTTCAAGGATGAGAAATTATTACTATAAAAATGTTTTACTTTATGTTTTTGGATGTAATGTGGGATTCAAGTATGTATCTAGTTTACCAATACTACTAAACTATTTGGTCCTACAATATGCATTCACTTGTATGTTATTCCAAATTATTAAAGTTTCCATCAGTTCTGGGATACTAGGGTTGGGGTATTTATAGTTCTATAGTTGGATAACATAATTTGATAGGGAACATGATATGTAGACTTTTAGGTATGAGTACTCATAATCAGAAGTGACTTCTTCTCCTGAAACATTCACTAGGTAATCTCCAAGATGGGAGATAATGAGAACAGACCAGCCAATAAGAATTTTGTTTGTGTCAGTGTCATCAGATATTTATATCTTTGAGAATTTATAATGGTCCTTAAAAATTAATAATATTAATAATTAATTTCATGAATCGCACTCTTGGAATTACTGACCAAAAATGTGATTCCATATATTCATAGGAAATATGGTATTTTCAGTGCATCAAAAATGACATGTAACTGATGGATAAGATGAGAAATGATTTTTTCCTTCCATATTTATGAAAGTTGATATCTCATCACTTGTATTGTAATAGAACCATTGCCTTAAATTCCATAACAATAGTGTAACAACATTTTTATTTCTTATATTAAAAAATATGTATCATGAAAATTAGTTGAACACAGGGATGTGAGACCCGCTTGATGAGACACTACAACAAAGGGATAATATTACACAGTGACCACTTTTATGTGGTGTTTGATGTTATGAAAATAATTTTTTTGTCTTGGGTGCCTTGACCCAGAAAAATATTGTAATCTTGGACTTTATGGAAACCTCCCTAATGCTAATGAGAAATAATCATATAGGTTCAAATAATAAGTGTTTTCATTGGTCTCAACTAAATTATATTTTAATTTAATTAATGGATTAAATATTATTCTCCAAACATAAGAAATGTTTTATTTAACTTTTATTGATCTAATAAATTAAAAAAACATTTATTCTCTATATTGTGAATAAAACATATTTATTCAACTTATTAAATATTTAATAAATATTTATTTTTGAGATTATGAATAAAATATTTATTTATAAATAAAATATTTATTTAGGTATTTAATAAATGTAAATGAGTTTGGTAGACAAAAATTGTGTTTAGTGATAACTATTAATTTTCAGGCTGATAACATAGTATTTATTATTTCTTGAGTAAGAAAATACCATAAAGTAATAATAATAATAATATTATTATATAGAATGGGGTTTGATAAAGACTATTATATTATTTAAGGATTGAAACTAATATTTTAACCTAAACCCTAGATCTCTAAATTAATGATTATGTCTATTATGTGGGGTTAACCAATAATTGAGAATAATTGCACAAAATATACTTAACACTTGTATTACTAATTCACTCCTCCTATCATGAATGAGAAAAACTCCATCAAGAATAAAGGATCTTTTTGCAATCAAGATGAAAAATCCAAGATGATTGATCTTTTGTGCCAACATCTGACTATAAATCAGTGTCGTTTGGAGATGAAAGGAGAATGTGTGGATCACCTCGAAGGGGATTTTAACCTAGGATACTACCTATGCAACAAAGGTGAACCAAAATGATTTTTTAAAATAATAAAATTATCATTGAAGAAATATCCTATGAATTGGTAATCGTTTTTTCCAATAATATTTAAACTAGTTACAAATTTAACCTGAAAAGTCATCTCTATGGGTTCAGGGTGCTCTCATGTCAATATATAGTTGAAAATTTAAATTAGGAATTGTGTCCACATCTATTTAAATATGAGAATGATCCATCAAATCTAAAAAAATATATTGGTTTATCATGAACCAAGGTGATTCCAAAGCACTCGTAACATTCAAGTGGTATCAGTGGGATCACATTTTAAAATTTATAATTATTTATATTATTTTATATATATATGCATAATAGTTGTTAAATATTCCATTTTCATAATATTCATTATTTAATAAAATTTTTAAATAATGTTATTTTGACATATTAATTTTCTTCAATCTGTTTTTTATTTTTTTCAAGGACAAAAAATAGATAAACAATGAACAAAGATTCCCTCGGGAAGTACCATGAAATTTGGCTAGTAATACATGGTAACACTATTGGTAGCTGGAGTACATGATGTGTACCTAAGTGAACTATATCTAGATGTTCCATGAGATTCATGACAATCCAAATAATAACTACACATGGTGAATTTATTACACATCACATGTAGACCAAGACAACCTAGTAGAATAAATTTTTGGATTACATACCGTGTAGATGGAATACACATTGTGAGGACTATATGGTTTAGTGGTGAAATGAATACAAACTTTGTGGTCAAATACATGGTTAAACCCCTACATGAGATTAAAATTTTGAATTATTAATGAAATACATGATGTGTATCCAGTGTACACAATGTGATGTTCATTATTTAGCACATTCTATGTACACATCAGGTTTATTAGGGAGTTAGATAGTCAAATAAAAAGTGAAACATATGACATAAAAATGGAGTACACACTTTGGAGTCTTGCATCCAAAGAAAACCCTGAGTTTTTTTGGTAGGTTTAACAGACACATGAAAATAGAGATACAAAATGTGTGTCTGGACAGTATATTTCATGTAGTCAATATGAGGTACATGCCGAATCATTGGGCATGTATCTATGGTGTATTAAAATTGAGAAACATGACATGTAACTCAAAGTTCACCCCACATGGTCTCCCAATAAAACATAAAATTAAATTACATTAAATTAATAATCTCAACATTGAACCCATATTATATTCATTGGCATCTGATGTGTTTTAAAATTTTGAAAAATCATTTAAAGAATTATTAAATGCTTAATAAGTTTTTTTACTTTATCTATAATTATTAGTTCATCTATTTATTTTCCATAAATTACTTTATGATGCATATCACCATGAGAATTTAGATGGCCATTAATATGAATGGTAAATAATTAATGTAATAATATTTATCTTAATAATAAAGAATTAATAGAAATGAATGTTAGAAAATATACTTTTTCATATTTAGTGCCTGTATATGAACATTCATGAGCATCACCAATTTTGATATATTTGTTGGTTTCATTTAATTTAATTTATTTAATTTTTTGAAATTACTAATTATTAAATTAAACATGATGGCCCATGATTCAACCTTCCCTACTCTATTATGTATGACCTGTGCATCCAATATTATTTGTGTAATACCCCTTAAATAATACATTGGTTACCCTCACCTATGTGTGAGTTCTAAATACATGTAATAAATTGCTTATCCCAGCACGTGTGGTGGTGGTTCATGAAAAAACCAAGACAATACCAACCCAGGTGATACAAAGGTGGATAAGTGGAATGCTATAGCTCGTTCCAACACTGGAATAATGAGTTTTCCTCTAGTTCATTGGTTTATTTTTTATCCACTCAATAAATCATTTTTCATATAATATCATCATTTTGTAATTAATTTATATATTTATATATTTCTCTAAAATTATTTATTTTATGGATTCATGACCATGTTCAGATAAATAAATGAATTAATATTCAAAGACAGGATTTAAATAAATGGATTATATGTAAATGCTTTACCAAAATATATTTAATCACTTATGTAAGGTCCAATTAAATTTAAAAAGACATTTAATGAATAAAAACAATAAAATTTATGCATAATAAATAAAATACATCAACTATATATTAAGATAGACTAAACCTTCCATTAATTTATTCAGAAGAAAAGCTATAGAACTAAGAGTTTTACCAATGCTCATTAGGAAAATTACTTTTATCATGGAGTTATTATGAATGTTATGGGTTTAATTAATGATCATTCATAAAGAGGATTACACTACAATAGAATTGATGTATCTTGGAGGTATGTGTTGAGTAAATAAAAATCAGATTTTATGGATTAGAGAGTCTACACTATAGATTAAAGAGTTAAAATACCCTAGTTAGAAAAGAACCATAAGCCTAAATTACCTAAAATAGCTTGAACAACCCTTTTGGGGTTTATGTGAAGGGGAATATGGATCATTTCAACTATAATTTATTAGCAAATAGATATTCTGAGTCCAATGGTGAGGGCTGTTAGAACATGATAAAATAATGTGAGGCTTATAAAATAATTTCATTATGACTGACATAAATACAAATAAATTTATGTACTAATATTATTCACTTTTGTAATTGTTTAATAATGTAATTTTCATCAATGAAATTATCCCTATGATCAATATTGTATAAATACCATCTCCTTACAAGTAGTAAAACCTAGGAATAGTTCAGATGACACTGGGTTGTGTTTCTCCATGAACAGAAATCTTATGTGTTATAATACTCATTACATGATCCACTTAAAAATAAGGAAAGTATAAGGCCCCAGCCTTAAACCATACTTAATCTTGAGTTATTACAAGATTACACATTGAGGATCTTTTCGGGTTTAGAGTTTTAGAGAATTAGATCATAAAACTTGCATTACATTCCACATATAAACAAAGTGGTTACATAAAGATAGTATTCTTCATTCCCATCAATGGAAACATATTCAAACTAAAAGATTTATTATTTCTTGACACATCCTTGACTCTATCATCTTATCATGTACCTTTCCCTTGACCTGTGAAAAACATTTCAAAAACTTGGGATGAGCATAAAACTCAGTATGGGTTAAAAAAAACATGGAAAGGAAACATGAGTTCATATATACATAAGAATGAAATCATACTTTACCCATAAAACATAGTCACTTTAACACACCTCATAAAATCATGAATAAATCATAGAAATCATAAGACATAAAGGTAACTTGAGGCATTCATAACATTCTTACGTAGGGAGTAACCCTCTTGGTTACGTTTGGAATACCCATCACAGTATATTCCCTAAAATCTCTTCGGAGAAACCTTAACGTTTCACTCCTTCACGTTACCCAATGCATTGGAGAGCTATAACGGGCCCACCCGCCCTTAGTTTATCACGGAACCACCCGTCTTCATAATAATGCCCAGGAACCATGACAGAATCATATCACATAAAACATGCATAAAGGAAACATAAAATTTTCACATTTCAATCACGAGATATCAATACAACACATTGATATAATAAAAACATTATGAAAACCATTTTCAATACCAATGTAAAACATGGTATTTATTTTTCTTTTAAAAAGAAGGTATGGCTTGTAGAGGAAGCCGAAAGTCAAATAACGGTCACGACGGCGTAGAAGTCGTTGTCGCCGCATACGTACGACAAAAACATTCCCTTTTTTCATTTAGTAAACGCTTCGTATAAAAAATATTCCTTTTGAATAAACGTAAAAGTCAAAGGGTTTTATACACCGTATAAAAGAAAGTTGTGTATAAAATAAAATATACCTCAACGAAGGGAGATTGAGACGAAGTCCCATACCTTGGGTCTGACTTGACTCGATCATTCTTTAATGTCCTGAATAATAAACTTGAGTTAATCTCTACTTGCTTATGAACCTTTTTCAAGTTCATTATTCCTTTTATACCAAGTTATGAACATCATGTACTCATTTAAGTTAATAATGTTCATTTTGTCGGTATTTGGTTCTTAAGTCAAAAATAGACCTCTTACACTTACATGTTGTTAATTTGGTCAAAGTTTCATTATATCTAGAATGATATTAATGTTTTGGATAACATATATATCATATATATTCAGAATATACATGTATTTATAATATTACATCACATTTTAGAGGTAAGAAATGAAATGCACCGTTCATGGAGACGGTAAGCCGTACGTACGCATGAACGCTACTTCCATTTCTATTTCGTATTTTCTGGAATGGAATCATAATGATATAAGAGTATATTATAATTCCAGTATAATAACATATATAATATCAATAACTTTATCTTTTACACATCGCACATATGGTATTAACGAATCAAATCACTTTTTAGGGGGCGGTAGTCCGCACTTCCTAAAGTGAAGATATCGTGTTTACCCATAATGGGAACCATAAAGGTATGCCCAAAATGAAAAAAACAGAAGCATAAGGAAAACATAAACATATTATATATCATATATAAAAATAGCGACATCATAATGGCCACCTTTTAAGGTGTTAAATGAGTATTGAACAATCATCGTTTCGGGAGGCAGAATTTCGCCATCCACGGAAACCGTATGTTCTTTAACCATTTGATGTAGTTGTGTGAGAGTGTAGCTCAAATAAATCTTATAACAACATCCTAGTATATTGAAGATACTGGTGTTGTTACAAAAGAAGTAAATAAAAAGAGTTTAGAGGGTTGGAGAAGCAAAATAAAACAAATGAACAAGAGAGAATGAATTACCTTTAAAAGTGTAACTCCCTTTTGATTTGAGCCTAAAGGCTTCCTTTGAAAGGATTCTGCCCAATGGGAATCCTCTAGGATGAGGAGAGTTATGTGGAGAGAGTAATTGGGCAGGGGTTGGCCGAGCCAAAGGCTTGAGGAGTGTGTGAAATGAGGTAGAGGTGGGGGCCTTTTATAAGAGGAGAGGAGGGGCACTTTTGGAAAGTAAAGAAATATTACTTTATTTGAAAATGTGTTTCGGTTTTAAAAGGTCCCACATTGATAGAATTCGTGGATAAGGTGATATGGGTTCGAAATCCACTCATCCAATTGGTTTTGGACATGTGTAGTTCATAGATTTTACATTATCTTTCTATTTTATTTAAATCGTCAAATAATGATGTCATCGCTGCATCATTATTATGTCATAAATAATTAAATTTATTTAATGTCTAAAAATTATAAAAAAAATACTATGATATAGGATATCTTTGTATCTTTACAATGACTATTTATAATCAAATTTGGACTTGTATAACCCCACTTAAAAATTGTTTTCGTAAAACATATTATGTTTGTGTCATTTTCACTTTAACATTAAATAAAAAGTAATTTATGTAATTTCCCAACAAAAGTGGATCCATGGGGTCCCCAAGTTGACCCATGGCATGTCATGGTCGGCCATGACACAACCAATGATGTTGGGACATGTTTCTAGGTCATTTCATTTTATTAAAGTATTATTTATACCTTAAACTACCCTAATTACCACTAATCGCGATTAAGAACTTAATAAGTTACTATTCAACAAAAAATTATTTTAATCCCATTGAACCACATATTAATTCTTAATGACAACCATGTATGTCGGATTTTCAAAATTCAATACACATTAGTGGTAAACATTCATTTAACTGAAAAATCAGTTTGCATGATTACAACTTAGTGGTTTCACTATTCATCAAAAATTGAAGTTTTTTAGAAAATTACCAAAAATTCACCCTAAGCTATATTTGATATTCCGAATTCAAAAATGAAGTCTATTTTAAAAAATTCAAATCATATAAGTCACATTAATTAATTTAATAATTAATTCCTGCTGCCAGAGCAAATAGCGTGTTTTTACAAAATAATAAGTATCAAAAGATTGACACCAGTTTAAGTCTAATTTCAAAGTGAAATTGATTCCAATGACCACCATTGGATAAAATGGTAAAAATATATTCTAATTTCACTTCAAAACCAATTCAAAACATAATTTAATCATATAAATAAATTAGATTAAAAAGTAGTTTTGATGTAAAATGCAGTATTTTCCACTATTCATAAAAAAATGAACCTTGTCAGAAAAATACCAAAAATTCAAAAAAAGTAAATTTTGATGTCCCAATCATAAAGAATAATTTTATTTTGACAAAAATAGTTTATAAAACTGTCAAAAGATAAATTTAAAAACGGTTTTCCATCATAAGGCAGTAAAACAATCTTTTAAGAATATTAGTGTATTCCATGCATAATATTGTATTTATTTTCATTTTAAGCCTCTATAACACTATCTTAATCATTAATAGACATAGATAAAAATATCTTTTATTCATTACTTACTTGGGATGTTACATCCTTCCCCCGTTTAGAAAATTGCGTCCCCACAATTTATTTACTAATCGAATAAATGGGGGTACTTATCCCTCATTGCATTTTCAAATTCCTATGTTGCCTCTTCAATCATGTGGTTTTTCCACAAAACCTTTACCTGGTGAATCACCTTATTTCGTAACACTTGCTCCATGTGGTCAAGAATCTGGACTGGTTGTTCCTCATAAGATAGGTTCTCTTCTAGCTGAACTACCTCTGGACTCAAAACATGAGATGGATCTGGCATGTAATTTCTCAACATCAAAACGTGAAAAACATTGTGTAACTGAGATAAACTCGGAGGTAAAGCCACTCGGTATGCAACTGATCCAACTCTCTCCAGAATTTCGTATGGTCCAATGAACCTCGGACTCAACTTTCCTTTCATACCAAATCTCATCACACTTTTCCAAGGAGAAACCTTGAGAAAAACATGATCACCTACTTCGAAAGATAGATCCTTCCTCCGGTTATCCGCATAACTCTTCTGCCTGCTCTGAGCTGTTCTCATGTGTTTCTGAATCAGTTGAACTTTTTCTGCCATCTCTTCTACCAATTCTGGTTCCATCAACTTTCTTTCACCCACTTCATCCCAGAAAGCTGAAGTTCGACACCGCTTCCCATATAATGCATGAAAAGGCGCCATCTGTATACTGGAATGAAAACTGTTATTATATGAAAACTCAACCAAAGAAAGATGTTGGTCCCAACTTCCCTGATAATCCATAGAACAATCTCGTAGCATATCCTCCAATGTCTGAATTATTCGTTCTGACTGCCCATCTGATTGAGGATGAAAAGCTGTACTAAAATTTAATTCAGTACCCAACGACTTCTGAAGGCCTTTCCAAAAGTTAGAAGTAAACCTGGGATCACGATCCGATACAATGGAGAGAGGAACTCCATGTAACCTAACTATCTCTTTAAGATACAAACGGGAAAGTTGATCAAGAGAGAAATTATCTCGTATAGCAAGGAAATGAGCAGACTTGGTCAAGCGATCAACAATAACCCAGATTGCATTATTACCTCGAGATGTCTTCGGTAATCCAACAACAAAGTCCATGGATATATTCTCCCATTTCCACTCTGGCACTGGTAAAGGCTGAAGCATCCCTTTCGGTAACTGCCGCTATGCTTTAACCTGTTGACATGTCAAACACTTCACAGTAAAATCAACAATATCTCTTTTCATTCCATCCCACCAGTAATACTCCTGCAGATCTCTATACATCTTAGTACTGCCCGGATGAACTGAAAACGGAGAACTATGAGCTTCACATAACAACTCTCTCTTCAACTGTAAATCACAAGGCACACACAATCTCTTCCCAAATCTCAAAACATAATCATTATCAATGTTGAAATCAGGCAACTTACCTTTCTGAACCAGCTCTACCGTTTTCTGCAACTCACTGTCTTGCTTCTGTGATTGCTTGATTTTATCTGATAGAGATGATCTCACTGATACCTGAAACAAAATAGAAGGACTTCCTGCACCAACAACTTCTATGCCAAAGTTCATCAAATCGTTAACCAAAGGATCACGTTCCAACCGCAACATTGTTAATGAAGCATTACTTTTTCGACTCAAAGCATCAGCCACTTTATTTGCTTTTCCCGGATGGTAATGAATTGTACAATCATAATCCTTGATTAATTCTAGCCATCTCTTCTGTCTCATGTTTAACTCTTTCTGAGTGAATATATACTTTAAACTTTTTTGATCGGTATATATTTCACACATTACTCCATACAAATGATGCCTCCAAATTTTTAAAGCAAGAACAACAGCAGCTAGTTCCCAATCATGTGTAGGGTAATTTACTTCATGAGTTTTCAACTGTCGTGAAGCATAAGCAATTACCTGACCATTCTGCATTAGGACGCAACCAAGTCCTTTCAATGAAGCATCACTGTATATAACAAACTCACCTTTCCTGGAAGGTAGTGCCAAAACTGGAGCATTCACCAATCTTCTATTCAATTCCTGAAAACAATCATCACATTCTTTTGTCCAAATAAACTTAACACCCTTCCGAGTTAGCTTAGTCATTGGACTAGATAACCGTGAAAAATTTCTAACAAACCTTCGGTAATAGCCCGCCAAACCAAGGAAGCTACGAATCTCGGTTACATTTGTGGGTCTTGGCCATTCTTCCACAACTTTTGTTTTTGCAGGATCAACCGTTATTCCATCTTTAGAAACGATGTGACCAAGGAAAGAAATTTGATGAAACCAAAACTCACACTTGCTGAATTTCCCATACAGTTTCTTTTCTTTTAAGGTTTGCAAGATAACCCTTAAATGTCTTTCATGCTCTTCTTTACTTTTAGAAAACACCAAAATATCATCAATGAAAACCACCACAAACTTATCCAAGAACTCATGGAAAATTCTATTCATTAAGTCCATGAATATAGCAGGTGCATTGGTTAGCCCAAAAGGCATTACTACAAATTCATAATGGCCATATCTCGTACGGAACGCGGTCTTCGGAATATCTACCTCCTTTACCTTCAGCTGATGGTACCCCGATCTCAGGTCAATCTTTGAAAAAAACTGAGCTCCCTGGAGCTGATCAAACAAATCATCGATATGAGGCAAAGGATATTTGTTCTTAAAAGTGATATTATTCAAGGCTCTATAATCAATGCAAAGTCTCATATAACCATCTTTATTTTTAACAAATAAAACAGGAGCACCCCATGGTGATGTGCTAGGTCTAATGAAACCTTTCTCTAATAAATCTTGCAATTTCTCCTTCAACTCTAAAAGTTCAATTTGTGCCATTTGATAAGGGGGTTTTGAAATTGGCTTAGCATCAGGAACTAAGTCAACAGTAAACTCAACTTCCCGATCTGGTATTATTCCAGGAAACTCATCAGGAAAGACATCAGGATACTCATTTACCACTGGCACATCATTAATCTGAACAGTTCCATTATTTTCAACGACGTGTGCAAGGTAACATTCATTTCCATCTTTTACAAGTTTCTTGGACTCTTGATATGTTATCAAAAGTAAGGGTTCATTCTTGTAAACAAACTGAAAGTCTTTCTGAAAAGAAACTTCTTTAGCTCTACAGTCAATCTTAGCATGGTAAATAGAGAGCCAATCCATACCCAGGATAACATCAAACTCTACTAGAGGTAGAACAATAAGGTTTGCAAGTAGGTTATTTCCACAGATAAGGATAGGAAGATTCTTATAAATTATTTTTGCCTCAACATTTCCCCCAGGTGTTTTTACCAAAAGTTCAGGAGTCATTTCTTGAGATGGTATTCCCATTTTACTAGAAAAGGTTTCAGAGATGAAAGAATGTGTAGACCCCGAATCAAACAACACACTGTTATAATCTGAAAAGACAAACAAAGTACCTGATACAACTTCATTTGATGGCCCGACATCTGCTGAAGTAGTTGCAAAGGATTTCACCACCCCTTTTTGCTTGTAGTCTAACTGCTTCCCATCACTCAAGCACTTTGTCGGACACTCGTTTGCATAGTGACCCATCTCATTGCACTTATAACATTTCACTAACTGTAAATCAAATTTGTTCTTACCTTCAGCTTGATCCTTTTCAGTGCAATCACAAGCCTTATGTCCCATCTTACCACATCGGTAGCACTTTCCAGAATTCAGAAGACATTCCCCTGTATGCCTTTTTCCACATTTATCACAAACTGGAAACTTAGTTTTCTTACCATCAGACTTTTTTGAAGAATTCTTACCTTTCTCCTGCGACCTCGGTCTCTTCTTCTGCTGGTTGTTATAGAAAACTTGGTCATCGGCAAACTCTATTTCCACCTTCTCAGCACATCGAACAAGCTTTTCATAACTTTTAAACTCACAAGAAGCTAATGCCCTTCGATACTTTGGCTTTAATCCTGAGTAAAAACGATTTATTTTACTATCAAGGTCCCAGATAAAATTTGGAGCATACCTTGCCAATCGAGTGAACCTTTCTTCATAGGCAGCCACTGAGTCTTCCTCTTACCTCAATTCCAAGAATTGCTTTTCCATCCTAAGTCGAACAACCTTAGGAAAATACTTCTCAAGAAACATACCTTTGAATTCATCCCAGTCAAGAGCATCAATCTCATCGGCGTCCCTGATATTTTTAACCATAGACCACCACTGATCTGTTTCTCCCTCCAAACGGTAAATAGAAAGACTAACCTTTTGATTGTCTGAACACCCCATGACATCAAAAATCTTCTCTAGTGCTTTAATCCACCCTTCAGCTAGCACAGGGTCAGATGATCCTCTGAATGATGGGGGATGTTGCCTCATGAAATGTTCCACCACTGACATGTTCCTCTGCGGTTGCTCTGCCTGATCTCGTGCATGGATACCACCACCATTTATCGCTTGAGTCAACTGCTCCATTACTGCAACAAACTGTTCAGTTCCAATTCTGACCATTTCTGGATGCTGATTTGGAAGGTTATTTCCTTCTGTATGCCTTCCTAGCACTGCTTCCCTGTTTCCTCTGCGGAAATCCATTCTGAACAAACATGTCTTAGATGAAGCAACATGGTAATCCGTAAATGCTATATCATTTCAAATTTTTTTTGGATAATCATTTAATATAATTATAACTCCCAAAGTTATCTAAACCGACCATTGATACCAACTATAAGGCCCCAGCCTTAAACCTTACTTAATCTTGAGTTATTACAAGATTACACATTGAGGATCTTTTCGGGTTTAGAGTTTTAGAGAATTAGATCATAAAACTTGCATTACATTCCACATATAAACAAAGTGGTTACATAAAGATAGTATTCTTCATTCCCATCAATGGAAACATATTCAAAATAAAACATGGATTATTTCTTGACACATCCTTGACTCTATCATCTTATCATGTACCTTTCCCTTGACCTGTGAAAAACATTTCAAAAACTTGGGATGAGCATAAAACTCAGTATGGGTTAAAAAAACATGGAAAGGAAACATGAGTTCATATATACATAAGAATTAAATCATACTTTACCCATAAAACATAGGCACTTTAACACACCTCATAAAATCATGAATAAATCATAGAAATCATAAGACATAAAGGTAACTTGAGGCATTCCTAACATTATTACGTAGGGAGTAACCCTCTTGGTTACGTTTGGAATACCCATCACAGTATATTCCCTAAAATCTCTTCGGAGAAACCTTAAAGTTTCACTCCTTCACGTTACCCAATGCATTGGAGAGCTATAACGGGCTCACCCGCCCTTAGTTTATCACGGAACCACCCGTCTTCATAATAATGCCCAGGAACCATGACATAATCATATCACATAAAACATGCATAAAGGAAACATAAAATTTCCACATTTCAATCACGAGATATCAATACAACACATTGATATAATAAAAACATTATGAAAACCATTTTCAATACCAAAGTAAAACATGGTATTTTATTTTTCTTTTAAAAAGAAGGTATGGCTTGTAGAGGAAGCCGAAACTCAAATAACGGTCACGACGGCGGAGAAGTCGTTGTCGCCGCATACGTACGACAAAAACATTCCCTTTTGTTGTTTAGTAAACGCTTCGTATAAAAAAGATTCCTTTTGAATAAACGTAAAAGTCAAAGGGGTTTATACACCGTATAAAAGAAAGTTGTGTATAAAATAAAATATGCCTCAACGAAGGGAGGTTGAGACGAAGTCCCATACCTTGGGTCTGACTTGACTCGATCGTTCTTTAATGTCCTGAATAATAAACTTGAGTTAATCTCTACTTGCTTATGAACCTTTTTCAAGTTCAGTATTCCTTTTATACCATGTTTTTAACATCATGTACTCATTTAAGTTAATAATGTTCATTTTGTCGGTATTTGGTTCTTAAGTCAAAAATAGACCTCTTACACTTACATGTTGTTAATTTGGTCAAAGTTTCATTATATCCAGAATGATATTAATGTTTTGGATAACATATATATCATATATATTCAGAATATACATGTATTTATAATATTACATCACATTTTAGAGGTAAGAAATGAAATGCACCGTTCATGGAGACGGTAAGCCGTACGTACGCATGAACGCTACTTCCATTTCTATTTCGTATTTTATGGAATGGAATCATAATGATATAAGAGTATATTTTAATTCCAGTATAATAACATATATAATATCATTAACTTTATCCTTTACACATCCCACATATGGTATTAACGAATCAAATCACTTTTTAGGGGGCGGTAGTCCGCACTTCCTAAAGTGAAGATATCGTGTTTACCCATAATGGGAACCATAAAGGTATGCCCAAAATGAAAAAAAAACAGAAGCATAAGGAAAACATAAACATATTATATATCATATATAAAAATAGTGACATCATAATGGCCACCTTTGAAGGTGTTAAATGAGTATTGAACAATCATCGTTTCGGGAGGCAGAATTTCGCCATCCACAGAAACCGTATGTTCTTTAACCATTTGATTTTGTTGTGTGAGAGTGTAGCTCAAATAAATCTTATAAAAACATCCTAGTATATTGAAGATACTGGTGTTGTTACAAAATAAGTAAATAAAAAGAGTTTAGAGGGTTGGAGAAGCAAAATAAAACAAATGAACAAGAGAGAATGAATTACCTTTAAAAGTGTAACTCCCTTTTGATTTGATCCTAAAGGCTTCCTTTGAAAGGATTATGCCCAATGGGAATCCTCTAGTATGAGGAGAGGTATGTGGAGAGAGTAATTGGGCAGGGGTTGGCCGAGCCAAAGGCTTGAGGAGTGTGTGAAATGAGGTAGAGGTGGGGGCCTTTTATAAGAGGAGAGGAGGGGCACTTTTGGAAAGTAAAGAAATATTACTTTATTTGAAAATGTGTTTCGGTTTTAAAAGGTACCACATTGATAGAATTCGTGGATAAGGTGATAAGGGTTCGAAATCCACTCATCCAATTGGTTTTCGACATGTGTAGTTCATAGATTTTACATTATCTTTCTATTTTATTTAAATCGTCAAATAATGATGTCATCACTGCATCATTATTATGTCATAAATAATTAAATTTATTTAATGTCTAAAAATCATAAAAAAATACTATGATATAGGAAATCTGTTTAGATTTCCAATGAATATTTATAATCAAAATTTGGACTTTTATAACCCCACTTAAAAACTATTTTCGTAAAACATATTATGTTTGTTTCATTTTCACTTTAACATTAAATAAAAAGTAATTTATGTAATTTCCCAACAAACGTGGATCCATGGGGTCCCCAAGTTGACCCATGCCATGTAATGGTCGGCCATGACACAAACAATGAGGTTGGGACATGTGTCTAGGTCATTTAATTTTATTAAAGTATTAATTATACCTTAAACTACCCTAATTACCACTAATCGCGATTAAGAACTTAATAAGTTACTATTCACCAAAAAAATATTTTAATCCAATTGAAACACATTTTACTTTTTAATGACAACCATGTTTGTCGGATTTTCAAAATTCAATACACATTAGTGGTACACTTTCATTTAACTGAAAAATCAGTTTGCTTGATTACCACATAGTGGTTTCACTATTCATCAAAAATTGAAGTTTTTCAAAAAATTACCAAAAATTCACCCTAAGATATATTTGATATTCCGAATTCAAAAATTAAGTCTATTTTAAAAAATTCAAATCATATAAGTCACATTAATTAATTTAATAATTAATTCCCGCTGCCAGAGCAAATAGCGTGTTTTTACAAAACAATATGTATCAAAAGATTGACACCAGTTTAAGTCTAATTTCAAAGTGAAATTGATTCCAATGACCACCATTGGATAAAATGGTAAAAATATATTCTAATTTCACTTTAAACCCAATTCAAAACATAATATAATCATATAAATAAATTAGATTAAAAAGTAGTTTTGATGTAAAATGCAGTATTTTTCACTATTCATAAAAAAATGAACCTTGTCAGAAAAATACCAAAAATTCACAGAAAGTAAATTTTGATGTCCCAATCATAAAGAATAAGTTTATTTTGACAAACATAGTTTATAAAACTGCCAAAAGATAAATTTAAAAAGGGTTTTCCATCATAAGGCAGTAAAACAATCTTTTAAGAATATTAGTGTATTCCATGCATAATATTGTATTTATTTTCATTTTAAGCCTCTATAACACTATCTTAATCATAAATAGACATAGATAAAAATATCTTTTATTCATTACTTACTTGGGATGTTACAGAAAGTGATGAAGAGTTCACTATCTATGAAAATCACTTAAATGAAATGGTTAAAATTCAATTTTAATGATTTTTAATATATATAGTAAAATCAACATGTCACATGAAAACCTAGATTCTTATAGCATGCTCGGGCATATTCATGCTCATTACCTAGATAGAGCACGATAAGAATAGTTTAAGATATGAAAATCACACTTTTAGAGTATTATTGGAGATGGTATATTTGTGAGGCCTCAACTATTCAAACTGCTTGGAAACATTGAGAACCTAGAGGTTTTGGGGTTTAAACTACCTGATGTATTAAACACGAATCTTATCCTTGTATCACTCTATCAAGGATTCGAAAAATTTGTTGTTAATTTTAATATGATAATTATTGAGGATTCCTTCCTAGTTTTTTTAACTCGTCTTTTACAATTTCATAAGGACATGATACATGAATATACATCCATCCTTATAGTGAACAAACTAAAAGTACATATAATGAAATCTAAGACCAAATATTCTTTGAAAAACCATTATAAGATGTAAAAGATCAAGGGTAATGAAAGGTAAAATGATGATATTTATTTTTCATGTGGAAATAAGGGATCCTGGAATAAATATAGAACCTAGGGAAAAATGGATAGGGATTCCATAATTGTGTTTTTTATCAATAGAAATGTATCTGTTTCTAAAAATTGGGCATCAGATAAAACTTGTGGCACTCATAAATGTATTCAACTACCCAAGTGATGTAGATTATGAAATATTGACCATGGGGAGTTAGATATATGAAAATATAATAGAGCCAATCTTGCTGTTGTGGCTATCATGGAGTTGCTGATGTGAATTTTCATCGTTTTTAAAGAATTTTTTTATGTGCCTTCTGTTAACAAAATCATAATTTCTATATCCATACATGATATAGATTAATTTATTTACATGTTAATGAATAAATTACATTTCTTTTGTAAAGATATCTTTTTTTGTAAATAAAAATTTAAATAATGTTATTTATGGCTTGGAACAAACGAACCAAGTAATGAAAATAAATAATTAAACTATATCACATGAGTGATACCACACTAAACCATGACATCTCTGGCCATGTCATGTAAATGAAAACTATTTGACTAAATTTCAACTATGTGGATATTTATATCCCACTAAACTAAAACCACATAGTGTATGTAACACATGTATATAATAAAAAATTAATCAATACCCATTTTCTGGAAAAGGATAAAATGCCATTGAAATTCTTGAATTAGTTTATACCGATGTGTGTAGACCATTTTTGGATGAAAAAAGTGATTGGTAGTCATACTTAATAAATTTTATTGATGATTTTAGTAGATACGGATTTGTATACATGATGAGGAATATGTCATATTTCTTTGATAGTTTCATGGAATAAAAGAATGAACTTGAGAACCAGATTGGTAAGAATATTAAGAAAAATTTCTCAAACTAGAGTGGAGAATCTCTTAATGAAGACTTCATTGATTATTTACTGAATTTTTTGGATTCTATGTTAACTCAAACCTCATTATACACCTTAGTGGAACAATGTAATATATAGGATTAATCACACCTTATTACACATGGTGAGATCAATGACGAGTCATGAGAGTCTTTCATTATTGTTTTGAGGATACACATGACATACAAAAATAGAAATAATGAAACAAGTTATAAGTAAAACGGAAGAGGGAATACTATATCAATTTTTGAATGAAAAGAACCATACATCTTCACAATTACATGTGTGGATTCCCAAAGTGTTTTTTATTAACTCCTTAGGAAAAATCCTTAACCTCGAAGCACAAAGTGAACGTTTATAGGACACACCAAGGAAATGAGGGTATATTACCTATATGATACCACATAAAAAAGAAATATTGGAATGAAATTCCATATTTATTGAGAGGTATACATCTATAAGGTATTTATTCTGATTGAGACATACTTTGATTATGTTTTAGATCGTATTGAACAAGATTTGGAATGAGAAAAATTCAAAATATTCGGGTGTAAGAAGATATTCCATAGACACAAGTATTGTTGATGAGTAAAAGAGTGGCTAGAAAACTAGAATAGTATAATTTTTTAGTCAACAAGGATGGTTACCCATTATTAGTTGATAATAATGAACCTCTTACCTATAAGTAATAATTAAGTGGCACAAATGTTTCTAAGTGGAAAGAAGACATGAATTCTAAAGTGGATTCTATATACCAAAACTATGTCCAGATATTGGTAGACCCTCCAATGTATGTAGATCCCATTGGTTATAAATTTTTATTCAAGAATAAAATGTACATAAAAAGAAAATTCAGTACCTAAAAGGAATGATTGGTTTCAAAAGGGTTCAAACAAAGTCAATTCATAGACAACGATGAAACCTTTTTAATATTCTTAACACCAAAATACATCAAAATTTTACTTACTATAGGATCATTCCATAAATATGTGATTTGGAAAATGGATATCAAAAAACATTTCCTAACATGAAACTTTAGGATAATTTATATTTGAAATAACCAAAAGCGTTGGTGACTCCATAGGATGTCAATAAGGTATGGAATTTTAAAATATCCATTCATGGATTAAAGAAAGAATCTTGGTCATGGAATTTTTTTTGATGAAGCCATAAAAATTTTGGTTTCATAATGAAAAAATATAAGACTTGTTTTGTATAAATGGTTTATTGGGAGTGTAGTAATTTTATTTACAGTATATATCAATGACATATTACTTTTTATAAATGAAATTTCAATCTTAAAGTCAATTAAGGACATGATGAATAAATTATTCTCCATGAAAGACTTAAGTAAATCAATATACATTCTTTGGATCAAGATATATCATGATAGATCTAGACGGATGATTAGCATAATTTAGTATAAATATATTGATAAGATACTGAAGTGATTAAATATGAGAAAATCCAAGAGGGAATTGTTGACAATGTCACATGACATTCATCTTTCTAGGAGAATGTTTCCTTAGACACATGAGGAAAAAATGATGGAAATGATTTTGTATGAATCAATTATTGGGTCAGTCATGTATGTTATGCTATGTATTAGGATAGATGTTGCCCACACCTTATGTGTGGTTGGTAGATATCAATGTTACCTAAGTGTCTTCCATTGTATGGAAGTCAAAACCATCGCTATGTATCTGATAAATAATGATGATATATTATTGGTCTTATGAGGATATAAAGAACTAGTAATCATAGGATACAAAGATACAAGTTTCTAAATAGATAACGATGATCCAAAATCACAGAAGTGATACATAGTTTTTCAGAATAGTGGTTTTATAAGATAGTAGAGATTAACAAAGGTTGTGGTTAC